>OV815277.1:40570417-41770417 GCA_929108145.2 Limnephilus rhombicus | reverse complement strand
AAAAACCCTCCACACAGCATCCTCAAAGATGACATAGGCCCTGAGGGAAATTATTTTCCTCAGGGCCTCCTGTGTGGAGTTCATATAAAAAAAAAAAAAAATGTGTTTTTGTTGTTGTAAAAATCCATAAATAAGTAATTCTCATTTTTTACTAATGTTAATTTATTTTGAATTTGAGTACTTCACATTACAATCCCATCTACTCCCAACCATCTGGAGCCAGTGAGACTAGGGCATCCGCAATGGGGTATTTCCACAAACGAGGAATTCTGTTGAAAATGTACGGAATATTTAAAGATTATTTTTCTGATTTTAATAATCCTACTAAAAAGGTTTGATTTTTATGTTTTCATTCAATATTATTGATTTTAAAAACGATCTAAAACTGACCAAATCAAAACGGCCCATGGTTGGGGAATGGGTTTGTGACGTCACAAGTGTCGCTAAGCTGAACTAGCATAAATAAACACTGTCAGTGAGCGTCCTCACTCATGACGTCACACGATAGCCACGCCCCAAAATATCGTTTTAGCGGTAATTCCAAAATGGGAAACTTTAACCCGCTGTAGAAAATTTATTCGTCAACATAAAAATAAAATAAAAATGCTATAATCATCGTAATTTTTTGCTTAATTTTTTTAAGCAATAAAAAAAACACGTGGAAATACCCCATTGGGGTATGTTGTTAGCCTTCAGGTGGTGGGGAGGAAAAGAAACCAAGGAAAAGGAAGGTGGGGAAGTACCCGGTTATTCAGAGCTGGTCACTAAACACGGCTACAAAATTTAAAGCAACGTTTCTATTCTGAATGGTGGTCATTAACCAGGGTTATACTGAAAGTATTTACAATTCTGTTTCACAAGTAATAATTTTACAATAATAATGACAAGTATTTTGGGAAACGCTGGGTGCTCTACCCGTGTTAGGGCCTTTATTTTGCGATTTCATTTTTTTTTTCATGATCTATTTATTACCCGTGTTTTACAGGCAGTTTTTTTTTTTAAATAAGATGTAGACAGTTAATTTCCTCCTCTTTTAAATGTCAAGTGTGCTAGTTTTCACCAAACAATAAATTATAACAAAAAAAAACAACCCACCCGGGTATACTCTTCTTTAAATACGTGCACAACAATGTCAACAAATAAATAAAAATATATGCAAATACAGGGTGTCCCAAAAGAAAGTTGATATTTGTTTTGCTTTCTGTGTGAACGCAACTTTTCCGAGGGGCGCGGGGGGTATGTCAATCAGTAGTCTGGCTCTTGGAAATTTAGTCGCTATGAAGCATTTCTCGGGAGCGACCGCGCGTTGTGTGTGCGTGAGTTTTACAAAAATGGTGATTCGGCGGCTGTAGCACGTAGAAGATTCTGCAATATTTGAGGTTTTCGTCAATTCAATGATGCACCAAGCATTCCTCTCATTCGAAAATGGGTCAAAAAGTTTGAAGGGATCAGTACAACGCTGGCAAAACCAAAATCCGGGCGACCAAGGTCATCGAGAACGGTAGAAAACGTAGAGAGTGTTTATCAGTCTTTTCGTGACGACTCAAACTTTTCGATTCGGAAGCGCGCAAGTGCTTTAAATGAGCATAGATCATCGTTACATAGCATTTTGCACAAAGACCTAATGCTGCACCCCTACAAACTTACTGGCTACAACCAAAGAACATGGTTCCAGAAAGACGGAGCAACATTAAATACGTCCAATACGTCTCTGCCATGAGTTCGTGAAATTTTCCCTGGCAATTTGATCTCCAGGAGAGGTGACATAAATTGGCCTCCTCGTGGATCTGACCTAACCCCTATGGACTTTTTTCCTGTGGGGTTATCTCAAATCTAAAGTGTTCGCCAAAAATCCGACTTTCCTGATGCAATTAAAAGAAAATATCCGTCACGAAATGGCAGCCATCACAAAGCCTACCTGGCGAGCCATCATAAGAAATTTTACTCTTCGATTAAATGAATGCCGCGAACGTGAGGGTTTACATTTGGATGATATTATTTTTCAGAAATAAATTCCCAAATTGTGTATTTTAGTATTTCATAAACATTTTTTCGATAGAACCCTTACTTTTTTTGTATCGATCCACTAAATATCAACTTTCTTTTGGGACACCCTGTATATATGTGCGAGAGGTATTTCATTTAGAAAACAAACATTTAAAAAATATATATTTTTGACCGGTAAAGTGGAGATATTTGTTTAATGTTTGTCGCTTCGTTAATTTTGGTGTTACGTTTTTAACTAAGTAATGTAAACGGATATCAAGGTATTTTTCCAAAACGGCTTTGGTGAGTTGAACTAAATGATTATTCATTGGTGATTGGTCATATTGATGAAAATAAATATTTTAAAATACTTTGATTCCAACGAAATGTCTTAAGGCTTTGGTTACTAGTTCCTGTTTAATATTATTTTTTGATTTGATTTTCAGTTTATTTTCATCTACAATGGCGTTCTTTATTATCACTTCCATTGTTTTGCAAATGTTTATAACATCAATGGAAGGGAAAAAAAGGCCACCTTTATCTTTTAACCTTATAAATCCATGATGACTTGTAATTTCATTTGCAATCAATGCACCGACACAAGTATCACATTTTAATTTTCCACATAGAAAACAAACAACAAAGCCAGCTATATATGCCATCGCCTGAGAACTAAATTGTGAAGTATCTCATTGTAATCATTATAATAATAGTATCTCAAGTAATTGTACTTCATCATCAAAGTTCTCTAAGAGATTTGTTCTGTCACTGGAGATATTAATTTTTTCAAAAGCAGACGAGCAACATAATAAAGATATCTCTTCCAATGACTTACAATTTCCTGTTTGGAAATCTCTAAGTTCTGACTTCACGAGAAGTTTTTTGTAAATTGCTTGGAATTGCCGAGGGGTCGGGTTTGTATTACACCCTCCGTGGGCACGTATATGGCCAAACATCAGTTCAGTATGATCTTGGCTGAATTTATATGTTGGAAGATACTGCAACTTTTTCTCCTTTTCGATGAGTCTTAGATATAGCTCTTTCAGACTTTTAATGCAAATTAAGAAACCTAAAAACCCAGTCTTTCTACCAGAATGTATCACCTTAGAGCCTTCAAAAAGAGTTAGAGATTTAATATATAATTCTGCATTCCCCAAAAATTCAAAAACATTATGTTTATTAAACATATTAAGTGGTTTTTTGAAATGAAGTTGAATCATGTTGCGCGAATTAAGAACGTCGAATAGATTGTTGACAGTTCTTAAAAATTCAACGGTACCTTCAACGTCTTTAAAGTCACAATTATTTAAACCCTTACAAAATGTTAGAGCATCTGCAACACTGTTGCTAAACAATTGAGAAGCCAACTTAACTTTCATTTTTCGATTTTTTAAAAAAATGTGACCATGTCTAACTTTGTTAGCCAAATGAAGGTGTTCCTTTTCTTGTAGCTTATTTAAATTTTGTAAATACGACCACTTAATAGACCTGTTGTGACCATCTTTAAATACTCCAATTGCTTCAAACGCATTTCGAACTAATTTTAACATGTGACATGCATCAAAAAAAACATAAACAGGTTGTTTTGAAACAGGGTGATCAAAGCAAGTTGTCATTTCACTAGTATCTAATAAACACCCTAGCTGTTTTGCCATTGTAACATTGGCTGGGCATCCATCAAAAGTCAATGGTACTATTTCGACCCCCGTTGTGTGAACCAGTTCTTAGCACTGCTTAACTAAATTAGCACGCTGCTCACCTGACATATCGTTAACCAAAAAATACCCAACTGGAAGTTTCCAGGCACCATTGATTGCAGTTACTAAAAAAACTAAGGCATCTTTGGCCTCAGGTAGATAATCTCCATCCTTTACTGTATTTCCGATATCTACATATCCATGCATCTGTGTACCATCCCACTCTGAATGCTGCATAATAGCCATCTCATCCATTACCAAATTGCATACAATACTATAGTCGGTAGAGTTAACTTTTGCCTTCAGTGCGTTGAGAGACTCTTTTGTAAAGCCTGGACGTGCATCTACAGACATGTACCATCGTTTTATAGTACGTGAATGAGGCAAACATGTCTCGAACTTTTTTCTGACATATTCATATGCCTTTGGCGAATAAAAGTGAAGTGTTAACGCAAAAGTTTTTAGTCCGGCAGTATATTTAGTTTAATCGTACGTCCTGATGTTAGCCTTGCACTGAGTCATCGGGTCCCTGACTCCAACGTCGGAGCTTTCTATTAATGATTGTTGATCTGCATCAATCAATTTTTTTTCTTTTAATGCGTTCATGACATGCCTTTTGGTTGCTTGAAGACGTTTTATATGCAATTTTTGAGATCCAATTATAATTTTATATTTTTCAATCAATAACAGCAAGTTTTTTTCTCGAGGTGAATCAATTTTTGATGCTTGTCCTGCAGCTGTAATGAGCGAAGTTGGCGTTTGCGCTGCAGCTGTAGTGAGCGAAGTAGATGTTCTGGGTTTACTTGAGAGCTGTAACTAACCAAAATTACTGGTTAAAAAGGCAGAAACTTGTGCAAACATGCGGGAAATCATTTATTCTTCTTAAATATGCTTTGTAAAAACTAAATAGAAAACACACCGAATCATATGTGAGTGGCAGTTTGAATTAATCTTCAATTGTTGACGCTTGTCCTGCAGCTGAAATGCGCGAAGTTGGTGTTTGCGCTGCAGCTAAAGTGAGCGAAGTAGTTCACTTGAGAACTGTAAAGAAACCAAAATTACTGCTTAAAAAGGCAGAAACTTATGCAAACACGAGGATAAAATATTTATTTCTAAAATATGCTATGTAAAAACTAAATAGAAAACACACCGAATTATATACAAGTGGCAGTTTGAATGTAGGAACAGCCCACGCAAAAAGGTTCCGAATTTTTGTTGCTGGTTTAAAATCATTTTGGCCAAAGTGAGACGAGCAAATGACACTATGGCGAGTCGGAAACCAGTTTCCCTTTCTCCCCGTCGCGTCAATCCATTTTTCTTTAATTTTTCCGTTCAAATTATCACGCTTTTTTGTTATGCTTCTCCCCATCCTGCGAACTTCCCCCCCCCCCCCCCATCATTCTCTCACCACCGCCAACCCCCTCCTTCGTTTCCCTCCTCCACCCACATAACCCTCCCCTTATCGGATCCCTCGTCCGGGATTCCCTTCCCCTTCGCTTCCTTCTGCTTAACTATGTAAAATACACACATTTTCAAACTGATCACGCGCCAAAAATATACAAATTTCATAATGCCAGACCTTACCAGGACGTGCCCACAACAAAACATCAAGTTTCATCCCAATCGGATGAATGGTGTAGGAAATAATTTCATAATGCTAGAGCCACCATTATACTCGTATATAAGAAACCTCCGCGGGCCCGGGCTCAAAAAATCACCAAAGTTTCATTGAAAATCGGATAAATGATACACTAACGCATGCGGAACAAACAAACAATCATTAATTTTATAAATAAAGATTTTACAAGAAAAGCTTTGCATTTGTTTCTACCACCAATCAGTATCTACAACAAAAATTATCTACAAAATAATTCAAAATAAATAATATGTTTGTATATATATTATAGCCCTGCAATATTGTGAAATATCGATAGTCAGTATTTAAAAGAATTCGCGTCCCCATCACTAGCATCGTAATGGCGGCGATGTTTGCTTTTCCGGGGCCTTACATCAATATAAATTTCGAATAATAATTAAAAATTGATAATGTACTCTAATTTTGTACTTACCGGTGAAATGAAACTCCATTTATCTTGAAGTTCACATTGATTGTCGTATTTTTTACATAGTTTTACTGAACAAGACAGCATTTTGAACAAAACGGGCACAAACTGTGCTCGGTTACGACTTAAAGTCAACTAAACGAACTAATTCTTTCCGTATTCATACTCCGCTAATTACGCCGTAGTCCGCCCACGGTCTAGCGGCCAACATTGCATATCTCCCTTTGTTTCTCTTATCTGTGCCCTAATCTAACCTTTTTTTTGGTACTTTCCTGTTACATTAATATATGTATATCATTTAAATTAAACTAAACTAGTTGTTCTGTTTAAAGTATGTTTCCAATATTCTCTTATTTAATAAACCAAAACTAAAATTTTCTCTTTGTAAGTGAAATCATGAGATTTGTAAGGTACTTAAATACGTGCCTACTTAATTATAAACCATATATTTTATGTAACATTTTTTCATTTCAAACTAGCGACCACCCGGCATGAGTTGCAACCCCACATAAAAAAATTATTTCTCCCTACTCCTTTCCCGTACGTCCCTGTTCCTGCCCCCATTCCCCTCCCGCATCCCCTTCCCCTCCCGCGTGTCCCTACCGCCTTCCCCCCCCCCCCCGCGTTTACCCGTCCCCCAAACTTTCACTATGCCAGGGCGCACAAGTATTTATGGAACCCTTTCGGGCATGCGCACAATAACTCACTAAAGTTTCATCACAATCAGATGAATGGTGTAGAAAATAATTTCTTAATGCCAAGGTTAACTAACTATTATACATAGAAACCTTCGCTGGCATATGTACAACAAATCACCAAAGTGTCATCGCAATCCGATAAATGGTTTAGGAACACTTTTTTTTTTTTTTTACATTAACTCCACACAGGAGGCCCTGAGAAAAATGATTTCCCTCAGGGCCCTCCACACAGCATCCCAGATGACATAGGCCCTGAGGGAAATCATTTTCCTCAGGGCCTCCTGTGTGGAGTTAATGTAAAAAAAATAAAAAAAAGAAGGCAGTTTGTTCCAGGTTCCAGGCACCACCCCCCAAACATGCGTCACATACGCGAGAAGATCACCGCACGAGCGGTTCCGCCGGAATCCGTATTGACGGTCGTTAATAATTTTGTTCTTCTCGAGGTATGTGAGCAGTTTGTCGTTGATCACACGTTCCATCACCTTAGACAGAACTGATGTGATCGCTATGGGGCGGTAGTTGGCTGGGTTGGAGCGGTCACCCTTCTTTGGAATAGGATGGATAACCGCTTTTTTTCCAACCAGAGGGCACAGAGCCAGTCTTCAGGGACATTTTAAAAAGCTTCGTCAAAATTGGAGCTATTTCTGCAGCGCACCTCTACAGTACCAGGGCAGGTATTCTGTCAGGCCCACTAGCTTTATTAACATCAAGCCCTCGTAAAACATGGAGTACTTCCCGATGCCGGATCCTCAGCTTTTTCATACGAAAACCGCAGTGAGGAACCGACGTCGGGACAGGTCAAACATTTTACGTCGGGTCATCAAGGGTTTAGTTAGCCGCAAACATTTTACCTGATAAGTTTGCCTTTTCGGTGGCGGTGTTTGCTAGTGAGCCGTCAGGTCTGGTGAGAGGTGGCAGACTGTATTTGCAGAAATTGCGACCTATTGAGCCCGCAAGCGACCAGAATTGCCTGCTGCCGTGCGGGCATGCAGCCAGCTTTCTGCTGATCTGCTGGTCGTGCTCGAATTTTGACCTATTTATGATTCTCTTGGTTTCCTTTGCCATTTTGTTGTAAGATGTTCTATCTTCGGATGTTCTAGATGTGTTATAGGCTCGGTAAGCCGCGTTTTTTCGTCGCACTGCTTCAACGAGTCCTGGGTCGATCGTGAAAGACCTGATCGTCGAAACCCGCTCACGAGCCACCAAAGAGCGAGCGGGTTATTTATTCGTCAGCACCCGGGTCTTCCGGGACCCGTGAACCGCTACACACTCCCGCAACCTACCAACTACGACACATTCCTGCACCCCGTGACACACGGACCGATCGCCGGGTGCCCATGTGGCGAGTGGCGAGACGTGTCAGGTCCCGGAACTCTCGAACTGCAACGGCGACACACTCGGTCGCCGATTGCCGATCAATGCACACACGTGCGTGACGTAACAGTATCCTGCTTCCTGCCCGTGTGTCACGTCATAGCGGGATTGTTTAGTAGATTCGATTTTTGAATATTCGACTAGACACGGAGACGTAAGAGCGTATCTTGGTATTGTTAATCAAAGTGCTAAGTGCTGTTTTCATAAAAACTTTAATTTTTCGTGTGGGTGTGAATGTAATTGTGTATTGTAATAGAAACTGGTAAAAGTGTAAAATGTCTGACCTTAATAAAAAGAAATTATAATAAAGCATTACAGCTTACAGCTAATTTACTTATTTAAATTCTCAATAAAAGCTTCAGAAGAACACGTTTTTTACAAGGTTTTTATATCCTCCAAAACATGATAAAACATTGTTTTTTTAACCCCTGAAGCATGTCTTTTTAAAAATTTATTTCTGGGACATGACATTACTAGTTACAGGTGAGAGAACGTTCACACAATTATAACCTGCGTTTCGTGTCGCGTATGACTTGACCGGTCTGGGCGGCGAGCGTCTACCGCGCGGCGCGCCCGTAGAAAGTAACTGGGTGATAAGTAATCGAGTTTCGTATTTTGTGTCGCGAAAGGAGCGGGTCTTCGCGACCCGCTCGTGACACCAGTGGGTCGTGAGCAACCCGGGTCGTGTAAAACGATCGATCGACCCAGGACTACTTCAACGCTTTGTCGACTGAACCATAGCTTTGGGCCTACACCAGTGTCCTTAACAGAAGATTTGATTAAGCCATCTATCGCGGATGTGATGACTTCACCAATTTCCTGGGCACATCTTGAGGGATCCGAAGTCCGAAAACAGACAGCTGACCACGGAAATGTGCCCGCAGACCGAACCAATCTGCTGACCTATAGTGCCACACTTTTCTCTACAGCCACTCGTTTGGCGGTCTGAAGTTTACAGGGATTGATGTCGTCACCAGGCAGTGGTCGGACGATCCTAAAGGCGCTGTGACTTCAATCTTGTAACCGTGTGGCACAGTAGTTAAAAATAGGTCTAACAGATTGGAACGGTGAGTCTGGACATCAGGAACCCTTGTAGGCTCCTGAACCATTTGCTCCAATCCGTAGCAAAGGGCAAAGGATTCCGCTTGTCGTCCAGCCGAGTCTGTTGATCCTGAGAACTTCAGCCAAGGTTCGTTATGAACATTGAAGTCCCCCAGGACCACAAACTCTGCCGTAGGGTAGCGGGGCAAGAGGTCATCTATAGTGTCGCTTAAATGTTTGAAGAGCTCGGACGTGTCTGATTCGCTAAGGTTCGGTGAGCGGTATAAACATGTGTAGAATCTTACCGTACTGGCAAGATTGACGCGTACCTACATTATGTCGAATCTGGAGTTTTCCAGATTCAACAGTCACAGTTGACGTCAGCTCGACTATAGAGACTGACATCTCCTTTAGGTCTGAACTTGCTTGTGAGGGTGAAGCCCGGGCAGTCCAGATAGGAGGCGTCTACAGGCTCGGCTATCTGCATTTCAGACAGGAATAGTATGTTGGGGCGTTGAGAAAAAAGGTGGTGGTGGACAAAGTTTAAATTGGTATGCAGGCCGCGAATGTTGGTGTAATTCACCAACATTTTTGGCCTGCGCCGGGGTCTCCTACTACTCGCCGCTGTAATGAAGTTAATTTGTGTTGGTTGTGTTGTCATGATTTTATTGTATGATTTTTTTTTTATGATTGGATATGTGGGGAGGGAGGTCTGGGAAGGAAAAGGTATGAGGGGTGGGTAGGAAGCTGGGGATCAGAGTGTCCAAGAGTGATGAACGAATGAATCCAATCCACCCACTGCGGTGCAAGGCGATGGGCAGGGAGAGTCCGGCTGGAGAGGTCGCCCAATGCGCCCCAAACGCTGCTGCTGGGTCCCCTCCGGTCACGAACCGGCACAACAGCAGCGGCGGGGTTTTTACACTCGTTGATGGGGCAGCCCACCCTCAGTCGTGAGCCTGAGGATCGGGCCCCTGTACTACCGAGCGGCCCGGACAGCGGTAACCGGTTGTAAAGGGTCTCCCTCAACCAGCATCTCCCAATCCGGCCCGCCACGCAGAAGGTGGGCCGACGCACCCACCATCAAGACCTGGACAAACATAACCCCAAGAATCCGGGCACCCCTGCTAAGTCACCAAACGTAGCGAACCACTTGGGATGACCTGTGGCAGAGGTGTTGGTCATCCAATAAATGGTTCCCAGGGCGGCGGTACCCATACCCGCCTACCAAATTATAAAATAAGGGTCAAACAAAGAAACGTTAAATTTTTTATAAGAACAACTCTCCTTTTATAACTTTTGAAGGTTATTCCCATCAATGTAATGTTTATTTATTATACCAGAACCTCTCGTCCCGGTTAGACGGTAGGTTCTGGGTTTGACTCCCAGTTGCAACCGTTGTCTTTTTCTATTTTTCTGTGTTTTGTTCTCATTCATATTTTCGTTTAGATTATTAATAAAGATATTTAGATATTGAATAAAGAGACATTCATTTTTATATTTGAAGAAAAGGAATTATACAATTTGTCCAAAGAAACATCACCACATCAATAACAATAATTTTTTTCAAACTTTCTCCAGTCAAAGAGGAGTCCTAATAAACTTTTTAATAGTTAGTCAACAAATTTTGTCTGCACACTTGTTTGCAGTCTACACCTTATTTTTGTCACTTTATACATGGTCAATATAACCAAAGCCAATGGATCCAACAAGGTAACTTTAGGATGCTGTTACTGAAATATAAATTAATACTTTTTTTATATTTTCAGGACTTTGAAGTGGTCCAGGCTGCGGCAGCTAGGCAGCAGGTATCCAGAGCATCGTCTTCAAAAGTAAGTCACTTTCATTATTTATTTAAAAGCAACATTTAGACACATAAAACAGTTCTTTTGAGTGAGCTAGTGTGCTAAGATTGAAAAATGTGACATTATTAAATGAAATAAATTTTCTAAAATGTAATTTAACCAACCTCACTCAATTTTAGCATTGCTAATTGCTACGCTACGGTTTGTTAAAACGAACATCCAAATCCTGCGCAGAAAAGTCCCACAATGGACTTCACTGCAAACCTTACTTTAACAAACTTTACTGTTCTGCGCAGGGTATGGTTATTTTAACGTGGTCTTCGGTGATGTCGTAGTTTATTCAAAGCATTCTCGAACCCTCCCTCAGATTTCATGTTGGGACAAGTCTATTAATTTGAATTGCCTACGTATCAATAATATGAAGTGATTTTAAACATATTATGTAAAGTTTTTTCTGAAATAATAATAAATATATGTATATGTAGAAGCTCCCATTTTCCTGTACATTATGTACCGTATTTTGCACACTTTTGTTATTTTTTCTTACTTTTATTTTACTATGTTCTGTTGAATGTATCCCTTGCATAAAAACTGTAAATGTACATGAATACAAACTTTATTTTTCAGTTATTTGTTTTTGGGGTGTTATGCCGTGTTGCGCTACCTCCTTCTTTAGCCAACGTTTCGGACATCGTTGCAGTGTCCATCATACCGTGGACAAATGTTGGCTAAAGAAGGAGGTAGCGCAACACGGCATAACACCCCAAAAACAAATAACGAAAATGCTTTTGGCCCTGAAAATCTTAAAAATTATCTTTATTTTTCAGGCTCAAGAAAAGATAGACTATCATTACCAAGAACCGGTGCCCTTTTTGAACGAGGCAGCAATCGCCAGTCCGGTTTGTATTTTACTTAATAATTGTATTACAAGTAAACTTTTTTTAAGAATAACAATGTTTTCCGGGTTACTGCTAACTTGAAAATATTGGAATTTCTCCAATTTACTTGAATACTATTATTTTTTTGTTTATGTTTTGAAGAGGAAATCAACCCACTTCCGGATATCGGATCCGGCTGAAACTCGGCAGATGGACTCGTTATCGATGACAATGCATACTATCAACTTTTGGTGGCACAGCACACATGCATTTCTCTTAAGTTGGCTAATAGCCGGCCCAGGATTTGGCGCAACTAGGTTGTGCCGTTCGATGCGTTGGACTGCGGTGTAAACTCAAAACTGCCTCCGAGAAACAAGGTCGCATCTCGGAGTATTTAGACCTTTCTCCAGCACTCGGGGCTCTGCTGGAGTGGATCTTCTATTTCCCTGGTCACTCATGGGACAAAAAATTGGACCATTCGAAAACTAGGGGCCTTTTGGAAACCTAGGAGAACTGAGGCCACCTCTGTGGATTTCCTTCTTGGGGCCAGTAGGAGGAACCAAGAGAAGAAACCGTGGAGAGGTGAGCTGAGGCCACCTCCATGAACTCTTCCCTTGTGGGGCCTTCAAGGAACCAAAGGGAAGGGCACTCTTCCAGCGCGGGGCCTTTGTGGAACCAAGGAGGAGTGAAGTGGAGAGATGAGTGAAGTGGAAGTGGAGAGTGTAAAGTTACAATCAAAAAATATTATTATTTTCGGTGATTTCAACTTTCCCTCAGGGAAAAACCCAATTGACGTTTTCGATTACTTTTGTTCTTTTTATAATTTAACACAATTCAACACTGTTTATAACATAAATGCACACATGTTAGACCTAGTATTAAGTAATGTAAATTCTAAAAATGCTGTTATCTGCCGCCATGACTCCCCATTAGTCAGAGAGGATATTCATCACCCTTCACTTTCATTCACATTCGATTACACAACTCAATCACATATACAAACAGACACATTGCCTCCAGACATAAACATGGGTTGGATTTTCCACGAAAGCTCAGATAACACACTCAAGAATGCCTTAGAACAACATCACTGGAATCATTACGATTGCCTTGACGTAAATCTAGCTGTCGAAATGTTTTATGAACTGCTCAATAATATTTTCAACATTTGTTTTAAGAAAAGATCTACACGTATGCTCAAAGATGTTAGACAATATCTGAAATGGTTTAATGGGGAGATCATTCACCTAATACGAGAAAAAACTAAAATGCACCATCTTTGGAAAAAAACAAAATCCGAACATGCCTTAGCTAACTTTAAAACTTTGCAAAAATCAATCAAACGGTTAATTGGTCAGGCCTACACTGACTTTACACGTGAGGCCGAGAACAGTATAATAACAGACCCAACTCGATTTTGGTCTTACACTAACGATAAACGCCGCGGCTGTGACAAACTTAACCACATGAACTACAAAGACAATAAATATGATGGATCTTCTGAGATCGCTGCAGGTTTTCGTCAGCTTCATCGTCATTTAACTCTTTACCTGTACAAATTCATGAAATTAACTATGACGATATTATTACAGCTTTCCATAAGCTAAAACCTAAATACTCCGTCGGCCCAGATTGTATTCCACCTATAATCCTCAAAAGATATGCAAGTTATTTTATTCAACCTCTAAAACATATTTTTAACCTATCACTTCGCAAAAATATCTTTCCGGAAATGTGGAAACTAGCGAAAGTAACGCCTATACACAAAAAAGGAAAAAAGTCAGAAATAGATAATTACAGACCTGTAGCTGTGTTGTCAGCACCCGCAAAACTTTTAGAAACCATAATTTATTCACAGATATATAACCAAACAAAACACGCACTCACCGAAAATCAGCACGGATTTCGTCCCACACTGTCACCTTCAACGAATCTTATGAATCTCACCACCTATATTAATAATTCATTTGAAAATTTTGTACATGTTGATGTGATTTATACAGACTTCGAGATAGCATTTGATAAAGTCGACCATGATATTTTATTAAAAAAATTAAGTGACATCGGATTCTCTCAGAATTTCCTCGCTTTTGTGGCTAGCTACTTACGCAATCGTCGTCAGTATGTCAGTTACGGACACCATCTCTCTCACGAATACAAAACTAACTCCGGGATTCCCCAGGGATTGAATCTAGGACCCCTTCTCTTTCTCTTATTCATCAATGACATTGGCAACACCATAAACCACTCAAAATATCTCCTTTTTGCTGACGATATAAAACTTTTCAAAGCAATCAAAAGTTACATCGATTCCATTCTTCTGCAGAACGATCTTGATTCTCTTGTCAAATGGTCGGAACTGAACAACTTACCCTTCAGCATTCAGAAATGCAGTGTCGTTACATTTACAAGATCCAAAGATACATTCCTGTTCCCCTACCACATTAATAAACATGAATCAACACGTAAAAATGAGATTCGAGACCTTGGCGTAATTTTTTTAAGCAAATCTCTCTTTTCAAATCCCATATATCTGATATTGTCTTCCGTGCCAACAAAATGCTTGGATTTGTTCTTCGTAATTCAAGATCATTTACCAACGGAATCGCAAGATCATTTACCAATCGAAGAACGTATGAAGCACTTGTTCGCAGTATCTTGGAATATAGCTCCATTATTTGGGCCCCTTCTGAGCAAAACCATATTCTCGAAATAGAAAAAGTACAAAAGAGATTCATGCGTTACCTATATATGAGGGAATATATGTACTACCCTTTCCTGTATCCATCCTTATTCTTAGCAGGAATGCTCGATCTTAACCGGTTGTTTGCCGTTTGTCACCTGGTGGCCGCGAGGTGGCCGCGGCACTTTGAAATGCAATTTTGACCCATATGTATAAAGAAAGTGTATGAAGAACAAAGTCAGAAACCCTTGCTCTATTATCGTCCTTTACCATAGCGAAACCCGCAATGCGTCTAGTCGCTCGGAATAATTTATATTTAATTTGCCGTAGTGCGGGATGTGAACAGTTTCTGCGCATGCGCGGGAAAAAAAATAAGTTTTTCTACTATTTTGACCCTTCTATGTACAAAATTTGTAAAGGAAGTGTCAGAATCGCTTGCGCCAACATTCCCTATGGGATGGTTAAAGATTTCATTCACCTTGTAACCACAGAATATTTTAAAATAATTTTTATCTGTGGGCATCTCGAAATGTCATTTTGGCTGCGTCACATTTATGAGTTCCTCGACTAAAACATCGCAAAACCTATCAATTATATAGCTTTATTTCCAATAACAATCCTGGTGAACTTTATAAAAGGAACTGGGTTACTGTCAAAGGAATTAGGTAAAATGGAGATAACACAATGGGTCTATGGCCTAAGTGCTCACGCGAACTATATGTATGTATATGTAAACCGTCTCCGCTTAAAAATAAAAAAATAAAATAGGTGTATTATAGTAAAAAAATGTTGTATTGTATAAAAGTGGTTGATAGTCCAGCAATTAGACCAAAGATAATGGAAACCCGATAAGGGGAGACGGGCCATGAACCATTATTATTATGAAACCGCGTGCACAAAAGTGTCTCCAATATTGTTAATGAATACTAGTGCAAATCAGATCTACGCATAGCGGCGCCCTGCCTTTCATTCTATCTATACATTTTATTGGCTCCGCCGCTTTGATAGTCCGTGCAGTTTGGTCATAGCATGGCAATAGTCCGCATGCTTCCACAACATATCTTCCTTTGTTTCTATTATCTACGAGTTGTACGAATCAAGTCTATCAACTTAAGTTATGTCGATTTAGCAATACAATTTATGCTTCGTAAAATGATCTGTACTATAAATGTAGGGCTGTGGCTTATTTTATAATTAACCACTCAGGTATTTTTGCGATTATGCAAGTTTTTTTTGTCTTAAACGAACTGTCAGACTTGTAAAAACCCCGTTATTTCTATTTCGCAATTAAAGCTCTATAAATGAAACATTTCTGAGTGTAGCCGAATACTAAAAACTGTTTTTGAAAGGTTATGAAATAAGGTTTCAAATTGTTATATTACAAATAAATATTAAAATTTAGAATGCAAACATAAAAAAATTGTAAAAATTACTCACTTGAAGTTTTTATGTGAAAACGGTACTAAAATCACAACTTATTCTATTGTATAAATGTATAATAAACAATTTGGTCACCTCTTTTTTTTACCACTTCATACAAGAATATTTAACCTTTTCCCCGCGTTGAACTACTCCGTTTTTTCAATACCCATACGCGGTACATGTATATGTCATATGTCAAATACCTATCCATCCAATTTTATATCAAATTACAGCATATTATGGCATGATTTATCATACTATATAAACAGATGAGATTATTATCTACAATTTGAAACCAAATCGTCGTCTGTAAACATTCCTAGATGTTTATAAAAACAAAAACATTAAATTCCATGTTATCTTAAAGGCGGCGCCATTTATCCGCGTGCTTGTACTCAGGACACTGCGTTGATAGACACAAGTGGTACCTCAATCACTTATTATTATTAATTCGTATAAACAAGTTCAAAAACTCAACACTTAAAAATAACACGAAACGAATAGATTTTGTCATATAATAAAGTCAAAATCACAGTTTCACAACACAAACAAGCGTTTAGAATACGCGCGATCTCGACAATAAATGTTTTCGACGCTTGTCCAATATGGTCAATCTGAATCGCATGCGCAAACTGCGATTTACTACTAGCGCCATCTGACGAGTAAATTGTGAACTATGGCACTCAAAGGCACGAGGACACATTCACTTGATTATAGATGTTCCTTACGAAATACAATTTTAGTTTCGAAATATGCCTGAAGATGTCAGCATCGTGATAGTTACACGAATGTCCTAGCAAGCGGGAAAAAAAACTGTGACATAGGAGCGCTGTGATATCGGCAGCCGAAGTTAGCGTAACAAGGGCTGATACGGGCGCGTGTGAGGCATGGCTTTTTGCCGTACCAACTGTTGTTACGATCGCGTGGAAAAAGTTAATAAAAAATCAACATGTCTATCTCTGATTTGGCGGGTGAAAACTGTTTCTACAAAATAAGTCTTTTTTTTATGCACTTCTATGGCCAACTTTGAATAGAAATGTGAAGCTTAATTCAATATGGATCTTCTACTTTTTGTTCTAGGGTTGTCACTACAATAATAACAGAGTTATAAGGACTTTGTGGGAACACACTTGTTGTACTTGACTGCTATTGTTATAGTGTCGTGTAAACACTGATTAGTGAATGGTTGGAATAGTCAACTATGGAGCATGAGAGCATTAAATGAATGGTCGTCAGAGTGTTTCATCTCCCAGACTCCAGGACTTAGTCGCCAATGATAGTGCTGATGGGGATCCTATATCTTGTTGTTAAATAGAATCATTTGGGATGTTGATATATTTAACCCCTCAGGCTAATTTGTTTGCTTTTGGGAACAGCTCATACAAAATGGTTGTGTCCCCCTCACTGTCAAGGTGAGAACGGTGTTAGAAAGAGAAAACACCACACTTTATATTCAAATCTTAAAGTTAATCACAGAGAAATAAAAATGTTCACCTTTATGAAACCAAACTTTCTGACCGCACTTTGAAAAAAAATTATGAAAAACTTTGTAAATTTTTCATTAATTATTTTTACATAGTACGACAAAAAAGTGACATGAAAATTATCTTTTAAAATAAATTTGTCTAACAAAACGTATTTGTTTTTATTTTTTTACATTATCAGTAATTTTAGTTAGAAAAACGTGAGGTGTGCCATTTTAAAACTTTTTTGTTAGCGTTAAAAAATTTTATTTAAAAAAATTATACATTTATTTGTAAATAATAATAATATACATTTAATTGGATATTATTGCAGAGTGTAAATACTCTGACCACCTGATATGCTCAAGGCCTGAGGGGTTTTAACAACAATGAAGCATACTAACGGCAATAATCTGCTTTTACTTTATTATAATGTGTCTTTCCTATTTCAGTCCTACGTAGCCCCCGTGTGGGACCGGCCGCAGACCGCCGCGCGGGCCCCCCCAACTCCCCCTGTTGAAGCCAGTAAGTACATCAAGGCACTCTAACACAAGACCCACGACTCATTATCTCCTGCACGTAGCAGATCATACCAAACAACCAACCAAACAAACCCTGCTTCTAACTTCTACTATTAACTTCTTAATTATGTTTTTGTTTATCTGTAAATTACCTTTATGGTATAAACCCTGCGCTTCAAACTTCTAGATTAACTTCTTAATTATGTTTTTGTTTATCTGTAAATTACCTTTATGGTATAAACCCTGCGCTTCAAACTTCTAGATTAACTTCTTAATTATGTTTTTGTTTATCTGTAAATTACCTTTATGGTATAAACCCTGCGCTTCAAACTTCTACTATTAACTTCTTAATTATGTTTTTGTTTGTCTCTTTATACTTTTAGGGTACAAACCCTGCTTCGAACTTCTTCCAGTATTAAGTTCTTATTATTTGTTTGTTTACGGTACGAACCCTGCTTGGAACTTCTTCCAGTATTAAGTTCTTATTATTTGTTTGCCTGTTAATACTTTCATGGTTTAAACCCTGCTTCGAACTTCTTCCAGTATTAAGTTCTTATTATTTGTTTGTCTGTTAATACTTTCGTAGTACGTACAAACCCTGATTTGAACTTCTTCCAGTATTAAGTTCTTATTATTTGTTTGTCTGTTAATACTTTCATGGTACAAACCCTGTTTTGAACTTCTTCCAGTATTAAGTTCTTATTATTTGTTTATCTACTTTCACGGTATAAACCCTGCTTCGAACTTCTTCCAGTATTAAGTTCTTATTATTTGTTTGTCTGTTAATACTTTTATGGCACAAACCCTGCTTCAAACTTCTAATTTTAAATTCTTAATTATGTTTTTGTTTGTCGCTTAATACTTTTATGGTACAAACCCTGCTTCAAACTTCTTCCAGTATTAAGTTCTTGTTAGTTGTTTGTCTGTTAATACTTTTATTGTATAAACCCTGCTTCTAACGTCTTCTAATTTTAAGTGCCTAATTATTTATTTTTTTATTAGAATAACTCTTTTTTTTATAATAACTTTTGAAGTTTATTCCCATAAATGTAATATTTCATCGAAGAAGAAAATAATACTAACAAATCTAAACGAAATATGAAGAAGAACAAGACACAGTAAAATAAAAACCTAACGGTCACAACTGGGACTCGAACCCAGGATTTCTCGTTTTATATTTCATCAATCATCGATTTCAAATTCAGAATTAACTAAATTATCTTCGACTATTTTTTTTTCCATATTATTGATGCCTACAGTGGTCGAATTGATTAAGGCGTTATTATTGAAGCCTCAGTGGTCGAATTGATTAAGGCGTTCATCCCGGTAAGACGAGATATTCTGGATTTGAGTCCCAGTTGAGACCGTTAGCTTTTTTATTTTCCTGTGTCTTGTACTTTTTCTTATTTCATTTAAATTTATTAGTATTATCTTCATCTTCAATGATATATTGCTTAATTTTTATTTTTATTTTTTAAACTTTATGAGTAAAATCTCAAATTACAATATTTAATTAAATGAAAATTAAATATTATTACTTAATTATTTATTAGTCTGTTAATACTTTTAGGGCCTTGAAAATAAATGTGTTTAAAATTTTACACATACTGATAAACAGCCATTAATAGTAGGGATGGTTGTTTATCAGTTGTGCAAAATTTAAAATATGTTTAT
This sequence comes from Limnephilus rhombicus, assembly GCA_929108145.2. NCBI lineage: Eukaryota > Metazoa > Arthropoda > Insecta > Trichoptera > Limnephilidae > Limnephilus > Limnephilus rhombicus. Next base: position 41,751,115 of record OV815277.1, on the reverse strand, counting down.
TAGTTAGGGGTTTATGGTATAAACCCTGCTTCAAACTTCTTCTAGTATTAAGTTCTTATTATTTGTTTGTCTTTTAATACTTGTTTAGTATAAAACCACCCTTCAAACTTCTTCTAGTATTAAGTTATCGTTTGTCTGTTAATACTTATACAGCCTTACCAAAAAACGCTTAGAAAATTTTATTCAATGGATAAATGACCGTGTATGTGAAAACCTTACTGATTAAAAACTGACAAAACATTGTTCATGGAAAGATATATACATTGCTTACGCAGCCAAAGAGGGTAGTTTATCTGTTTTATATATATGTACTTGTTTTATTTACAATTTCTCAATAAGTTTTGGAATTTTTCCAAGGTATTTTAAATGTCCTATATATTTCTTATTTTTGAAGATGTTGTGAATACCAATACCATTTTAGAAACTAGATAAAATTACCCTTCGGATTGCTCTATTTGAACCATTCTTTAAAGTTTAAAAATTGCAGTATTTTAAGCTTCAAACATGAAAAAAGCTTACCCCAAACATTTTCTATTTAAACATTGAAAAATTTCATTACATTCAAAATTAATAAAACACAGTCCTTTTATTTAAAGAATTTGCGACAAAACTATGACTTCACTTTTTATCTCGAAATATTACAATAATTCCCTAAGAATTACTTAAAAAATTTGACATGGATTAATTTTTGCACAATTTCAACATTTATTTCTCGAATTTGTATTTATTTACACTCCTATAAGGCATTTAAATTATTAAATTACATTACTTTCATGGAAGTTTTATTAAACTCACGTAAAAAAGTCAATAAAATATTGGTTCAGAAATAACCTATCTCTGTTAACAAAACTAAATTAACAACAAGACATTATTAGGATTAAAACTGACGAAAAATAAAATAATAATAGTTAATAGTAGCAATTATCAACAAATAATAGTACTTGTCTTGAATTTTACTAATATAATAGTGAATTGGTCATTGGAAAAGAAATTATGAACAAAAACATGTCCAAACTGCAATTTCGCTGCACGTGAAAAAAAACATGGCAGATCCTTTCTTGCTCAGATCTACTGAAGTTCAATGTTGCCAACATAATAATTACATTTTTTTATTAGTAACATTCCAAAAAAGAAAATGTACAGTCTACAGTGTAACAACCGTTTAACGATCGTGAAGTGTTTTTTTTTAAGTAAGGCTGTTAGGGGTTATCCATTAATCACGTGATGTTTTTTTGCAAATTTTAAACCCCCCCCCCCCCTCCTTCCTGGTGATATGTGGTGAGATTTTAGACTAAACCCCCCCCCCCCCCCCCCAAAAATCTTGTGTATTTTTTTTAATACAAAGTAATTTGAAATTTTCAGAATATTATCCGAAAAATAAATACATGTGATATCTCATTATACCCCCCCTCATGATATTTCGTGATTTTTTCCAAACCCCCTCCCCCCCCCCGCTCCTTTCGAGCCTCACGTGAATGAACGACCCCTTACAGTATAAACCTGCTTCAAACTTTTTCTAGTATTAAGTTCTTATTATTTGTTTGTCTGTTAATATTTTTATAGTACAGGACTATAATTAAAACATCTATGTCAAATTTGTGTTTCATTTGTAGTTAAAAGTAGTTTATTTTTAGCCTTTGATTTTATCCTTTTTACAAACATAAATATTGCAAGAAAATGTAAATAAATGTTGTCACTAAATTACTTTTTGCAAAATTCCAAATTCACAAATTGCGCAATTAACCTTGTTCCACTGCTCATACTGCGAAAACCATAACCAAAAATAACTTTCATTAGTTCCCAAACAAAAATGCAAGTGTGCAGTTCACACGCGGTAGAAGTGAAACCTTCAGAAAACTGTAGACAAGAGTGGGGAGGCTTCGAAGCACCGCACACAGAGGAAACCGATTATACTATCTCATTCTTTCGTAGGCTAAATCCTATATATGTATGTGTCTATTTTTAGTGTCACTATTTTTCGTTTCATCGAGTTTCAAATCACAACAGTGCTAAAAAAGTTTTCACTGCAATAACCGGCTGTCCCGATAAAGCTATTAGGTGGAATTGACTGTATATGTTTATAGCGTGACACATTTTCCCAGAATATTTAATTTTATCTAAGAAAAGGAGGCAACAAAAATCAGAAGACAACTGTCAAAAAAATATATTTATACAAATTTATATTTTATGTAAACCTGAAACCTCCCTACATGAATGGTGTTTTCTAAGAAATAATCACCGTGATGCTCTTTTGAGAATTCAAATATTGGATGAAAATGGATTTTGACATGCACGGATAAAGAGATTCATAAAATTTTAAATTACCATGTTATTAGTGCAAGCGATTCTGATTTTGTGCTCTATACAGTTTTCAAAGCATAAAGATTAAAATCAGCCATCATCTGGTATGTGGACTTATAGATATATTTGGTGTTGACAATTTTACAAGTTTCAAAAGGCAACTAATTTCGATTTGGTAGACTTTGGATCGAACTGGACCTTAATACAAATATTTTTTATATTCAACTTAATTACTATAAAAGTCAATTTCTTGCATTTGGTGCTATTAATTAAATACTGCATTCAAAATTTCGATACGGAACTCCAGTGAAAAATATTATGGATTTAAAAAAATATGTTCATATAGACCAGTGGTTCTTAACCTTTGGGCTGGCGACCCAAAGTACAAATACATTAGAAGTACGCTACCCTAATCTAATTTTTTATTTTATTTTCCAGTGACAGGTACTAAAATGATATATTATGTAATTTTATAGATTAGAAATAAACAACTTTATTTAAATGTTCTGTTTTAAAATCAGACAATTCAGCCTTAAAACAGTTAAAAAATTTACAGAAAAATAATTAGTGACTACCCTGGTGTTGTATTTTTGAGCAAAGATCATGTATACGTGGAGTTATGTTTATAGAAAGTGCACACCGCATGTCATGCTGAGGATCCAACCTATTCCTGTACTTATTCTTCATAACAGCAAGGCATGAAAATCCTGCTTCACATAAATAAGTAGTTGGGAAAGGTAGCAGGGCTTTTTCAGCTTCATTGCTCAGAACAGACTTCCCAGATAATTGTGCCCAAAATTTTGTGAGACTCTTTCTGGCAAATCTCTAAAAGTGCATCACCTTGCATTTCGAGCAATTCTTCTTGTAATCTAGCTGAATCCTTTTCAACGCCCATTACATCTACTTCAAATGGATTTCTTATCCAACTGTATTTCACGATGTGGACATTATGTGACATCATTTTCAAGTTTTCTCAAATGTTCCAAAAAGATAGGCATGGTCTCCACGAAAATACGGTTACCATTAAGATTAAGATCTTCCAAAAACAAGTTTAATGTTGGAAACGCTGCCAATTGACATTGAGCAATTTTATTTTGCCAAAGTTTTGTTTTGTTTTTAAAAACAGTAATTTTTTCATAAATGTCTACTGAAGTGCGATTTTGACCTTGCATTTCTGTGTTCAACTGATTCAAGTGGTAGAAAATATCACCCAAATATGGCAATTTAGCCATCCATTTGTTGTCACTGAAGCGATCAGCACATTCGTTTCTTTTATCTGTCAAAAATATTTCTATTTCTGTTACAAGAGAAAGAACTCTAGCTAGAATCTTTCCGCGGGATAGCCAGCGGATATCCGGATGGTATAATAAATTCTGGTGTTCTGAACCCATTTCTTCGCACATCAGTCGAAATATCTGAGAGTTCATTGCGCGCGCCTTTATGAAATTTATAATTTGTATTACGTACTTTAACTGATGTAGATCTTTTTTTCGTTATTTGTTTTTGGGGTGTTATGCCGTGTTGCGCTACCTCCTTCTTTAGCCAACGTTTCGGACATCGTTACAGTGTCCATCATCAGGGCAGATCCGGAAGATGTGTAATTTTTAGTCGTGAAGTGTGTGCTTATTTACTTCGAAGCGATACCGTGTCGCCAGCACCACTAACTTACACCAGTACAAAATAATCGTGACAAGCAGTGGCGTCATCGCCGCGGAACGGAATAGAAAGTTCATTAAAACGTGGTATTTATGCTAGCCAGGGGCAAGTCCGTTTGCGAGATGCCGACGGAAGTGGCTCCATCTCTTAATGAAATCTAAAATTAGAAATCTCAATGGTAAGAATTTAAGAAAAAAAAATTAATTACAATGGTTAACTTTCACCAGTACAAAATAATTGTGACAAGCAGTGGCATCATCGCCGCAGAACGGAATAGAAAGTTCATTAAAACGTGGTATTTATGCTAGTCAGGGGCAAGTCCGTTTGCGAGACGCCGACCGAAGTGGCTCCATCTCTTAATGAATTCTAAAATTAGAAATCGCAATGGTAAGAATTTAAGAAATAGAATTACAATGGTTAAAGCGAATTTAGTCAATATAAATCAAAATGGTTTACCACGAGCTGGCATTACTGTATACTTAGACATGGTTTTTTTGCTCTATTAATATTAAATGAATTTTACTAGAATTAGAATTATACTGGTTAAAGCGAATTTAGTCAATATAAAGTTATAACACAAAATGGTTTATCACGAGCTGGCATTACTGTATACTTAGACATGTTTCTTTTGCGTTTAGCTTTGGTGTAGCCGTCAATCACCGGATACCAAGAGCTATTGAGCTTAGCTCCGTCGTCTCTATTAATATTAAAAGGATTTTTGTAGATTTCAATTGCCTCCGTAATTGGGAGTGCTCTATAAGTTTTGGGTCTTCCCAAGACCTCAGGAACAAATCCAAAGTAATGGCCGGTTTCGATTGAGTGCTCAGCGATTGCCGATTTATCAGGGTGGCCGAGTTTGCAAGCACGAAAGTGTTCTGCTATCCTTTTGGAGATCGTCCGCTCTGTTTGGCCTACATAAACCTTGTCACATCCGGAACAGCTGAGTTTATACACTCCATCTGCTTCCAGAGGAAACTTAGTCTTTGCAGACCTCAGTAGGTCTTGAATTTTAGTTGTGGCACCGAAGACAGTCTTGATGCTATCTTTTCTCAACAGCCTGGCGATTCTGTCTGTCACATTGTGAACGTAAAGCAGGAAAGCGCAACCTTTTAACTCTTGTTTAGCTCTGTCTTCGTTTGGTGTAGATTTGGCTCTTATGATTTGCCTTGTCTGACTTGCTGGCTAACCGTTGCGTTCCAGTGCATCGGTCAGCTTTGTAAGTTCTGCTCCAATTTTAGTTTCTTCACATATTCTGGTCGCTCGCGTCACCAACGTATGGATAAGTCCTCTCTTCTGCGCTGGGTGGTGATGCGAATCGGCATGTAGATACCGATTTGTGTGCGTTGGTTTTCTATATACAGTGTGTCCTAGATTACCATCTTCTTTTCGCATCACCTCCACATCTAGAAAAGGCAGGATTTTTGCATCGTTTTCCACTTCCATTGTGAACTTGATTTTACTGTGGAGTGAATTAAGATGATTCAGAAATTCATTCAGTCTCTCTGTTCCATGAGGCCAGATGGCGAAGACATCGTCAACATAACGCCACCAATACCTTGGGAACAGCTGAAGCTGTGTCGAGTGCCACTTCTTCAAACTTCTCCATAAAAAAGTTGGCAAGTAGTGGCGACAACGGACTGCCCATCGCAACTCCTTCCACTTGCTCAAAAAGTTCACCCTGGAATGCAAAATATCCCGTTTTGAGACAGTGTTCAAAAAGTTTGCAAATGTCGTCCTCATATCTAAAATTGATAAACAATCCCAGGAAACCCAAAAAAGCATAGATTTTATTAGCAGTCAGTACGATGATATAATAAAAAAACTAGAAACAACAATATTACAAAATAAAAAAATCGAAAATGAATTAGAAAACATAAAGAAAGAACAGCAGGAAAAACATATTATTATCAAACAACTTGAAATAAAAATATCAGACCTTGAGTACAAATCTCGGTCTAATTTCCTAGAAATAGCAGGCATTCCCCAAAAAAATGGGGAGCAGCAGATTGAAATCGTAAAAAAAGTTGCGGCGGCGGCAGGAATGGATATCCAGCACAAGGAGATAATTGAAGTAAAAAGTTGCGGCGGCGGCAGGAATGGATATCCAGCACAAGGAGATAATTGAAGTAAAAAGTTGCGGCGGCGGCAGGAATGGATATCCAGCACAAGGAGATAATTGAAGTAAAAAGTTGCGGCGGCGGCAGGAATGGATATCCAGCACAAGGAGATAATTGAAGTAAAAAGTTGCGGCGGCGGCAGGAATGGATATCCAGCACAAGGAGATAATTGAAGTAAAAAGTTGCGGCGGCGGCAGGAATGGATATCCAGCACAAGGAGATAATTGAAGTAAAAAGTTGCGGCGGCGGCAGGAATGGATATCCAGCACAAGGAGATAATTGAAGTAAAAAGTTGCGGCGGCGGCAGGAATGGATATCCAGCACAAGGAGATAATTGAAGTAAAAAGTTGCGGCGGCGGCAGGAATGGATATCCAGCACAAGGAGATAATTGAAGTAAAAAGGACTCCTGATAGAAGAAACAATGCGCCACCAAAACTGCTAGTGGAATTTGCTGATAAAACGACTAGAGATAATCTAATCTCTAAAAGGAAAAATATTAATTATGAAGACATAAAAGACATCACTACTGAAACAATCTATATTGCAGAAGAATTGAGCCCATATCAAAGGGAACTGCTCTGGAAAACAAAAAAAGCTGCCAAAGAAAAAAACTATTCTTACGTTTGGTGTAAAGATGGAAAAATAATGACTCGAAAAATGCCAAATGAAAAAATAATCTACATCAAACATATAGATGATATTAAAAATATTGTGTAAAAAAAGGCACTTCGAAACAACATTTATGAATTAAAGTAAAAAATGACTGACACTATACTAACCTCGGAACCAAGTGACCTATCAATGATAAACAACAACTCTTTTAATATATTGCACAAAAACATAAGAAGCATCAGAAAATTTTTTGATGAATTACAAATTTTACTGAAATATTTAAAAGTTAATCTACACGTAATAATACTTTCTGAATGTTGGATAAATCATAAATACATGAATTTGGAAATAGCTGGATATACCACTTACTCAAGTTTGAATAACAAAAGACAAAACGATGGTGTAATTATATACATTAAAAACGAAATAAAAGCCGAAGTTGAGGAAATTATTATCACAGATGCCAATTGTCTAAAAATTAAAATCGGAAAAGAAAAGTCTATATTAGCAATCTACCGATCGCCTTCTACAAGAAACATCGACCCATTTCTTAAATCCGTAGACGAGGAACTCTGCCTTCTAAAAGACACGAAAAACATTTTTTTATTGGAGATGTAAATATAAATATCCTAGAAAATGGACATCCCAAGAGAATTCAATATCTGCAGATGCTAGCAACCCATGGACTGGTAAGCTTAATAAATGTACCTACTCGAAAAGTGGACAGCACTGAAAGTTGCATAGATCATATAATGAGTAAAACAAAAGATATTACTCAAACTATTGTATTTAACTCAACTATAACAGATCATTATACAACTATACTTTCAATAAAAATAAACAAGTCAAATAAAATCAAGAAAAGACCACAAACAATAGAAAAAACTGAAATAAACTGGAATGACATTAAACATAATCTACAATGTACCGATTGGAAAAAACTGCAAAGTATGAACAATGCAAATGATGCATGGAATTTCTTCATAGAACTCTTTCAGAATAATATTCTCTCTAATACCACAAAAATTATTAAGAAAATCTCACATAAAAATGTACACATTAAACCATGGATTACACAGAATGTTATAAACTGCATAAGAAAAAGAGACGAGTTACACAAGAAACTAAAAAAAAATCCATACGATATACACATATTAAGATTCTACAAAAGATATAGAAACATTTGCAAAAAAGTTATTACATATACATACAAAAGAAACCTACTACAAGAAAAAAATTGTAGATTGTAAACAAAATCCCCGGAAAATGTGGCAAATAATTAATGAAATAACCAGTTCTAAATCTGCTACCATGACATCAATTGACGTGCTGAATATAAACAATGTCCCAAGGACATACGCTGATAATCCTGACCAAATTCTTGAATACGTCAATAAATTTTTCATAAATATAGGATCAAATCTAGCAAAGCAAGCTACACAATGTAATGATGCTATACTAATAAATGAACCCCCTGAACAAGGAAAGAAACTCGAGTTTAAGCAAATTACAGCTGATGATATCAAAACACAATTTCTTCTCTAAAATCAAATGTTTCTTCGGGGGAGGACTTAATCACAACCAATGCAATAAAATATCTCTGTAAAGAACTTATCGTACCTCTAACATACTTAGTCAACCTGTCTATAACTGAAAGCATATTCCCTACGGCTCTCAAAAAAGCTACTGTTATACCAATTTTTAAACAAAGATGTAAAAATGACATAAACAATTACCGACCAATAAGCCTACTCAACACATTTTCAAAAATATTGGAAAGAATATTAAAAAAACAACTCTTATCCTACTTAGAAGACAATAAAATATTATCGGAAACACAGTATGGTTTTAGGGAGAACTTAAGTACTAGTGACGCCATAGAAAAAATTACAGATATGATCACTAAAAGTTTAGACAGTGGAGAAAAAACTTTGGCAATCTTCATAGACTTACAAAAGGCTTTTGATACAATAGACCACAAAATACTTTTTGCTAAACTTACAAAAATTGGTATGACAAATACAACACTAAACTTGCTAAAAAGCTATATGATGGAGCGTACACAGAGCGTTCAAATTAATAAGGGAAAAAGCGAACCTCTCCTAATCAACCATGGCGTACCGCAAGGAAGCGTACTAGGACCAATATTGTTTTTGATATACTGTTAGGGTCAAAATGAATTGCCACAAGTTGGCTTATTTATTAAAGGGATTAAATTAAGGTGAGTGGACGAAATGGCTTTGCCGGTTAGTACCGGACGCGCCAGGATCTGATCCCGAGGAATCCTCAGCATCAGACCCGCCAAATCGACCAGCACAGCGGTAGAGCAGAGATCCCCCCCTCCCAGAGCGGGGAATTAAGTTCTAAGATGTCAGGCATAGGCAGGAATTACCAGGTTTTGTAAATAAAATAAGGTTAATTATAATTGGACTAACCGTATAGGTTTATTTCAAATATTGCAAATAATAATACAGATAGGAAAGAACTTACCCCCACAGACCATAACCGATAACTAAAGCTAAAGTAATCTGACTATTAACGCGGTCGTTTAGACGATGAGGGATCCTCCCGGTGACTAAGGTTGGTGCAACTGCCCACGTCCCACGGTGATGCGAGCTGACTATATTGGCGGCAGGAATCCTCTGGCCTCTGCAGCATGAGCAAATACTCCGGCGCGAGCAAATAAGGCTACTCCACGTCCCACGGTGGAGTAAGCTGGCGCGGATGGCAAACGATGTCCTCTGCAGCATGAGCAAATACTCTGGCGCGAGCAAATAAGGCTACTCCACGTCCCACGGTGGAGTAAGCTGGCGCGGATGGCAAACGATGTCCTCTGCAGCATGAGCAAATACTCTGGCGCGAGCAAATTAGGCTACTCCACGTCCCACGGTGGAGTAAGCTGGCGCGGATGGCAAACGATAGAGTCACGCACGTGTATCGTGAATTGATACACCAGGAGATTTCCTGGCGGAGATCGGGTAGAACATTATATTGGCCGGAAATCACACTAGCCCACGGTGTTTCTGGGACTAAAGGCAGGGGCGTTTACTGTCCAGAACGAAATTTCCTATTCCTCAACAAAATACAATTCGGCCATTGTGTGAACACAACATTTATTTCCGGAGCGCGACTCGCGGGGTCGAAACCATAACGGGAACTCAAATAAACTTGTACGGCACTATAATAACCGCCCGAACTTTACGGGAACTCTCGAATCTCTCTGATTAGGCACCGATGCACTCCATCTTGCCCGATTCTCTCCAAAAAACCCTCACGACCTCCGGCGAGCCTTACGCCCGCCGGGGGAAGTGCCACCATCCCATTTCCGCTCCTCTCTGGTGTTGCCAGGATGAAAAACAATAGACAATGCTATCGTGCCGCCTCATAGATTCCAGTTCTTACTTAAAACGACAATTAACCTATGTTTTATACATAACATTACCCCGCTCGCCCCCAAGGTGTTTGCCCTCAAACACAAGGAGAACAAAAGAAAAGCCTGAGCTAAGAGATACCCTAACTTGGTCTGATGGGTTCCTAAAAACATACATAAACATAATATCATAAAAATGAGTTGTACATCAGAAAAAACAAAACTACTAGCAACAGTATGCTTGCAAATGGGTGCGTGACAAAATCAGTCGCGCCCATCATGCTGAAGACATGATGGTAGAGTCTGCGACGCATCCATTCGAAGTTAGACAATTAGATATAATTAAATCAGTACTTAGAGTTAAAGACCTTAATTGTAGACAATTTGTAGACAATAAGAAGATACGTGAACGGGGCCCGTAATCACCCACAGCATATAAGACGCTGGGTGATGTATTCTGACTCTCGTCTGGGACTACCGTAGACGTAGCATCTATAACAGAATAGAACTTAATATTAGAATAGATATTATCACCAAGATATGACATCAATAAACATCAACACATTAAATATGCGTAAAGCATCACTGTTCAGAACACTTTTAAGTAAGCCAAAGTAGGCTATACACTTAGATGGTGTACCATCTGCACTTCAACACTGATTTTAAATCCATTCTGGATAAAAGAATTCCTCTTTAGAAGAGCCTACCTATCTAACTCTCTAACTGGTCTCGTGGGATAAGTTTTTCTGACAGTTATATAATAGAAAACAAAATATAAGTTTATTAGAACATTTGTATATGAAATACAGGATATAACCAACCATTGTAACTGAATGGTGTTAAGGATAGTCATACAATCATCGCATGAATGATGCCAATTTATTTATTATTCAACCATTGTTAAAAATGGTGACAATAGAATGGTTAGCGACCATCGTAAATAAATGGTGCTATCAATAGTCAACAACCATCGTTAAAAAAAAATGGTGCCAATTAATTAAGTATGTGACTTTTGTACCAGAAGGTGCAACAAGAAATTATAGTATTAGTGCATCGTAACTAATTACTGAAGTTCTCGCAGGAACTAATCAATCACACTCATAGCTTGGGAATTGATTAAATTGTTCGAATTAATGAAATTCCTGAATAATTATAGTAAGTTATTTTTATTGTTTAAGCAAATGTAATTAAAACATTATTAAATTGAGAACATATTGAAATTTTGGGCGAATACCTCTTAATGTTCTTAATTACGTTTATGCAATATAAAAGTATATGAACACAGTTCATATGAGATTGAACTTGGAATACACGAGGATATGCGGGTTCATATTATCGTATATTCCAAGTTGACAAAAACTTAGTAGGACAAATACAGAGTATTTTAAACTGTATGGACTCAGAATACAAAAGGATAAGCGGGTTCATATCGTCATGCATTCTGAGTTGACAAGGAAATAAACTTAAAGCTAAATATAAACCATAGTGAACTTATTATATATATATATATACATATATGTATTTGTACTTCGAGGCATCTCATAATTGTACATAAATAAACTAACAAATCTTAATTATTATTTTAATGTGAAATTATACTCGAGTAATCAACTGGAGTAAGATTTTAATTTTCTACAAAAGACCACTTAAAAATTAATTATTTACTTATGTATTTTATGTCCAATACTGGTCAAAGCAATCCGGCTGATCAAGCTGAACTGAAATGAGCTGTATTGAAGAGGTTTAAATTAAAGATAGCGCCTGTGAAGATGCTTTATGATAGCCGACTAAGCTGGTATGCTATCTGATTTAAGTATATCCTTAACATGAAAATCGCCTGTTAAAATCGGGATCCTTCGGCGGCGGTACCTCCACCTCAGAACTCGAGTCCGAAAGAACTGATTAACTTGACGGAGCCAACTCTGCCACTCGCACTTCCTCTGCGCAAAGGAAGGCGCGTGAGCAGAGCGACTCACATCTAGTTTTTTGAATCCCCATGTTTAACAGAAGCAACTTTCGGATTGGAATTGTTTTGTCTTCTCTTCCTACAATCCGATAGTAAATGACCTTTTAATTTACAAAAAGAACAATAAATATTGTTCTTGGTAGAATTCGGTTCAGGATGACACATCTCCTTTTCTCTACAATCATTAGAAGTATTCTTTTTAGATTGATTATTATAGAAAAAACGAGTATTATTGATATTAGCAGAATTGCCACTATATTGTTTATTATTATTATTATAATTATTATTATTATAATAATTATTATTATTTTGTTTATAATTATAATCCGTAGAACGATTATTGTAGGTACCACGATAAGAAGAGTTACGATTAGAATTGAAATTATTATTATTACTGCCCCGTGAATTAGTGAAATAATAATTTTTTTTATTATCCTTAAGTGGATTATCATTAGAAAAAGAAGAAGAATTATTTTCTAACAAATTAGACGTTGAATAAGACTCCAGTTTATTTGTAGCTTCGGTAAGTTCTGAAAATGAGTTGAAATCTCTAGATGCCAGAAGGTTGATATAAATGGGTAGTAATGCCCTCATGCATAATTGTAAAAGTTCAGAGAGTGGTAATTTAGAATCAAGCATATTATTGTGCTTCTGCATTCTTAACGTAAATTCAAAGGCTGACATACCAGCTGGTTGTTTCATAGAGAAAAGTTGTGATTTTAATTCAATCTGTCTATTATTTGTTTCGAATTGTTTTATAAGTAATATAGATAATTCATTCCAAGTCAAATCAGGTGTATAAATTGATCTGAACCATAATAATGCCAATCCATCTAAAATATCAGGAAAACATCTCACTAAATCGTCATGACGAACGTTCCTAATTCTACATTTCTCTTCTATTTCCAGTATAAAGTCTCTTACGCAACTATTACCATCAAATTTAATATTCCAATTATTAATAGTACTTGTGGATGAAGATGAAGAAGAGTTTGATTCATTATAAATAACTTTTGTATATTTAATGTAGTTTGAGCCAAATTCGCTGTCATTATCTGGGTTAACACTTATCTCATGATGCTCGATAGCTTCAGATATTTTAATATTTTTGTTATGCCTTCTGGCTTGAATCCGCATTTCTTCTAAAGTACCGTCTGGTGTTATATTCCTGGATAAAAGTTCCGCAGAAAGTTCATCTTTCGATCTACTATTGATGTTGTCTATTGTAGTCGACATTTTGAAAAATATAATTGTAAAATTCCAATAATTAAATGTACAATGTCAATAAATTAGCTAGTAACGATAGCTACGAATATATTGCTTACCCGCAGAGCAATTATATAATTAATCGTATTTATAAGCGCTTAATAGTATTCATTGTACACGACAATCTTAAAAACTTAAAGGTGTAATTACATTATGACAGTTGTTGTCAAAATGCAATGTTTGTTTACGATTGACATAGCCGTCTGTCAAATTGACACTTAGTATTCGTGTTGCCCGTAAGTCCGAATAACTTAACCCACAAACAAATATATAATAATAATGTGTACAGAATTATCATCAAGTTGGCTGTATTGTTGACAGATTGATAACCTCGCAATATTTACGTGTATACCGGAATGACATTTAAAGGTTATGTTTTATGTGAGATGCTTCGAAATAACAAAAACAATTATTGATCGATTACAAAACAAAACTATAGTAACTCCAACCCAAAACCTAGACAAATAAGAATTATACGAGCCCAGAACACAGTTGTAGGCGCCATGTTAGGGTCAAAATGAATTGCCACAAGTTGGCTTATTTATTAAAGGGATTAAATTAAGGTGAGTGGACGAAATGGCTTTGCCGGTTAGTACCGGACGCGCCAGGATCTGATCCCGAGGAATCCTCAGCATCAGACCCGCCAAATCGACCAGCACAGCGGTAGAGCAGAGATCCCCCCCTCCCAGAGCGGGGAATTAAGTTCTAAGATGTCAGGCATAGGCAGGAATTACCAGGTTTTGTAAATAAAATAAGGTTAATTATAATTGGACTAACCGTATAGGTTTATTTCAAATATTGCAAATAATAATACAGATAGGAAAGAACTTACCCCCACAGACCATAACCGATAACTAAAGCTAAAGTAATCTGACTATTAACGCGGTCGTTTAGACGATGAGGGATCCTCCCGGTGACTAAGGTTGGTGCAACTGCCCACGTCCCACGGTGATGCGAGCTGACTATATTGGCGGCAGGAATCCTCTGGCCTCTGCAGCATGAGCAAATACTCCGGCGCGAGCAAATAAGGCTACTCCACGTCCCACGGTGGAGTAAGCTGGCGCGGATGGCAAACGATGTCCTCTGCAGCATGAGCAAATACTCTGGCGCGAGCAAATAAGGCTACTCCACGTCCCACGGTGGAGTAAGCTGGCGCGGATGGCAAACGATGTCCTCTGCAGCATGAGCAAATACTCTGGCGCGAGCAAATTAGGCTACTCCACGTCCCACGGTGGAGTAAGCTGGCGCGGATGGCAAACGATAGAGTCACGCACGTGTATCGTGAATTGATACACCAGGAGATTTCCTGGCGGAGATCGGGTAGAACATTATATTGGCCGGAAATCACACTAGCCCACGGTGTTTCTGGGACTAAAGGCAGGGGCGTTTACTGTCCAGAACGAAATTTCCTATTCCTCAACAAAATACAATTCGGCCATTGTGTGAACACAACATTTATTTCCGGAGCGCGACTCGCGGGGTCGAAACCATAACGGGAACTCAAATAAACTTGTACGGCACTATAATAACCGCCCGAACTTTACGGGAACTCTCGAATCTCTCTGATTAGGCACCGATGCACTCCATCTTGCCCGATTCTCTCCAAAAAACCCTCACGACCTCCGGCGAGCCTTACGCCCGCCGGGGGAAGTGCCACCATCCCATTTCCGCTCCTCTCTGGTGTTGCCAGGATGAAAAACAATAGACAATGCTATCGTGCCGCCTCATAGATTCCAGTTCTTACTTAAAACGACAATTAACCTATGTTTTATACATAACAATACATCAATGATATCTGTAACCTAGAAACAAGAGGAAAAATTATTAGTTTTGCTGATGACACAGTAATTTTATTTAACGAAAAAGATTGGATAAAGACTTACAAAGAAGCGGAACACGGGCTTAGTCTCCTGCAAACCTGGCTTAAAAGAAATTCCCTCACGCTTAATGTTAATAAAACAAAATATCTTACATTTTCTATAACAGCCAGAGGGCAGCCGTCGGAGGACTTAAATCTCAAATTACACACATGCCAAGGAATTTATCAACAAAATCTAGGCTTATCATGCCTCTGTCCCACTATAGCACACTCCAAAAGCATCAAATATCTTGGAATTGAAATTGATGATAATCTCCGATGGAACTCACAAATTGACGTAATTACAAAAAAACTAACCAGGTACATATACTTCTTTAGAAACATTCGTAATATCCTCAACATAAACGATATTAAAAAAGTATACTATGCTTTGTGTCAATCACAAATAGAGTACGGTATAACTGGATGGGGGTCTGCCTTGAGCACTCACACAGAGCGACTCAATATAGCCCAAAAAGGAGTACTAAAGAACTGAAAGTTCCGCTTAGAACTCCGACGGAAGAAATATTTAATAACTTTCAAGTCTTCAATGTACAGAAACTTTATTCAAAAAATATTTTATTTAAACTGAAAAAAAACATATATGTATACTCCACTGCCCAACATAAATACTCAACTAGGGCAGTAAGCAATAACATCCTGGTTACTCCCAGTTTGAACACATCTTTTGGACAGAGAAATAATAAATTCCATGCTATGAAATTATACAATGCTCTACCAGATCAAATCAAAAATATAAAGGAAACGAATATATTTAAAACAAAAGTAAAAACATGGCTGACAGATCAAAGTGATAATAAAATTACAAACATCATGAAGACGATATAAAGACAAACCATAACCAAATACAAATATTTTAAAAAACTACAGGCCACCTCAGAACAGGAAATCCTAGTGAGGAGATCTGTGAAAAAAAAAAAGAATCTATACTTATACTAATGTAAAGGGAAGAACATTATGGTGCCAACCTAGAGTAAATAAATGCATCACCATGGTAACGAAAAAAAATAACAAGGAGTACAAATATAAATGTTATGGATAAATCACTGAAATATAAATACCTCTGTAATAAATAAATAAATAATGCAAATAAATAGTGTAACAGGAAATTGGGGAGGAATGCAGATCCCGCCAATGTGGGGGATTTTAATAAAAATGCACTTTCTAGATGAGAAAAGTGTGGAAAAGTTGAATAAAAAATAAATTAAGGTGCGCTTGGCAAAATTGAGGGAGATACAGCCGTTTAAAGAATGAATAAAATGACACTTCGTGAACTTATACTACGCCATTTTGTTACTATTATGTTGATATCTCAGACTTGCTATTAACGAAGGTTGATACGATTGTAGCCGACTTCATGTGATAGATGAGACGCCTAATTATGAAATTTTTCTAGCGGACTTTTTTTCAACGATTTTTTAAATTGTTTATCACCTTCCAAATTAAAGTAACCTAACCTAAGACTACGCTAAACATGGTTTGTGTAACATGGTTTGTGCCCCTTTATAACGCCTACTCGCGTCAACGCAAGAAAAACATCCCAGTTTTCAAATAGTTTAGCGGCTACGCTAGGTTTGTGTAACATGGTTTATGTAACATGGTTTGTGCCCCTTTATAACGCCTACTCGCGTCAACGCAAGAAAAACATCCCAGATTTCAAGTAGTTTAGCGGCTACGCAAGGTTTGTGTAACATGGTTTGTGACCATTATTAATTCTGTTTTTCATAATTACGCGCCTTATTATATATCACACGAAGTTGGCTACAATCGTATCAACCTTCGTTAATAGCAAGTCTGAGATACCAACATAATAGTAACAAAATGGCGTAGTATAAGTTCACGAAGTGTCATTTTATTCATTCTTTAAACGGCTGTATCTCCCTCAATTTTGCCAAGCGCACCTTAATTTCTTTTTTATTCAACTTTTCCACACTTTTCTCATCTAGAAAGTGCATTTTTATTAAAATCCCCCACATTGGCGGGATCTGCATTTCACCCGGAAATTGTGTTGTTTTTAATAGTTTGTGAACCCAGTACGTAACTAAAAACGTAACAATTGGTGTCAGATGTGGGGTCATGTTGTTAACTTTTTTTTTGGAAAACGGGGTTCTTAGAAGGGCATTGGAAACGCCGGATGGAGAACCAAGGAAGCTACAGATGCTGGTTCCAAGGAAACGCATTCCCGAAATCCTTCAGTTATTGCACGATGGAACCTCCGGTGGGCATTTGGGAGTCAAGAAGACCATAGAAAAGGTCCGGGAACGCTTCTACTGGGTGAACTGCAAAAGAGATGTCAAGGATTGGTGCAGGAAGTGCGTGACTTGTGCCATGGCCAATGGACCGTACAAGAGGAAGAGAGCACCGATGCGACAGTACAACGTAGGTAGCCCGTTCGAGAGAATCGCAGTGGATATAGCTGGACCGTTCCCTTCAACCGAAAACCGGAACAAGTATATCCTGGTCGCTATCGACTATTTCAGCAAGTGGGTCGAAGCCTATGCACTGCCCAATCAGGAAGCAGTTACCGTAGCGGAGGCATTGGTCACGGAGCTGGTCAGTCGATTTGGTGTGCCTCTGGAGCTACATTCTGACCAAGGACGGAATTTCGAATCTACGGTGTTCCAGAAAATGTGCGAGATCCTGGGAATTAGAAAGACGAGGACTACAGCACTGCACCCGCAGTCTGATGGAATGGTTGAAAGGATGAACCGTACAATCGGCAGACATCTGGCGAAGGTTGTCTTGGATCACCAAAGAGACTGGGACCGACACCTGCCCTTGTTCCTGTTGGCTTACCGATCGGCAGTTCATGAAACTACGGGGCAGACGCCTGGAAGTGTACTCTTTGGACGAGAGTTACGACTGCCCTGTGACCTGAAGTTCGGGTGTAAACCGAAAGAAGACGTAGCTGGTGAAGACTACGTGTCAGACCTTCGTAGGCGTCTGGATGATGCCCACGACCGGGTCCGTGTGAATATGGAGGCTGCTAGCGACCGGATGAAGGAACACTATGACATCAGGGCGGAGAAGGGGGGATATCAATCTGGCGATCTAGTCTGGCTGTTCGACCCCCGGAGGCGCCGAGGTTTCTCCCCAAAACTCCAATGTTCTTGGGATGGCCCCTACGAGGTGCTAAAGCGGATCAACGACGTGGTCTACAGGATAAGGAAGAGGCCTAACGGGAAACCACGGATCATCCACTTCAACCGACTTGCTCCCTTCCTGGGTGACAATCGGGAGGACCTAGAACAGCATGTCCGAGTCTGTAATGTCCCTGAGGATGAAATAACCTTCGAACAATTCATATCCCAGGCTAGCAAGGGGCACAAAACCCGTCATGGAGTGACACAGGAAATAGCGCAGGACCTGTTCGGGCTTTCAAAAGAGCATGCTGTGGCCTTCTGCGTGACGCACGACTTTGACATGTCACGGGGAATATCGAGGGTTTTGCAGCATAAATTTCTGGTGCAACAGGAGTTGGAGCGGCAACATAATGAAATGTAATATTAATATGTAAAAAAAATTTCAAAAATATATTACATATGTAAAAATGTTAATAATATGGTGTTAACTGTAATATATAGATATAAATAAATAAATACAGTAATGCCAGCTCGTGGTAAACCATTTTGATTTATATTGACTAAATTCGCTTTAACCATTGTAATTCTATTTCTTAAATTCTTACCATTGTGATTTCTAATTTTAGAATTCATTACGAGATGGAGCCACTTCGGTCGGCGTCTCGCAAACGGACTTGCCCCTGACTAGCATAAATACCACGTTTTAATGAACTTTCTATTCCGTTCCGCGGCGATGACGCCACTGCTTGTCACAATTATTTTGTACTGGTGAAAGTTAACCATTGTAATTAATTTTTTTTTCTTAAATTCTTACCATTGTGATTTCTAATTTTAGATTTCATTAAGAGATGGAGCCACTTCCGTCGGCATCTCGCAAACGGACTTGCCCCTGGCTAGCATAAATACCACGTTTTAATGAACTTTCTATTCCGTTCCGCGGCGATGACGCCACTGCTTATCACGATTATTTTGTAGTGGTGCTGGCGACACGGTATCGCTTCGAAGTAAATAAGCACACACTTCACGACTAAAAATTACACATCTACCGGATCTGCCCTGATGATGGACACTGCAACGATGTCCGAAAAGTTGGCTAAAGAAGGAGGTAGCGCAACACGGCATAACACCCCAAAAACAAATAACGAAAATGCTTTTGGCCGTGAAAATCTTAAAACTTAACTGATGTAGATCTGACTGCATATCACCTGTAGCCAAGTTTTCTCGATGTAAAAAGCAGTGTATTAAAACAACCTCTGGATTTCCTTCCTTGACTTTGGCACAAAACCCGATGCGACTCCCTATCATTGCCGGTGCTCCATCTGTACAGACACAGACTGCGAGACAATTGTCCCACAGTAATTGGTGTTCCACAAAGAACTTGTCTATTAAAAGAAATATATCAGCCCCAGTTGTAGTTTCAGAGAGCTTTTCACAAAGCATTTTGTGGAGTTGTGAAATTGAAATTTTGTGGAGTTCTGTATCTTACGTACACCAACAGCTCTGGGAAATCTTCAATATCAACTGATTCGTCGATTTGAATTGAAAATTTGATGACTTTTTTGAGATCCGTTATTAATTGTTCTAAAATATCTAATGACATTAAATCTATTCTCTTTTTCACAGTATCGTTTGAAATTGGCACCATTTCCAGCTTCTTCGCAATTTCATCTCCACAGACAGTTCTTGCCTTGGCTATTGCAGCTGGTTTAATCAGCTGCTCAGCAATACTATGGGGTTTTTTACATTGAGCTACTTTTAAAGCTACTTCGAAAGAAGCGTAGGTAGTTTTTTCTAACGAAACTGTTGCTGAACTTGATGGTGCATCAAGTCTCATGCGCTTTGTTTGTGTTTCTTTTTGTTTCCAAAAAGCAAGCGGTTTATTTGCGTACGTTGGATGGACTTTTTCGAGACGTCTCTTCAATTTGTTTGTTTTTAGCGATTCATTTGAAAGAAGTTGCATACAAACCACGCATTGTGGACGTTGCACACCAGAGCGATCTTTTATTTCAATAAATCCTAAGGCTAAAAATTCTTGCTCGTATGTTAACATCCGTTTCGCCATGACTGTCCACCATTCGAAAGACTTACTTACTGAAACAAAACAACAAATTATAGAAATATACTATTCTATTCGTTCATCGGCGAATTGTAGGCTAACAATGTCATTTATTGGAAAAAAATATGTTACCTTCTTTCGATAACAGCGATCGCGAGTTGCACTTTTAATCATCCACAATTGATTATCACAATTTTGTAGCACTGTTTTTTTTTTACATTAACTCCACACAGGAGGCCTTGAGGAAAATAATTTCCCTCAGGAATAATTTCCCCAATTGTTCCAACAATTGTTTCACGAACATGGCGTCATGGAGTAATGAGGAAATGTTTAGGCTAATTGATTATTATCACAATTAATATATTTTAAATAATACATGTTTAGTTGCGATTTCAGAGTAATGATAATCACACTAATATAATAATGAGGAATGATTTGCATTTTTGTAGTTTGTAACGAATAAACTCAAAAACTTTTTTTTTTTTTTACATTAACTCCACACAGGAGGCCATGAGGAAAATAATTTCCCTCAGGGCCTATGTCATCTGGGATGCTGTGTGGAGGGTCTTTTTGAGGAGAGGAAGGAATGAACATTGGTCTTGAAGAGACCTATTTTGTAGGAAGGAGGAAACATAGAGGCCGGCAAATCATTCCACAGCCGAGCTGTTGAACATAAGAACGAGTCGAAGAAATGACCCGTTCTCATGTGACAAATGTCAACCGTGTACAAATGTAGGGTACGCGTTTGGCTTGTTTCCCGACTATGTACTGGTGCCGAAGGGATCAATGATGCTAGTTTCTCGGAGCATCTTCCATTGTAATACCGGTAGAACAAGGATAGCATTCCCACCCGACGCCTGTGCTTTAAAGATTGCAATCCGTCTGTTAAGATGGGAGAATCTATCAAACGGACCGCCCCTTTCTGCACAGATTCGAGGGTATTTTTCAGGTATTTTGGAGCTCCAGACCAGAGGTGGCTGCCAAATTCAACCGTGGGGCGCACTTGCGATTTGTACAGGGTTAGCAGTTGTGCACTATTAAAGTATCTGCGGGCCCTATACAGTACGCCCAGTTTCTGGGAGGCTAACTTTACTGTGGCTTCGATGGAGCCCCCATACCTGAGCTGGTCACTTAGGGTTACACCAAGCATATCAATGGAGGGCCTGTTCGGAAGATTGCTTCCGTTGAAAGAGACTAGATTTTCATTTCGATTCCTTTTAGACGTAATCAGACAAGATTGGGTCTTTGAAACATTAAATTCAACGAGATTATTTTTACCCCAAGAGAAAACACTCTCGAGGTACCCTTCCATTCTTTGCTTCAAAGCCCTACGAGCTGTTGGAGTTTGTGAGCCCTTTTGGGGCTTGTCAAACAAAAAGCTATCATGAACTGTACTGTCATCCGCATAAC
Organism: Limnephilus rhombicus; assembly: GCA_929108145.2. NCBI lineage: Eukaryota > Metazoa > Arthropoda > Insecta > Trichoptera > Limnephilidae > Limnephilus > Limnephilus rhombicus. Next base: position 41,729,398 of record OV815277.1, on the reverse strand, counting down.
AGTGAATTGGTGCACATGACAAAAGGTCGTTGATGTGCAACAAAAACAAAGTCAGAGACAGAACCGATCCCTGCGGGACGCCAGCATTTATCGAGTGTGAGGAAGAGGTGAAACCATCGACCACCGTCTGAATCGACCTCTCCCTCAAGAAGTCGGAATCCGTATTGACGGTCGTTAATAATTTTGTTCTTCTCGAGGTATGTGAGCAGTTTGTCGTTGATCACACGTTCCATCACCTTAGACAGAACTGATGTGATCGCTATGGGGCGGTAGTTGGCCGGGTTGGAGCGGTCACCCTTCTTTGGAATAGGATGGATAACCGCCTTTTTTCCAACCAGAGGGCACAGAGCCAGTCTTCAGGGACATTTTAAAAAGCTTCGTCAAAATTGGAGCTATTTCTGCAGCGCACCTCTGCAGAACCAGGGCAGGTATTCCGTCAGGCCCACTAGCTTTATTAACATCGAGCCCTCGTAAAACATGGAGTACTTCCCGATGCCGGATCCTCAGCTTTTTCATACGAAAACCGCAGTGAGGAACCGACGGCAGGACAGCACCTTAGTCATCGAGGGTTGAGTTATCCGCAAACATTTTACCTAATAAGTTAGCCTTTTCGGTGGCGGTGTTTGCTAGTGAGCCGTCAGGTCTGGTAAGAGGCGGCAGACTGGATTTGCAGAAATTGCGACCTATTGAGCCCGCAAGCGACCAGAATTGCCTGCTGCCATGCGGGCATGCAGCCAGCTTTCTGCTGATCTGCTGGTCGTGCTCAAATTTTGATCTATTTATGATTCTCTTTATCTGTAGTTGTCAACAAAGAATGTATTGTAGTCAACTATAAACGTAGTTCACGTAAAACAGTATGAAGAATGAGCGTGCAATCGTAAACAAACTCGCTAGCAAACTGGCCGAGACGAGACCGACCGACCGGCGGGCGGCGGTGACCGAGCCGAGCCGAGCAATGCCGACGGGTGGCGATGGCGCGCACTCGCCGCTTTGCGCCCCGCGCCCTTCCGCCCATTGAAACAGAACTAACATGTTGCGATTGTGAACGGACAATAGATGGCAGTAACAAAGTCTTTAGTCCTTGTTCTGTGAGTAGTAATAATTATGACTTCTAGTTTATTGACATCGATTGAGCTATCAATACGCGATTTCAGCGACCCAACCCAATACCTCTCGCGACCCGAGGTTAAGAATCGCTGATATAGACTATAGACCAATGATACTCAACCTTTTTTCTCTTCGGGCCACATACATGAACTTGTAAAGTTACGCGGGCCGCAACACTATACTGGTATGACGAAAAAAATCGTTAACCACACCCTCCCCCCCCCCCCCCGCCCTTCCCCCCAACAAAGAAATATTCTTCTTTCCATTTGTCTTGAGGCACCCTCATTTCGTCGACACTCTGAAGATACTCCCGCCATCATTCGTATTTAAATTATAGCAAAACAATACTTTATACGACAGCAGAATTTGCAAGTAGGTACCTGACTAACTAGAGACATTAACCAGTTTTTATGTATTATAATTGATGCGGTGGTTTCTAGAAGTGGCACTTTTATTTATAAATTATTTGCGCGCGTACTTGTGTGCCAAATATTTGTTTTTTGGGAATAAATCTAGCGTGTGCAATAGCAACACTCTTACACATCTGCCCTGATGATGGACACTGTAACGCTGTCCGAAATAGTCCTGGGTCGATCGATCATTTTACACGATCCGGGTCGCTCACGACACACTGGCGTCACGAGTGGGTCGCGAAGACCCGCTCTTTTAGCGACACAAAATACGAAACTCGATAATCGAATTTCTCGCGCCGGTTGCCGCCCAGACCGGCCAAGTCATAAGTGACCCGAAAAACCCACAATAAAACAATAAAATTGCTTTAAAAGTTGGCCAAAAAGGACACACCAATAAAGTTACAACTCAAACCTTGGGGATTAACAAATATGGCGAATTTTATGATTATAGGAGTTCCTCTTAGGTTGGGTTATAAAACGCCGACAGCAAACACTTTACATTTTTGGGATCTCACTTGAAGAAACCGTGGGATAATTTTATTTGCAAAGCCGAAACTACGTGTAACTAAAATAACATGAATATTGCGAATAATTATTTTACTTACTAAATAGAAAAAAATCACATTCTGGAACGAACAAATACCAAGATACGCTCTAATTAAAAACGACTCCGTGTCTAGTTGAATATTCAAAAATCGAATATACTAAACAATCCCGCGATGACGTGACACACGGGCATAAAGCAGGATACTGTTACGTCACGCACGTGTGTGATGATCGGCAAGCGGCGACCGAATGCCGAATGTGTCGCAGTTCGCAGTTCTCGCTGTCTCGCCACTCGCCACATGGGCAACCGGCGACCGGTCGCTAGAGTGTCGTGAGTCATGGGGTGTGGGAATGTGTTGTAGTTCGCGGGTCGTGAGTCGTGAGAATGCGTCGCCGGATCTTAAGACCCGGGTGCTGACGAATAAATAACCCACTCGATCTTTGGCGGCTCGTGAGCGGGTTTCGACGATCAGGGCGTTCACGATCGACCCAGGACTAGTCCGAAACATTGGCTAAAGAAGGAGGTAGCACAACACGGCATAACACCCCAAAAACAAATAACGAAAATACTTTTGGCCGCGAAAATCTAAAAAACGTATCTCACTCTTAAACCAGATCATGTGGACGATAATGACAATCCTTTTTGGGTGTCACCATCTGTACATCAAAGTAGAAACGAATCTCAAGATATACGAAATTTTGAATGACAGGTTTTTAAAAATCAAGTTCCTCATAATAAAGTGTTTAGGGCCGCACACAAAAGCTTGGCGGGCCGCAGGTTGAGTATGGTTGCTATAGACCATATATTTTCAACCTTTTTTGCCCACCGCCCACTTTGAGAATATTTTTATTTCTAGCCCCCTAACTAGCGCCCTTGAGGTAATTTTTCACAAAAACGGCGCTATATAAATCATCCAAATATTATTATTATTATTAGTGAATCAAGCCGAACGGAGGGGGCGTAACGGAAAACGACGACGGAGGGGGCATAATGGGACACCATGATGGGGTTTACATTTGCCACAATGGAGGGGGCGTAATGGGATAGGGAAAATATTTTATGGTGTGACGTGGGATGGGTTTCTTTGGGTCTCCTACCGCCCCCCTGAAAGTCTGAAACCCCCTCAATTTTCTCTTGGTCTTCTAATGCCCCCCTTCAGGTCGTGGGTTATCGCCCACGTTGAGAACCTATGATGTAGACCAGTGATTCCCAAAGTGGTCCAGGTGGACCCCCAGGGGTCCATGGGAGGCTCAACGGGGGTCTACGTTGGCGTAATAAAGAAATGGGGGTCTACAAGTTGTATGTGGGGGTCCACGAAAATTTATCTGGCGTCGATAGTAAAGAACAAAAATGTTGGCTTGACTTTAACTATCAATTTAGGCAGATAATACACTACCCAAAAAAATTAAGGGAGCAAAAAAAATACATATTTTTCTGTGATTTTTGACAGACTGTATTTCGGTGAAAAACGGTCGTACTGAGACTTTAAAAAAAGCAATTTGAAGCTTTAAGATTATAATTTTGATATTTTTGGCAATTTTTTTTTAGGAGCTACGGTTCTCATGCAATCCTAATTTTTTGCTATTTTTTTGGTACACGGGCTTGAAATTTTTTTTTCAGTTAGGCCGGCTTATGAATCAGATAGCCTTAATATTTAGCAATAATTTCCTTTTTTTAAAACCTCCCTTAATTTTTTTGAGTAGTGTATTTTTAGAAGGTCGGCGACTGTTACTTGTAAGAACTTGCATATTCGATATTTAATTCTATTAACCCCTCCGCAATGTAAGCAGATATATGCGTTAAAAATACGACAGCAGTCAAGTACAATAAGCGTGTTTACACGTCAGCGCGTGTGTCTCCATAGAAACCGTTATAACTCCGTTATTGTTTTAGTTACATCCGTCAAATAAAAAGTGAAAGGTCGATAGTGAATCATGCTGCACATCTCTATTCAAGTTGTCCACAGGAATACATAAAAAGAACATTCTGTCAGACGCGCAGTCTGACACATAATTTATCCCGCCAAATTTCCTACAGGCGCCGGACATTGTTAATTTCTATTAAATATTTTTATATGAAATGATAAAAAATTGAGGTGTTTATTACACATTTATACAATAGAATAAGTATTGTTGTTTACTAACAATTTAAGAAATAAAAAAAATTGAGTCGTCTACATGTATTTCCCTGTAAGTCTGTAATATATTATTTTAATAAATAGAACACAAGAAAATACACATTTTTCTTTTTCTTTATACCATTCCGAATTTAGAGTTGGAACTCAGCCGCGACGCAAATTTCCATCGTTAGATTTAATCTTCACATTTTTATCAGTTTTGGGAATATGGTAGAAATGTAGCAGCAGGGGGTCCACCGAAATCAGTAAAATTTTGAAAGGGGTCTACGAGAAAAATAAGTTTGGGAACCTCTGATGTAGACCAATAAACACGGATTTTATTAAATAATATTAAACGTATTGTTTTTAAAAAATTATTAAAAAGTTCATTTTAAATCGTGTCATTAAAACACACTGTCAAGTTGGCGGTACTGAATTTTTAGTGCTGACGTCACTGCTCTCCATAATTTTCCATTCACCTAGTGAAGGCATGTTGAAGTTGTATTGAAATGTATGACGGAAGCCATTCAACATTTCATGTTGGTTTATTTACATACGGTTTCTAGAGATTTAGACATATAATAGTTATTGGGTTTATTGAAACATTATTTAGGCCTAAATAATTCAGTATCAAAATTAGAGGTATCTATTAGTTTATCTCTGTTATTTAAAATATTCAAAAACTTTAAATTGTACAAAAAAAATCGTTATGCTACTTCCACACCGATCGTGTGGTGGCTGCGGTCAACCCTCCCAAATGGCAGACGTCGAACAGCTTATTCGGCGCTGTATCTTACAGTAGGGGAGCCCAAGAGGCTAAATGGGTAAAATTACTCAAGCGTTGTTGGGGACCTAATTGGATTGCGATGATTAGATGCTAGAAATAAAAAAAGTTTATATGATTTATGCCTTTTCACTGGTGGTGGGAGCAAGTATAAATTTTCAAAAATGTAAAAAAAAAAGTTACTAGAGCATGTAACGGAGAGATATTAATCTGACCACTTGCTTGGTGGGGGTGGCCGTTCAAAAAGGTAGAAAATTGAAAAAAAAAAAATTATTCGAGCTTGTCAGATATTCAGTAGGAATGTTAAGTGAACCCTAAAAGATGTCATATTCAAAAGATTAACGATTTTTAAAAATGTAAAAAAAATCGTGACCTTGAAATACACTAGCTCGTCAAATTTTTATACAGATGGTTCAGCTTGATGTCCTTGTCGTGCTGACCTATAATCTGACAATTATGTGGAGGGATTTTCTTAATTTAACAGTATAAAAAAAAAATATTACCATCTTCTATTTATAATCTACATAAATGAATTATGCGAGCTAAAAGTAGGCGGAAAAATTATTACATTCGCTGACGATACGGTAGCTATATTTGAAGGAGACGACTGGACTCAAACACATAAAGATGCTGAAAGTGGAATCAAGGCGATAAAACAATGGCTTGACAAAAATCTACTTACACTAAATATATCAAAAACTAAATATATAAGATTCAGCTCAACTATAAAAGGACAACCAAGTACATCATATACAATTAAAATACATAAGCGTAACTGTAATTCCGATAATATTAATTCTATCTGCAATTGTGAAGTTTTGGAAAGTGTGAAAAACATCAAATATCTAGGCGTTATTATAGACAATCACCTTAAGTGGAAATATCACATTGACAACCTCACAATAAGGGTAAGAAAATTGATCCATATATTCTTTGTATTACGAAATATAATCAAACAGCAAGATCTAAGAAAAATTTATTTCGGATTATGCAACCCCATCTTAACGTATGGTTGTATTGGTTGGGGAGCGTCAGGTAGAACAATTTTAGATCCACTAGTGAAGGCCCAGAAATCCATAATTAGAGTTATTATGCGTAAACCCTATAGGTTTTCTAGCGATCAGCTCTACAAAAATTTTTATGTACTTGATATTCGTCAAAACTATATAAAAAAGGTTATTATCCACATACACAAAAATCTAGAAAAACTTGATAAAATAGATCATAAATACATCACAAGAAGTCACACCAGAAAGGATCTTGTGGTCCCAGGGAGCAATACGTCGAAGTTCCAAAAGACATATACGTATCTGGGACCGAAATTATATAATAAAATCCCCCCAGAATTAAATATAAAAACATGCAAAAAGACATGCATCGGTTCAATAATAAATAAATGGTTGATCGGCTTAGGTAGGGTTGAGTCTGAAAAATTGTTAAATAATGTGACTTAAAACTTAAAATTTTAAATGCTTAACTATTAAATGCCACAATCAGTAAGAACTTAGTATATATTTAATCTACAAAAAAAAAAAAAAACACTATGTTTTTTTTTTTTTTTGTTCAGAATACATTTTTTGCATTTTTCACCAGCATTTGGTTCCTTAGAACGGGCAATCTGCCTAGCTAGGAACTAATATAGACAAACAAGACATAATAACACTTGTACCCATTTTAATATTTACAGTTATTTTTAAATATTATTATTATGTTATTTTACTGTATAAATGTATCTTATGTAATAAATAAATAAATAAACAATGATAAAAAAGTATACATAAGTAAAATTTTATTATGTATTTGTAAGAAAATCGCTTAATGAAAAAAAAAGGTTAAGAAGGAGTTTTTTAATCATCGTCATCATCAGTGGAATCATTTTCGTATTGCAAGTTCGAATCGATTTGGTCACCTTCATCAACGTCTTGCGTATCTGTAATTAGAAATGGTATTATTATTGTATTAAAAAGAAAACATACCTGAATCTGGAGTATCTCCTATCCTGGAGTGTCAGGTGTTGTGACAATATATTGATTTGCCTCTGGTAGTTGATTGAATGAACTCAGTCATCTGCAGCTGCCCGCGCCACACTTTAGATAATTTTAGCTACTTCGGCTTGTAGAAATTGTCAGATTGTTATTTCTGTGAGATTTCCTTCAAAATATCCACGTGACGTTTGTTTTTTGCATCTTTGTGACTTGTCAATTTTTTTATGTCATGTTCAAATCGTCAGATTATTGAAATGTTAACTTTTCTGCATGTAATTAACTCACTTTACCTTAATCTGACCCGCTCGAGTATTTTTGGGGAATGATTTTTTTTTACTAATCTGATCGGTTGTCCTAGCCGCACCCCCTTATATTAAGGGTTCGTATATGGTGGTAGTTCATAACAGGGTGCAAAAATATCTCCCGGCTCCCTATTCCCGGATCACTATTATCAGTTCGATGCTTCGGTTTTCGTAATTTTGATTTTGATTCATAAAGCTAAAAAAATAATAATTTCAAAACCTTTTTTATACCACTCTCCTGTAATTAATATTGAAAAATATAATATAATAGAGCAAATAAATAATTCCACCTAAATAATGTTTTTACTTATTGATTAGTTTCATGGCTCCTTCCATAGACAACACCTGTTGAAAATAAATAAACCTTTTGGAGAGTGGTGACGTCACACGATTCACCATACATACGGTGGTTTTCAGGGGATCTTGAAAAATTAAAACTTTGACAATTATTTTAACTATTAAAACTAACTATAAAAATAAATATGCAGTTATTTAAGTTAGAAGGTCATTTAAAAAAATTAGATCGGAGTTCCTTATTGCGTAAAATTAAAATTTACTTTCGCATACGAGACCGCGTCATTTTGCGGCCATTTACAATAATTCCTGTCATTTTATTGATGTTGAAAATCCACCCACTTCCATCATTGTAAGCAGAAATTGTGGCTTTTTCAATGATGGAGGACTAAACTACACTAATCCGAATTATCGAGGCGTCCGGATTATAGCATGCAATACTTTAATACAAATAAAACAGATTTTTAAACGTCTGATTCTGTGGCGCTTCTTAAATTTATCTAACCATCCCCTGCTTGCATTAAATCTGATATTAGAATTGGAGATCTGGCGATGAAAATAACGAGCTTTCTCACAAATCATGTCACCACTTACAGGAACATTGAATCGCCTTTGCTGCAAAAACCATCTTCTAAAACAGGATTTTCTGACTTCTTCAGTGTTTTTCGTGCACCGGGACCACATTCTGTTTGGCTAACAAACTTCAAGATTTTATCTTTGTCCTTCTTTATATGGCCTACAGTTGATCTGCTTGTACTAGGGGTCGGAAACCTTTTGAGTCGGAAGAATCAAAAATTACAGTTTACAAAATTTCAAGGTTTTTAAAGAGCCACAAAAAAATTTCTTGCCAACAATAAATAGTACATGAATAAATAAATTTTTAGGGGGGGAGGTGATATTTTTACTGTGGTAAAGGGGGATAATTTTACGGTGGTAATGGGGGCGATTCCTTAAATACGGTTAGGAAACACTGGTATACATGATTTTTAAATCGATCAATTGGATTTGTAGAGATCCAGTATCAACTCCGAAGGGCTCAATGTGGATTTCGTTACTATTTGTGTTGAGAGGACTTACTATGAATGCTAGAGTGGCTTTGTTGGTTTTGAATTGCTGAAATCTGTCAGCAAATTCATCTTTAATTTTTTTTATATAACTGTGCCGAAGCAATTCGTGTCAAAAGTTGCACTGGTTTTATCGTGATATTGCTTTAGAAATTGAAAATGAAGTAATTCACCGCTCTGAATATCTTCTGCAAAAATAATAAATTTTTCTTGGAAACAAACTAATTCTTCTACCAAAACATAGGCTGGCATAGGCCCTTTCCTTACAGTTTTAGATTCAGCTCATTTAATTTCCCTGTGATGTCCACCATGAAGTAAAGTCTTTGCAACCATTTGTCGTTCTCTAATTCAGGCTGATTAATTAATGCCTTTTTTATTGAGGAATGTATTTATTTCATCCAAGCACAAAGCAAAACGTTCAACACCTTACCTTATTATGTTACCTACCTTTACTTCGGCTTTTTCATTATTATTATATTTGTACATACATACCTTTGAAAATATAATTCGCTTCTAACTCTTCTACTTGAAACAACAAACTATACGTCACAGCCAAAGCACTGCCGAAGACGCTAAACTGTCTTGCGTCGAAAGCGAATTAAAATCTACATAGAAACCTTCGATGACGGCGTCATTCGAGAGCTTCCGATAGACTGACGACAGTGACGACGCGTGTCACGCGGGAGGGGTGCGGTGAAAAGTGAGTACAAGTGGCTGAGAGATAGAAATGGTGCCTAATCCTCGTTCATCGATTCAGAACGATTTTTAAATGTCTTTTTTTGATAAAATAAATAATATTTGCCTATTTTTTTTTTTTACAGTGAATACCGCACAAGAATCTCAACTGCTTCCATCTGGAGCCAGTGAGACTATGGCATCCCCAATTGGGGTATGTTTGTGAGGCTGAAGGTAGTGGGGAGGGGAAGGAGGTGGGGAAGAGGAAGGTTGGAAAGTACCTGGCTATTCAGATCTGGTCACCAAACACGGCTAAAGCCATTTTCAAGCAACGTTTCAATTCTGAATGGTGGTCTTACACCAGGGCGATACTGATAGTATCTTCCACTCTGGAACATGCCGCAAATATACTATATATTATTTTAAATGAATTAATTGTGAAATAACACAAATTAATCAAATAAAATTTATTTGCGCATGCCGGGTTCGAACCCGCGACCTCCGGATTGTGAGTCAAGAGTCTTACCCACTGGACTATGGAACTAAAGAGCTGCAGCTTCACATCCAAAGAGCCGCATGTGGCTCACGAGCCGCAGGTTGCCGACCCCTGGCCTATACCAAACTTATGAGCAATGACAGAACAGTTGTCACCTTTATCTAACATTTCTATAAAACATACAATTATAATGCAATTTGTCTTTTATTGACATTGTAGAATGTTTACGAAGCGGTGCCATTTTTTCAGCAAACGCGCGTTAATTTAACTAAGGGGGCATACATTAATTATGTGAGCAGTTTTTCTTTCAATCTAGACCCCCTCCTTGGTGAGATAAATTTGGGCCACTTCGTATATTCTTTTCAAGTAATGTGAGATTTTACTGGACCCCCCCCCCCCCCTCCCCTTTTGAGCCCACGTAATTAATGTATGCCCCCTAACACTGCACGGTGATAAATAAAAAAACTGAAGGGGACGGCAAATGATTGAATATTGACACGTTGTGACCCGCACGCACCTGCTGCTTCCCCCCGTGAACGTCCCCCTGCGCTATCCTCTCGCCTGTCCGGGTTACATCGTGCACCGAAGTAACAGGGGTCCGGATTAGCGAGGCTCTACTGTTGTTAGTAGAGGATCGAACCCGCAACTGGGAACAAACCCCAACCAGTTAGTTGTAATATTTCATAACATATAATTTTCACTTAATATTTTTTCGCCTGCGGTATTTTTTCTGTGTATTTCCGTAAGATGTCGACGGTCGCATGGCCCTCCAAAAAATTGACATAATTCATACGGACCGCCATCTACGGTGTTAATAAATAATAAATAAAATTCGCAACAGAAAAATTACATACAATGTGCAGGAACTTCTTCTAGACCCCTATTCTCCTTCTCTATTTAATGTATACATAAACAAGTGTAGTGTACATAAACAACTTTCTACAATAGTTCATTCATCGATTGGTTGCCATATCTGCGGACAAAGGAAAAAAAATTACGCTAGCTCTCCACACAGGAGGCCCTGAGGAGAAAATTCCCTTCAGGACCTATGTCATCTTTGGGGATGCTGTAAGGACGGTCTTTTTAGGGAAAGGAAGGAGAGAAATTACTGAGAAGGAAAAGGGTATGAGGGGCGGGTGGGAATCTGGGGATCAATGTGTCATGGATATATGAATCCATTCCTCCCACTGAGGTGCAAGGCGATGGGTCGAGAGGGTCCGGCTGGAGAGCCCTAGATTAACTCTCCCTCAACAAGTCTTCTGATCCGGCCTGCCATGCAGTAAGTGGGCAAACGCATTCGCCGCCAAGACCTAGACGAACCTCAACCCATCTCCCGGGCGCTCTTGTGTCACTAAACGTAGCAAACCACTTGGGGTGACCTATGGCAGGGGTGTTGGTTGTCCAATAAATGGTTCCAGGGGCGACAGTACCACAGACAAATTAATAATGATGCTGCTGGTATCCTCGATTAATGCGGTGAGATGGCTAGTGCGAAAATGACGCAAACACACAAAACCTGTTGTACAATTCAAAAAAATCACTCATCATCATATTTAAACACAAGAAGGAGCCACTAAAAAATATTCCACCTGCTGCTTGTTCACTCACAGGCTAAATACCTGAGACATATCCTTACGGATGATATGGAATGACAATTTAGAGCCATTATATAATATCTTTTAGTTGTAAGATTTCAGTTTGAGTTGATTATTAATTTCTAGAATAATAATATTATATTACAATGTAATAGTATAATGAGGAAATCTATAATTGGTTTCTCAGTAAGGTAAATTAAACATGTAAAAAATTAATCAAATTGTAAACTGTTGATTTCCCTAAAATAAAAATAAAATTAAGTTATCAATATTCTGTATTTAATCGATTCGTAAAAAGTAGAGTGTCTGTGGCGACAGGACGGACGTGTGGCTGACACCGTTTTATTCCAAGATTGATGAAATTTTTCACACCTGACCTTGAAAACAGAGGATGGTCACTAAACTACATGAAATTTTGAAAAACTCTGCGATATACCTAAGCGACGCCGTGGACTAATAAAATAAATAACAATAACACATAATATAAAACTTATTTCCACTTAATTTATTTGTGACTATAACCAATAACCAATAATTTTATAATCGTCAAATAATTAGAAATCCAATGGTCAAAGATGACAGCAACAAATACGGAAAAACCTTATAAATCAAATAGAAGCCTTGTAGTCTACCCCCCTCCCTTTTCCCCTGTGTTATGTAAACAAACTTAAGAACATTCGTACCAGCCTGAAGATGGCTTTAACAGGCTGAAACTGGTTACGGCCGTAAATAAATTAAGTGGAAATAAGTTTTATGTGTGTTTTATTATATTATTAAAAAGTAATTAAATGTTTCAAATAGCAGCATACTTCTAGTGAATTCCAAATGTGGATGTGTTCTCATGTTAAATGGTATTATAACTCTATTATTGATGTGGAATTATTTCAGGTTCCCCCGAAGAACAATGGCCTTCTCTCGGTGGTGGGGGCTTAGGAGGTAATCCCAGGAAGAACAAAAGAGGTAAAAACTCTAATTTATTTCAACACTACACACAGCATCCACAAAAGTGAATAGTCATGAGATAAGTCTCATCAACAAGATTCATTGATCTGTCCAAAAATGTGATTGTTTATTCTATATTTTTATTAAAAACGAAAAGAGTATTGAAACTAGTCCTTAAATCCTGTGGAAGAAGGGCTTTAGAGAGACAGAGCGCCGTGCTAAATGGACCAGAACCAATCTGTAGTGGCGACATTGATTTCCATCCATTTCTACATGAAAGTTATTTCTAGTGTGTATTATCTATTCTATGCTTTTCTATTATTTACCTTGCAAATTAATTGATTATCAAACTTACAATAAAATTTTTTTCAGGTGGCCGGCGTTAAAAGCACTGAAAATTCCACATTTTACTTTTTATGTTTCATAAAACATATTTATTTTTATATTATGTATTCAACAATGTTTTTATCCTTGACTATTGAACATTGGTTCTTTTTTTATATTTTTACTCCTTATTCGCGAATTATTTCAAAGTCAAAATCTCCAAAATCCATTTCATTAATTATTAGACTCTCTTTTGACATTTCGTCGCTTTAGTTCGTATTTGTCCAACAGACCATTAGAAAATTTGACAGGAGGAGAAGGTTTTCTCTCATTATTTCAATGAAACATTTTGATAGGTGTTTGATAAAGTTATTTCCCTAAAGGTAAAGGTTTCATTAGTTTAAATAGTTCTTGGTTAAATGATTAACTATCATTTTTTATACTTTAATTTTAATTTTAAAATGGAAATTGAACAAAAACTAACATGGTCTGTTGGATAAATAAGAACTGAGGCGACGATTTGTTGAAAAATAGGAATTTATGAGTCAATGTAAAGTCACGCAAGTCAGAATCAAAACTTATATTTTTTTACTATTTTCTGACTTGGGTGACTTTACACCCAATCTACAAATTGTTATTTTTCAAATTATTTCATCATTCATTTATTATTTATTCACTTGCAATTATTATTTGGAGACAATTTTTTTTCTAAATCATAATTAATTATTATAAAATTCTACAATCATTTTTGTTTTGCGTCCAAGTCATTTTAAGAAAGTTTTATAAAAAATATATATTCAGTATATCTATTATATACAACCATTATACAAAAATAAAGGTAATGGAATATTAAATATTCGTAAGCAGATTTAATTTTTTATTTTAATCAGACAAATATTTTTCGTAGTTGTGTAAAGATAAACTTCTACTGGAATCAATTACGTAGGAATGTTATTGACTGAAATTGATGAATAAATATTTTAACTCTTGTAAAAAAACATTTTTTAAATTATAAGCACATTACACATGGGATTATTATATGCATTTTCGTATTTCAGCTGACCAGACTAATATGCTTGTGACCATTAAATTTCAAATTCAATTAATGGATAGTTGACCATTAAATTTTAATTTAATTATTCAATCATGAAATTGGGAATATAACAGCCACGAGCATTGTATTCTCGTTGTGAATGCATATTATAATTAAATTGTATAGATTATGTTCAAATATTTAGTTCTCATACTATTGTAATTCGAATACATGAGGCCCCTAGAAACAAAGACGGAAGTGTCCACTTTGTTAAATTGTTGGCAAACTAAAAAAAACGTTTAATCAAACCGTTATTCATCAATATGAAAGGAAAATCTATTATTATGTAAGTAACCGGTTTAAGAATAATATTTCAATTCATTTATGTATCTGAATGCCATAGTTTCTTTAAAAATTGCATTTTTTTGATGGACACTTCCGTTTTTGTTTCAATCATTTGGACACATGCTGTTTCACAAACAGTTGGACACTGCCAGACAATTTCGAAGATGTTGCAGTCAATGTAAGAAAACAATATTGAAAAGAAGATTTTTTTTATAAAAATTTTATATGAAATGGAAATAATATGAACAGCTTAGTTCACTTAATGAATTTATCAAATTTAGAAATATTCATAAATTCCGAGAAATAGATGTTAGATTTTTTTTAAATAATGAAATTACATTCACTGTGAAATAGAAAATAATAGAAAATAAAACAAAAATTAACTAAATCATTAATGAGCCTGACATGTTTTCTGCTGATCCTTGAATGAATCCATATTATTTATGCATTAAACCGCTTACTTGTTAATACGGAAAACTTTTTATCCAAACAGTTAGATTTAGCTTTATTATTACGAAAAGTGAGTATTTATGTCGGGGGAGACCAAAAAACATGCAAAAAATATGCATTTAACATTTTAATTTTGTTCAAATTAATTGACTAGCACGGTAATGCAATGTTTATTCATCGTTTTTATTTTAACATTTCATCAATGCTGCCAATCATAGAAAAATTATTTTTGCGTAAAACAAAGTGAATGCATCATTGACAAGTTTGTACCTGTATTTATAACAGTAGGACATGGAAAGAAATGTATTAAATGTATTAAAATAATTACACAAACCCGCTAGACAAACCCTGCGTAGCCAAACAAACCATTCAAAACCTGGGATGTTTTTTAAAAGCATGATGAAAAGCGAGTTTATTTTAGAGAATTTATTTTATAAGATTGGTACTTCCGACAAATGTCATATTTGATTGTCTATTAGTTAAAAAAGGAACATTCCGTATTATCCGTGCATCAAACTTCGACAACACAAACGTTCCGTGTTATCCGTGAGGTGGACTAACTGCATATTTACCGAATCCATAACAAATAATAAAAAATTCAGCTGTTATTAATTTGAAATATTATATCAAATAATTTATTTAGTATAGTTGTCAAAATACATGGCCTAGCTGACTCGATCCATATCCTTACAAAAAAATGTGAAGAAATTCAGATAAATCTTCAAATGCCATATTTAGACGTTTGCCTACAACATAACGGCGATTTACCTTTTTTTCTTGGTAATGTTTGCCTTCCATTTGTGTGGTTGTTTGACACATTTCCTCGCTGATTCTGGTGGCAAAATATCGGGGAAAGCTTCCATTCTTGGAATATGTGACGTCCACTAACAATAAATGGTTATTACAACCCAAAAAATAACTTACCAGTGTACGATTCATTGACGCTTTTGCAGCAATTTGTATGATTTAAAGTACGGCGGCCATTATGAATAGAGCATCCTGATCAGCTATTTGAAAAACTACCGCTTTTGTTTCGGAAGGAGGTGGACACTGCCGTATTTGTTGCAACAACAAAACTTTAAAGCCAGAATACTATGGTTTTGTATTCTAACTGAATGTCAATTGTCTTTTACATCGCAGAACGGTTGCGTTCACTACCACTGCTTTTGCAGTACTTGCATATCACCACACGCCCTCCTGATGTCGTCATCACTGTACAAATTCACTTAACCAGCCCAGAGGCCTTCGCGCCCTAGTGGGTCGTCCTTCTGTACTGGTCTCTCCTTCTTCTTCACTGTCCTCTTCAAACACATCGAAAAGATTTATGGTGGGACTTGCGGCCAATTCCTCGCATCTCTCTTCAGACTCAGTTCGTTCTCTGTCAGGCATCTTCCGCAGGTCAAGCACATGTCTTGGTACACCATCAACTATGATATTGTTGACTGAATTAAGTCCTGTCACCCTTCCTTGCCTCCAGCGTGATGTGCATCTTTTGTCTACTGGTTTGACCGCAACGACATCGCCCACTTCAAACTCAGTCGATACTTCCTCTCTATATTCACTTGCGCAGAAGGGTGCCTCCATGAATAAGTGTGAACCGAGCTAGAAGGCGCATCAACCTCATCCTTCTGACTTTTCGCAGCCAAATTATACCAAAATACTGCCTGCAGAGGATTGCTTCCACTTCTAGCTGCAGTTCTCTTTATTGTTCGATGATGTTGTTCAACTATACCATTTCCTGCTGGACGGTATGCCGCGCGAAATCTTTGACGTACATTCCATCTCTTACACATATCTGCAACACTATAGGAACGAAACGCAGTACTATTGTCCATGAGAACTTCACTGGGCGGGCCTCTTTCCCGAATCACTTCTTCCAGATTTTTGACAATCGAAACTGCGTTCTCTGATTCGATTTCCCGCCACACGGCAAATCTACTTGGCCCGCAATCGATGAGTGTAAAGAAACATTTCCTACCGAAATGAGTGACATCAACTGCCAAGCGACTCCAATTTGTTGCAACATTGAGGTTACCCGCTTCATGGGTTGACGGCGGTGGGTCAATTCTCCTGCATTGTATGCAGTTACGTACGCATTTATCGACGTCCTCTCTTCTCACCTCGGGATCAACCAGCCGGGCAAGATGAAGCGCTCGCTCTACTCCAAAATGATGCTGAGCATGTAAAGCTTCTACGCTTAATGCACATGTTTGCTCTCTAGTTTCTTTTTCAAGTATCTCCAACCTATCTTCATACTCTGAAGATTGTAAGTCTCTTTCATGACGTTTCCTGTCATGGCTACTCTTTACCCAGGCCTTGCAGACCCTAGTAAGTACATCGGCTTTATTTTTACAAGACTCTACAAGGGTGATCGACAATGTGAGATCAAATTCTTCTACAATCTCCTTCACCAATCCCAGACGCCGCTTGACGAGCATCTCTGACATGCCAGAAACTTTTACACGACTACTCCCGGTAAGTGTGGATCTCACCCAGCACAAAACCGTTGCCGAATCTGTAATTATTTCCACAACTTGAAGATTCCACTTGAGAGCTAGGTTTAATCCCTTCAGGACAGCATCTAGCTCCGCTATGTTAATATGCGCTACATCGGTTGTCTTACGCAGCCATGCGGCGTCTTCAACAGTTCTTCCCTCAATTTCCAAGGTAACTCCAAGGGCCAGATTACTTGCATCACAATAAACTCTGGCATCACCTAATGATTCAGGCACTAGCCACTCCCCTTTTACAGGATCGTCAATTCTCACTCTCACCAGAAGCTCTTCAGCCATTTGTTGGGCCCTGTCGCCAACGTAATCATCCCATGCCTGGCCTTGACACTCTCTCTTCATGAAACTGCAGGCTGTCCTTAACCATCCACACACAGGATAGTGCCCAGTCAGCTTGCCACAGATCGAAAATAATTCCCTTCTACTCAGGTGCGATCCTTCTTGCATTATGGGAATGTCATTGCCTCTTCTGAACATAAGACGTCCGACCTTATCACGTTCAATACGCAATCCGAGCACTCTTGCGCCCTCCAGCTTCTCGGAAGGCTTAGTTACGAGACCGTAAGTATGCAAGTGTGCCGCAACCTCTTCAGCTGATATTATGTTTTCATTCACTATAATGTCATCGATGTAGCTATCTGTGCCCCGTCGCACCCTTTCGTCAAGCGAGAGCACCTCGTTTACAATCCGTGTCATGATTTTGGGACCACACTTCAACCCAAAACCTAATCTTTTCAAGCAGTATGTTTTGCCTTTATACTTGATGAGTTGGTACTTCCAAAGTTTTTCCTCAATGTGCACTTGTAAATATGCTGATTGGAGATCAAGCAACTTTAGAGGTTCACGTAGCTTCCTCCACTTCCGAAGTGTCTCATCACACACTGCTACATCTTCACCAGTATGGCACTGAACACTCTCGTTGAGTTCACGATAGTCCAAGACAGGACGTACTTTTCCCTTGTTCTTTTGGATCACAGCCATTAAAGGAAGGATACCACCGGAGCTTCCCTTCCATGGCCTGAGCCAGCCCTCGGAGATCCACTTTTGAATCTCTTCTTCAAAAGCTGCCTCCGCTTCTGGTAACTTAGTGCTTCTATAGCACTCTACAGTGTTTTCTAATTCAGCAGGAGAACCTCTCCACACCCAACTCACGCACCAGTTTCTTCCGTTGAATGTAGCTTTAAAGTCCTTGTTCTCAACAGATATTCTGTCTGCCGAGGTTTCACCAGACTCGACACAATTCGCACTGTACTCGTCTAGTCTGCTTCTTACGAACTCTACCCTATCGCGCATTATCGTAACACCACCCAGTTCTTCGATGACGTCCATGCCCAGTATAACATTGACTGCACTTAATAGTTTTTTCACGACCACACAGTCTACCAGTAGCGACACACCATGTACTACTATCTTGGCGACACCTCGCCCCTCACAAAATACACGACTGCCATCAACAGCAATCACATCACAACCAGGACCTTGTACACTACACAGCCCACTCATCACTACTGTACGAGAACACCCTGAGTCAACGAGTGCACGCACCTGCTTTCCATTTACTGCAACTTGGATTATTGGTAGCGCCTTTAGTCCTGATTCAGAAGAGCTGCCGGCGCACCAGTTCTCCTGCTTCCGTTTCCCTTCTCACCGTGCCTGGCCAAGTGACCATCTTTTCCACAGTTCCAACAGACACTTTTCAGCTGCTCACAACAGAATTTGACCATGTGTGGCCCACCACATTTAAAACAACGCCGTCTTGCATTTGGAGATGTTGCGACAAATTTCTGTCGGCCCTGAGCCACCGCCACGACAGGCTGATCCACGAGCTCTGCCATCAGAGCTCTAGCACGCTCCATGATTGTTGACAGCGGCATTGTCTCTACTTTTGGCTGCGCGCGCAATTCACGTGATACCACTGAAGGCAGACCCACTATGAAAGCTTTCATGAGGAGAGCATCCGACGTCACACCCGCTAGCCTTGCCAGCCTCCTCAGGTCCGTCATATAGACGTCGACCGGCTCATCACGCCATGTGCGCCTCACGAACTCCTCATAGGCCAGAAACGGGTTTGTTGCGAAGGCACAAATCAACGCATTTTTGATGGCGTCACCATTGCCCTTATCCTCTGCACTCAGCTCATTGTAGACAGCAAATGCAGGTCCCTCTAGAAACATCGGGATGATCGCGCACACATCCTTTACTTCTTTAATATTTAAAACTAACGAGTTTAATATTTGATATCTTGCCGAAATAGCTTGTATTCTAACTGAATGTCAATTGCCTTTTACATCGCAGAACGGTTGCGTTCACTACCACTGCTTTTGCAGTACTTGCATATCACCACAGGTTTAATGACGTTTATGTTACAAACAGATATATTATGGAGAAAGAATTGATACACCCACGCCTTATGGCGGGTTCAAACTAAAACTATAAACTTAAAATTAAGGAGGAACAAATTAAAAAAGCTACTGATTTAAGAAACGATACATTTATTCTAGTAGGACACAAAAGGCAGGGTTAATTATTAATCTAGGGTTAGTCTTAAAACTACTTAATTAATTGTCTTAAAATTAGAAAGTCTGTTTGCTTAATTCTACGGTAAAGTCTTTATGTAATTGTTCAGAGGCTAATCACTTCGGTGGTTAAAATAATTAAAATGTTCAGTCACTTCCCTTTGGATGCTGATGATGGAGTCTCCGCGAACGCACGCAGTCATTAGGCACTTTAAACTTAAGTTCTATTTTTTTTTCACTTGTTATTGCACAGGTAGAGTTGCGAGAGTTCTTTGTGGTGAAAATTTGTGCAAAGTGGAACTTGCGCAAATTCCTGGTCGGAATTTTCACGGTCACTTAGTTGGACTTCCTGGCGGAAGTTCGCAAACGTATCGGCGGTTCCTGGTCGAAATCCGCGTGCGTGTCTGGTAAATTCCCTGGTCGGGAACTTGCGCGGGTCGCGTGCAGTTTGGAGAGCGTTGCAAAGCCCTGGCCGGGTTGCAAAAAACACTATTAATTTTTTTATCCCTGGTCGGGACACTCCATTGGCGAAGTGGAGTACCAACCCCTAGGCCGGGCAAATGGTGACTGACTTCGTGTTGAGAATTCTCCCGTCGCCTCAAGGATTGAACCTAATTCAGCCTTGAAACATTCCCATCGGCCGCAGCGGCTTCGTGGGCCAAAGGAAAAGGTTTATTGCCTTCGCCCGGCGCGGTGATATTGGGTTTTATTTTATTGTTTTGTGTGTCCCTGCCGACAATAAGTTCTAACTTTCCAAATTTTATTAGGGTCCTTAATTGCTTTCGCCGTTCTGTGTTCGCCGCTAGCTGCAAATTTTATTATTATATTATCCTCCGTAAAAATAATTTTATCTCATCCTTCGTTGCTTTCTAAAACTATATGACTATTTCCGGTACTTTGACTGACTAAGCTCTTTGTGTTTACCGCCTACTCCCATGCTGGCGACCTTATTGTAGATTGTGCACATTTGTTCAGTTCTGTGAATTTTTGACATTAAAATACCTAAAGGTATATCAGAATGAACTTTTCTCGGTAAATATTCGGAACAAACGTCAACGGTTATGTAACGGGATTGTGTGTGTTATCTTTACTTTAAAAAACAGCCTACGTTTTTGAATGGTTTGTCTGCCAAAGCAGGGTTTGTGTAGCGGGCTTGTGTATATTATCTTAATTTTAAAAGTTTTATCAAAAAAAGTGCGTTGACGTTTGTTCCGAACTGCAAACAGAGTGATTTGACAGTGTGAAAGCAAATTTTTAATTTACGTAAATAAAATTAAAAATGTTGCATTTTCAACCTCCCCGAATGCAAATAGTTGTCTTTTATGGTAATTAAGAAGAATCTAAAAGTTTTATAAAAAAAAGTGCGTATTAACCGTTGACGTTTGTTACGAACAATTACCCTTTTCTCTATGAAACTGCATAATCAACTCATTTTTGACGTGAGGTGGACACTTCCGTCTTTGTTTCTAGGGGCCGCACATGTAAAACAACAATTTTCATAATTATCAGTTATAAATATGGCAAGATTAATGTTGACGGTTGACAATGAGAACTTGGAGACTGACAGGCGTAGGAGGCTGAGTGTTGCCATTTACGCAATGTTTTTTGGACAAGACTCTAAATTTAATGTAAAGTTGTACAAATGTGATTGAATCATTGGAGATTGACATTAATAACTATGTTTGAGTGAATTTTGACAGTTGAAAAACACTGTTGTGTTTTTTTCGTTTTAATACGAAAAATCGAATTTTTGCCATTTAGTCAGTTATATTTTTAGTTTTTTGTCCTCTTTTGAGTTCGTTTATTGCTGACCAAGTCCAGTAAGTGTTATTTTATTTTTGTTTTATATCCTTTTGCCCCAATGGCCTTTGCCATGGGGAAGAAACCCCCTGATCCCGCTCCCCCTGACTCTTTAAATTTTGACATTGGTAGTAAGGTAGAGATAACAGACCTTCAAGTTCCATCTTCTACTCCAAAAACGAGGAAAGTTTGCGACCTTCCAAAAACTGATTCTTCGCAGGTCTCAGTTCCTGTAGCTTCTCCTATTTCTTTGTATCTGACTTCAGCAAAAGCTCCCTTCATAGTTTATGTTCAAAACAACTCTCCTGGCCACTCTTTACACCCCCTTGAATTTGGTAAATTCATTGGAAAAAAACCACTTGGCATTTCCCCAGGTGGTATCCGATCAGAGGGCAGATTTCGCATTTGTGTTGAGTTCACATCCGCGTTGAATGCCAATAAATTCATAAATTCCATCGACTCCCTCTCTGCAAAAAAATTCAAAGCCTATATCCCTTCTTTCAATATCTCTCGCTTGGGTCTCGTTAGAGGTATTCCTGTAGACCTATCTGAAGAAGAGCTTATCTCGGAACTCATTATTCCAGCATCTTCGGGAAAAGTTATGGTAAATATTCGGAACAAACGTCAACGGTTATGTAACAGGATTGTGTATGTTATCTTTACTTAAAAAAACAGCCTACGTTTTTGAATGGTTTGTCTGGCAAAGCAGGGTTTGTGTAGCGGGCTTGTGTATATTATCTTAATTTTAAAAGTTTTATCAAAAAAAGTGCGTATTAACCGTTGACGTTTGTTCGGAATTGCAAACAGAGTGATTTGACAGTGTGAAAGCAAATTTTCAATTTATGTAAATAAAATTTAAAATGTAACATTTTCAACCTCCCCGAATGCAAATAGTTGTCTTTTATGGTAATTAAGAAGAATCTAAAAGTTTTATAAAAAAAAAGTGCGTATTAACCGTTGACGTTTGTTCCGAACAATTACCAAAGTTATTAAGACTAGGCGTCTTAATTTCAAAGATCGATCATCTGAGTCTGTAGTTTGGAAACCCTCACAAACTGTAGTTCTGACATTTGAAGGACAGTCCCTTCCCTCTCACGTTTATTTATTCCACAACTCTCTCCCGGTGGAAATTTATTCGTACCCGACAATCCAATGTTTCAATTGTTGTCGGTTTGGCCATTCGAAACAATCGTGCCGCTCCTCTCCCCGCTGCTTTAAATGCGCAGAAAATCATTTAGCAGACCAATGCTCCTCCCCTTCCAATTCCCCCACTTGCGTCAATTGTTCAGGCTCGCACACAGCCACTCATCCATCCTGCCCCGAACTTTCTCGCCAAAAAAACATAAAAAGTTATATGGCCTCCAATACCGTTTCTTACTTCTATGCCTCCAAATTAATAGCTCCTTCTAAAAAATCTTTTGCTGAAGTTGCCTCTCAACCCCAAATTAGTGCTCCTTCAAACTTGTCTTACAAGAAAACTGTAATGACAAAACAAACTTCTCGTCCAATTAAAACCCCTGGATATGATCAATTTGGCCATAACTCCAAGCTCTTGTTCCCAAATGGTAACATCAGCTCTCTTTTTCCTCAAAACCCTGTCTTTTCTAACTCAAATTCAACTAACAGCAGTGCTTTCAATCCTGATCTAAATGCAAATTCCATAAACAACAATACTTCTAATGACAATTCTTCTTTTATTCAAACTCTTCTCATGCTACTTATCTCTGTTATTAACAATAATAATTCTCTACCGTCCAACGCTGCCTCTTTACTCTCCTCTTTGTATTCTCTTCTTCCCAACGGCTGCCCCAACAGCAGCAATTCTGCAGTGGAATTGTAGAAGCGCCACCTCCAATAAGGATGACCTCATCCGCCTTCTACATTTACACTCCATATCGATTGCTGCCGTCTCCGAGACTTGGTTCAAGCCATATCAACTCTTCAAGGTGAGTGGCTATCAATGTCTGCGGGACGACCGCATTGATGGGAAGGGTGGTGCAGCCCTTTTCATCAAAAACTCTCTCCCCTTCTCCCCTATTTCCATTAAACCCCCAAATTCATCCTTCCAATTAGTGGCAGCCACTGTCTCTAATATTACATTTGTATCTCTCTATATCCCTCCTTCTACCCCATTTGACCTTCCACTGTGGGTTCACATGCTTAGCAAAATTTCTTCTCCCTTGGTCATTTTGGGTGACTTCAATGCCCACTCCCCACTCTGGGGTTCTTCTTCCTCGGATCCCTCAGGTGTCAAATTAATTGACCTTTTGGACTCCTTGAACATATGTCTCCTAAATGACGGATCCTCAACAAGGTTTAGTCACCCTGGACAGAATCCTAGTGCGGTGGACATATCCCTCTGTTCCCCGAGTATCTATCCACTAATCTCCTGGCGAATTACTTCAGACCCCTGCGGCAGTGACCACTATCCCATTATTTTGAATTTGGCTCAACGGTTGGATACCAATCACTTTAAAAGTAAGCCCAAATTTATTACAAAAAAAGCGGATTGGTCCCGTTTCAGAGACTCTATCCAGGATCTTTCCCTCTCCCTGCCTTCCCCTTCTTCTGATAATTGCACCTCCTCTTATAAATCTTGGACTGATTCCATTCTAAAATCGGCTGACAAGTCTATCCCCAAATCATCTCCTGTAGGCTCGAAGGCTCGCCCTCCCCTTTGGTGGGATAAGGAATGCCTTAGAGTGCTGAAGGAGAGGAAAGCGGCCAATAAGACATACTGCCAACAGATGACTATGGATAATTACATCTTAGCCAAGAATGCCCAAGCTGTTGCTAAATGTACATTCCGTTTCAAAAAAAAAAACAGCTGGCATAATTTCTGTACCAATATATCCCCTGCTACTCCAGCAGGGGAGGTTTGGTCCATGATTCGCAGGTTTAGATCTTCCTTTTCCCTGCCAAAGCCATCTCGTAATTCTGCTATTTGGATTGATGACTTTATTAATAAAATAGCTCCCCCTTATGCCCTAATTTTGATGAACTTCCTTCTTTGCCTTTCACTTTAAAATCTTCTTCATGGTTAGATGCTCCATTTTCCTTTGATGAGTTGAAAAGAGCCATTGAGATCTTCAATGACTCAGCTCCGGGCAAGGATGAAATCCTGAATATATTCATCCGTCATTCTGATGACAATTCTCTTTCCTACTTTCTTTCTCTCATCAATGTCTTTCTGGATTCTGGCATTATTCCCCCAGACTGGAAAATTCAAAATATCATTCCCATTTGCAAAAGTGGCAAAGATCCAAGCATAGGTTCGAGCTACAGACCTATCGCCCTCTCTTCTACTCTTTGCAAAGAATATATATAGAGAATAATATATTAAGAATAGATTGGACTGGTTCGTAGAAAAAAATCAAATTCTTTCCCCTTCCCAGTTTGGATTTAGAAAGGGTAAAAGTACCCTTGACAACCTTTCCTCTCTTGTTACAGATATCAAATTAGCATAATCTAAAAATGAATATTGCATTACAGTGTTTTTAGACATCTGTGGAGCATATGACAATGTTCATATCCCCATCCTGAAAGAAAAGTTACTGGAAATAGGTATTCCGCCTAAATTGGTAAAATTCATTGTCAATTAGCTCTCCCAGAGAACTATTTTTGTAGATGGGTCTGAATCCCCTCCCCACATTAGACACATTTTCATAGGTCTCCCGCAAGGGTCAGTCTTAAGCCCGATCCTGTACAATATTTACACATATGATCTAGAAAAATCTATTCAATTCTTGTGCGACATACTCCAATATGCTGATGACTTGACTTTCTACAAAATATCCCGTAATATTTTTATCGCAGCATCAGCAATCAACAATGCTCTTAGAAATCTCTTGGTGTGGTTAAATATTAATGGCCTTGAACTTTCCCCCTCCAAAAGCAAAGTTGTCATCTTCACTCGTCTTCGAAAGCTCCCAGAAATTCAGGTGAGATTTGGCAATGAAATCATCCCCATCTCTAAAGAAGTAAAGTTCCTGGGAATGTTTTTAGACTCAAAGCTTACTTGGAATTCTCACATAAATCATGTCATCATGAAATGCGAAAGCAACATCAATCCCCTTAGATTTCGAGTGTGGTGGTGATCACACCCATCATCTTTAAAACTTCTGTACAATGCTCTCATCCGAAGCCATCTTGATTACAGATCTTGTCTGTTTGATCCAATGTCCACTTCAAATTCGCTTAAATTAGATCAAATTTAGTCAAAATCTCTTCGCCTTATCTTAGGAGCAATGAAATCTTCCCCAATCAACGCAATGCAAGTTGAATGCTGCGAACCTCCCTTAAATATAAGAAGGCAATGCCTAGCAGAAAAATATATTTTCAAAACATGCTCAATAACTTCTCATCCCTTGATTCCCAAACTTCAATCGTTAAAGTATGAGGTTAATTTGAATCCATTTTGGAAAAAACGTTCCCCTCCCCTCTCTATAATTGCTTCAACACTTTCCTGGATGTTTCCACAAACTCCTATCGCAATGAATCTCTCCCCTTATACTCTTATCCCTATGAAAACCTTACTTTCTATCCAAAGGTGCACCAATTTATAGGAATATGTAAAAAAAATATTAAAAACACAGTTCAATCCAATAATGCAGAATTCAACAAAATTATTGAAAATAACTGGCCAAATTATATAAAAAATTTCACAGATGGTTCCAAACTCAGTTCGGACTCCCATTGTGGGGCCAGTGTCTATGCACCTCACAGGAAATTGTGTTTCCCACACAGACTTCCCAAAGAATGTTCCATTTTCTCTGCTGAATGCATAGCTATCATAGAAGCTTTACGTCTCGTCAAATCTCTCAACATTAGAAATGCCCTCATCCTTTCAGACTCACTTAGCTCATTACAAAAAATAAGCGCATCCCCTCTCAATTCCAATAGCGACTCTCTTACCTGCTCTATCAGAGACCTCCTGCATTCCTTGTCGCTGGCTCACGTGTCAGTGGTCTTGGCCTGGATCCCAGGACACCGTGGTATTGTTGGAAATGAAAAGGCTGATTCTATTGCTAAGGAATCCATTGTTCATGGTCCATTAAGTAGTATTCCTATTCCTGTTAGAGACTATTTTCCTATTTTAAACAATAAGTTACAACGCCAATGGTCCTCTGAATGGAAATCATCCTCTCTGTTAAAAGGTCACCAGTACTCTTTAATTCAACCTTATATTCCTGTTAAGCCCTGGTTTCACAAATACACTTCCATGCCTAAAAAATACATCTCTTCCATTATTCGAATGCGTTTAGGTCATACTTGTTGTCTTAGCCATCTCGCCAGATTCCACATAGTCAATTCGCCTTATTGTGATTGTGGTTCAGAGGATACTTTAGACCATAATTTTTTTGAGTGTCCTATCAATGACCAATTTCCAAACTTCATACCTGAATTGTTAAAACTTAAAATTTAATTCCCTACCAGTGTACCCTGCCTCCTTAGTCTCAACTCTCCTGAAATTCACTATTTGTTAGCAAAATTTATTTACAGAAATGGCCTCAACATTTAAGCATCAATCACATTTCTTTCTCTTCCATACGTATAGATTTGTTTTTTGCAGTGTCATTATGTACAGTTGTACAGGTTCCTATTTTTGGGAACCTGTACATCTTCCTACTCTACAATTTTGTAATTACTTCTAATACCAACTCTGTATGTTAGTACAACTTGTATAATCATATGAATATTTGTCTTGGCCCATTGTCTATAGTTGCTAATATAATTTATCTATTCCATGTAAAAAACTGAAAATGTAACTAATTTAAAAAATATATGAAAATGTAACTAATTTAAAAAAACTGATAATGTACCTAATTTTAAAAACAATCTGAAAATGTAAATAATTTTAAAAAATTGATAATGTAACTAATTTACAAAAAAAATATCTGGAAATGTAAATAATTTTAAAAATATGTAACTTTAATAAATGGCCAAGATCACCCTTAATGTGTGAGAGCCAAATAAATAATTTAAAAAAAAAAAAAAAAAAAATGGAGAAAGAATGAACTTTTCTCTATGAAACTGCATATTCAACTCATTTTTGACGTGAGGTGGACACTTCCGTCTTTGTTTCTAGGGGCCTCACATGTAAAACAACAATTTTCATAATCATCAGTTATAAATATGGCAAGATTAATGTTGACGGTTGACAACATGTTGACAATGAGAACTTGGAGACTGACAGGCGTAGGAGGCTGAGTGTTGCCATTTACGCAATGTTTTTTGGACAAGACTCTAAATTTAATGTAAAGTTGTACAAATGTGATTGAATCATTGTTTGAGTGTTGTTCTATTAAGTGTTAGTATGTACTGAAAGTTGTAAATTTTAATTAACCTCTCATCATTTATCTCACCTCTTTGTTTTTAATTTTCCTTTTAGTATTTACAAGAATTTTATTAATCATCACAATGTCCTGATTGTTGACAACTGAGCCGTGCACTCGAACAACTTTAGTTGTGGCAGCAGTTGCTAAAGTGCAATAGCGTCTGCCAGCCACCTCTGGTCTGGAGCTCCAAAATACCTGAAAAATACCCTCGACTGCAGACACTGCTTTGTAGTGATAATGGACATTTAGAAAACCTTAAAAAAGCTGGTCTGCCGGTGCGCCTCTTGGCAGGAGCTGCGCAGTCATGGAAATAGTAAGCGATTTTTTTCGAAAAAATTACGTCATCGAGTACACGAACGGGAATGGTCTCATATGATAAAGGTCGACTAGAAAATGAGAAAAAAGGAGGTCTGCCAACTGGCAGCCTGGCATGTTCGCAGGCAGCCGGCGTCAAAGTGGGGTAAAAAATAGTAAATTTTATGTCATCGAGTACACGAATGAAACCAACGAATAACTATAGTCCAGATCATCCCATTTAAGAATTTCTTGGTCTGCCGACCGGCAGCCTGGCAGCTTTTTGTGTACAATTTTTAAAGGTTTTTTTTTTTTAATTTTTCGTTTATCTTTATTATTTTTTTTTTCATTATATTTTTAAAACTTAGATTGCCATATTTTTAAAAAATAAGCGATAATGATAAATAAAAATAATTTGATTTGACTCAAATTTTATTTTTTTATCATTACAACTATTTTATTTAAAATCTGGCATTCTTGATGTTGTATTCAATGTAATCGATGCAGCAGGGCAAGCGAAACCGATATGAAACTGACGGGGTTCGGAAATATTCGTTGTTTTCCGGACAAACACAGCTCTTACGACGAAGGTGCGGTAGTTGTTCGAACTTCCTACCACTATGGACTATTAGGTAATCTTAAAAGTCTATTATTATCATAAATTTGTATAATAATATGGGCACGCGATGGCGGCGAAGGGCTCCACGGCCTGTTTCCAGTAAGTTGTTTCGCGTCGAAAGGCTCTCCCGTCTAATGGGTACTATCGGAACACTCAAAATTTATTTTTTTATCATTACCACTTTTTTTTATTTAAAATCTGGCATTCTAAGTGGTTAAAACCATATTGAAATAAAAATTATTATTAAGATATTAAAAATATTTTTTTTTACATTAAAAAAATTTAAAGCTTTAAAAAATCGTACACAAAAAACTGCCAGGCTGTTGGTCAGCAGACCAAGGAATTCGTAAATGTGATGATTTAGACTACAGTTTTTCGTTAGTTTTGATTTTGTATTTGATGTAATCGATGCAGCAGGGCAAGCGAAACCGATATGAAACGGACGCAGCTCTTACGACGACGGTGCGTTGGTTGTTCGAACTTCCAACTACTATATACCATTAGGCAATCTTAAAATGACTATTATTATTAAAAATTTCTACAATAATATGGACACGCGACAGCAGTGAGGGGCACCGCGGCAGGTTTCGTAAGTGGTTTGGCGTCGAAAGGCTCGCCCGACGGATGGGTACACTCGGAACTCTCAAATTATTTTTTTTCATCATTATCGCTTATTTTTTTAAAACATGGCAATCTAAGTTTTTAAAAATATAATGAAATAAAAATAATAATAAAGATAAACGAAAAATGAAAAAAAAAAAAAAACTTTAAAAAATCGTACACAAAAAGCTGCCAGGCTGCTGGTCGGCAGACCAAGAAATTCTTAAATGGGATGATCTGGACTATAGTTATTCGTTGGTTTCATTCTTGTACTCGATGACGTAAAATTTACTATTTTTTACCCCAATTTGGCTCGCGCCAGGCTGCCGGTTGGCAGACCTGCTTTTTTCTCATTTTATAATCGACCTTTATCATATGAGACCATTCCCGTTCGTGTACTCAATGACGTAATTTTTTTGAAAAAAATCGCTCACTATTTCCATGACTGCGTGGCTCCTGCCAAGAGGCACACCGGCAGACCAGCTTTTTTAAGGTTTTCGAAATGTACATTATCACTACAAAGTAGTTTCATCCGTGTACTCGATGACATAGGGTTTACCTATCTCGTCTCCCAGTCTATATGTACACGGTTGACATTTGTCACATGAGAATGGGTCGCTTCTTCGACTCGTTCTTGTGTTCAACAGCTCGACTGTGGAACGATTTGCCGGCCTCTGTGTTTCCTCCTTCCTATAATGGTCTCTTCATGACCAATGTTCATTCTTTCCTCTCCTCAAAAATACCCTCCACACAGCATCTCAGATGACATAGGCCCTGAGAGAAATTATTTTCCTCAGTGCCTCCTGTGTGGAGTTAAGGTAAAAAAAAAAAAGTGTGCATCAAAATCCAATACATATGGAGGTAAGGTAAGCGCATGAGGGGAAGCGACAGTAGAGAGCTTTTTTTTTATTTGTATGGATTTTGAGGTAGTTGCGAACTGTTGCCGCAACTAAAGTTGCTTGTATGCAGGGGTAATAAATCTCAATTTGAAATAAAAATTCCAATGTGTTATGCATGAATTGCAAATTTGATATTTATTTTCCAAAAGAAAAAATCTTTGGTTCTGAACTGTAACAAATTTGCTAACAAAAATAATACTTAATGTAATAAAAATTCAATATGAAATTGGTGTGGATATTGTAAGGCTTCTAATGTAGTGTATATTTTTGAATGAACAAAACCTTCGTACCATCATCTGTGTCCAGTCATGCCCGTTATAAGTTTTTTTAATCACCCGGGTGTTAGTTACTTATGTGTACACATTTTCTGGGCCATTTCGTTTTATCCCAATGTCAATTTAACAGGTATTTTTTTCTTACATTTTACTTCTAAGACAGAAAAGTATAATATATTTTTGTAAATTCCTTCCAATAGTCATAAGTTGATGTGATCTAAAAGTGTTGCTGTGAGATTATTTTGCCTTTAAGCAAATTATAAAGTGATGCGCATTGATTTTATTAATGTTATGATAAGTTGTAAAAGTAAACATACTTATGAAGTATAATTATTTAACATCATATCAATATTTTGAAATGAATTATTGTTAAAGGTGGTGCTCTCCCAGTGTCTTTCTTGTGTTGTCTTGTCGAAGGAAAGACCACCCAATTAAAAAGGCACTTTAATTATTTTTCTTATATCAAAGTGACCCTACAATTTATTTAAACTTTTTGACGTTAAATGACATTATCCCTCCAACTGGGTGTGTTCTTTTCTTCAAATTTGTAGATATTTTATGGAATATATAATAATACTATAATGTGTAATTCTTAAGGTTTGTGTAAACGAAAATGTTCATACACAGTTACAAAAAGCTGGTCTCTCTCTCCACCCATCGTCTGGCACCCCAGCGGGAGGGATGGATCATACTTCCGTAACTCCTGGACATACAGACCCCTAGATTCCTACATTTTTTCTTCCCGGAACTTCTCCTTAAAAAGACCCTCAGCATCCCCAAATATGACACAGGCCCTGAGTGAAATTATTTTCGTCACGGGCCTCCTGTGCAGGGTTAATATAAAAAAAATAATAGTAACTTCACTATCACAACTCAACATTTGCATTATGCAGACCTTTAACTTGGTTTAAACAAAATGAAAATTATCTTGAAAACTTATTAATAATAGAGTATTTATTCAATCTTCAGAAAAATAAACTATCTGCCATGATATAATAGGCATGGTTTATCCCCAAGTGGTGAATGATGAGACATGACAAAAACGCATACTATTCACGCGTTACTGTGCATAATCTACGCCTTACAAAGCCTACAGAGGAGACATCTATCCGCGCCGTGTCTCCCTCACTCTCCATTTGTGTATAACCAAGCCATAGGGTATTTTCACTTTTTTTTTAATTGTTGAAAAAAATACGATAATGGTGGCATTTCTTTTTTATTTAAATATTGACAAATTTTAAATTGTTCTGTAACAACTAAGTTCAGTAACTTCGGTGATAGCCGTCTTACCAACCATTTCTCCTTAAAATTTCATTGTATACAATTTGAAACACTTAGGAATGTGCAATTTTATATTGTTTTAAAATCAATAATTATTATTAATGAAAAATTAAAAAATTATCATAATAAGAAAAATTAATATTACATCTTCTAAGCATTTTGAACGGTATCCATAGTTGGTGAAAATACCCTACACTTTCTAAATTAATCTGACAAAGTTTATAAAATCAAAGCTTTTAAAGTCAATTTTTTATTAATTATTTCATTGAAAATGTTTTGCCTTATTTTAATGATTGAAATTAATAATATGTACATAACTATTTCGAAAGCATTTTTGTTGTAATGCATAATACAATAATTTGTATGAATAAACTGAAAGTTATTATTTTCCCAAACTACAATCGTTTTCAGTTTGTACACACATTTCACCGTCCTGTCGCTGTCTGTTGGAGGCAGGCAGAGGTAAAGAAAAACATTCAGTCTGTCGTCCAAGTACAGTATAGACCATTTAGATTAGAATAACAAGGTTCCATCTGTTGCGGCAACGTCATGAGATAATGAACTCTAAAAGTAGCTTACTATAACATATCCCACTATCGCATGACGCAACAGATGGAACCTTGTTATTTCAAAGGGTCGATATGTCGGCTGCTGAAAATTTCTTGAAGACATTGTGAGCTGGAGAATAGTATTGGGTAAGTTCTGCATTTTGCCGGAAGTCTCCGAGGCATGCTTTCTTTTAAAAGTACTCGAGTTCTAGGAGCAGGTCCGAGTTCTTGGGTGCGAACTGGGTACTGGGTGCTGTTGCAGCTATCGGGACACACGGGTTCGGCCGGAGCCAGACCTCGGAGCCGAAACTCCAGACTCGCCAGTGACTCGGACTGCGAACACGAGGATGCCGGTGGAAGCATTCGGGTTCCGGCTCCAAGTCCGGATTCTCTGGGAGTAGTCGATTTGAAAAAGGAGTAGGAGTAGGACCCGTTTCCTGCGAAGAACCCGAGTTCAAGAGCCCACTCGATCTGAACCTACACATTATGACAATAATAGCATTATTCTCCCAATTCTTCCACCAGCTAGAATATCAGCTGCCCTAATAATAAAACCATCAACATTTCTTTCAACTTTGACTTGCCAGATGTTTGTCTTCTTCCACCCTTCCCTCACTAAACCGTTTGTGCCCCTCAAGAACCAAGCCACCCACTTTCTTTAACCATCACAAACCTTCAATTAAAGATTTTAATAATTTGACAAGATTTGGGGAACAATCGACAAATCTCTGAACTAATCATGATTCTTGCATAAACAATTTCAAGAAGGTCATTGACCCTGACCCAACTGCCGTCTGAAGCGAGTGGGACTATGAGATCCCAATTGGGGTATGTTGTGAGGCTGAAGGTAGTGGAGAGGGGAATTAGATGGGAAGATGAAGGTGGGGAAGCACCTGACTATTCAGATCTGGTCACCTGGTGGTGGATTTGATTTGTATGCAAAGGAAGGTCATCGTCCAACAAGCAAGATGGCAAACTTCCCTTCTTAACTACACACATCTTACCAATAAGATAGATAACAACTCAAATTGTAAATAATTATTTTATTCGTTCACAATCTTATCTTATCCATACATATTATTTGTTAGTAAAAATCAAAGCACATCAACATTAATTAAACAATGGGGATATTCCTTTGTGCTTCTTAATCTTCAATGTATTCAAATGGTTCCGGAGGTTCGGGCTCTTTGTCTTCCTCGGGCTTAGGGCCGAAGGCAGCCACGGGCTCCACCAGCACCTGATCTCCTTCCGCATTATGGTGCAGCATCACTATTCCACCGATAGTCACATCCTTCAGGGGAATGTATCCAGATCCTTCCACCGCGGAAGTGACCTTCAACTGCTGCCTGAGGATCCTCGCTGGATTATTGAGAATTTCGAACGTGGGTTCAGGCTCTTTCTTTTCTTTCGTTTCCTTGGTTTCTTTGTTTTCTTTATCGTCAGATGATTCATCTTTCTTAGCATCTTTGGCATCCTTTGCAGCATCACTCTTTAGTGAAATGACCGTGATGTTAGAGCTACCCTTCTTATCTTTAGTTTTAGTTTCCTCTTCATCGACCTCCATTTTAGTTATTCCACTTGAGCTTGAGTCGGAAGCATGAGCCCTCCTGCGCGCGCGCGCAGCCGAGATGCTGAGTACGGCTGTTGTGACGCGCTCGCGCTCCTCACGTTTTTTCTCTTCCAGGGCTGCGGGGTAAGCATACAAGGAAGGCTTAGCATTGCATTTAAAGTCCAGCTGGGGCATTTTCAAGTCTGAGTTGAGAGCTATCAGGCAGGTGGGGGTGAAGGCCAAAGCCAGGCAGTGGGCCAGGGGGAACCAGTACCAGTACTGGGTGAATACCAACATTCCCACAACTGCCACCATGTTGGTGTGTCCGGTGCGGGACATCAGGGAGACTGTTACATTACGGCCGCCGGCATCAATGATTCCTTGAGCCAAAATAGCACCGTATTTAGCCATGACATCCTCGTGTTTGTTGGAAATGACCTGGGCGTAAAGTTGCCGGAAGAAGGTAACTTTAGGGCAAGTGGCTTCTGTCTGTTGAATTAAGATCATAGCTGAAGCAATGAGGGCTCCTTGACGAACAAAATTGACAGGATCAAACTTCAGCATGGGTTCTAGAAGGGCTATAGCTTCTCGCTGACCAGTTCCGGCGCATGCTATTCCCAGAGCCATAGCGGCTCCGTACCTCACATGGGGATTGTAAGATTCCGCCAGAAGGGACACTACAGAAGGACATTGTTCCGGTGTGCGGAAAAGCAGGAATCCAAGGCCGGTGACTGCAGCCCGGCGCACGTCATCATTCACATCGGATACTGCCACGTGCAGAAGTGTTCTGATAGCTTGGTTATTTCCTGTGCCACAGTACGCAGTCGCAAGCGTATAACATCCCGCTCTCCTCAAGAGAGGGTCCTTATCACGAAGCAATTGTTCAACCAGAGCATCGGCTTCCTCCAGTCTTCCGTACATGGTCAGCGCAATACCCACAGCCAGACCTCGAAGAATCTTCTCGTGCTGAGTTTCCTGCGCATAGGCTACCATGTCCTCGATGGCGGCAGCGTGCCTCGAGCCCAGCATGACCATCCCCATGGCGATACCTGCGGCCTCGCCAGTCACAGCGTCATCCTGGTACAAGTTAAACTTCAACTGCTCATACACATCTTGCCTGTGAGTTCCCATGGCAGCCAGACCTAGGCCCAGGCAGCCTCCGTGGCGAACCATCTCATTCTGAGCGTCCTTCAGCTGGCCCAGGAGGTAGTCGATGATGTTAGCGCCGTGGTTAGCGTGGATGAGACCCAGGGCATAGAGGCCACCACCCTCGGAATATCCTGAAGAAGGTCCAGCCTCTTTGGGAAGGTACGACTGCATGAGAGCGAGAGAGTCTGTCTCGTGGCCGCGGTGGATCACGCCCAAAGAAGCAGTGGCAGTGAGCTTGGCCCAGTTAGTGGCACGAGCCAACCATTCTAAGTTGTCTCTCAGGAACTGGTCGCTGGTGGTGCCAGAGTGCATGAAAGCATTTGCAATAACGGTGGCTGTGTGACAGATGGATACTCGAATGGCGTCTTTTGTGTTTTTGAGAATAAGCATATCTGCGTGGTTGGACCTTATCAAGAATTGCAGCTGCAGTCCAATGGAAACGTCTCCTCCAAGGATGGATACTAGTTTCTCAAATCGGCGCTGGTGTTCTTTTTCATCCTCGGACAAACTGTCCAAGTCTCGCTGAGCTGCCTTCTGGTCAGAAGCGGTGATGTTGGGTTCTGCAGGGGTGGCCGGGGGAGGAGAGTAGGGGCCCCCTTGGGGCTGGGGCTGCCCTCCCAGCGCACCGGGCACGGGGGCCGTAGTGCGCAGGGCCTGGAGCACCTGCCCCAGGAACTGTTGAGTGGCAGAGTCATACAGATCAAAAGCTATCTGGTAAGCCATCAGAACAGATTCTTGGGAGCTTCGGGTCAACTTCTCCAATATCTCAGCCACTGCTAAGGGGTCTTCCAGGAAGATTAAGCATTGACACATGTTGACGTAGTCAGGAGTAGTCAAGCCTCTGTACAGGCCGACCAAGGATCGTAGTACTGTGTTGCGGAAACCTCTGTTTTGCAAGAGACTCATAGCAACGGTGAATGCATACAAAAGCATTCCAGACACATCGTCGGATTGTGTGATGGCTGATTCAAATATGTCCATACGACGGGTCTCCAGGGCCAGTCCTAATACTTGTCTGTATTGTCCATCCACTAGGCATCGCTGAAACATACGATTTACGATTGCCACTAGCTTGGAATCAATGGGCTTGGAAAAGTCAGGGTATGAAGCTTTTCGTTTTTGGATATAAAAATCGATACATTTTGCTATGGTCGTATCGACGTACTCGTTTCGAGCGTTCACATCAAACAAATCACCAGCTCTGAGGGCATAAGTGAAAGAATCAAGAAAAGATCCGAGATGATAGTAAACCTTACTCGCCACAAGGGCGGCCAGTTTGTGATGAGTGAACAGCTGGTCATCATAGAGCATTTCGATCTTTTCAATAGATTCCGATATTTCGGGCCAAAATTCATCCACGATGACATCGAGCTTTTTGAGTGCGAATACCCTCAGCTCGTAGGTTGGTTCATCCAACAGGGATATGATACCCGCAGCCGATGTTATATTCATTTTGGTATGTAGTCTGTCGAACTCAGTTCAAAATATCACTTTTATTAAATGTATAATGCACAATAAACTTTATAATCTTAGCACATCGCGAAAAGAAAACTCGATTATATTCAGCCAACAAATAATGACACAGAATCTACTGGATTGACAAAAGCAAAAGCTCCTATCCGTAGACAATAAATCTTTTTTTGAAATTCATGCTTACCATAAACAATTTTATTTTTTGCAAAAGTTTTTACCGTTAATGGGTTATAGCCTGTTCAGACTTGACTATAAAATACTAGCTGGTACCCGGCATGCTATGCCATTTAATAAATGAATTGTTTCTCCCTGCGTGTCCTTTCCTATTCATCCCATTATCCTTCGGCTTCCCCTTCCTCTCCTGCGTCCCCTTCCCTCTCGCGTTCCAACTCCGCCTCCTCCACCTTCCCTCTCCCCACTCCACTCCCCCCACCGTCCCGCGAATCCCACTCTAGAGTTCTTCTCCCCCCTCCCTGGTTCCACCCCCCCCCCCCCCTTCCGCCAACACCCTACCCGAGTTCCCAAAGATCATCGCACGCCAAATAACGCTCTCCGTACAATCCCTTCAGACCGTTCACACGAAAACAGGAGAGGGGGTCATTTTAATTACAGAGCTGCTTAAACCGGTGGATGACGGGGGGGTCACATAGCGCCAGGGGGGGTCACATGATCGTGGTCAAGTCACAAGAAGTTATAATTTAAATTTGATAATAATAGATACAAGTAAAAAGTAGATAGGTAATTTTGATAATAATACATACAAAAATATATAAAAACATTACGTTTAACAATTTTAATTAGTGGTCCACCTAGGTCCTGGACCCAGCCCAGGGGGGGTGTCGTGACCCCCCCCCCCCCCCCCCTGGATCCGCCCTTGTCTCCCACCATAGGAAGAAATATTTGATAGCGTCGTGTGAACGGTAGAAAACATAAGCTCTCGCGGTTCAATAGATATCTGCTCGCGGTTTTTGAATAATATTTGAACTTTGAACCAGTAATGCACAACCGGCGGCTCGCTGTTCTTTTTGTGCTGCCCGCTACCATTTCGCCACTTGACGAAATTGAAATCAAATTTCCCCAATTAACGAAATTAAAATCAACAGCATTAACCTATTGGTTTATTCATTTTCGTCTGCGGCGGTATGCGCGGATATTGGCGGATATTGGGTTCCATTTTAGGGTACACGGTCAAATTTATTGTTTAAAAAAAAATAGAAGTAACGGAATGGGCCGTTTTCTGAGTAATTCCAAAATATCCACGAGATGGCAGCACGGTGTTTAGCGGTCCTCCTGTCATCTAATCTGTGGACCAAATCTATGGACTGACGCACTGACGTCTTTCAATGATTGATCTGTCATTTCGATAGCTATTTGCAATTTATTTTCCGACAAGTTTAGCCAAACCTAGTTTGCTCGATTTGTAAGTAAAATGCACAAAAAGTAAGACGCTGCTCTGAGCCACAGACCATGCTGTTCAACGGCCTCAACGCTAATCAGGCTCTCAACGACGATGGACTCCTTATCGTAGCGCTGGTTCTGCCCTTCAAACCATACGTTGAATGTAAGATATGGATTTTATTATACCTCTAACACTTTAACCAGGGATTTAACCGGTCTTTTAAATGTGATTAATTTTAAGTGAGTGGTACTATGGCACCGCCATAGTATGTTCTGAGGCTGAACTGAATGGGGAGGAAAGAATATGAGAAATTTGAAGGCTGGGAAATGCCTGGCTATTCACACCTGGTCACCTAACACAACTATTGCCATTTCAAGCAATGTATCGCTTCTAAATGGTGGTTTTTCACCGGCTGTTTGGAGGGCTTTGAAAGAATGGATCTTTAATAAAGATCTTGAAAAGACCACTATTAAATAATTGAGGAGAGGGAAATATTCCTAGTATATAGGGAAATATTGCATGAGAACAAGTCGATGCTGCTGTCATCTACTGTGGATGGATGTTCCGCTCTTGTCCGGCGAATTTATTGCTGGTGAACCGATACCAAAGGCATCTCATCAATTTATTAACATTATCTGCTACGTGTATTGCCTACATCTGAATAACCAGACAGTTACCAATTTCCTCCAGACTCAAAAGCTGCTGTTTTGTTACTATTAATTTTTCATTATTTTTGACGTAGGTAAAAGCAAAGCTTAAATCTCAAAGCCTAAAGCTAGAGGCAAAAATCTAATCACTTATCAAGCTTAAAGCACAATCTTTAATTTCTCCCAACTATGTCTAGGGTATTGCACTGGTCGTCTTCTCTCGGATTCCTTGTACTATTCAATTATAATTTTCAGACGAATCTGACCACATGGCGAAGGAGCGTCTGCCCATCCGAGGCCACACATTCGAGGAGCACGTGGAATCCTTCATCAGCTACTGCGCCACCACCGTGGAGCTCCAGGTCATGCAGTGGTCACGCGTGCCCTACCTCTGCGAGGGGGACTTCAACCAGTCCTACTACTGGCTGAACGACTCCATCTTCATCATCAAAAAGGACCCAAATTTCCCCGAAACCACGGCTGAATAGGAGTTTTAATAGGTTTACTTATATTACCTCTTATCACCTTCGTATTTTGATATCCCTCATCTGTGAAATAGATTATATTTATATTTCTATTGAATGTTTTCAAATAAAATATTAGCATATGAAAAATCAATGGTTTATCAAGTAAATTATAAAAATAAATGTTAATTAATATTGTATAGTATGGGGGTTGGGAGATTTTTTCAATTAGTTACCCCAAAATAAATTTGTTTCCAAATACATAGTGTGCAATGCTATTTATTACCCCTCTGAGACTTGAAATTGAGAAAAAACTGACTTATTTATTCTACACTAGTTGCATATTTAATTAGCTAATCTTATTTTGGCTAAAGTTCGGTGTTTGGGTAAAATTCCTAAAAAATAAAACTAGTTATTTTTATACTAATTTGGGGTCGGGGAATCCGAATCTGAAAGAATTAGGCGGCGGCAAGCAATATTAACTGAATTAAACGACTTTAAAAAATTTTATACACATACAGGAAAATAGCCATTTTGGAAGCATTTTGATTCCTAGAAAATCAAACTAGTTATTTTTATACTAACTATGGGCCGGGGAATCCGAATCTGAAAGAATTAGGCGGCGGCAAGCAATATTAACTGAATTACACGACTTAAAAATTTTCTATACACACACACATGAAAATAATCATTCCGGAAGTATTTTGACACATGTAGTACAAAGATCATAGAAAAACACGATAACATAGATGTTTTTACCACACAAAATTAAGTGTTGCCATTAAGCAGTAATATTTATAACGTAAAATAACATGTTTATATTTTAAGTACTTATTTTTTATAATTGATTCTCAAATATTTTAGGAAGGTACACCAACTAGTATTGTG
This sequence comes from Limnephilus rhombicus, assembly GCA_929108145.2. Classification (NCBI taxonomy): domain Eukaryota; kingdom Metazoa; phylum Arthropoda; class Insecta; order Trichoptera; family Limnephilidae; genus Limnephilus; species Limnephilus rhombicus. The sequence goes on along the minus strand of OV815277.1, from coordinate 41,689,677 downwards.
GAGTTTTTATGCCTTGACGCGAGTAGGCGTTATAAAGGGGCACGTTCTTTTGTATCACAAACCATGTTACATAAACCCGGCGTAGCTGCTAAACTACTTGAAAACAGGGATGTTTTTTTGCCGTGACGCGAGCAGGCGGTATAAAGGGGCACAAACCATGTTACACAAACCTAGCGTAGCCGCTAAACTACTCGAAAACAGGGATGTTTTTTTGCCGTGACGCGAGCAGGCGGTATAAAGGGGCACAAACCATGTTACACAAACCTAGCGTAGCCGCTAAACTACTCGAAAACAGGGATGTTTTTTTGCCGTGACGCGAGCAGGCGGTATAAAGGGGCACAAACCATGTTACACAAACCTAGCGTAGCCGCTAAACTACTCGAAAACAGGGATGTTTTTTTGCCGTGACGCGAGCAGGCGGTATAAAGGGGCACAAACCATGTTACACAAACCTAGCGTAGCCGCTAAACTACTTGAAAACAGGGATGTTTTTTTGCCGTGACGCGAGCAGGCGGTATAAAGGGGCACAAACCATGTTACACAAACCTAGCGTTAGGTTAGGATAGGTTAGGGACGCGAGCAGGCGGTATAAAGGGGCACAAACCATGTTACACAAACCTAGCGTAGCCGCTAAACTACTTGAAAACAGGGATGTTTTTTTGCCGTGACGCGAGCAGGCGGTATAAAGGGGCACAAACCATGTTACACAAACCTAGCGTTAGGTTAGGATAGGTTAGGGACGCGAGCAGGCGGTATAAAGGGGCACAAACCATGTTACACAAACCTAGCGTAGCCGCTAAACTACTTGAAAACAGGGATGTTTTTTTGCCGTGACGCGAGCAGGCGGTATAAAGGGGCACAAACCATGTTACACAAACCTAGCGTTAGGTTAGGTTAGGTTAGGGACGCGAGCAGGCGGTATAAAGGGGCACAAACCATGTTACACAAACCTAACGTTAGGTTAGGTTAGGTTACGCATTTTTAAGACTACGAATTTTCATACTTTTGATTTAAGAATACGCCGTTGAGATAGTCGTAATTCATCAGGTTAATGTGTTAATACGACGGACGAAGAAGACTTGGTCGATTTATAAGGTATGTTTTTGAGAGCTGGTAACACTGCCGGCACATGTTTTTGTATATTTCTTGTTTTTCTATGATCTTTGTACTACATGTGTCAAAATACTTCCGAAATGATTATTTTCAAGTGTGTGTGTATAGAAAATTTTTAAGTCGTGTAATTCAGTTAATATTGCTTGCCGCGGCCTAATTCTTTCAGATTCGGATTCCCCAGCCCATAGTTAGTATAAAAATAACTAGTTTGATTTTCTAGGAATCAAAATGCTTCCAAAATGGCTATTTTCCTGTATGTGTATAAATTTTTTTAAAGTCGTTTAATTCAGTTAATATTGCTTGCCGCCGCCTAATTCTTTCAGATTCGGATTCCCCGACCCCAAATTAGTATAAAAATAACTAGTTTTATTTTTTAGGAATTTTACCCAAACACCGAATTTATTCCTAATATTATGATGTAAAAAAAAAAAAATGCCAAAACAATAAATAATTTATGTATAATGTTAATTATTTGTTGTACTGATATGTTCTTAATAATAATATTTGGATGATTTATATAGCGCCGTTTTTGTGAAAAATCACCTCAAGGGCGCTGAAAGGGCTTCTATGTGTATAATGTTTGTAAATGTTTTACGACACATTTATATTATGTCTGTAATCTCGTTCTTTTCATATTGACCTCGAGAAATAAAAGAAAGTTTATTTTATTTATTTATATATTTGTTAAATTATTTTGTGTTATTTAGTACCAATAAACAATCTTTTTTAAGTCTGAAAATGTCCGTAATAGGATGAAACCGGTCCTGGTGAAATATAACATTAGTGGAAGAAAGTACAAAAGTGTTTTAATTTGGCAGTAGCTGTCGACACTCACTCTTTATTTTAATAAAACAAATATAATAATGATCTTTTCGTTATTTGTTTTTGGGGTGTTATGCCGTGTTGCGCTACCTCCTTTTTTAGCCAACGTTTCGGACAGCGTTGCAGTGTCCATCATCATGGCAGATCTACCGGATCTGCCCTGATGAGGGACACTTCAACGCTGTCCGAAACGTTGGCTAAAGAAGGAGGTAGCGCAACACGGCATAACACCCCAAAAACAAATAACGAAAATAGTTTGGCCGTGAAAATCTTAAAACGTATCATAATAATGATCGTTTATTTCAGAATGTTGTGCAATGCAATACATTCCATATTTTGAAATAGTTCAAACATTGACAAAATAACAATGCATTCATATATAGAATGGAACAGAAAATAAATGAAAAATATAGTATATTGTAATAATAAATCCAAAAAAATGTGCAAATATCCGTTCATGGGGGATATTTGACAGGCTCCCATTTTCAGAAGGGCATCAGGGGGGACTCAGTGATGATGGTATTCTTCGACTGGCATAGTCTGCAAGCTTCCCCTGTGGTGAAACAAAGGTTTATTTTAATATAAACAGTTAACTTTTCCTTTTTATTATGTCTGTGCATCTTTATCTAGAGTCGGTCTATCACACGGAGTATCAAAAGACAATATGACTTCCACTGCCACGTCTTCTAGATTCACATGCAACGCCGCTTCATCTTGTGATTTTGGTTTTGTAGAATTTATATATATTTTATCACATACTTAGGTACCAGACGCCTTTCCTGTCTGTTTCTTAATTCTAAATTACCTACTTCTAAGGAACTACACCTTTCAGTAGCTTTTGCCAGTACAGTACATATGAAAATAAAATTAGGCTCAAACTTCCATACTTGCGTGATATAAAATACAAAATGGTCTACTTAAGAAGTAATAGTTTGATTTTTTTCCTAAAACACTTCTACTGAAAATTAAATTACAATCACGAGATATACAGACACGGGACGAGAAATGCAAAGCAAATTAGATTGCCAACAATGAAAAATCAGCTGCCCAGAAATCTCGTGCCAGACAGTTTGATAACCGTGTAATAAAATGATTGCAAATATTGAAAATGTTTAATTTAAAAAAAGGAAATAAGATATTATGTCTACCATAATTATTAAGTGATGATAATAATATTACATAATGTTAGTTGTGATTGACTACACTTGTATTTAAAGGTACGTTTGTCAAAAAATGTCAACTGCGAAAGAAGGCAAAACATTGTGTATAAAATTTTGTGCATTTTATGTCAAATGTTTCTTTACGTGTTCATAATACTATACAAGTACTATTTATATTATATTGGGGATTCAATTATAGTAAGATATTAATTGAATGAGTCATGTACTTACTGTTATGGTTAATATTATTGAATACATAATCGGTGTCCCTGAAATGAGCTTGACAGACTACAGAATCAGGAGTCGGTGCCCATTTGGAACGCCGATTGAATGAATCCATTTCGCTTTCAAGTCTTTCAATCTTTGGGAAACTCGTGCCCACCCCTATTTCTACACATTTGAACACTACAACAGGTTGACGGCATTATTATAATATTTAAAAACACTAAATTGCGCCAAACGGCCTAAAAAATGTATGGGATCTGACAGTTAAATAAAATAGTTGGACCGGTAGGACTATAGCGAACCTAGCGGCCAAAATCGTGCGAAAACGGCCCATTAAGATTCGTTCGGATTTCCGGGTGCTGTGAACAAAATATTTAACGGTTTCCCTTCTGTTTTACAAAATACAACAAAATGCGACAAAAATGACTTCTTCAATAAATATGTCGAATCATCATCCAAATTTACAAGCATTTTTTTACATGGTCTAAATTTTCAGGTTGATGAAAATCACAATATTTATTGGTTTCTATCACAATATTTATTCCTAGGAAAAGGTAAAATTTTCACCCGCAGCACTTTTTTGAGTTAGTTTAGTTTGATTAGTTACCGTTTTACAAAATACAAAAGCTTACCCCGTATTTTTTTAAATTCTTGTCACTGTAAATAAAATATTTTAATAAATAAATTTTTACGGAGACATAAATTTTATATTTTATGTAGGTATCTACCAACTTTTACATTACATGCGATATTTTTCTAGTTTGTAATATTACGTTAAAGATACCCAATCGGACATGTTGGGACGTTTGTACGGTTTTCACAAAATTATTTTTCTATCTTGGCGATACAGATTTTTCACTAAGTTTGCGCGTGCAATTTGCTGTCGTCTGGATGCCGTACAGTGTACCGTGTTTTTGTGCAAAATTTGGCACAAAACAAACTATTTTCGCAAATGCAAGTCGCTGCGTGTAGACGTGCCTTATTTTTATCTACCATAGATGATGCCGATATAATGGTCTTACGTCACAGACGTCAGAACAAAAAAATTTCTATGATCCGTTTTCGGTATTAGTAATTCTAAATAATAAGGTTAAAAATCTTCTCTTGTCTCGATATTTTCAATCCTTCGAAAAAGTACTTGCCTTTGAAATGGCGACCAGGAGTAGGATAATTTTAAATTCCATTGCGAGGAATTTTTCTCAACAGACTGGTTCACCCAAGCCCAGTTCGGCGAGTTCTGCTGGAGCCATCAAGACAGATGTGCCTGGATTATCCAGCTCCTGTCTCTCAAACCCTACTGAACCCGTCGGACCAGGAGTGGAGCCATCGAAATCTGGAGACTACAAGGTTCCAGAGTATTTCTGCTACAATGTAACATCTTATTATGAAGCAGAAATTGAAATGAGCAAATACAGACTACCGCAGCCTTCCTCTATCTCAAATAATTGAAATAGTAATGTGTACTGTCCCTCAAATAATTCAAATGTATCATGTTCTTAGTTCATTATAGGAGATCTTTGAGTATAAATTATGTAGACAGCAAAATACATTGAAATAAAACAAAGTTTGTCTATTTACAGTACTAGTATATTTATTAAAAAATAACAAAACCCATATAGTGTAACAAATGCCAGAATATTTTAAATGCGATGTAACAGAACTTGACAAAATTAAACAGCATCTCTTAGAAACTATAAAAATCAAAGTTCTCAGAGACATATTTATGATTACATAATATTTCACCATATCGAATAAGCTTAATGCAAAATTGTTCAGGAGATCTATTCCGAAGCCGGAGTTCTAGCAATGCCAATATCCGTTATATTATCAGCAGATGAAATGACATCAGATTCGGAACTGGGCATCTCCTGAGCTAAATCCTACTTCTTCTTGGTGAGTTTTTCAGAAAGGTCGTCGAAGCTGGGATCTTGCAGATTGATCATCAAGCCATTTCCTGGCAGGAATACTCTGTTCTGGGACTGCGCAAGCATTCTAGAGATACTCTGTGCGGCACGGATCTTCCTTAGCTTCAGATAACCGGGATTCATTCCCATGGCTTTTCCTAACATCTCAGCAGCTTCCGCTTCTCCCTCAGCCTGGACGATCTTCTGCTGTCTCTCCTGCTTTGCGCGCTCCACCACGAAGGCTGCTCGCTGGGCTTCCTGCTGTGCTACTTGCTTGGCCTCCACAGCCGCTGTGTACTCCTTACCGAAACTCAGCTCCGTTAAAGATACATCATCCAAGATTATGTTGAAGTCAGCCGCTCTTTCGACTAGCTCGCGTCTTATCAGTAGGGACACTTGCTGGCGTTGGGTTATCAACTGGGAGGCATTGAACTTTGCAACCACACTTTTCAAGACTTCGTTACAAATTGATGGGAGAACCTTCTCGTCGTAATCTAAACCGAGCTGTCTGTACATCGAGGGCAAGGAATTGGCATCGGGGCGGGACAAGACCCTCAAAGAAATGTTTACCATTTGCAAATCCTTGGATCCTGAAGGAGAAGATATTTTTCTAGGCCTGGAGCGGATGTCGTATATTATGGGGTATTGGAACCACGGCATGCGGAAGTGCAAACCTTCAGCCATCACATCCTTTTGAATACCTCCGATACGGCTGAACATAATAGCTCTGTGGCCACCCTCGACGGTATACATAGATTGTGATATTCCGTAAACCGCTGCTCCTCCGATGGCGAGAACCTTCAATCCGAGTCCTAGGCCGGGGGGCCCGCCCTTGGCAAATTTACCAGCCATATCGTTCAGCGTACTTTGCGCCATTATAATTTAGGCAAATTAGTTATTTCACAAAAGATAACGCAACCGGCGGCGACAATCTAAAAAACACTCGGAAAAATAAAAATTGAGAAAACGCATGTGTGATAGCAGGAACACCAACTTAACGATGTTATTGATCGGAGTTGTCAGGAGCCAACCAACGAAAAAATGGGTAGGTACTAAAAGTTGATTTAAAAATATAGGGAAGTGCTACTGGTTATGAGCAGGCTTAAAACAGTAGTGTAGGGGGTAGAAGTTATTGAGGTCAGTAAACGTCCAATTAGAGCTAGCCCATTTATGTTGATATGAAAGGTGCATTTAAAGATTAAAGTAACTAAATTAAATCTATATTTTTTTAAAGTTATTGCTGTAATTGTGGTATCTATACATATACCCACTGTAAGGGAGGAACAATATTACACTGGTCTGCCAGTTCCCAAATAAATTAATATTTCATTGTAGAAGAAGATAACACTAATAATCTAAACAAAAATATGAAAGAGAACAAGACACATAAAAACTTTCTATTATATTGATGAGAATAACCTTCAAAAGCTGTAAAAAGAGAGAGGTTCGAATAAAAATTAAATTAACATTTGTTTATTAAGACACACAGTATATTATGTTACAAGTTACAACGTATACTAAATAAAATTATTACACGGTTATAGTACCTATTACGTAAGTCCATAGAATATCATTAATTAATTTCTGTGAGCTAAGATTAATAAATCTAATACTTAAAAACTTTTTTGTTCTCTGTATCATGCACTAAATTATATTAAATGGAAAAATAATATGAAAGTTCACCAGGTTCATAAATAAAACATAATTTATCTACGAAAAGTATTTTAAAAAAATTTATTGCTAAAACCATTTATGTTGTATTTTGTGAGTTCCCCCTCATTGACTGAACCACATTATAAGGCCAAGGGCTTAGCTATAGCATTCATATAGGGGGATTCGACCCTAAGGGGGGGGGAGATTTTTCAGGTATGCGTAACCTACGAGTACTATTATCTTTTTTTCTACGCAATACTGTGGCCGATGGGGGGGGGGTTAAACTCTCCAACCCTTCGTTTTTATATACGCCCTTGCATAAGGTCATATTTTCGCGACTAAATCCACTGGGCAGACTACAGCCCGAAATTTCAGATGCTCCTTTCTCGCTAAAAGAGATATTTGTCACTTTGTCAGTCGTTGTTTTATGATAGGAACTCCGACAACTAAGCTGACAGACAACATTACTAAAACTACCGAAATACACAAAGCGTTATATAATTAGAGGCCCTTTTGCGTACCATATCTCATTGAAACATTAGAACACGAAAATCGGTGCGCGTAGACTGCATTTTGTGGTTTCTGGTCGTTCGGCATTAGGGCGTTAAGGTACGGTCACATTGATCAAGTATTAAGTCCAGTAGCGAGTACACTCGCTACTTGACTCGCCGAAAACCGTTCGCATTACTTTCAAGTAGAGTACATTTGTGCCCGCCACCCGTTGCAAGATGACGGCGGATGATGGGTTGCTACAAAGCAAAGTAAATACGCTAATGAAGCTTAATTTCGTGCTCATTTTAATGTTTAATTTAGAAGAGGTGGAAGAAAAAATTAGTAAGATGAAAATAAATAAACTACGGACACGAAAATAGATTAATAGCAGCATAAATAAGTAAATTTAGGGTAGCATCTTCGCTCTATCACCACGATATTTGAACACTGTTAAAACGGTCGGTTCGCGCCTGTCAGTGCCCAGGGATGCGTGGTGGGGGTCACTACTCACCGAAAAAATAGAACGAAATGGATTGAATCCACTAAAAAGCTGACTCTACCACTCTACTAAAATTACGGTGTTCGGACGCGTTTAGTTACTACTATACTCTCCACTTGACTAAAATACTTGATCAATCAGAACGGGGCTTTAGAGGCCAAGTCGGACTAATTGGACATACCAAATTGGAATCTATTTTTTCGTTTCATGTCTTATCTAAATATAGTACATCAATGTACCGGCGCCAATTGCTTGAAATGGCTTTAGGCACGTTCGGTTCTGTTCTAAATAGCCCGGTACTTCCCCACATTCCTTTTCCAATTTCCTTCCCCTCCGCAATCCCTTAAACCTCACAACATACCATGGGATGCCAAATTCTCACTTGCTTCAGATGGTTGGGAGAATTGAGACTCTTGTGTGATATTCATAACAAAAAGTACATTAAGGGAATAAATACACAGTTGTGTTATATCAATACCAATATCACCTATTTATTAACTCTCGACAGGCCAAGATGCCAAACATAACGTCCATAACCATGTGGGTCGGCCGACGACCCAATGCATTTTTTTGGGCATTTAAACCATAGAAATCCCTTTTTTTGTTATTTGTCCATTTATTGGGCAGGGAATTTAACCTATATTTGACAAAATATTTTTTCCAGCGATCAACGATTTTTTCAATTTTTTTTAAAACGGCACATTACGTGTTAATCCTTTGGGCAGGAATACCTAAAATACTAAACATATATATCATGTATTTAAGTAGATATAAGGATAGTAATTTTGGGGTCTACCTTCGGCCCCGGTTGACTGCGGGAGAGTTAACAAGCCTCTAAACTATAAACGAGGCTTCAAATTGCAGTGCTGTCATCATCAACAAATCAGAATTGCGATTATATAATAATTGGAGTTTTTTGTCGAAATTGCAGACCTATCAAATGAATCGGTAGGGTTTAGGGGAGAATTTTTTTATTTATTCACTGAAACATTTATTATAATTACAATTTTACAACATTATATAACAACAATATTTCAATCGCTCTCCTAATAAAGCAGTTGCTTGTGTTTAGGAGAGGACAACTAAATACTTTTACATCTAAGTATAAAAATTAAAAATATTATTACAAAAACTAATAGTAATTTTATAGAAAATACGATACATGTCATAAAATTATTGGTTAGTTAATAAATGATTCAAATGATTGATAAAGCAAAACATATTTCTAAACAATAATTAAAGTTATGAGGTGGTACTAGAGTATTTCAATTAAATTTTTTTTTATATGTGTCGTAGTTTTCATCCGATCGTATATCTAGGGGTAATTTGTTGAATGATTAAATATTAAATACTCAGCTAATGCCGAATAAACGAATGGAGATTGTAAATTTTTTAACTTCTTCAAACATCTAATTGATAATTTATCATCATAATTATAAATATATACGTTTAAAAAGGTACCATTTTATTACATAAAATATTTATTTATTTATTTATTTACGCCCTAGTGGGCTTTTACGAAGATAGACAATAACAGTTAGGCAGGTATGAAGTACACAATATACAATGATTAAAATAATAATGAAAAATAAAATTAATTAAAATTAAAATCATACATTTCATTAAAGTAATTATAAAGATTTCGTTTTATAACTAATATGGAATCTGCAAACATGTCTACAATATTCCCAAATTTATTGCCAAAATAATGTAATCTATTTATAAGTGTATGAGCTTCATAGTTTGTTTTAAAATTGTCACAGAAGAAGGTAGCACTTTGCATCGTATTTCTGGTCGGTACGTAAAATTTTATTTTGGCGAGAATTTCAGGATTGTCAATGCAATTATTAATGATTTTATTTAATAGTACAAGATCAGAGATGATTCGCCTATCGGACAGCGTAATTAAGTTGAGTTGTTTCATCAAAAGGACATAGTTAATATTTTGAATTGGAATATTCAGCTTAAAGTTAACAAATCTTAAAAATTTCTGCTGTACCCTTTCAAAATTGTCGGAATGTATTTTATACAATGGGGACCAAATGGGCGAATTATACTCTACCTGGCTTCCTACTAAAGAAGTGTATAATATTTTCAAACACTCTAGTGACTTTAAATCACTTGCTGTTCTGCATATAAAACCAAGCATTTTTATAGCTCTTTTTGTTATTTCATTTACGTGTAGAGTAAATGTTAACTTTTCATCAAATAAAACACCTAAGTCCCTGATCTGAGTGACTGGTGTCAATATTACATTATTTAAAGAGTACTCATAAGTTATATGACTTTGGATTTTATGAAAACGAATAACTTGGCACTTTTGAATATTAAGAAATAGCGAGTTGATCACACACCAATGAAACAATTTATCTAAATTAGATTGTAAAATATGGCAATCCTCTATATTACGTATCATTTTATATATTTTTAAATCATCAGCGAAGAGCAAAACTTGTACATCTTTAAATATACTAATAATGTCATTTATAAATAATAAAAAAATAATTGGTCCAAGGTGAGATCTTTGGGGAACCCCACTTGAGGCTTCGAATATATAAGATTCTACAGAATTTATTTTAACACAAAGCTTTCTTTTACTAAGATAACTATTAAACCATTTCAATAAGGTTCCTTTAATGCCCATCAAACTTAGTTTATGTACAAGAATATGTCGCCTAACTTTATCAAAAGCTTTGGTAAAATCAGTGTATATAGAATCCACTTGATGCTTAAGGACAAGGGAATCAGTAATATAATTTTCATAAATGATTAAGTTACTTCAAGTATTTCTACCTGTGATAAAACCGTGCTGATTGGGAACAATTATATTATGGATTTGTTTTTTAAAGACATCTAGGACCAATGATTCAAAGAGTTTAGGAATAGCTGACAATATACATATTGGTCTGTAGTTTGATGCATCGCTTTTATCACCCTTTTTGTGAATAGGCGTTAAAAAGCTTTTTTTCCACTGATCTGGAAAACACCCTGATGACAAAGACTTGTTAAATAGTATAAATAATGGAAAAGTCAAACTTTTAATACAACATTTTAAATATATTGGAGGAAAACCATCCGGTCCAGCAGATTTATTAGAATCTAATGCTTTTATACCCTTTTCTATTGCAGCTTTTCAATAAAACAATGGCTTAAATTAAGTGATTCTTCAAGAGATATATCTTTAGGGATCTCACTATCAAGAATATCCATGTCATAAACACTTTTAAATGAATCTGCAAAAAGATTGACTACGCCTTCCGTACTGTCAGTACATTTGTTATTAAGATATATTTGGTAAACTACAATCATTCTTTCGCTGAGCATTAGAAAAATTCCATAATCTTTTTACATTATGACGAACCTCTTTTTCTATTAAACTAACATAATCATTGTAACATTTTCTGGATAGGTCTTTGCATTGCCTTCTTAAGTTAGTAAAATTTATTTAATCATTAACGTTTCTAAGTTGCTTATATATTTTTTGCAATTGTTTTTTATTGTATATTAACTCCTTGTATATTATATATTGTCACTATGTGCCTGCTGACAAACTACGTAAGTAGTTTAGCAGGTTTAAAAGTTAATAAAAAAAAAATATAAATAATAAAATAAAGATGCAAATAAATAATACACATTTTAATGATTAAAATAACCAGTTTTTAACAAAGGGTTACCATATTCCTACAAATATTGGTTTATACAGAGTAATTTTTTATTTCACTAACTAACTAACTAACCATCACGCCGTTTCCCCGCAGGGGTAGGCAGAGAGGACGGACCGCCAAACAACTCGGTCTTGGCACACACTCTTTGCCTCACTCACATTCATACATCGTCTCATACATTCTCTTCTATTATTCTGACTTTTGACATGACCCGACTCAAGTATCTGATTCACTTGATCGTGCCATGTCTTCCTCGGGCGTCCCCGACTTCTTCTACCATTCACATTCGCGTCGTATATTCTTCTTACACTACTTCCTTCGTTCATTCGCTCTACATGCCCAAACCATCTGAGGGTCCCTTTCTTAATCTTACTCATTATGCTTACATCAGCCTTACATTCTTTGCGGATATCCACATTTCTCACACGATCATACATTGTTTTACCACACATACGTCTCAGGGATCTCATTTCAACAGCATTCAGTTTACTTTCATCCTTCCTCTGCCAGTTCCATGCCTCACTGCCATACATCAGGGTAGGTACCAGGACTCCATTGTGGACTGCTAGCTTCGCTTTTTTTGACAGTTTTTTATTAGCGCCAACGGCATTCAGTCCACCATTAATGGAGTTACCGGCATTCACCCTTCTTTCAATATCTCTTCTTTCAATATTTCACGCAAACAATAAATACAAAATAACTGTTTCGTAAAATTATGAACCCCTGTTAGGTCTGTGTATTGTATATTATCTTCGACAAACTCAAGACTGCGTAGGAGCTAGAAATGTACCTGAAATAGGACTGCCGCCGCCTTCTCCGTACTTGGAGACACCACCCTTCTGCTGCGTTCTAGACTCACGGCAGTCTATCTTGCTACAGTTTACTTTTCGCCAAGGGTTCCGTCGTCGGTCTTCGGTCTGCCTTATTTGTTGGATGAGAAAAACTCGTATTTGGTGTGTATAATATCAACATGTAAATTGATTTTCACATTATGTTCAATAGGAAGTGCTCGATATAAAGCGCACTCTTTATTTAGGCGGTAAGTACGGCGCTATTCTATAAAAAAAAACTTTTTTTTTGCACGAATATAATATACACTCACGAATTATTTTTCATTTTAACTGTGAGTCTGCATGGTTCAAATTAGATTGGTTGTTGGTGCATGTCTATTTAGTGAATTTATTTGCAATGTTGACATTAGTTTTCCACTCGCCGGGCGATAAGATCATTATACTATATCTTGTTTTCTAACGTCACGGAGCAGTTGGCCGACATATCTTTCTACTCCATTCGGTGCGCGTTCAGCATTTAGCGTTCATTGTGCTTTCGGATTGTAGCGTTTTGTTGATAGCGGTATTTGATATATTTTAGATATGGTATAGTAGTAGCTTGTATAAATATCACATTTATAAATGGCCGGATTGATGGAACATTCAAAACCTGCACTGTGTAGTAGCGATATGCGACTTGTGCAACTGTACCGGAGCTGTCAAAGGCGCGAAAATTTTGTTGTCCATTTTTCTATCCTTGAAGTATCGTTTGGGCACAAATAAACGTGATAAAGCATTGCGCTTTAGAAATATAATTTTTTAAACCGCACATTCACGAACTATCTTTTAAAAATTTCAGTACAATCATGTCTGACACAAATGTTGCACTGCACGAATACCTCCAAGAAGTTGTCGGATATTTACAAACTCTAGGGAAAAATATACAGAAAAGAACCCAGCATCTTTTAGATACTAAAATAAATGATTCCTATCTCAGTTCCCCGGAGAAAGTAAAGAGAACTGCCGAGAAGATTTACTCTATTTGTTCTTTATCAAAAGCTTCTATCGATAAAGTCGAAGAAGGTATAAAAAGATCTGTGGACTCGTATGTACAAAAGACCTTAGTGGAATCTTTGAACCATGACGTTAGCCCAATCAAAGAGTCAAATGAAGGAAGGAAGGTATCACAATCTCATACACAGGAAGAGGCGCAGAAAACTCCCACCAAAAGAGAATCTGATTCAAGTATGGTGAAAGATGGATCAAGAAGAGAATCCTCTCCTAAAAATAGCTCACACAAAACCATTGATGAAAAATATAATTCGCCTGCTAAAACATTTAGAAATCGACATGGTGTTAAGTTTATAAAAGTTAAACATCAAAATCGAAGTTTACTTATTCCGTCAAATGTTAATTTAAAAGATTATTTAAAGTGCTCAGTCGGGGTGGTCCCCTTTTCATATTCAGATTTTGGTCTTGATTCAACGAAAACTGCGGAAGATGCTCGACATAATTCAAATAAATCCCGGACTAAATCTAAACAGCGGAGAAGTGGAGAAACTTCTGTTCAAAGGGATGGCCCGACCCGACTAACTGAGGGCTGTGCGGCGGAATCAGGGGATTTGAAAAGTGATTTGAGGAATAGTGAAACACCTTTCAAAAAGTCTGCAGCTGAAGAATCAGATGAAAATAATAAAGATATTCAAAGTCAAGACTTAAAAAGAAAGTTTAAAAATGTTTGCACACCAGAAAGTGATTCTGATGAAATTTTCAGACGACAAACGAAAAGCTCAGACAAACATTCTTCTAAGAAAGGATTATCAAAAAATGCTAATAGTTGCAGTGAACCCAAAGACCAATTGTCAAGGGAAGAAATTAACAATAAAGTAATTAAGGCAGATACAGGAAATAGCGAAATACTGATATCCAGGAATGAATTAACCCACCAGTCGCAGGTAGGGACGGACTCCTGTTTCTTAAAGGCAGGAGCTAGCACCAATCCAACTCTTGTAGAAACTAAAGACTCCTGTTCTTTGAAGGCAGGATCTAACATCTATGCAACTGATGTAGAAACTAAAGACTCCTGTTCCTCGAAGGCAGGAGCTAACATCGATCCAACTGATGTAGAAACTAAAGACTCCTGTTCCTCGAAGGCAGGAGCTAGCGCTGATTCAACTAATGTAGAGACTAAATATTCTGAAGGAGACGCACAAGAGACTGACCAAATCCCAAGAGAACAAACAGACCAAAAGGAACAATCGGGAGTAAAAAATAGTAAGCCAAAACTATCTACAACTGCCGATAAAATTAACAAAGAAAATAAAGAATCTAAAAAATCTGATCAGGAGGAATTTAATCTCAACCAAACACCAATATCCGATGATTCAATGATTGCTGAAGAAATGGGCCAAGACGGGAATGATTCTGATAAAGCCAACAAAAGAACATTGGAAGTGGAAATTGATACGGAGAGTCAAAAACCACACCAGAGCTGGGAAGACACGGTTGTAGATGATTTGTTGACTCCTGTTAAAATAGGTACAAAAAAAAAAACTAAGAGAATTGAGTTGGAATCCGAAAATGATGATGTTGCTATTTCTGATGTTGAACAATATGCTAATGATTTACCAGATGAAGAAAATCATATTGCTCCCGAAACAGATGAATTTGGACAAGACTCAGAAACTTTGGAATTGTCTGAAATTATCACATCTAAGAAAATAAATACAAGTTTGCAATCTTCTTCAACAACTAAGGCTTTAGATAGTTCAATGACTGACAAGAAAGTTGAATCTGAAGAAAATCATGCTTTTTCAGAAACAACAGATGATGTTAAGAAAGTTTCCGAAAATACCAAAGCCAAATCTCTATCTAAGAAAAAGAATCTAAGTTTGCGATCTTCTCCAAGAATAGAGAATGTAGATAGTACAACGTCTGATAAGAAACTAGAAGCTGTAGAAAATGATATTGCTTTAGAAACAGAGCAAGTTGGGCAAAACCTGGAAAGCCTTCATGCAGAGAAATCCTCCACCAAATTGTCTGAGAATTTTAAAAGTTCATGTGTTGGATCTTCTAAGAACAAGAATATTGGTAATTTAGATAGTGCAAAGTCTGACCACACACTTACCAAAGATAATATAGAATTGGAAACCTCTCAAACTACCAAGGAGAATGTGTTGGATAGCGACAAACAAAGTGATACATTATCTGGTGATGATTTACCCACTGACCCAGGCAGTAATGAAGATGCGGAGGAAGCCTCTGATTCAGGAAGTAATAAGAAGAATGATGAAGACGAGCCGTCTCTAATTGTTAGTGAATGCGATGAGCAGGACTCACACCAGCATGAGAAGAACCTAACCGGTAATAAGGAACAAAGTCATGAACAACTTCCTGTTTCAGACAAAATCACTCAAGATGAACTGATTGAGGCAGAATCAACTAAAAAGATACAAAGTGATCCTGAAAATGAAGATGTTGATAATCTCTGTACTAATTTAGACGAAGATAAAAAGGACGATGATTTAGACAAAGCCACGGTGAAACCGCTGATCAGATGTGTTAACATCTCCAATCTTTTAGCTCCCAATGTCGTCAAAGCTGCACCCCAAGGGTTGACTCCCAGGGCACGTAAAATTGTAACATTTGTCGATGATCCGATTCATATTATCCTAGATGATTCACCTGAAAAAGCAGTACCAACCCCTGTCAAAAATCTCCCGTCCATTTTGATGAAACAAAAAGAAAATAGTTACAATTTATTGAAATTACACAAAAATGATAGAAAAAAAAATAGCAATAAAATTGGACGAAAAGATAATGAAAATTTGCAACAAGGTAATAAAAATAAACAAATAGATAAAAAACCTAAACGAAAAGCTTTAATAATAGATACTTCATCTGGTTCAGATTCTGATGACTCAAAAGTTGCAAATGATGTATTAGAAGGCATTAAAAGTAATATTTTAGAAGGAAAGAGTGAAACGTGGGTCAATGTAGTCAGGGATACCTTTTCATGGACTAAGACTGGTTCCTTAGCACAATATGGAATAAACATAGTAATCAATGAATCAGGAGAAATCTGCTACAAAGATTCCAAAAACATGGAAATAGAATTGAATAAGAGTGCAAAGCAAGCAGTTCTGAATTCCAGTAGCTCATCAGATGAGGTTGCTCCCAGAGTCACTGCTAAAAGGGCCCCTGACAATTCGGGCAGCAGTTCCTTGGAAGAATTAGGTCCTGGCAAGAGTTCGCCAGTTGAACACAAAAGAAAAAAGAAAAAATTTTCAAAGACCAAATCACAGTACAAAAAGCATGACTTGTCAGATTCTGAAAATGAGATAGATAGTCTCATCTCGCTGCCCAAGAAGAGGAGAGAGAAATCCAAAAAGAACTCCTCTGGGAGTTCGGAAGGTCCAAATCCAAGTGGAGATGAACGGACTAATGAAGGCGATGAGGTTAGTGAGATCTGATTTTACATGTATCCAAGGGGAGAAAAGATGGCTCACATGAATGGTTTTTGCTGGTAGATCGGTTGCTGAAATTTGTCACTTTTTATGTTTGTGATTTTGTAAACAATGGTTAAAAAGTTATCTCAATCATGTGATACTGCCTTTTTTGCTCTGCTTTTAAATATTAATCTTTTCTTTTTATTGTTTTTTAGTTTCTGCAAGATTGAATTATCATTTTACTTTTAGTATTGTAGTATGCAAATTTTTAATTACTCTTATATACCTATAGGATTTTTTATTTGGCTTTTGATTAAAATGGAAAATTCATAATGTAGAAAAAGCAGTGAATGGAAAAAAAGAAAAGGTACTATCAGCATTATATGACTGTACCCATGCTGCAAGTCATGGCTGTTGCTGGCCCTCTCCCTCTGCACTGGGGGGTGAGTCTGTATCTTTTGACTCACTCTACCTCTAGAGGAGTTTGTACGTTACACTCAACTCATTTGACACCGCATTAGCTAACATACTAAAGATTCTACCTCTGGAGGAGTTTGTACGTTACACTCAACTCATTTGACACCGCATTAGCTAACATACTAAAGATTCTACCTCTAGAGGAGTTTGTACGTTACACTCAACTCATTTGACACCGCATTAGCTAACATACTAAAGATTCTACCTCTAGAGGAGTTTGTACATTACACTCAACTCATTTGACACCGCATTAGCTAACATACTAAAGATTCTACCTCTAGAGGAGTTTGTACGTTACACTCAACTCATTTGACACCGCATTAGCTAACATACTAAAGATTCTACTTCTAGAGGAGTTTGTACGTTACACTCAACTCATTTGACACCGCATTAGCTAATGGGCATATTAGACGTTTCAATTCTGCCTCGCAATTAGGTTGTAGATACCAAATTGCACCGTGTAAACAAGACATTGAATGTTTCCATGTCATTGCGCCTCATCTTTCCACCGCATTGAAAATATTCAACTTGTTTAATATTTTCAATGCGATTGGTTCTGTTGTCCTTCGTGCGCATGCGCGAATGCGGCGTTGCATGCGCGCGCAGCACTGTGCGCGCGTATTGAATTGTCAAACTGTGACTGTTTATTTTTTAGTGAGTTGTCAACATAGAAAATGGTTTTTAAATGGAGGGAAGAGCATACGCTTCTGTTCTTAGAGCACTTTAAGAACTATCCAAGCCTGTGGAACATTAAATCAGAGGGATATAATTCCCGCGCGCACAACCTGTTTCGAAGACATTCTAAACTCTATGACAGCAATGTGATTGTATGGTCCACATCTGTCAAGTACGTCTAAACAGCACACCCTTTCAATTATACGCCGTTCAACCAAATCGCATCAATGTGGTTGACGTGTGTAATATCGCCATAACATACTAACGATACAGATTCACTCTCTGAAAGGCAAAACAGCCTGCTAAATAAGGAGTGCAAATTTAATTTGTAAATTCATTTAAAAACAAACTTTAACATGCTGATAGGCACATGAATTGTCTGTCATTTCAACAAAACATTATCATAACTCTCATCGTCTTCGTACGTAGAACATCCAGTATTCCGCTTATGTCTTATACCCTGAATTTCCAGTCACCACGTTTTGAATATTTTTATAATTATTATAAATACTTTAAATCTTTTTCTTCATTACACATTTTTATTAGTTAGTCAAAAGTAAGCTTATTATAACAAATTGGCCTGGTAATCGCTGCAGTAGAAAATTATTAATCGCTTCAAGTAGAAAATTGGCGATTAACATGTAACAAATAATAACACAGAAGTGTCAGAATAATTGAAACTTAAATTGAGCCCTTGTGCGGAAAAACAGTGTTATGTGAAACGTAAGTTTCGAGATATTGGCTGTTAAAAATTTCATTTGAAGGTAGTAAGCTTTTGCACATTGAAAGTCAAATAAATTTATCTCCCTTTCGTAAAAACATTTTTTTGACATTTTTCAAATCTTCCTGTGATCCACATTATTCATTAGTAGAAAGCTGATATAATACTTTCCCGTTTTATCAATATATGTCTCAAATCGACACCCTGTGGCCGATTCTAAACGCGTCTAAATTCCAATATTGTTTATTCTCAAGTTAACAAAAATTCTCGGCCTCATGTCTTTTAAATTGTGAAATAGGCTGTCAGTGTAAAATGATTTATTTAACTAAATAAAGCAGAATCTAGATTATTCTTATTGATAATTGTAGACGGTGAATGTATCTTTCTAAAGTAATACCAGGGTAAATGTATTTATGTATAAATAATCTAATTTAGTGTATTCAATTTTGATAGATCGTGAACCCGAATTCTATAAAATATTTTTTCTTACAAAACTTTCAAACAACTGTTTATTATTAAAAATTGAGTCTTCTAATATAAATTCGTATCTGTGATTTTCAAGTAGGCCATAGACAATATACAGAAATAGAAAATATCCAATGTTGATTCGAAAAATTACCTCGCACTGCAATTTTAAAAGAACTAACACTCAGAATTTGTTCGTTTACGATTTTTTAATAATTTTTGTATGAATCCTAAAAATATGAGATAAGCAGTAAAGGTGGATCCATTGGCTATATAGCACTCTAATCACTCAAGTGGTTAATAGATACCACGTTTTATGTATTTTAATTTATTTATTCGTAAGTTTTGGTTACAATAATCCTAAAAGAAAATTAAACCCATTTTTTCATAAATCTACATTAATTTGCGATTTCTTAACTTTGTGTTTCTATGAAATGTGTCAGTTTCACTGCTGAGTATATCAGGATCATCTTCATTAGTGATAGGACAAAACTGCAATACATTTTTCAGCCAATGAGCACTATTCGGCTCCACAGAAAAAGTTCAAATATTCCATGCGCCAACTTGTCAGTTTCAAATTGACATGATTTGACCATTGTACTGAACGGAGTGCAGGTGCACTACCGGCCGCTTCTCTAGGCCTTGCACTGCTGTCTGTGGTTGAGATTTTAAAACGATTTGTGGTGTGAACGTTGGCGTGTAATTTGAATGGATTTGAACAAAAACACATTATTTGGATAGGCTGTTTTTCCACACAAGGACTAAAATAGCAAGGAGACTTCATACAGGTGCTAAAGGCAGAGCGCAGTGAAAGAACAAAATCTACCTGGTTTTATTTTTATATGTAACTTTATTTTGTTGTTGTTTTTTAATGAATCACTAATATGGTGTTATTGTTAATTCAGATGGGTCGCAGCTTGAGGCTTAAGGGCCGCGCCGAGCAGGCGGCTTCGCTTCCACAATCGCAAAAAGATAGGTAATGTATTTATTTGTGCTTGTAATCATATTTATGTCTCACATTCCCAACCTAACCTAACAAGAGTGGAAGGTACTCTCAGTATACGCCTGGTGAAATATCCACCCATTCAGAATCGAAACATTACTTGCAATGGATTTGATATTTGTATCGCCGTATCATTTCTGAATAGCCAGGTACTTTCACCTTCATTTTTCCCATTACCTTCTCCTCCTCACTACTTTCAGCCTCGCAACATACCCCAATAGGCGATGCCATTGTCACACACTGATGGTCGAGAGCGGTTGAAACTCTTGCGTGGTATTCATGTTAAACCCATCTATAATATTACTACTTCACTGCCGTCTGCATGTTCGTCCACATGTAAAAAGAGCCTGCAAATCAATTCCTACCATGAAATTGCACTACGAAAATACTTGGTTCTTTTTGCAGTTATCAATCGAAATTTAACTGTTTTATCAAAGCATGCAGTGTACAGGTCGCTAATTTTTGCTCATACATAAAAAAACTGAACATAACGGCACAATGCTGCACTGAACTATGTCCCTTTTGACGTAGTGCATCAAACCTGAACTGTTTTCTCGCAGTGCTGGGTCGACCGCGTAGGGGCGATGTTCTCAGCATTCTCAGCTCAGTGATGCCGATGTGGATTAATGACCGAGCATGCTCATCTTTGAACAAGCAACATTTTGTACTTATAATGATGGACGTGGGTAGTCCTAGTCTAGGAATTCAAACATAGTCCTCCCGTTGGGCACCAGGGACAAACGCAGTGCTATTAGTGAACCAAACGTCTATGGCGCCAATATTCAAGTATGACGCCAACCATACAAACAGTAAAACCTTTTATCTATTATTTTTTAAATAAACCATGAAAGCAGAAATATAAAAAAATATCACATCTTTACTTAAATATTTAATGTTCTAAAAAAAGATATATATTTCATTTTTATATAAATGAATTCATTTAAATAAAAAAATACCGTGATTCCTAAACGCTTGGCTACATGAACACGTTTTTCAATGGGGTTTTTTTTTATACTTTGATAATTTTTAATCTTTCTTGAAGGGTATGCACTTTTTCACCTTACGGGTTCATGTTGAAGATTGAAATACTAAAGTAGAAAGTATAAAATAACCCACAATAAAAACTTCTTTTTTTTTACTATTATAATACATCAATTTTCCAGCCATCTCGTGGACTGGCTGGTAGCTTCAAAGAAATGCGTGTGTATTGCGTGAGCAACGACAGTCTATCTTCTGAGTTTCAGCTCAATCGGATGTTGGGAAGTGGTTTAATTTCCACTTCCAAGATTGCGTTCATTCATTCACGAAAACAAAATCGAAATTCAAATGGATGGATTTAAAAAAGATAACTGCATGCACGCACTACTGTTTTTAAATGTAACGACAACTAATGTGGAAGCGGCCGCCGGCAGCGATCGATCGAATAAAATTGCACAAAAATGTGCTTTAAAAGATTAATGTCATAAAAAGATGTATGGAGAAACGTTTGAAGAGAACTATTTTTTTTAAAAATTTAAATGAATAAATTACTTCGTTTTTACCATTTTTCTTGTTTACAAAACCAACATGTTTCGAGAACTATTTTTGTTAGTTTTGTATGAAATTAATTCGGGACTTGAAGATATAAATAACACATGCGGGAAAACAATTGTTCGAAGAACGATGGATCGAGATTTCACTCCCAATATATTTTTTTAAGGCTCTGCAACCGGGCCCGAAAAGAAGAAGATGGAGAGATACAAAATTATGAATGTTAGAGGAGAGCACTAACATTTACAGCGACAAAATCGATGCGAAAATTGCGAAAATGTTTAATAAAACATGACTCATTTAAAATAGAGCAAAAATCTCGCGGGCATTGTCTTAAACAGCATTTAAAGAAACACTGAATTTTTTCATACATTTAACTTGTAAAATAACTGAAACAAACGTGTTTATAATCAATTTTGGAGCATACTTTGCGATTTTTTTCTATCGAGGGAATTTTATATAATTTGCTCTTCGGCGTAGGCAATGTCTAGATATTATCTTCAAGAATAACATATACTTTTTTAAGAGCTTTAAAACTTGGTGTTTAACCGGTCAAAGCCTAGGCCATTTCGCGGAAATTCGCGAAAATTCACAAAAAAACACTAAAAAAGCACCATTTTGAACTTTGAATTGAATGTTTTGTTGATTAATTTTGAGCTATTGTATATTTTATTGACTGAAACACGTTCACAACACAATAAACTATCTACCAAAACAACATTACTTGCATTTATTACGTAAATTAATAGGTTTTACGATGTTTTATTCGCGTAAATTAATAGTTACATAAAATATAAAAGTTGACACAAAGTAGGTAGCAAAGAATGTAAGTGATCTGCCAAACTCCTCCAAATGAACAATAATATTAATAAAAAATAAATAAATTGGTGTTCACATTAGTATGAAATAGATAGAAATAGTTGGTACATATGGCGCTTGAAGTTTACAGGTTTGAAATTGTTGTCAAATGCATCCATATTGTTTAAGTATTTGTTACCAAGAATAAGCAAACGTTGTACATATTGGGGAATGCAAACTATAGTTGGAATGAGATGTTTGTATATAAAAGGTTAATGTTAGTTAAATTTTTATATATATATATATATAATAAGTTGATAGGTTTAATTCCTTTTTATTAATTTCTAAATAAAACACTTGTGTTGCAAAGTTTTTTTTAACTAAGAAACGACATTTATGTTTATTAATATCACTTTGAATGGTTTTTTTCTAACAATCAAATAATAGAATAACAAAACAAATGACAATCGATGATTGCATTCTAATTGACATTATAGGATTCAAATTTAAAGGGAATATATTTCCTTTACATCTCCCCCCCCGCGGGAAAGAAAATTATTGCAAAAATTTTCATTCATCTTCGATATCCTCTTCATGGTTCATCAATGCAGGTGCTGGAATTAATTTCAAGATGTGGAAAAAATTTGATTCTAATTTTTTTCGACCAGTATTTATCTTGCAAATTGAGTTTGATAATTTTTCTATGATTTTGTAGGGTCCGATTCTCAATTCGTCGAGCTTCTTCCTGTTAAGTTTGTTTCCATTCTCCACAAAAACAGTATCACCAACTTTGAAGTTAATATGTCTCCAGGTTTTATCGTAAATCATCTTGTTGTAATTATGTGACTTTATAGTATTTTCCAGAGCTTTTTTTCTGTCTTGAATCAAATCGATGTCAGTCTTCTTAAGTTTTAACTCATTTGGCAAAATCGTAACATCTGTGCCGTTAAGTAGGTACTGAGGCGCATAACCAGTGACAGTGTGCTCCGTTTCATTATAGTTTTTTACACAATTACGGGCTATAGTTGTCCAAGCCACTTTTAAGTCATTTTCGTTGATTTTGCATCTAATTTTATTGACTAGCGTTTGATTTAATCTTTCATTTAATCCATTTGAGAAAGGCGAGTTTACTGCAGTAAAAATGATTGGAATATTTTTTTCATCCAAAATTTTTTTGAATTCTCTAGAATTAAGACCCGGATATTGGTCTGATAGTATCATGCCAATGTCATTAGTTTCTGTGGAGTTTAAGAGTTTGATGAAATCGTTGGTATTTTGAGTTTTTGACGTCAAAATATATGCAAACCTCGTGAAATGATCTGATAGCAGGTGCAAGTATCTCTTTGTTGACCGTGAACCCCCAAAACCACCTATCGTATCAATAGAACATGTTTCAAAAGGTTTTGTTGCGGGACCCAAGTAGGACATCAATCCATATTTATTTTGACCTCTTGATTTGTTCTTTAAACATACTGCACAACTTTCGCAAGTTCTCTTTATATTGTTTGTCATGTTTTCTGATGTGTACCATGAGCTTATCATTTTTTGCATTTGATTAATTCCTATGTGACCTAGGTCTGTGTGAACATTTTTGATAAAATCTATGCTGAATTTTTCTGATTATTTTTTCTTTTTTTT
Organism: Limnephilus rhombicus; assembly: GCA_929108145.2. NCBI lineage: Eukaryota > Metazoa > Arthropoda > Insecta > Trichoptera > Limnephilidae > Limnephilus > Limnephilus rhombicus. The sequence goes on along the minus strand of OV815277.1, from coordinate 41,665,619 downwards.
TTTACTTTCTTGTAATAAACATTATTCTTCGATATCAATTTATCTTTTCTGCACTGTATCTTCTCATTTTTGACCTGATCTTTTAAGATATCTTCTAATTTTATTAAGTTGACAACTTTTAATTGCTCATCTTGGTTCTCATCTGGTTCTAAGACTGGGTTTCTGCTTAGACAATCAGCTTCAATATTGTACTTTCCTGGAGAATATTTAATTTGAAAATCATATTGGGATAAGTAATATGTTAAGTCACCCAGCTCTTCATCGGTTCTAGATTTGATATTCATATTTTCCAGCGGTTTGTGATCTGAATAAACTGTAAATGGTTTACCTATCAACCAGTATTGCCAGTATCTCACTGCCTCTTTTATATCATATTTACTCTTCGCGAACACTGATGTGTATTTGTCTATTAGTTCATTTATTTCTGTTTTTTGATCATTATTTAAATGATTCATTGTTATTTTAAAATCTTCTTCTTTAACATGTTCGTTAAAATTAATTCTGTGGTTTTCTATATGATTAAATTCAGTATTCGTTTTCATACCTGTAGAATATTTTTCTTTTTTATTTGTATTATTTATTTATTTATTAACGCCGATTATAGCGGCTTTTACAAAATAATTACAAATATTTTACATATGAATACAGAATATACATAGATAAAGAAAAAGAAAAATTTAAATATAAAATTCATAAATGAGAACAATAAAAATTGTAGTATCACATAAAAGTACAAAGAGTAGGTTATTAAATACAAAACAACATATTATATATCCCGGATATTATGTATTAGGAAATTAATACTTTTAATCTGTATTTGATTATAGTTAAACTGAGAAGCGCTGACAGACAGTTTTAATTAAGTAGTGTTTGTATGAGGCTAGACTAGCAATGTTTATAGATTCATCCAAAACATATTTATTTCCAAGTACATGCAGGCGATTCATTATGGAATTGAGTTCAGCGTTAGATCCTGTATTGTTGCAATGATAAGGTAATTTGAAACGGCATTATTTATTATTTAGGCAGAGTTTCTGTGATATTTGTAAGTCTTCACTTTGGATAAGTTTGAAGTCTTTTATCATGTCTAATCCAATAAAAAAATCATACTTGAAATTGTGTTCATCAATAATGTACACATCAACTTTTTTCTCCAATTCAAAATTTTTTATGTTTAACGTTGTCAAACCACTCGTCTTTTTAACACCATTAATCGTTACTAAATTTGCTTCGTTCAAATTGTTTCCTTTTCCTTTTAGTTTCAATAATTTAGAATTAATTAGAGAAACATTTGAACCTGAATCATAAATTCCGTATATTTTTAATTTATCATTTAGTAATAGTTTGACTTTTATTAATGGTGTTACTATTAGTTTTTTTGATCATTTTCATTTAATTCAGTTTCTATCACTGAATTGTTTACATGTTTAATGGCATTTCTCTTAAATTTTTCATCCTCTTTTGTTTTGAACCAGCATGTAGCTTCAGGGTGGTAACGAATGCCCTTATTCAATTTTTCACAAATTTTACATGGATTTTTACCCCCATTTTTATTATGTTCTGCATTTCCAAATGTTTTCTTATTCATAAATCTTTTTTTGTTGACCATATGTTCATACTTGTTTACTTCATTAAACAAATCTACAGTATCTTGTAATCCTTCTCTATCGATCTTGTTAAGTATGAATTCTGGTAGTCCGGAAGCAACAAGATCTATCAAAGTACCGGTGTCAATTGATCTTCTCACATCCAATAGAAGTTTTTCTTTTCTCATAGCATAATCCAACAGAGAACCATCTTTGTATCTAAATGATAGTGCGTATGTGACAGGGTTCCATCCTTTGTTTGCAAATGAGTCACAGAATTTGTTTTTCCATGTTGACCACTCTGAGTTCATTGTTAGTTTTATAATCATGGAACTGTACCAGTCTATACAAGATTTATCCATGAACAATCTGAGTATTTCTATTTTTTCCATCCATGGTCACATCAAACCGCAAACATTCTTTTTCAAACACTTCCATCCACTGGCTTGCATTTGTATTTTTAGTGCAGAATTTTTCTATAACAAACTTCTCAGCAATGTTTTTTAAGCTCTGTTGCTTATCCTTCCATTAACTTTTCAATTAATTTTCCTAATGCATCTTCTTTTTGATGTACTTGTAAACTTTTTTCGTCCAATTCTTCGAGGTATTGGTCTCCAAACTGTAGGTTTCCATCTTCGTCTACATATGTTTTTTTTAGTTCTTCTGTCATGGTTAACCAGACTCTTCTAACCTGGTATCTTTTTTTCAAACTATTTTTTATTTTTCCAAAAGCACTAGTTTTCATTATCTCCTCGCGATAGCTGGCGGATCGTAGCATTTCTGGTATTGTAAACACTTTTTCATCACTTGTGACTATTTTTGTAATGCTAATAATATTTGACCTGCCATCGCCTCCAGGTAATAGCATAAATTCGATATGAATTTTCTCCATTTTTGGTTTAAAACGAAATGTCGTTTTATAATAAGTTGATAGGTTTAATTCCTTTTTATTAATTTCTAAATAAAACACTTGTGTTGCAAAGTTTTTTTTAACTAAGAAACGACATTTATGTTTATTAATATCACTTTGAATGGTTTTTTTCTAACAATCAAATAATAGAATAACAAAACAAATGACAATCGATGATTGCATTCTAATTGACATTATAGGATTCAAATTTAAAGGGAATATATTTCCTTTACATATATATACTAGCTTTTTCCCGCGGCTTCGCTCGCATGGTATTAGGGGTTTCCCACTCCGCCTCCTCCACCTTCCCTCTCCCCACTCCACTCCCCCCATCATGTGCTCTATAGGGATGTTAAGTTTAAAATTTAAAAAATATTAACTGTAGATTGCTGTCAGATAGCTGGAATTCTTAAGTGGCCACAGGAGCCTAAAAAAATATCAGTTTCGTGCGTTTCCGAAGAGGTACTGGGCGGAGTTATGGTCAGCATTATCTATCGGCGCCAGCCCCTATTTTAGCGCCCCGCTTTATAATACTGCACAGTGCACCATGTCATTTGAACAAATTTACATAAATTTAAGTATGATATATTTTACTACGCTTGTGATAATAATAATTATTTTTTAGTAATAGTAATAAACTTTACTTTACACGTTGTTCAGAAAATCGTGGTACCTGCATCTGCAGCACATAAGCGATCCTAACAAATTATTAAATCTTTCTGGGTTTGATACGTTTTTTGGATTTTCACGGCCAAAAGTGTTTTCGTTATTTGTTTTTGGGGTGTTATGCCGTGTTGCGCTACCTCCTTCTTTAGCCAACGTTTCGGACAGCGTTGGCTAACAAAGGAGGCAGTGCAACACGGCTTAACACCCCAAAAACAAATAACGAAAAAAAAAAAACTTTCTGGGTTTATTTATATTTTTTTGGTATACATTTCAGATAATGTCCAATAAAATCACAAGAAAAAAAATGTTTTCACAACTAATTAATTATTTAATTTTTGAATTTACGGCAAACATTTGGTTACCTATTTATCAAACTGGTTTTTGGTGGTGGAATAAAATTCAACGATTTTTAACTTCATTACACTTTATTTTATAGACCGATCACGTTACGGTCACTTTCAAACTGGTAGGTACAGATGAACCATTTTAAATAGATTATTGCTTGTGTGGTAACCGACGAGTTCATCGAAAATCAATTCATCGAAAACGAGTTCATCGAAAACCAATTCATCGAAAACCAATTCATCGAAAATAAATTCATCGAAAACCAATTCATTGAATGATCAATTCATCGATTCGCCAACTATCAAAAAAAAGGTTAGGTTAGTCTCCTTGTCCAAAGTTTTATTATCAATATTTTTTATATATAAATTTATTGTCAACTTTTATTGACCAATGCATTTTTAACTTCCCGGTCCGCTCGGCATTTCTCTCAAATATCTACAAAATATTTTTTTCGGTGAATTGGCGATTCGCTAAATTGGTCATTCGATGAATTGGTTTTCGATGAACTCGTTTTCGATAAACTCGTTTTCGAAGAACTCGTTTTTGATGAATTTGCTTTCGATGAATTGATTTTCGATGAACTCGCCGTGAACCCTTGTGTGTTTGGTGTAAAACTTAATTCAACAAGCAATTATCATTATATATTTTTTTACATTAGCTCCACACAGGAGGCCCTAAGAAAAATAGTTCTACTCAGGGCCTATTTCATCCTTGGGGATGCTGTGTGGAGGGTCTTTTTAGGGGAAGGAAGGAAGGAGAGGAAATTTTGGGAAGAAAAAGGTATGAGGGGTGTGTAGGAATTTGGGGGTTTCTTCTGATTCGTTTTGAAAGATTAAATGCTCTGCGTTCACATGTAGCAATTCAGAGTCCCTTTGTTGGCTTTGTGTTGGTTTCATAAAAGAAGTCAATAATTTTCGTGTCTTGGTATTTATTTTACTTTTTCGAAGTCGGCTCGCTTGCATAGCTGATGTTCTTGGATTACTTATACTTATCATTTAACGGGAATCAAGGAGTTCAGGTAATTGACACTCCAAATAAAATCGTTTGAACTTACTTTTCATATATTGTTTCCAAAATGCATAGCCATATCTGATGTATTCAACTTTCATTGTATTTTCTTTTCCGGTCCAAAGGCCAAAAAAAACGCATTTCTTTACCTGTGATATTCAAGCTCTGCTGGATGGTATTTAAGTCCCTTAACGAAATGGCTCCGGCTTACTTATCGGAATTGTGTATTCCAGAAAATTCCAATGTCAACCCTGAGATCAGCAGCGTCACCGTAGAGTAGTATTTTTAGAATTTTTTAAACTTTAGAATTTCGAAAATATTACAACGGTCACCTTGTATTTTATCTTCTACTAGCGCAAAACCGTGATAAATCACAGGATAGTTTGAATTCCTGAAAAGTCAGTTCCAATTTAGAAATTTAAAGAAAAATGTTTTTCTATTAAAAAAATTACATATTAGGTAGGTATAATATATAAAGTTAAAAAAATAAACTGATGAAAGTATTCCACTCACAAAAAATGACGCGGCTTACAGCTTCATAATATAATAAATAATTTGTAAAACAATATACATTCATTATTTATAATTCTTTTTGAGTAACAAAGTTCTAATATATAATTATTTTTACGGGTGACACTATGTTGCAAAGAAACTTATAAATTGAAAAAATAGGTCTACCAAAAAACTTTCAAACAATAAAAAAACATTATTGTCCATATTTCTCTGAAAATTCATCACTGTGCGTATTTGGAAGTACTGATTTGTACTAAAAACATATATATTCTTTTAAATTGTAGAAACATACAAAAAAGACTTTACGTACTTGTAGAACGAGTAAAATTTAAAATAAGCGAAATATATCACTAATAGATTTAAAAGTATTCGATTGATTAAGTACAAAAAATACGTAAAAAATCACGGTAGAGTCGGGCCGGGACAAAACGACCTTATCCGCCGAAACTCTATCGACGACTGAGTTAGAACGGCTTAAGTGATTCGTATAAAAATAACGGAGGGCGGTACGGCGTTAGCTTTGTTACGGTTGTGTTTCTCAAACCAGGCCAGAAATTCAACATTTCCGAGTCGTAGATTTTAATTAATTCTGATGAACATATTAATAAAATCTAAGATGTATTGAGATTAAACACTAGGGAAGACATGCATTCATCGCATAGAAAAATAAAATTGATCTTAACGCAAAAGTTGTAGTAGTACAACGTATTACAATTTTTTAAAGGCGTTGTATGTTAAAAACACTGATAGTGACATACTGTTTTTATTAATCTAAAATATAAATAACTCGCATCCCTTGTGCGGCATGAGATTTTTTTTTTTAATTCATTTACAATTTCGCCAAAATAAATTAAAATGTGTGCCTCGGGCAAAACCTCGATGAACGAGGTTGTGTCTCGCCTTAATTGTCAGATTAGTTAGATTCTAACATAGGTACTGATCAGTGGCGGTTCGTGGCCTATCTCATTGGGAGTTCAATCGGAGATTAAAAAGGAAGAAAAAAATTCTGTCACATAATAAATGAAAAAATCCTATATTGGTCTTTTTAATATTATTATAGATATTTTTCCCTAGATTTTAAAGAAATTTCATTACATCACTGCACCAGAGATTGACGAACTATCAACAATATACAATTCGGCGATTCATTAACCCGTCCGAATTTTCGAGAATATTAGCTTTTGGTGTCTTAAACGAAATGACATTTTACGAAAACTTTTATTTATAACCGCTTCACAATTAAAGCTCTATAAATGAAACATTTCTGAACGTAGCCGAATAGTAAAAACTGTTTTAGAAAGGTTACGAAATAGGCTTTCAAATTATTATATTACAAATAAATATTAACATTTGTAAATATTAAAATTTAGAACGCAAACATTAAAAATAGGTAAAAATGACTCACGTGATGTTTTTATGTGAAAACGGTACTAAAATCACAGATTATGCAAACAACAATACTTATTCTATTGTATATATGTGTAATAAACACTTTTGTCACCTCACTTTTTTATCATTTCATATAAAAATATTTAATAAAAATTTAAAATGTGGAGTGCGGTGGAGCTGCCGCGCACTCAGGCAACTAGTAGATTCCAAGGTTTGCAGGTCAACTGCTCTGGCACTACTAGCAGTGGTGCAGCATCGGGGCTCCCAAGCTCAGGGGGCCACAGCAAACCTCATATTTAAATAGCTACAAATTCTCCCACCGTTGGAATGTAAATTAAATAGGTTGCAACACGACTTTAAGGTAGTACTGTCGGTCAGAGAGTTACCATTTAAAATTTTCTAAAATTTGGCATTTTAGTAGATTATGACAAGACAATGATCTCGTTAAATTTTTGAAAAACTAATGAGAACCAGTAAAAAAATATTGAACTTTGAAATTTTTTGCATTTAACATTGAGGGCTTATGAGAAATTACAGTTTTAATTTAATTTTATAAAAAGTTCCATTTAGATTCCATTAAAAATTGAGAAAATGTGAGAGAATAATATATATAAATATTATAAACACATAATTACTGCTTGTGGTGTTTTTTACATAATTTGACTCTTGCGGTATCGACAGTATTTCTTTCATGATAACTCGTTTGAAAGAATACAGGCGAATTCCCCATAAGTTTCGAACAGAAGTCGAAAATCTTTTATGGAAAACTGATACTTAAGCATAAGTATTAGCAAAAAAACTATAAGTTTTCGAGTTACAGTATACACAAAAAAAAAAATAGTAATTGAGAAATGCTATTGCTTAGTACATTATTGTATAGGATTTCTACCGCCATCTATTGATCGTGTCAAACGTTAAGCCTGAAAAATGTGGAAAAAGTTTAAAATTTGGTTCATTCCATAGACATCCAAATTTAATAGACGAGAAGATACAGATGAGGGGGAAAACCAAACTATGGGGGGGCGAGGAGGGGAAAGATGACTGTGATTCGTTAAAACATCAATCTGACAGTACAAAGGCATCTCGCATTATAATATCACCATTTAGTTCTTAAAAGCAAAATCTGCTTTTGAATGAATAGACCTTTTTACATAGGAGCGCGAATTGCTCGCCACGTTATTAACATATTTGCGAAGTCCAAATGCGGAAAAGTAAAGTTCGCCACTTTTCACAGAGGAATATTTTGTTGCCGTATTTAGTTAAGAGACTTTTACAAATGTTTCATAATTTACTTACCCCTGTATATGTCTCGCAAGTTAAGTTGACTTCATCACAGTACTCACACAGATACAAAACTTTAAATACAGCGTGTTTCGTTTTGGGCTTTTAACAAAAAAACAATTAATAATTATTTCATAATTGAGAATTCGAATCCAAAGCGTGTTGAAATTGGTAACATAAAACTAATGATGTTTTACAACATTTTTATAGAAATACTGAAGGTTTAGGAAGAAAAATAAAGTTTATTAACTAAATGTGATAATCTTCAGGATTGAATTCAAATGGGTCTATTGCATAAATAACGACAAGGTTAAAAAAATATTGTGTTATTTAAAAAGATTAATTTATTATAATATACATACTTATATAATATTTTATAAAGTAAATAATCCACAAGCTGCTACATGCCGCTACACGTTTAATAGGCATAGATTTTGAAAAGCAAACTTCTTTTAAACTTAAGGCCCCGTTCTCCGCACAAAAAAAAAACCATTTCGGACGAGTCGTGAAATTTACTTTTAACGCATTCGACAGGAGGTGTATCTGCAGCGCGCGGCTATTATTACAAAAGGTCTGGTTTGGAACTTGGCTAATAAGTATCATTTCAAATATTCGTTTCCAGAGACGTTGATAACATTGTGTAGGGCTGCCACAATTTTAAAATACACATAATATTTATGAAAATATCTGTTATTTTCTCAATCTATTACGTTAGATTACCTATAAAGTGTAATGTACACTTGAGGTGACCGTTCATAAAACAAAGCTATATTATTTATTATAACGGAACTACTATTATCATTGTTTCTCTTTAATTTCTCTTATCAATTTGGGAGACGGGACGGGATGGGTACTGCCGCGCCGCCCCGGAAAACATTTTTTGGATAACCAACACCACCCCTGCCGTAGGTCACCCAAGTGGTTTGCTACGTTTGGTGACTTAGCAGGGGTTCCCGGGTTATGGGATGAGGTATCAATTTGGAAGGCGACCATTGCCGCCCGGCAACCATTCATTGGATAACAGAGGTGCCCGGGTTCATGGGGTGAGGCTTATCTATTTATTGGGTACTACTTTTTTTAAAAGAAAAGAGTCATAATTTGTATTCCCGGTTTACGAATAACCTGACAATTTGAAAATCTCCTACCAGCATCATAATAAGCGGAAGATGTTGCTTGTGCATTGAAAGAGGAATTGAACCCGCGACATCTTGACCCGACCCATTTTTCAATTTTCAACTAAGTAAAGTGCACATTTTAATCATATTTGTTTATAGTCCAGTCAATTTTTAATTTAGGAGGTGGTAATGGGTACCGCCGCCCCGGGAACCTTTATTGGATAACCAATACCTCTGCCATAGGTCACCCCAAGTGGTTCGCTACGTTTGGTGATTTAGCAGGGGTGCCCGGGTTCATGTAGTGAGGTTTGTCCAGGTCTTGGAGGCGGATGACCAGAACTGAACCCGAGATTCCTACCCACCCCTTAAACCCTTTTCCTTCCCAGAACTCTCCTCTCCTTCCTTTCCTTAAAAAAACCCTCCACACAGCATCATAGGTGAGCATAAAGATGAAGATGGGAGGGGGGGGGGGGGAAGGTTCAAATTTTTGGATTTACGCTTATATCTCGGAAACGGTTCATTTCAGAGGATTTTTTTTAGAATAAGTGAAAGCTCATAAAATTATCTACAACTTTTATTCTATACGTAATTTTCGAAATCCCAGCCGTTTTTGACTTACACGCTTCACAAATGTAGATATTTTCGAATAAAATCATTTTTCATCAAACTTTCCTTCATATCGTCTAAAATATTTATCAAAGAAAGAAATTTGTTTGAAAGAAGTTGTAAAGAATTTAATTCCCTTTTAGATAATATGTATACATTTGCAAACTAATCATCAACCAGTAAATATTTACAGGAATTTTAAGTTTTTTATTAAATGTCGTCATTTTTCATCTTATTACTGACACACCACTTTTGTTTGTAACAGATTGTGGGACTTGGATTTCATTTATTATTTCATCATTTAGTTCCTAAAACAATAAGTTTAATGAATCTTCACCAACTTGAACAGCATCTTAGCAAGTTATTGTGGCATCTCCGACGACTCCACTCCACAAAAATTGACATTATTTCACTGGTTTGTGGGAAGGCAGGATGTGCATCAAACCACTGATTGACTTTGGCACAACCTGTTTTTGCCTACATGCACCTTTTCGCTCTTTATTTATATCCGGGGGTAAAGTGCATATGTATCGGGAGGTAATTCTGCACGACAGTACACGTAAAAAAAGATACGAAACTTTTTTCAAAACGTTCTAAGGTAGTTACGGGTAAAAAAGTTTTGTTGTTTGTATGATAAAAATAATATTCTTCTGTGGAAAAATAATTTTGTATATGGAAAAAATTGAATTTAGAAAAAAGTTATTTGTCTTTTTTACATTCACCATCATGTACCTCCCGAAATTTATGTAGAAATTTATGAAGTGGCAGCCCTAAAAGCTACGAGCGTAGAGGACGGGCGGGCGGGCGCGTGCACATCATCAAACTACAGCTTTGCTAGGACTAGTTAACCGATGGAATCTAAATTATTAAACATTTATAAAAAGGCCAAAGTAATTACTTATAACAATGTAGTCGGTTTTAGTAAACAAGCGAAACTTTTATTTACTTACATTTACGTAACGCATTTTGGTTTTATTATCCAACGAACATCTAATAATAGGTAGTAATAAAATAATACGTACGATGATAATTAGTATAATTACATATTTCCTTGTCCGTAACAATTTGGGACGCGGGTAAGGGTACCGCCGCCCCGGAAACAATTTATTAGATAACCCCAAGTTGTTCGCTACGTTTGGTGACTTAGCAGGGGTGCCCGGGTTTGGATCTTGGTGGCGGATGTGTCTGCCCACCAGCTGCGTGGTAAGCCAGATCGGAAGAGACTGGTTGAGGGAGATCTTGCGACCTCTCAGGCAGAACTCTTTTGGAACATCGCCTTGCACCGCATTGGGAGGGATGGATTCAAAAGTCCGTCACACCCAAACCCACTGACCCTCAAATTCCTACCCACCCCTATAACCTTATCCTTTCCAGAACTTCCTCTCCTTCCTTTCCATTAAAACACCCTCCACACAGCATATCCAAAGATGACATATGCCCTGAGGGAAAAAAATCCTCAGGGCCTGTGTGGAGTTACTGTAAAAAAACAAGGTAATTTTTGAAAGCAGATTTTTGTTAGCAGTTTGATCCGTAAAAATGTATTATTATTATGTCCTATAATTTTAATAAATGATCAAAATAAAAGCTTTTGTGTTCAATGGTCATTTAAAAAAAACGTAATTTAATTTAAAAAAACTTGCCCGGGAATTTCAGTTTCCGAAGCATTGGAAATAGATTTATTTCCCAAAGTACGCATTCTGTAAAAAAAATAAAACAATAACTGTCACCTTTGTTATATAATACACAAATAAATTGGAAATTTATTTTTATAATAAATATTACATAATAGTAAATAATACGAGTATGTATTATATTAATAAAATCAAAATTTTATTTTTTTCTTCTTACCTTATACATTCCATCATACGTTCTCGATTTTGGAGATAATGTTTACGCTTAGAAATACGACTTTTTTGTTATTGTCTTACCATTTTCGCAAAACAATATTATTATTTACGTACGTGTATATTAAACAAATCATGAAACGTAGGACTACACGTCTGTGTGGCGAGCTGTCTGGACAGCGAATGACGAATATTTGAAAGGCACATAGGTTACACGCACGTTAGATAGAGATGGCCTGTAAATATTATCTTTAGAATTAAAAAACGTAAGCGCCTGTGGAGCATACTTTGTGATTTTTTTCTATCGAGGGAATTTTCTATAATTTGCGTTTCGGCGCGATAAATGTCTAGATATTATCTTCAAAAATAACATATATTTTTTTAAGAGCTTAAAAACTTCAAATGTTTAAGGGAGATTTGTAAGAAATCGGTAGAAAATGGGAGAACCGAGGCTTAATTACCAAAAGAAACATCGGTTTCGGTCGGGATAGATGGAAAAACATGCATTTAATTCGGTTTTCATTCAAAGTTAAAAATTTCCCATATAAAACATCTCCATTGCTGCCATTTTTTTTGTACGGTTTTGACATTTGTAAAGTTTCGTTTAAAACTTAATACTCATGAATTACTTAGTTTACCTAAACTAAGAACCTAATGTTGAAATGAAGTGTGATTTCCAAAATCTGTGGTTAAAAATTTGGCTGCTTATGGATTATTTATTTTTTATAATTATGTGTTAGCAATCATCAGCAACAGTAATTATTTAATTATGTATCAGTCATCATCACCAACTATCTATACGAATATTATCTAAAATATAACAGATTACTAAAACAAAGGTACAAAAGATTTACTGTTGAATACTAGTCTGTCATACTCCAGTTGCCTTAGACGTCAAATCATACAAGTCATTTATGCTTAAAAGTTAACCACCGTTTAGGTATGATTAAAATAATTAAACATGCGGAATAAAATTTCATGAGTTTGTCCAATCAGTGATGATTTGTCACGTCCCGTTTCGTAACAGGACTCCATGATGTCGTAATAAATATTAAACTTGCACACTTTACAAACACTCTGTAAATCTACCTACTAATAAAGATTCGAATTAAAAATAATGAAAACTATTTATTATTTCAAATTTAAAAATTTGTAATTATTTGTCACTTGCGAAATGTAGGTGCACGTATGTTTAAATCAAATGAATGAATAGGACACGCTGTAAGTGCATCCTCAAAAGGGTGTTTTAAAAACTTGCCTCTCTTCTAACTAGTTGCAATAAGTGGGCGTAAGCAAGAGAGAGCCTTATCGGGTTAGTGGGCGTCGCTTGACGTTCACACGGATAGACCAATACATCAATACTAAGCATTTTTATTGCTACCAACTTAAGTTGTTTTACCTATAACCAGCGATGAGCTCACTCGAGAAACCGCCCACATTCGCTATGTCCACATATTCTAGGGTATAATGTATAGCATAAGCTCTCATTTTTGCCATGTTATTTCGCAAAATGTACGATGTGAACTCGGCGCTGGTCAGGACAAGAATGATGACGTCACATTTTTTAGATTCAAGCGAGGCTCTCGTAAGCCCAGCCGGCTCCATGGAACCGGTTTGGGGTGGGGGAAATAATACGCTTTTATCACTTAGGGCAGGTCCATATATGTCTATGTCCATGGTTCATTCAAACCATTACAATGAAATGACAATTAGTAAGTTCTTTTTAGAAACATTTAATGTCTATCTAACCTCTTTAAACTTGCTAATTTGCTTAGTAGGTGTGCTACTGAAAACTGTCAAAATATGAAAATATTGGTGTTATTCACGATTTTTACTAAGAGCATCATTAATCACGTTTTGGGAAACGTAGCCTCATTCTAAAAACTGTTTTGGGAAGATTGTGAAATGCACTATCACATTGTATTATTATAAATAAATATTTGCCTCTCTAAATATATATTTTTTTTATGAAAATGTCAAAAATATTAAAAAATCGCTTATCATTATTTCAAAGCCTTGAAAATGAACTTTTTTCTGCAGTAACGTAAAAAAAATAACAGTTTATTTATTGTAGAAAGATATTTAAAAACTTTGTCACCTCAAAATATTATCCGTCCAAACTAAAATATTTAAAAAAAATCATTTTAGTTCCACAAAGGAATGAAATTTTTGAACGATCACCAAGCACTGAGGGTAAATGAAATTATTTTATTTCAATTATTATAAAACGTAATTACAACGGCAATCGATTTCAACAGATGCATTATGCTTGTATATATGCGAATATATACAATTATTATTAGTATAAACATAAGTGAATGTATTTTTTGCATAAATTCAAGATAACCTCCAAATATGGATACATTTATGACGTTGTGAATTCACACTAAAACTAACCATTTGGTTGCTGTATTTACACTAAAACGTTAGTACACAGGATGAATTATATACAAGGTGTCCGAAAACTCGTAGTACAAGCGGAAAACTGGTGAATCCTCATCACATTTGGAGTCGATTTTGTAGTATAATTTTTTTTGATTTGAGCTTTCGTTTTCGAGTAAATCGAGTCAGAAGTTGATTTTTTTTTTGGTCAAATTCTTATAAATTATTACTGACGATCATAGTACCTAACTAAAAAAAACTATTTAAAAGAAAACAAACAAAGAAATCTGGATTTAAAGCATTATTTTGAAATTATCCATAATTTTATTCCGTGTTTTTCGGTCATTTCACGGTTAAAAACAGCTGGCCTAATATTATTTTAGCGCTCGTCAAGAGTGCAATGCGAAATTTGCTGTCCCTTTCTGCGCTCGGTTCGATGAACACAATTAGAAGAGGTAAGCTACATTTTTCAATAAATTACTTGACCTTGAACTGTGAGCTCACGAACCAAATTCTTTACCCGAGAAGCATACGGATGCAAGTCCAAAAAGGTAAATGTTCAGGAGAGCCAAAAAAGTATTTTTTCTGTAACTATGGTCTCATAAATGCTAACCCTGTACAAATCGCAAGTGCGCCCCACGGTTGAATTTGGCAGCCACCTCTGGTCTGGAGCTCCAAAATACCTGAAAAATACCCTCGACTCTGTGCAGAAACGGGCGGTCCGTTTGATAGATTCTCCCATCTTAACAGACGGATTGCAATCTTTAGAGCACAGGCGTCGGGTGGGAATGCTATCCTTGTTCTACCGGTATTACAATGGAAGATGCTCCGAGGAACTAGCATCATTGATCCCTTCGGCCCCGGTGCATAGTCGGGAAACAGGCCAAACGCGTGCCCAACATTTGTACACAGTTGACATTTGGCCCTGAGGGAAATTATTGTCCTCAGGGCCTCCTGTGTGGAATTAATGTAAAAATAAAAATAAAACTTCTTCGGATATCCGTGCTGATAGATAACAAAAAAAGTAATTATTAAATCAATTAGTTTTGTTTTAAAAACGAGCAAATGAATCGAAATATATTATAGTAAAGCCTTTAAAAATAGTTGTTTAAAAAAAAAAACGCTGACTTGAGTCAAACAAAAACATGGACTTGAGTCCTACTGCCTCTAATTGAAGTGGACTATTTTGTTATGACATGTGGTGTATTATAAAAGGAATAAAGTCCATGGTACATCCTTCTGCTTCTAAGATAGTTGTTGCATCATGGTAATTGCATCCATATGCAATTTTGAAAATCCTATTTTTCTTCATGATAGGACTCTTTCTGCCACTGATAAACATGATAATTTACTTCAAGTCTGCATCAAAAACTCATTTCTTCAAATTTTGGACTTGCATTCGTATCATCCTCGGGTACACAAACAAACATGGTCGCCAACAAAGATGGTCGCATGGTACAGTAGTGTTTGAAACGAATGTGAACAAGATTATTATAATTTTTTTTTAATAATTAGATTGAAAAAATAGTATAAAGCTAATTTTTTCTCCATCGACTACTACCATTTAGACAAGTGCTTAGCCAAAAATCCCCGCCCCTACCCCTCCTTGCTTCCCCCCCTGTGCCTGTGTAGACTTCGAAAGGTTCGTCAATAATTTCCGATATTTAAAAAAGGAGACAAAGATGAGGTGAACAATTACAGACCGATCTGCCTTTTATCAACTATTGTAGGAGCTAAAACTTTTGTAGGAAATATTTTTTCATAAAATGTCGGCGTAAAAAGTGCTGTGACAAAAAGTAAAATTACGTGCCAAAAAAATTTATCTTTTCATACGAATTACAAACAAACGGTAAAAGTTACGACGGAAGTTAACTGGACATTAATTGTAGACAATGTTACAGCAAAGAGAATATAAAAAATTGCAATCCAATATGTTGTTTAGTAATCGAGATGGACGTGATTTACGAAACCCTTACACTCTTCATGTTTGTGGGGGCACAGGGGGGGAAGCAAGGAGGGGTAGGGGCGGGGATTTTTGGCTAAGCACTTGTCTAAATGGTAGTAGTCGATGGAGAAAAAATTAGCTTTATACTATTTTTTCAATCTAATTATTACATTATTAAAAAAAAATGATAATAACCTTGTTCACATTCGTTTCGAACACTACTGTACCATGCGACCATCTTTGTTGGCGACCATGTTTGTTTGTGTACCCGAGGATGATACGAATGCAAGTCCAAAATTTGAAGAAATGAGTTTTTGATGCAGACTTGAAGTAAATTATCACGTTTATCAGTGGCAGAAAGAGTCCTATCATGAAGAAAAATAGGATTTTCAAAATTGCATATGGATGCAATTACCATGATGCAACAACTATCTTAGAAGCAGAAGGATGTACCATGGACTTTATTCCTTTTATAATACACCACATGTCATAACAAAATAGTCCACTTCAATTAGAGGCAGTAGGACTCAAGTCCATGTTTTTGTTTGACTCAAGTCAGCGTTTTTTTTTTAAACAACTATTTTTAAAGGCTTTACTATAATATATTTCGATTCATTTGCTCGTTTTTAAAACAAAACTAATTGATTTAATAATTACTTTTTTTGTTATCTATCAGCACGGATATCCGAAGAAGTTTTATTTTTATTTTTACATTAACTCCACACAGGAGGCCCTGAGGACAATAATTTCCCTCAGGGCCAAATGTCAACTGTGTACAAATGTTGGGCACGCGTTTGGCGTGTTTCCCGACTATGCACCGGGGCCGAAGGGATCAATGATGCTAGTTCCTCGGAGCATCTTCCATTGTAATACCGGTAGAACAAGGATAGCATTCCCACCCGACGCCTGTGCTCTAAAGATTGCAATCCGTCTGTTAAGATGGGAGAATCTATCAAACGGACCGCCCGTTTCTGCACAGAGTCGAGGGTATTTTTCAGGTATTTTGGAGCTCCAGACCAGAGGTGGCTGCCAAATTCAACCGTGGGGCGCACTTGCGATTTGTACAGGGTTAGCATTTATGAGACCATAGTTACAGAAAAAATACTTTTTTGGCTCTCCTGAACATTTACCTTTTTGGACTTGCATCCGTATGCTTCTCGGGTAAAGAATTTGGTTCGTGAGCTCACAGTTCAAGGTCAAGTAATTTATTGAAAAATGTAGCTTACCTCTTCTAATTGTGTTCATCGAACCGAGCGCAGAAAGGGACAGCAAATTTCGCATTGCACTCTTGACGAGCGCTAAAATAATATTAGGCCAGCTGTTTTTAACCGTGAAATGACCGAAAAACACGGAATAAAATTATGGATAATTTCAAAATAATGCTTTAAATCCGGATTTCTTTGTTTGTTTTCTTTTAAATAGTTTTTTTTAGTTAGGTACTATGATCGTCAGTAATAATTTATAAGAATTTGACCAAAAAAAAAATCAACTTCTGACTCGATTTACTCGAAAACGAAAGCTCAAATCAAAAAAAATTATACTACAAAATCGACTCCAAATGTGATGAGGATTCACCAGTTTTCCGCTTGTACTACGAGTTTTCGGACACCTTGTATATAATTCATGTTTAGTAATCGAGATAGACGCGATTTACGAAACCCTTACACTTTTCATGTTTTGGGGAGGGGGGCGTAGGCGGGGAAGCAAGGGGGGTAGAGGCGGGGACTTCTGGCTAAACACTTGTCTAAATAATAGTAGTCGATGGTGATTCAACTGGTGTTCTACGACATAGGCTGACTGGACTATTAATTATATTCCACCTCCATGGGAGGAATGAATTCATGCGTCCGTCACTCCTGGATACACGGACTCTCAGATTCCTACCAACCCCTCATACCCTTGGTAGGTATACCTCTTTTTGTTTGATGTCCGCAATAATTAACTAATTAACTCTGCAACAATCATGTGAGATCTTTGGTGTATCTGGGGTTCCAGACTATCCCATCCCGCCCCATGCTATCCCATTACGGCCCCCCCACCCCCCCCCCGTTGAGGTAAATATGATCGCGACAATACGCTTAAAAACTGTTCAAGATGTGGTGAGATTTTGCTGGACTCCCCCCCCCCCATTTTGAGGTCACGTAATTAATGCCCCCTAAGTTAAACTCCCGAACAACATGAGCATTATTTTTGTATGTAAATGCACTCGTGAGTAACTTAACAAAAATGCAAATAAGCCGTAAATTTTACCTAGGAATACAAAGGCCGATTAATTCTAAGTGATAAGTTATAGGACAAAATTAAGTCGTACCGTATTTAAACTAGAAAGTTGGTTTCTAATTTCATATTATTGTTGAAAGTTATTGTTTTGATTAAAAGTGAAAAAATAAGTAAATAAACTAATAAAAAAATAAGTGAATTAAGAAAATAAAACAATACTCAATCATAAATGTCGTAAGTGAGTTCAAAACTGCAAATTTGGAATGTTAAATAAATTAAAAATAATATTCCCAGAGTTCAGCGCAAATTAAACACTACTGCATGGGGAACACGATTCGACTGACCATAGCAAGTCAATGGGACACGGGAACTCCCTTATCTGGGTAAATATTTTTTCATGTTTTTACGCAGTTTAGTATGGGTCTTGATATCGTTAACACCCCTTTGTGTTTTCAAACTTGAAAAGTGAATATTTGTGAATAACAGTAATTAATTTCGCTGGTTTTTAACAAACTTTTGGGGTATTTTCATATTGAGAATATTGTGGATTATAATGGAATATACCAACGCATGTTAATGCGTTTTTTGTGATGTACCAATGACATGTTGTGTTTTTTGTGATGTACTACCTACCTAGTGTTTTTGGATTAAGGAACGTTACAACATAATGTAAGTTTAGAATACACCTATGCTAGTAATTTTTCTCACAAGGCTTGTTTGTTGTTCGAATTGATGCAGTACTAAGTAAAGTACCTAGCGAGAGAGTTTTAGAGAGCATCTTCGCTCTAAAATCATGAGATTTCCGTGTATCGGAAAAAAACTTTAACCCTCATATAGCCGAAATTTTTTTTTAATTTTAAATGTAAAAATGCTTAAATTGAATATCTTTATGTTTATTTGGGTTCTCTTTGTGATGCAGGTTCACCAGTTTTCCGCTTGTACTACGAGTTTTCGGACACCGTGTATAATTGTTCAAATCTACCGAAAAATTCTAAATATAGACTTTGTAACTATAATCCGGAAAACGTTGAAACGCCGAACAAAAGACAACTAAAATGGTTTATTTACAATCGATGTGAAGTTCGCCACGATAGGGATGTGCAACTTTTTTAGTTGATTCGAACTGCGCTGGAGAAACAGTTCGAAAGAAATATTTTATTTCAAATTTATAGTAAGTTATTGAATATAGGTTTTTTTAGTTGATTCGAATTGCGCTTGAGAACTAGTTCGAAAGAAATATTTTATTTCAAATTTATAGTAATTTATTGAATATAGGTAGACAAAAATAAAAACACATGATATATACAGGTATATATTTTTTAATTATAAAATGACAACAGTTGTAAAGAAAAAAGTAAAATAATATTTTATTCATATTATATTTTGGAAATCATACATTATGGAATTCATTTAACATTTTTTTCCAGTACAACTATTTTAAATGTATCATATTTTCACATTTAAATAATACAAAAAAAAAAACTTTACGCCACGTTAGAAGTGAAACTTGTGGAATTCATTCAACATTTTTTCCAGTACGAATATTTTAAATGTAACAATGTTTTAAAAAACACGTTACGCCACGCCACGTTAGAAGTGAAACTTGTGGAATTCATTCAACATTTTCCTGGCTTGTGCCCGAGGCAAAGCCAGGAACTGGGGGGGGAGCTCGTCATCAGATTCGCCCACCAAGATGGGTGATTGTCCCGAAGACCAGGCCTCTCCCTCTCCGACAGCACGTCGTCCCCTCACAATGCTACGCCCTCCACGTCACCCTCCACGTCGCCCTCCACAGCTTAGCAGTTTTCATTGATCTTCAAAAAGCTTTCGATTCAATTGATCATGAAATACTGTACTTAAAACTAAAAAAAAATGGAATAACCGAAACAACTCTAAACCTACTTAGAAGTTATTTAACTGGAAGACAACAAATTGTACAAATTGGTAAAAGAAAGAGCAAATCTCTTCCAATTAAATTCGGGGTCCCCCAGGGAAGCGTATTAGGACCTATACTATTTCTGATATATATAAATGACCTTATGAATCTTCCCATAAATGGAAACATAATGAGCTTTGCAGATGACTCTGTTATTATATTCCACGAACAAGATTGGACAAGAACCTACAAGGAGGCGGAACATGGCCTGGCTGTACTTCAAAACTGGCTAAAAGTAAACTCCCTTACATTAAATGTTAATAAAACTAAATATCTTTCTCCAAAAACAAAAGAGGACAACCAATGAATGTGCATACCCTCAAATTACATGAATGTCAAAATACTTTCTCACAATGTTCCTGCCCGTCTATAACCACATCCCGAGTCAAGTCACACACATCAAGTCCCGTTGCCGTCATGTATCTTTTCTCGGAAGATTTTTTAATGTGGATGAGTGTTTCAGGCTGATAATTATTGCTTATAATAATTGTTACATTAAATGTTGGCTGAAGGAACTATCGGAAAATGAACTTACTAGTATACTTAAAACATCATAGAAGTTGGATAAGTTTTAAGATTTTCACGGCTAAAAGCATTTTCGTTATTTGTTTTTGGGGTGTTATGCCGTGTTGCGCTACCTCCTTCTTTAGCCAACGTTTCGGACACTGCAACGATGTCCGAAACGTTGGCTAAAGAAGGAGGTAGCGCAACATGGCATAACACCCCAAAAACAAATAACGAAAATCATAGAAGTTTCTGGAAAACCTTATCCAAACAATGAAGTTAAACCATAGAAGTCGCTGAAAAACTTATCCAAAGCATAGTCCCCCTCAGCACAGGATCTCCTAGTGAGGAGGACTACGAATATATTTTATATATACATTTAGCTAACATGTTTCACATTAAAATGTAAAAAATATTATACAACGTGTCCGGAAACTCGTAGTACAAGCGGGAAACTGTTGAATCTACATCAAGTTGAGAACCCAAAAAACTTATTTTTTTCGATCTGAGAATTTCGATTTTAATATTATTTTTTTTCTATTTTTCCATTTTTTGGCAACTAAAGGGTTAAAAAAAATTGAGCCCGGTTTACCCTTCGATGCATTTTATAAGACATTAAACAGCTGAAATCAACCCCCTAGTGAAATTTTTTTTCAAATTTAACCATAAAAATTCCAATTTCGGACCCGATTTACTCGAAAACGAATGCTCAAATCAAAAAAGTTATATCACAAATCGACTCCGAATGTGATTACCAGTTTCCCGCTTGTACTACGAGTTTCCGGACACCATGTATAGTTACTAAATAAAAAAAAGTTTGTCTAGTAGGAGTAAGATAGATTGTAGAAATATACTATAAATTTGTACAGCGCCCTTGAGGTGATTTCTCACAAAAACGGCGCTATACAAGTCATCCAAATATTATTATTATTATCGTGGACAAATGCTGCAAAATATAAATACGAATGTATTTATATATATAATAATGTATATACCTTCTACATGCCCACCGCCGCTTGCCAGATCTCCACTGGAGCCTTGGGCAGCAGGAGCCACCAACGAATCCAAATCCATAAAGACCATTTGAGGAGCTTCTTCTCCGCTCGAAAAAACGAAGAAGCCTGAAAAAAAAAATTGAAAAACATTTTATTTTATTGGCGGAATAAAAAAATAAACATTACACAAAGTCTTCTTCCTTGCGGTGTCCCAACTCATTTATTTATTTAGTAACTATATAATATTTTTTACATTTTTATATGAAACATGTTAGTTAGATGTATATATAAAATATATTCGTAGTCCTCCTCACTAGGAGATCCTGTGCTGAGGGGGACTATGCTTTGGATAAGTTTTTCAGCGACTTCTATGGTTTAACTGTTGATTGGATAAGGTTTTCCAGAAACTTCTATGATGTTTTAAGTATACTAGTAAGTTCATTTTCCGATAGATTCTTCAGCCAACATTTAATGTCCTTAATGTAGCTATTTTTTTTATTTATTTGTTTGATACTAAGTGGGAGTTTGTTATATAACTTTACTGCTAAAAATGCAGAACTTCTTTGACCAAATGAAGAGTTACACTTTGGTATATTAAGTATGTCTGTTTGTTTGGATCTGGTTTTATGAGCATGTGAGGTGTCTGCCTCTGAATCATTTTTGTGGTGATGTACTAGAATGTTTTTGGCATAGATTTTCTGTATGCTTGGAACATCAAACTGTTTAAAAATTTCTGTTGTTGACGTCCTTATCCCTTTCAGCACTGAAGAAAAAAAAAAGTTTTTTTTCCAGAATTTTGTTATTTTTAGAATAATTCAATCCCATAAATGCACAGAAAAATATTGGAAAAATTCGGAAAATCCAATTTTCCGAGTAAACTCACCAGCACGATCGTGACGGTCAGGACTATCTTTATACAAACCAAGATAAATTTGTTTGTAGCAATGACTTACGAAAAAGAGTATAAAACCAATTTATTTGTGCGAAATTAAGATTTATTATGTTTGAATACGAAAATAACTAACTACTTGGATTTAGTGTGAAATAATTTAAAACAGTGTTTATTTCGTGAAAGACACAGGTAGGTTTTACATTTTTCACATAAAATTTTCGTTCAGCTTTTACAATTATCCATGCGACAAATTCTTGGTGTAACAATATTATCATCAAATATTGCCAAATGGTCATAACCGTCATATCTCCTACTGTTACTGGCAGATTCACAGGCTTGTACTGTTTATTTTGGGTATGCTCACATTCTTCTTGGTTCAGATCCTCAGGTGACTTTCTTTTACGTTCTGGAGTTGTAAGTAGTAAGCGCTTCACCAACCTCCAAACGAAATTTTAATAAGTCTAAAGGCTTTTTATTTGCAGTTTTTTTTAATTCTTCACGATTCACGATACAACAACCATGAATTTTCCAAAACCAAGTCCAAAAGGTGTATTATGGTTTTTAGGGTCCATTTTTTTGTTTTGATCCACGTACGGTAACACTCCATTAGCTGGTCGCAAATATCCACACCTCCCATTAGCTTGTTATATTTTTTTATAATTATAACAACAAGGTCCTCATCCTCACTTGAATATCCTTCTATTTCCGAATCGTTTCCATCTCCAATAGCATTCAGGACAAAATTTTCGAATCCTTCATCATCTGGTGATATTTCAGGAATTTCACCTTAAAAAAAATTAAAAACATACTCCAATACAATTTTATTATGCCCAAACATAGTTACAATGAATTTCTGGTGTTATTAGTGAGACATTATCTCATTGAAAAAGAAAGAAAAGGGAAAAATTATAACACTTCGCAAATATTTATCGGACAGAATTGGAATGGAATGTATGAGAATAAACCTGACCAGCACGCCCGTGCTGGTGTTAATATTTTCATTAATAAATAACCCAATGCTGAATGTCATACTAAAAAAATAGAATTAACTCATTGATTAACATGTTAACTTCAATAATAACACAGTGAATTACATAAATAGTTTATATATTTGTATTTATAAATAACTTACGAGGCAGAGGTTGGCTCCGTTGTTGACGCGACATTTTGACAATTTTTAATGATGCCCCTAGCGGTAAATTTTGGAAGCAATGGTTAGTAGGGCTTATATACAAGCCCGCACGGTCATTGTAGGCCGGAATACCAACGAAATTTAAAACCGTTTTCGAGAAATATTTTTATAAACGGACCCGCACGATCGTATCAGCCAGTGCTGAAAGGGATATGGGAACCTTTAGAATGGTCTTTATAATGCAATTCTGAGTTACCTTAAGTTGTTTTAAGTGATTAGATGCTGCTGAGCCCCATCCTATTACTCCATATTCCAATCGAGAGTGGCATAAAGCATAATATACTCTCTTTAGATCCCTCATCGACAAGATGTTTCTTAATTTTTTGAAGAAGTAGATGAGTTTTGTTAGCTTTTTTGAGGTAAGATCAATGTGTGAATTCCACTGTAGATTTTCATCAATTTCAATCCCAAGATATTTAATACTTTTGGTTTGGGTTATAGACGGGCAGGAACATTGTGGAAAAGTATTTTGACATTCATGTAATTTGAGGGTATGCACATTCATTGGTTGTCCTCTTTTGTTTTTGGAGAAAGTTAGATATTTAGTTTTACTAACATTTAATGTAAGGGAGTTTACTTTTAGCCAGTTTTGAAGTACAGCCAGGCCATGTTCCGCCTCCTTGTAGGTTCTTGTCCAATCTTGTTCGTGGAATATAATAACAGTGTCATCTGCAAAGCTCATTATGTTTCCATTAATGGGAAGATTCATAAGGTCATTTATATATATCAGAAATAGTATAGGTCCTAATACGCTTCCCTGGGGGACCCCGAATTTAATTGGAAGAGATTTGCTCTTTCTTTTACCAATTTGTACAATTTGTTGTCTTCCAGTTAAATAACTTCTAAGTAGGTTTAGAGTTGTTTCGGTTATTCCATTTTTTTTTAGTTTTAAGTACAGTATTTCATGATCAATTGTATCGAAAGCTTTTTGAAGATCCCATTTGCCTAGGTAGGCTGTTGGGGTCGGCTCTTCTCGTTCCCAGGTTGTAATTTCTTCTGTTCTGGGTATCGCCTTCATCCAGGCCGTTTCTCTGAAGAATTTTGGAGCATTGAGTCATCCAGGAGTTCTTCGGTCTTCCTCTGGATGACTGCCGATGAAGCTCCATAGACATTGCCTGCCTCACTGTGTGGTCTGATGGTCTCCGTCTTATGTGTCCATACCATCTCAACTGTCGTTCCTCCAGTTTACTATTTATGTCTGTGACATCCAGGCTACCACGAATGCGTGAACTTTTGATTTTATCTTTTAGTGATACTCCTGCCGACCATCTAAGCATTCGCATTTCTGCTGTTTCAAGTTGCCTAGAGTAGGAGTTGTACATAGTCCAGCATTCGGAGCCATACATTATTGCGGGTCTTACAATAGTCTGTATATCTTTCCTTTAACGAGTCAGAGGCCAGGCCATTTCGCGGAAATTCGCGGAACTTTGCAAAAAAACACTAAAAAACCACCACTTTGAATTTTGAATTGAATGTTTTGTTGATAAATTTTGAGCTATTGTATATTTTATTAACTGAAACACGTTCACATCACAATAAACTATCTACGAAAACCACATTACTTGCATTTATTACGTAAATTAATAGGTTTTATGATCGTTTTATTCGCGATACACGCATTAATTGCGACCGTTAAATTCAACAGCCGATTGTCATAGAAAAAATCGTTTTAAAAATATTCCAGGGTGACAAGGTGAATGAAACTTGTAGCGTCTCCGAGAGTAATGACAGCGCAAGCGATTCTGACACTGTTCTTCATACAAATTGTGTACATAGAAGGGCCAAAATCGTAGACCAAAAGTTTTTTGTCGGAAATATTATTCAAATATTTGAATTATTTTCTCGCGCATGCGCAGATGCCGCGGCCACCGGGTGACAAGCGGCCTCCCAGAGGTTAAGTTTTATAGGCATTTTGGAGTCACACAATATTCCTGTTACGGATCTGAATTTAATCCATCCCACACCTATTCTATGGATGACATCCGCTGCACATCCTCCGTCTCTGTGGATTAGTGAGCCCAGATACTAAAATGAATCACAGTTGGCTAATGTTACTCCATCCAGTTGCATCGAAGAAGTTACAGCATTTGTGTCTTCAAATGGTAAATACAAATATTCAGTCTTTTTTCCTGCTAATTTTTAGGCCATTATCCTCCAGAATCTTTCTCCACCTTTCCAGGCTATTCTGTAAGTCACAATGATTATCTGCTATCAGTACTACATCATCTGCAAAAAGCATAGTCTTGAGAATACTGTTCATTTCTTGACTTGTTAGATAATTCATGACCATTATGAATAGCAGTGGGCTGAGGACAGATCCTTGGTGTACCCCCACTTTAATTGGAAATTTTGGTGATGTCCCTGATGTATGTACATCTTACTTGGGTTTCAACATTTGTATACATATCTTGTATGGAGAACACATATCCTTCTGGTACATTGTGGGCTCTCAATGCCGCCCATATCAGGCTTCGGGGAACCCTGTCAAATGCTTTTTCCAAGTCTATAAATACCATGTGCAAATCTTTTTTTGCATCTCTGTGTTTTTCAACTATTATTCTGCCTGTTTGAATAGCATCTATTGTTGATTTTCCCGACACAAAACCGCATTGATCGTCATGTATTTTTACAATATTCCTTATTCGTGTGTTGATAATTCTCTCATATATTTTCATGGTGTGAGACATAAGCTTTATCCCTCTATAATTGTCGCACTTCCTAGTCTCCTTTATTTTTGTAAAATGGAAGAAGGTAACTCTGCCTAAAGTTTTCTGGCACTGGTTCTCCATTCAGTACTTTATTGTACAGAGTGCACAGTCATTTATGTCCTACTTCACCACATTCTTTCCATAATTCAACTGGAATATTGTCTGGCCCCACTGCTTGCCCCACTTTCGTGTGATATGGCTACTTTAACTTCTGTTTGAGTGATTTCTTCAACTGGCCCCTGCACTGGTTGCTCTGACACTTGAGTTCTTCTTGGAAATTCTTCATTCAGTAATGTAGAATAATAATCTTTCCATCTTTGACATATTTTGGTTTCGTCTGTGATCAACTTACCGTCAGTGTCTTCTATGTAGTCCTGGGTCGCTCGTGAAAGACCTGATCGTTGAAACCCGCTCACGAGCCACCAAAGAGCGAGCGGGTTATTTATTCGTCAGCACCCGGGTCTTCCGGGACCCGTGAACCGCGACACACTCCCGCAACCTACCAACTACGACACATTCCTGCACCCCGTGACTCACGGACCGTTCGCCGGGTGCCCATGTGGCGAGTGGCGAGACGTGTCAGCTCCCGGAACTCTCGAACTGCAACTGCGACACACTCGGTCGCCGATTGCCGATCAACGCACATACGTGCGTGACGTAACAGTATCCTGCTTCCTGCCCGTGTTTCACGTCATAGCGGGATTGTTTAGTAGATTCGATTTTTGAATATTCGACTAGACACGGAGACGTTTTTAATAAGAGCGTATCTTGGTATTGTTAATCAAAGTGCTAAGTGCTGTTTTCGTAAAAACTTTTAATTTTTCGTGTGGGTGCATTACATTACAAGCATTACAGCTTACAGCTAATTTACTTATTTAAATTCTCAATAAAAGCTTCAGAACAACACGTTTTTTACAAGGTTTTTATATCCTTCAAAACATGATAAAACATTGTTTTTTTTTAACCCCTGAAGCATGTCTTTTTTAAAATTTATTTCTGGGACATGATATTACTAGTTACAGGTGTGAGCTGTGAGAGAACGTTCACACAATTATAACCTGGGTTTCGTGTCGCGTATGACTTGACCGGTCTGGGCGGCGAGCGTCTACCGCGCGGCGCGTCTGTAGAAAGTAACTGGGTCATGAGTAATCGAGTTTCGTATTTTGTGTCGCGAAAAGAGCGGGTCTTCGCAACCCGCTTGTGGCGCCAGTGGGTCGTGAGCGACCCGGGTCGTGTAAAACGATCGATCGACCCAGGACTACTTCTATGTATTTGGGTGTTCTAATGGATTTGGCCCTTTCTTTCCTGTGTTCTGTAACATTACACAAAGTATTGATTTTAATTATATAAATCACCTCATCAAATGTCTCTCTTGTCTCCTCCAAATCGGATTCGCTGGCCTCACTCATCTGCCCAACGCTGCTGTTATTGCTATCGGCTCCAGTGGAAATCTCAAGCTCATTTTCATTACCCTCATACTGCAGAACTTCCAGCGCCCAAGCTGGCATTGGCTCGTCGGGGTTCAATGATGTGCTATTCGTAGAAAAATTATCATGGTTTACTCAAATATCAGTTAAAAAAAATTTCGAATTCGAATTTTTCAAAAAAATAAGAAGTAACATAGCGATGTTACTTCTTATTTTTTTGAAAAATTTGTGGTTGAAGTAATGTCAAAATAATAAATTTTCACTCTCGTTGCCAATATTTCATAAAAACATTGAAAAATAATAATTTTGTCATGAAATTACTAATGTTTTTGATAAATATTGCAATAGAACACATGCTTTTATGAAAATATACAATTTCAAGCAGTAATGGTGGACATTTTTTACGAAAGCGTCCATTCAACGCGATGAAAAATTCCAACCACATGAAGAAAGTGTGCAGTAAAATAACGATTTTTACAAGAAAAAACACTTCAAACCAACTAAATATATGATGGAAGAGTTGCAAATATATATCTCAACGATAAGATAAACACTTACTTTTCCATTATTGATTGTTTTCGTCGAAACACGCAAAAATGTCAGAACGGGGCGTGCACCAATCTCACACAAATGTTCGTTATGAAAGATTGACGTTCAATTGGGCACAGAAAAATAATTTCTATGTTCCATAGATATTTTTGAATACAGACACGTAGCTTAGCTTATTATCGATATTCTGTTTTTTATTCTATGGTGATCCGTGAACTAGTGATGTAAATAAATCAAAACACGCTCTAATGTCTTGACGGCTAATGTTATATTTTCCGGCTAAATAGTAAATGTTAATTAATTGAAACCAGGAGTGAATCCGACGCATCAACCGCTTCCGCAGACAAGGCAGGAAAGGACTCGAAGAAATCCAAAGGAGACAATACCCTCCTCAACACCATCATCAACGGAGATCTCAACACATCCGACAAGGGGAGCAGTGAACATTCCAGTGGTAAGATACTTCAATACTCAATGTCTTCAGTGTTAAAATGACTTATGCAAACTTTTTGATAATGTCAAAAGTCCCTTGTGACTTGTGAAAGGCATATTATAAAGCTGCTTACAGACTGATTTCATTCGTACCAGCTGTAGGAAGCAGGCCAGAAGGCTCGGCTGTACAGTTCTGGGTTCCTGTCCCTGTTGCAACCATTATATTTTTCTGTGTCTTGTTCTCTTTCATATTTTCATTTGGATTATTAGTTTTATCTTCTTCTTCAATGATATATTACATTGATGGGGATAACTTTCAAAAGTTATAAAAAGAGAGTTTTCTTATAAAAAATTGAACAAGTTAACCAATTATTCTGTTCAGCTTAAGATATTTTTTTTACATTAGGGAACGTACCGTGACCAACTTTTTGCAATTTTTAACCCCCCCCCCCCCGGTGACCAAAAACCTAAGCAACCCGCCGCTCATTTGTATGGAGCGTGACATTTTGAAGACCCCCCCCCCTAAACGTGTCACGTAGTATGGGTACGTTCCCTTAGCTTCACACAGGAGGCCCTGAGGAAAATAATTTCCCTCAGGGCCTATGTCTCTTAGGGGATGCTGTGATGAGAGTCTTTTTAGCGAAGGGAAGGAGAGGAAGTTCTGGGAAAGAAAGGGTACGAGGGGTGGGTAGGAATCTGGGGGTCAGGGTGTCCAGGAGTGACGGACCTATGAATCCATCCCTCCAACTGTGGTGCAAGGCTACGGGTAGAGGGTGCATGGGTACGGGTCGAGAGAGTCCGGATGGAAAGGTTAAAAGGCCTCCCTCAATCAGTCTCTCGATCCGGCCCGCCACTCAGCAGGTAAGCAGACACGTCCGCTGCCAAGATCTGGACAAACTTCACCCCTTGAACCCGGGCACCCCTGCTTAGTCACCAAATGTAGCAAACCACTTGGGGAGACCTATGGCCGAGGTGTTGGTTATCCAATAAATTGTTCCCGGGGCGGCAGTACCCATACCCGCTTCCGTTTCAAGGGCCACTTAGATTTGAATGTAATTAATTAATTAAGTATTATTTGCAGAGTCAGGAGCTGATTCGAAATCCAAGTCCAAGGTGTCATTTGGTGAGAAGCCAATGGAGAGAATAAAGAATGACCTACTGGACGACACTTCAAGCAGTGCCCACGAGTCTACTCCCAGACTCAATGGGAAAGACAAACCTGCCAAATCTGACAAAGCCGCAAAGGAGGACACTGATGAAGTTGGTTTATTTGTTAATCTGGATTTGATCATATTAACAGTCTTTCACTACTGAAACCACCAATCATTGTTGAATTCGCCAAACGTCAAAACTAGAATGCTTTCACAACCTCACTCACAAACAAACAGTTGCTGTAGCTGTACTTAATCTTTATATTGTGTTATTCTTTCTTGACTGTTTTGTTGTGATGCCTCCTTAAATGTGGTGTGAGTGGCAATAACCTCGCCCTATTGGTCGATATTATAAAACACATTTAAAGTCATTTTAAATAAATTGACTCTCCGTCCTAAAAAGCAATAGGCCACTTGCATCCCATCAAATAAAAAATTCCGGTTTAGACAAATATTCTAAGACATTCTGTATTTTTTTTTTAATCATATTTTTGAAACCCTGGGGATTTTTTGAAAATTTCAGTCCGAAAAATCAGACCATTTTTTATAAACCGGAAAGACAGGACATCATTTTATAGGTGCGAAAAAACGATAGTTTACATAGCCGAAAATCATTTTAAAAAAAGAACGTTTTCCACACGAATGGCACAGGAGAATAATGAGGCATACCAAAAATATTACATCTCATAAATATTTTTTTCCTTGATCCATCTTATTGATAATAAATCATTATAATGTACAACGTATATATTACTAAATCCAATGTAATATACTTGTACTTGTAAATTATTGTAATAATAAGAATATTATAAAATTTGATTTTGTTAAAATCAGCACCATAACTATTATACCTCTAAAACACGTACCAACTTCCAAAATGTACGGGGTTCTCTTCTGAACTTCTAAAATGTACGGGGTTCTCTTCTGTCAAAAAGTCAAACCAAATGATAAGTTCGCAGAGAATAAACAATAAATCTAGTGAACGAATTCAAAAATTCGCCTGAAATCAAAGTGATGCCAATTAATAGGAACATTTTCGGAGACGGGACATTTTCATGTAGTGACGTCACGAGCCCAAATAATGGGTTTATTTATTTAAAAAAAAAAAAAACTGTACATTTCTAAAAAAATTTACCTACATTTTCGCAATCTTAATAAAAAGATCTATCCACACGATTTTTTCCAAGTCGTTATGAATTCAATGCAAGTGGCCTATTGTTTGCAATATGCATTTTGTGTGTTTTCTTGGAAAAAAACGAACTTAGCCAAAACATGGTTAATAAGCATGATTATTGTCACTTTTTTATATTTGCATAGACAAGCAAAAAAATATATATTTTAGTCAACAAATTTATTCAACGCCTTATTGCAGTTCAATGATGGAACTCTCTAGCGCCCCTCATTAGTGGTGTATTGTCCACCTTGGGAATCTCTGGTCTTATGCTAATTCAATGTTTTATGGGAAGTGTTTAAACACCATTATTGTTCCCTTTACATATAACATTATTATTTCAGCTCTATCGACTGCCATAGTCGAAATTAAGTTATATGTATCTTATTGTCAAAATTTGATGTTTCAGGATATGAAGGAAGAAAAAAATGACAACCACAGCAGATCCAGTTCAAAGAACAGGTAATAATTTTAGAAGTTATAGCTTTGCTAAAGTTAAATGATACAAATTATTGATAATCCTGTGATTTTTAAAACTCTTTAGTAAAACTATATATCTGAACGTAAGGGAACAATTTTGCATCCTATAGTGGGAATAGCTCCGGCGCATATCCTGGGCTGCTATTCTCCAAGCCAGGTCGCTCACGATTGAGGTCGAAAGTATGTATATTGGTCGACTTGGTTATTCTCACACAACGAGTGGGTCGAAACAGTCGATACCGAGTAGCGAGTGGTTAGTTGTTGGCGTATCTATGCATTGGCTGTCAAAATCTAGTATTATTGTTTTCCCGCGCAAACTTTTGCACCCAAAAGACCTATTGTATTTTTATAAAGTCGTTTTAAGGTCCATATTACAATGGCTGATTTACCAACGATGTTTTG
Organism: Limnephilus rhombicus; assembly: GCA_929108145.2. Lineage (NCBI taxonomy): Eukaryota > Metazoa > Arthropoda > Insecta > Trichoptera > Limnephilidae > Limnephilus > Limnephilus rhombicus. The sequence goes on along the minus strand of OV815277.1, from coordinate 41,633,970 downwards.
GATGCTTTTAATATATCCTGAACGGGCTTGTAATATAAGCCATTTAGAATATTATCAACTTGTAGAAATTATATGCAGCAAAAATATATATATCAACTGTTGACATTTCACACCATAGAAATCTCAAAAACATCAGGAACACAGACAATATTCACAGGGCTGCCAATGTAATCATTTCTTCGACCGTTCGACGTTCAAGAATACGTAAAAATGAAACATTCGACGCGACAATGAGTAATATTTCGCTCATAGATGGCGCGTAACAAGCAACGATTGATCGTTGCTCTAGAATCTGAGTCCAGTACCTTTCCTATATTTCAGCTTTATAGGCTTGCTTCAAACAAACCCCAAAATTTGAATTCTCCTTACTCCCATCATAAAAGAAATTGTTTTTAATAATTTTTTAAATATTTTTATTTTTAGATCAAAAGATGTCATAGAACTGGACTCGGAATCTGAAAAGTCGGAAGACTCCGACGACAAACCCAAGAAGAGCAAGAAGAAGCGGAATGGCAAGGACTCAGACAGTGAAGACGAGGCATTGGAAGGGTCAGAAGAGGATGACGAGGAGAAAAAAGTAAAGAATGGGGACGGCAAGGGCCTGGGATCAGAGTCGGATGAATCGGAAATCTTCATTCCCTCCAAAAGAAAGAGGCAGATCAAGAAGACCAAGTCTTCCGGAGAGTCTAGTGATGATTCTGAGGACACAGGGACCAGGTGATTAATTTATTTATCTATTTAACTTTTTTTATTTATCTATTTAACTTTTTCAATTTGGGAGGCGGGAATGGGTACCGCCTCCCCGGGAACCTTTATTGGATAACCAACACCTCTGCCATAGGTCACCCCAAGTGGTTCGCTACGTTTGGTGATTTAGCAGGGGTGCCCGGGTTCATGGGGTGAGGTTTGTCTAGGTCTTGAAGGCGGATGACCAGGACATACTGAACCCCAGATTCCTACCCACCCCTTAAACCCTTTTCCTTCCCAGAAAATAATTTCCCTCAGGGCCTATGTCATCTAGGATGCTGTGTGGAGGGTCGTTTTGAGGAGAGGAAGGAATGAACATTGGTCTTGAAGAGACCTATGTTGTAGGAAGGAGGAAACACAGATGCCGGCAAATCATTCCACAGCCGAGCTGTTGAACATAAGAACGAGTCGAAGAAACGACCCATTCTCATGTGACAAATGTCAACCGTGTACAAATGTTGGGCACGCGTTTGGCGTGTTTCCCGACTCTGCACCGGTGCCGAAGGGATCAATGATGCTAGTTCCTCGGAGCATCTTCCATTATAATACCGGTAGAACAAGGATAGCATTCCCACCCGACGCCTGTGCTCTAAAGATTGCAATCCGTCTGTTAAGATGGGAGAATCTATCAAACGGACCGCCAGTTTCTGCACAGAGTCAAGGGTATTTTTCAGGTATTTTGGAGCTCCAAACCAGAGGTGGCTGCCAAATTCAACCGTGGGGCGCACTTGCGATTTGTACAGGGTTAGCAGTTGTGCACTATTAAAGTATCTGCGGGCCCTATACAGTATGCCCAGTTTCTGGGAGGCTAACTTTACTCTGGCTTCGATGGAGCCCCCATACCTGAGCTGGTCACTTAGGGTTACACCAAGCATATCAATGGAGGGCCTGTTCGGAAGATTGCTTCCGTTAAAAGAGACTAGATTTTCATTTCGATCCCTTTTAGAAGTAATCAGACAAGATTGGGTCTTTGAAACATTAAATTCAACAAGATTATTTTTACCCCAAGAGAATACACTCTCGAGGTAACCGTCCATTCTTTGCTTCAAAGCCCTACGAGCTGTTGGAGTTTGTGAGCCCTTTGGGGGCTTGTCAAACAAAAAGCTATCATGAACTGTACTGTCATCCGCATAACAGTGAATTGGTGCACATGACAAAAGGTCGTTGATGTGCAACAAAAACAAAGTTGGAGACAGAACCGATCCCTGCGGGACGCCAGTATTTATCGGGTGTGAGGAAGAGGTGAAACCATCGACTACCGTCTGAATCGACCTCCCTCAAGAAGTCAGCAATCCAAGCACACAAGGATGCGGGAAGTCCGTAAGAATGCAGTTTGTTGACAAGTCCTCGGTGCCAAACCCGGTCAAAGGCCTTGGATATGTCCAGTGCAACCGTTTGGGTCTCACCGAAATGTTCCAGGCATCGCCCCCAAACATGCGTCACACACGCGAGAAGATCACCGGAATCCGTATTGACGGTCGTTAATAATTTTGTTCTTCTCGAGGTATGTGAGCAGTTTGTCGTTGATCACACGTTCCATCACCTTAGACACAACTGATGTGATCGCTATGGGGCGGTAGTTGGCCGGGTTGGAGTGGTCACCCTTCTTTGGAATAGGATGGATAACCGCTTTTTTCCAACCAGAGGGCACAGAGCCAGGTCAACAAATGGTCAAATTTCAAAATTAAATGAAAGGTTCTAGTTAAGTTCAGACTTAAACTCTAATCGGCCGGACACGCTCATATGCGCGCAGCTTGTGCGCATGCGCGAAAAAAATATTTCGAAATAAATATGTTTGTCTGCGATTTTGACTCTTCTATGTACAGAATTTGTATGAAGAACACGGTCAGAATCGCTTGCGCCAACATTACCCCATAAGATGGGTAAAAATTTCATTCACCTTGCAACCCCATAATATTTTTAAACGATTTTATCTGTGGCATAAAAATGTCAGATTTGCCGCAAATTTTAGCTGTCAAAGTTGATGCATGTTCCTCGACTAAAACATCGTAAAACCTATTAATTTACGTAATTAACGCAAGTAATGTTGTTTTGGTACATAGTTTATTGTACTAGGAATGTGTTTCGGTCAATAAAATATACAATAACTCAAAATTAATCCACAAAACATTCAATTCAAAATTCAAAATCGTGTTTTGTTACGAAATTTCCATATTTTTCCTGGAATTTGCCGGCCTTTGACAGGTTAAAGGAGATGAGATTTTGAATGGAGGGGAGGCATTTTGAGATAAGTATTGATGTTTGAAAAGAGGATATTTGTTTAGAGAGGGACAATCAAAAAATATTTGGTCTAATGTTCCCACTTCTGGATCACGAAAAGTACAATTTGGGGAGTAAAGCACGTGAATTTTAAAAGTAGTAGGAAGTTTATTTTAATGAATAACCACAAAGTTATAGTTGCATTCAAAAGTATAATTATTATTTGCCATTCTGAATGGGGGGTAACGAAGTCCCCCATATATTGCGGAGCGATTGTGTCTCTTAATATTCCTTTCCAGTAACACTCAGATATTAGTTGCTATTTATTTATTTATTTATTTCTATGTATTACAGTATTTACCTATTAATTAACATTTTTACATAATAGATAAATTTTGAAAACATTTTTACATAATATATTTTACAATTTTATTAGTAGGGTGTATGGTAGGTTTGTGAAGGTGAAACTGTGGATAGGTATTGTATGTTTCGTGAACACCTCACTAGGAGAACCTGTGCTGAGGTGTTTATGTGTTTATTTATGATTATGTGTGACAAGTATTAATGTGTTGTAGTAGAAAGTTTTATATTTATTTAATGGTTATTGTACATTGGTTATTAATAAGTTAATTTTTATGTTTGGTTTGGAGTAAATAGGTTTTGGAAAAATAGTGTTATTTATTTATACTTGCATTTTAACCGGACATCGCCTGTCTTTGCCCAGTAGTCAATCATTAAGTAATGCAAAATGGTAAAAGAGATGGCATAAAATCGAGCGTAGCTCAAATACTATATGGTCCATAATAGATTCTGGATTTTTTTTTAAATGTAGATCGAATTAGCAAATTAGTTGTCATCTGAATAGTTTTCCAAGATTACCTAAATTATTATAGGATATGTGTTAATTAAAAAAAAATTGGATATCGCACAAAACTCTTGTTTGGGGGATGTGTATTACTCCCCTCCGGTGAAGCAGAGTTAACCTCACTTTTTATCTCTTTTCTTCTTCTTCTTTGCGTGCCGTATCAGGTCCCCCCGACGTTGGCGATCACTCTTGAGAATGTCTCTCTGTGTTGCGCTGCCCGGAATAGCTCCTCCACACTTCTAATGCCGGTCCACTCTCGTATATTACGCAGCCAAGACATTTGTCTCCTACCAGGCCCTCGGCGACCCTCTATCTTGCCTTTCAATATCAAATGAAGCAAGTGATACTTCTCCCCTCGAAGTATATGACCCATATATGATATGTATTATCTCATTTATTCAATAAAAAATTATTATAATAATTACCAGAGAATAACCAATTGAAAAAATATATGAATCTTCATTTCTTACATTTATGTTTACCTACATAAGGCTTTTATGTTATTAAAGATTGTCACTTTCATAGAATTATTATTAAAGTCACTCGGTAAAATAGTCAATTACGCACAGGCATTGCCTTTGTGGGATTTTTTTTTGTTCATACATTTATTATATTAAGCTTTTTTATATACTTTTCATTATTTCATGTATCTATTATATGTATTGTATCAAAAAATTTCAATAAAAAAAAAATAAAAAAAATAATGTCTGAAATATCCTCACTTGTTAAAGACCAGAATCTCATGTTGCCAACTCTTTCAGAGCACAGATGACATTTTTTATTAGTAAGAATTCAAATCAGAGTTTGTGCACTTTAATGTGTAACTAAAACACCGTTTAACGGTTGTGAAGTGTTTATTTTTATGAGTAAGGCTGTTTTAGTTTAGTGGCAAAGTGAACCTTGTACGTTGAGGTATATTTTAAACCGCTTCCTATAAGCTAACGAGTATTAATCCACCACTGCTAGTACTCAATTTGATATTATATAAATGCAATAATTAAAAACACTTTGTTTTTACCACAAAAAACTTTATTAAAAAGTCGACATGTTTCAAGAACGATGAAGAACTTTTTAATAAAGTTTATTGTGGTAAAAACAAAGTATTTTTAATTAGTGCATTAATAAAATGGTGCCACAAAGTGAATTTGCAAAATTTGAAGAAGTGATATTATATAATTTCAGCAAGAAGAAGCGGCAACGAATAAAGAAAATGTCAGGCGACGAGAGCTCCGGGGGGAGCGACGGGTCGGGCAGCGATGCGGAGAAGCGCAAGGCCGGCCGCAAGAACATCCGTGCCCTTAAGAAGTCCAGCAACCTCGACAGCGCCACTCGCATCGCAGCACGCAAGGAGAAGGAGCGTGTCGCCAGGATAGCAGAGCGACAGAAACTGGTGATTAATACTTCTATTATAATTTCTATATAATTTCGATTTTTCTTGGCATCGGCTCGTTGGAAGCATCATGAATCCAAATAGTCGATGAGAGAAATCTTTCATCATCCAAATAAATAGAGACATATTATTCGGTAACTGACGAGTTCATCGAAAATCAATTCATCGAAAGCAAATTCATCGAAAACGAGTTCATCGAAAATCAATTCATCGAAAGCAAATTCATCGAAAAACATTTTTTTTGTAGATATTTCAGCTGTCAAAATTCGTTACCCAAAAAGGTCTGTTTAACTGAGTTAAATGTGTTTAACAACTGTCAGTTTCGTAGTGACATTGTTAAATTTATAGGTTATCTTTTCGATTTTCGATTGTCTGATACTGCAAAAAAGGGATATCTAAGGAACGGTGACCAGACAACCCATAGTGAAACCAACTCAGAAAGGTCATTAAGAGTGATGATAAAAAAATATTTAAAAATTGGTTAAGTTAGGTTAGGTTAGGTTAGTTTAGTTTAGGTTGACCAATGTTTTTTTAACTTCTCGGTCCGCTCGGCATTTCTCTCAAATATCAACAAAATATATTTTTTCGATGAATTGGCGATTCGATGAATTGATCATTCGATGAATTGGTTTTCGATGAATTTATTTTCGATTAATTGGTTTTCGATGAACTCGTTTTCGATGAATTTGCTTTCGATGAATTGATTTTCGATGAATTCGTTTTCTATATGTCGCATGTGAATGTGGTTAGCTGTCAATGGGTCATATAATATGCGACATGAGGTTAAACATCTAGGTTTTTGTATTTACTAAAAATGACTAAGACTAAAAATCCCTTCTTTTATTGATGTGAAAACTTCTTACCACTGTTGTGATTTGAAACTCAATGAAATGGAAACGAGCGACACTAAAAAGAGACAAACACATACATCCATAGGATTTAAGGTAGCATTCAGCTGCGACCAGCTGCCGCGACCCATTATCACTGCTGTGCGGCGCTGCCAGAAGCTTTCGGATAGCAGCGTCCACGGCCCGGGCAGCGACTGCCAACCGCAGTAGTCAAGCAGAAGTCAGTGCGAACGGTTGTAAATTGCAGCCGTGTATCGAACATTAATTATGTCTGACTATTTCAATGAACGAAAGCGAGAACTCGTGAAGAGGATGAAGAAGAGGATGATGAAATAATGTTGCTCTTACTTTCATCAAAAAGGAATGAAATGGATTCATTATATACATCCAGAGTCGATGAAGGCAGCTATCAAATCCTGATAAAACGGCACTTAAATCTAAAGGATCACAAATTCAGGAAATACTGCAGACTAAATAAAATTCAATTTCAATTTGTACTTAGTTTAATTGAAAACGATATTAAAACCAATGAAAAAAGGATCAATCACAGCTGAGGAAAAACTATTTCTTACTTTAAGGTAAATATGAAAAAGAACTGTTATCTAGCTGGAAATATGTATTAGAAATGTTTTCAGAAGTATTTGTTGGCAAATTAAAAGTATTTGAAACACTTAACCCCTCCGAATTTTCGAGAATTTGGTGTCTTAAACGAAATGACATTTTACGAAAACTTTGTATTATTACCGCTTTACAATTAAAGCTCTATAAATGAAACATTTCTGAACGTAGCCGAATAGTAAAAACTGTTTTAGACAGGTTACAAAATAAGCTTTCGAATTATTATATTACAAATAAATATTAACATTTGTAAATATTAAAATTTAGAATGCAAACATTAAAAAAATGTGAAAATGACTCACGTGATGTTTTTATGTGAAAACGGTACTAAAATCACAGATTATGTTAACAACAATACTTATTCTATTGTATAAATGTGTAATAAACACTTTTGTCACCTCACTTTTTTATCATTTCATATAAAAATATTTAATAGAAATTAACAATGTCGGCCGCCCATAGGAAATTTGGCGGCATAAATTATGTGTCAGACTGCGCGTCTGACAGAATGTTCTTTTTATGTATTTCTATGGACAACTTGAATAGAGATGTGCAGCATGATTCACTATCGACCTTTCACTTTTTATTTTACGGATGTAACTAAAACAATAACGGAATTATAACGGTTTCTATATCTGCTTACATTGCGGAGGGGTTAAGTCAGTAGCTTCACTGACTGAACTGGGTGAATAAGGATTTGTTGATGAAAATTGCGAATTTTGATCAAATGGGGGACTGCTTAACCTGTCACGGGCCAGGCCATTTCACGAAAATTCACAAAAAAACACTAAAAAAGCACCATTTTGAACTTTGAATTGAATGTGTTGTTGATAAATTTTGAGCTATTGTATATTTTATTGACTGAAACACGTTCACAACACAATAAACTATCTACCAAAACAACATTACTTGCATTTATTACGTAAATTAATAGGTTTTACGATGTTTTATTCGCAGAACACGCATTTATTGCGACAGTTGAAATCGCGGCAAATTCTGACAGCCGATTGTCATAGGCGAAATCGTTTTAAAAATATTCCAGGGTTGCAAGGTGAATGAAGCTTATAGCGTCTCCGAGAGTAATGATGGCGCAAGCGATTCTGACACTGTTCTTCATACAAATTGTGTACATAGAAGGGCCAAAATCGCAGACCAAAGGTTTTTTGTCGGAAGTATTATTCAGATATTTGAATTATTTTTTCGCGCATGCGCATGTGACGCGCGCGCCGGCGCGTCTCCGGCCTGTCACCGGTTAAAGAAGTACTAGAACTTTGGTTCAGGCCCCTTTTCATAATCTGCTAAAATATTGAAAACCTTAGTTTTAACTTCTATTCTTAACCTCCAATGGGCCGGAGACGCGCGGGCGCGCGCGTCATATGCGCATGCGCGAGAAAATAATTCGAAAATTTAAATTATAATTTTCGACCAAAACTTTTTGTCTGCGATTTTGGCCCTTCTATGTACAGAATTTGTATGAAGAACACGGTCAGAATCGCTTGCGCTAACATCATAGATGATATAGCCACTAGTTTCATTCACCTTGCAACCCCAGAATATTTTAAAAATGATTTTGTCTATGACATTGATATGTCAAATTATGCCGCAAATTTAACCGTCACAATTTATGCGTGTTCCTCGACTAAAACATCGTAAAACCTATTAATTTACATAATAAATGCAAGTAATGTTGTTTTGGTAGATAGTTTATCGTTCTTGGAACGTGTTTCAGTCAATGAAATATACGATAGCTCAAAATTAATCAACAAAACATTCAATGCAATATATCGCCCACCAAATTTAAGTAAATTAGTGCAGGAAAAATAACACGTTCGTGCATTGATCATATTTTTGTAAGATTCAAGAGTGGACACAAAATCACTGATACGCTTTCATCGTGTGTGTGCGAGATTAATTTAGCCGATCATTTTGTTACGGCGATAAATATTCCATTTTCCAAAAGTAATAAGAAATTAACAACAACTAAAGTTTCAATTTTATCTCAAAAAAGAATCGATACAAGCATAAGGAATTTCAATTGGAATGAATTACTCTGTGAAAAAGATTGCATTAAGCTTTATAAACAAATAAAATGTAAATTTATTTGTTTATAAAGATATACATACATTTTCAGCCAAGAAAAAGACCATGGCCTATAAAACAGTGGATGACAAATGAAGTATTGGATAGCGTTAAAAAGAGAGATAATTTATATAAAATTTGGAAAAATTCACCAAAAAATAAGATTTATGAAAAACAATATAAATCTTTTCGGAATATTGTAACTAAATTAATATTTAAATGTAAATCTACCTTTTTTAATGAAAAATTCAAAAATTATTATGGAAACACAAAGAATACATGGGATGAGATAAATAAAATATTAGGACGTAGATCTAAGAGTAATTGCGATGAAGTAATCTCAAGGTACTTACTAAAAGATAAATCTGCAGAAACAGTGTCGGACGACTTTGTCAACTACTTTTCGGACAGTATAAACTCACTAGTACATAAATGTGATCTTAGAGCATCAAATGTTGAACCAACACAGCTACCACATAGTCTTTATATACCACGTGCCACACTTTTAGATATTCAGAATATTGTAAAAATTCTAAAAAATTCAAAATCACCCGGAATAGATAACATCAGAATGTTTGATATTAAAAAACACATAGATATTTTAGGACCGATTTTGACACATTTAATTAACATAATATTAATGCAAGCCGTAATACCAGATGAGCTTAAATGTAGCATTATAAGACCTATATACAAAAGTGGCAGACATATTGACATAGGAAATTACAGACCGATCAGTATCTTGCCTGCAATAGAAAAGATACTTGAAAAATACATCTCCATAAAATTGAATAAATACCTCGAGTCTTTCTCAATAATAGATCCACACCAATATGGCTTTCAAAAAAAGAAGAGCTCTGAACTGTTACTTCAAGATTTTTCAAATTACATAAATAATGAACTAAACGATAAAAAACAATTATTAGTTTTGTTTACAGACAATTCGAAAGCTTTTGATACTATAGATCCAACAAAATTACTTAAAGTTCTGGAGGCGATAGGGGTGCGAGGACGTTTTCTTAAACTTTTGAAGAACTACCTTAGTGATCGTAAAATTCAGGTCAAAATAAATGGAAAATTGAGTAAAGTGGGATCATTGTCTACTGGTGTACCGCAGGGCTCTATCCTAGGTCCAACATTATACATAGTATTTGTCTCTCTTATGAATAAAGTATTTTCTTTTATCAAGCACTATGTATATGCGGATGACACAGCACTTGTCATCTCACATAGGGATCTGCTCACGGCCATGAATATGCTACAGCAGGACTTCATAGCATTACTAAAATGGTCTCACGACTCTGGCTTAGTTATAAATGCACAAAAAAACAAAACTAATGCACATAAGATCGCCTCATGCCAGATATGCAATAGCACCTTCAATAGTGTCCCATAACTTTGACTGCATACACAATAACTGTATACAGCCCTGCGCCTGTGGAAGTATTGACCTAGTCAAAGAATATGTCTACTTAGGGGTGACGGTGGATTGTAATATGAAATGGGATATCCATATTGTTAAGCTATGTAAGCGCCTTCGAGCGATTGTAGGCAAACTTTATAAACTTAAATATTATGTACCCATCAAAACCATGAAACTAATCTATTTGTCCCTGGCTGAATCTAATGTGAGATATGGTATAACGTCTTGGGGGCACTCATGTAAAACAAACATCCAACATGTACAGTCAATTCAAAACGCTATGGTCAAATTACTCGTCAGCAAAGCAGTTTGTGACCAGCGGCAAAATATCACAATTATGTATAAATCCATAAATGTGTTACCTATTAGAGCTCTTTTTTGGTATAAAATCTGTATGCAACATATCTTAGATAGCCCATACAAAACAATGGTGGACCACATGTACAATACTAGGCTTACACAAAATGAAGGGATGATAGTACCTAGATTTTCTAATAAACATGGCCAGCGAACTCTTGAACACATTGTACCACTTATTTTTAATATGCTGCCATATGATTTGAAAAAATGTTGCTCGACACCTAAATTTGCACTATTGTTTAGAACATGGCTATTGGAATCAGATTTTATGTATTGACTTGACTCCTCGTGCATTTTTAATTTTTAATTATTAATATTTAATTTAAATATTTTTTTTTTTTTTTTCTTTATACTTATTTATGTTTTTATTATGTTTTTTATTAAATTGCAATATTTTTTTCTTCTATTGTAAAACATTGTATATTGTATCATTTTGTTGTCCACACTATTTTCCTGCCGACAAGCTACTTGCAGTAGCTTTGCAGGTGCAATGTAAACAAGAAAAAAAAACTATTTTCTGTTAATAAAAAGAAAAAAAAAATTCAAAATTCAAAGTGGTGCTTTTTTAGTGAATTTTCGTGAAATGGCGTGGCCACTCAGAGGTTAATGCAGGAGTAAGCTTACTTAACATTGTCCCAACGTGCGAGCAAAACGATTTGATGTCATCCACATCTGGTTCCTGCTCTCGATTTGAAGTTGACTGAGGTGTGAGGGCCTGAATTTGGGCTCGCCTTTCGGTCCCTCTCTTTCCAGTATTTGAATAAAGCCGCCTGCATAGTACTATTTTGACTCTGTTTCTTTTCGAGAATCGTAAAGAGGTGGATTTTTAGCAATTAACTCTACTAGAAACTCGTCATTTTCAACGGTAAACGTCGCCATTTTGTCAACTTCCGTGAGCGGGCAGCGCGACGATACTGCCATTGGAGCGACTCGGCGTCGCTGCCAAGGTCGCGTGCAGGCCAGGCCCCCCGGCCGCGCTGCACGGTCGCTTGTGTCGGAAACTATTGCATACAAAGCGGTACGGCGCGACCACGGCTGCGGCTGCAGGGCCGCGGCTGCCGGTCCGCGACTGCCGAGATCCGAATGTTACCTTAAGCCTGCGAGAGAATGAGATAGCAATAAAATATTTATTTGATTCACGGGTGCTAGGTTCCAATATATTACGATAAATCCACAGTCCCACGCAAGTACCCTTTGGTGTAGTGGTATAAAGCGCTAATACTACGAAATCCAAAAAAAATCAATTTCCAATCTTCAACCACTCAAAATGAACAGGCAAAAGAAAACAGGCAAAAGAAAACAGGCAAAAGAAAAAGTGACATCTAACAACTCCGATACTAATAAGGATACCAAATGTACCTGTAGGAAAAGATGTGCTGGAATTCGAAGACAAAAATATGGAAAAAATCATCCCTCACATTGTTAAAAAATGTGCTTCATAGTCTCCCTACTCTTGTCTACTTTAGTTTTCTGAAGGTTTCACTTCTACCGCGTGTGAATTGCACACTCTGATTTTTATATTTTTATTTACACATGAGATTTCCTCCACAGACTGTGTCATCTTTGGGGATGTTGTGTGGAATATCTTTGGGAAGAAAGGAAAGTAAACCTGTGTTCCCGCTTAACCTGTCAAAGGCCGGCAAATTCCAGGAAAAATAAGATTTCCTCCACAGACTGTGTCATCTTTGGGGATGTTGTGTGGAATATCTTTGGGAAGAAAGGAAAGTAAACCTGTGTTCCCGCTTAACCTGTCAAAGGCCGGCAAATTCCAGGAAAAATAAGATTTCCTCCACAGACTGTGTCATCTTTGGGGATGTTGTGTGGAATATCTTTGGGAAGAAAGGAAAGTAAACCTGTGTTCCCGCTTAACCTGTCAAAGGCCGGCAAATTCCAGGAAAAATAAGATTTCCTCCACAGACTGTGTCATCTTTGGGGATGTTGTGTGGAATATCTTTGGGAAGAAAGGAAAGTAAACCTGTGTTCCCGCTTAACCTGTCAAAGGCCGGCAAATTCCAGGAAAAATAAGATTTCCTCCACAGACTGTGTCATCTTTGGGGATGTTGTGTGGAATATCTTTGGGAAGAAAGGAAAGTAAACCTGTGTTCCCGCTTAACCTGTCAAAGGCCGGCAAATTCCAGGAAAAATAAGATTTCCTCCACAGACTGTGTCATCTTTGGGGATGTTGTGTGGAATATCTTTGGGAAGAAAGGAAAGTAAACCTGTGTTCCCGCTTAACCTGTCAAAGGCCGGCAAATTCCAGGAAAAATAAGATTTCCTCCACAGACTGTGTCATCTTTGGGGATGTTGTGTGGAATATCTTTGGGAAGAAAGGAAAGTAAACCTGTGTTCCCGCTTAACCTGTCAAAGGCCGGAAAATTCCAGGAAAAATAAGATTTCCTCCACAGACTGTGTCATCTTTGGGGATGTTGTGTGGAATATCTTTGGGAAGAAAGGAAAGTAAACCTGTGTTCCCGCTTAACCTGTCAAAGGCCGGCAAATTCCAGGAAAAATAAGATTTCCTCCACAGACTGTGTCATCTTTGGGGATGTTGTGTGGAATATCTTTGGGAAGAAAGGAAAGTAAACCTGTGTTCCCGCTTAACCTGTCAAAGGCCGGCAAATTCCAGGAAAAATAAGATTTCCTCCACAGACTGTGTCATCTTTGGGGATGTTGTGTGGAATATCTTTGGGAAGAAAGGAAAGTAAACCTGTGTTCCCGCTTAACCTGTCAAAGGCCGGCAAATTCCAGGAAAAATAAGATTTCCTCCACAGACTGTGTCATCTTTGGGGATGTTGTGTGGAATATCTTTGGGAAGAAAGGAAAGTAAACCTGTGTTCCCGCTTAACCTGTCAAAGGCCGGCAAATTCCAGGAAAAATAAGATTTCCTCCACAGACTGTGTCATCTTTGGGGATGTTGTGTGGAATATCTTTGGGAAGAAAGGAAAGTAAACCTGTGTTCCCGCTTAACCTGTCAAAGGCCGGCAAATTCCAGGAAAAATAAGATTTCCTCCACAGACTGTGTCATCTTTGGGGATGTTGTGTGGAATATCTTTGGGAAGAAAGGAAAGTAAACCTGTGTTCCCGCTTAACCTGTCAAAGGCCGGCAAATTCCAGGAAAAATAAGATTTCCTCCACAGACTGTGTCATCTTTGGGGATGTTGTGTGGAATATCTTTGGGAAGAAAGGAAAGTAAACCTGTGTTCCCGCTTAACCTGTCAAAGGCCGGCAAATTCCAGGAAAAATAAGATTTCCTCCACAGACTGTGTCATCTTTGGGGATGTTGTGTGGAATATCTTTGGGAAGAAAGGAAAGTAAACCTGTGTTCCCGCTTAACCTGTCAAAAGCCGGCAAATTCCAGGAAAAATAAGGAAATTTCCTAACAAAATACGATTTTGAATTGAATGTTTTGTGGATTAATTTTGAGTTATCGTATATTTTATTGACCGAAACACATTCCTAGAACAATAAACTATGTACCAAAACAACATTACTTGCGTTAATTACGTAAATTAATAGGTTTTACGATGTTTTAGTCGAGGAACATGCATCAACTTTGACAACTAAAATTTGTGGCAAATCTGACATTCTTATGCCACAGATAAAATCATTTAAAAATATTCTGGGGTTGCGAGGTGAATGAAATTTTTACCCATCTTATGGGGTAATGTTGGCGCAAGTGTTCTTCATACAAATTCTGTACATAGAAGGGTCAAAATCGCAGACAAACATATTTAAACATACAAGCTGCGTGCATATGAGTGTCTCCGGCTGATTAGAGGTTAAAGCAGCCCTTGTTGTAAGACTCAAGTCATTTCACAGCCTGACTGTTGAGTACAAGAACAAGTTGTACGGACAAGTAATTTTTTTATGCGGTACGTGACAACCGGGAACAAATGATGATTATATGTTTTGCGCATCTTACTTCTATGCTGGCCCTATTCAAACGTACAAATTTCATCAACTAAACACGCTGGATGTTGTAATAAATGTATTTATAATGTTTGCAGTACAATGAGAGCCTGTTCGATGAGTCTGGAAAGCCGGATGAAGTCATCAAGCTGGACAAGGTGGTTTTGGACTTCGATCCCGACACAAAGGAGCCATCCATCAGTGTGGACCAAGGACTGGTTGAGAAACTCAAACCCCATCAGGTAAATTACTGCCTTTTTATTAATTTCAATATAAAATGATCTGTACTTCTTCACCTTCTAAATAGGCCACTTGCATCACTTTTTTTTTTTAAATTCCGGTTTAGGCAAATATTCTAAGACATTCTGTATTTTTTTTTATCGTATTTTTTAAACCCTGGCGACCAATCCGAAAAATCAGAGCATTTTTTATAAACCGGAAAAACAGGACATAATTTTATGGGTGCGTAAAAACGATAATTACATAGCTGAAAATCATTTAAAAAAAAAGAACGTTTTCCACCCGAATGGCATAGGAGAATAACGAGGCATACCAAAAATATTACATCTCATAAATATATTTTTCCTTGATCCATCTTATTGATCATAAATCATTATAATGTTCAATGTCTATATTACTAAATCCAATGTTATATATTTGTACTTGTAAATTATAATAATAATAAGAATATTATAAAATTTGATTTTGTTAAAATCAGCACCATTACTATTATACCTCTAAACACACACAGATGGCATAAAATGTATGGAGTTCTCTTCATAAAATCTGTCAAAAAGTCAAACCAAATGATAAGTTCGCAGAGAACAAACAATAAATGTAGTGAACGGTCGAATTCAAAAATTCGCCATCAATCAAAGTGTTGCCATATAAAAAAAATAAATCAGTGTGGAATTTTACAAAATTAATAGGAACATTTTCGAAGACAGGACCTTTTTATGTAGTGACGTCACGAGCCCAAATAATGGATTTATTTATTTAAAAAAAAAACTACATTTCTAAAAATTTTTACTAACATTTTTGTAAAAAATCTATTTACACGATTCGTTATGAAATCCATGCAAGTGGCCTATTGTCAAGCACTGATAAAATTTTAATTTGATTTTAGTAACACATGTATTGTTTGGTTGCAGGCAAACGGAATAAAGTTCATGTGGGACGCTTGCTTTGAAAGTGAGAAGCAGATCAAGGTGAAGAAGGAGAAAGGTTCTGGTTGTATCCTGGCTCACTGTATGGGGCTGGGAAAGACTTTGCAGGTTGGTTCCATTAGTCCATTACTTATTTGGTTATAAAAAAATTGATTATCAACTTCAATTTTGTGCTATTTTTATTTTGTTCAGTCTGTATGAAGGAGACTGTGAGCAAGCGATAAGGACTAAAGGAGTGTGACTAGTTCTCCAATGTACTTTCTTCGACGGACCTGAAGAAAAATGTAGGAAGTGCGGTTTTATAGTTTTGCAGTAGAGCTGTTTAAAGTTTCGTATCTGCATTTTTACAAGTAATTTGTTTTTGAGATCAAGAAATATAGCATATAAGAAAAATACATATGTTTCTGTAGTGACCACTTTTGTGTTCATTTCAACTATAGCCCGCAGCGCCACTGGACTATAACGAACGTTCAGGATGTATTTACCTACCTGTCTACAATGTGCAAGGTGCCGCCAGAACTTACCTAACTACTACTGTCAGCGTATACAGTACACTGCCTGGGTGCCCAGCCACTTACTGGAAAGATCCCGAGTTAAACAGATATCTACTAGCACAGCGGCGAGAACGTTCGAGAGCCTTCTCATCTTTGCGCGGTGGCCGAATCACATTCCGTTCTAGAAATTACTTGCCCACACGGCAACAGTATAAAGGTAGGCAGCGGGCCGCAAGCCGCTCAGTCAAGTCAAGTCAGAACTTTCAGTAACAGTTCCTTCACACAAAGAAAAGCAGTAATACAGTGCACAGTGCAATGTTCCAGTGCGGTAATCGGCAACCGACTAGACCCACAGCGACTCACTGCCGGAACCTGTGCCGGTGCGCTAACAACCTTCGAGGACTCACCGTCTCGCAGCTAACATGGTTCATCGCACCATCAGCTTAAGGGACTCAATTGCCCGCGACAATAAGGCCCGCCGCGTCTTCTGTCTTAAATACCGCAGATGGCTCTTGTCACTGCCGTTCATCTCCACAATTCACCGCGTCGAGCAACGGCCTGGACGACCAGGTTTTCTCCATCACCAAAGTGCCAAGCTACATGCTGGTGACCTGCAGACCCGTGGTCTGCTCCACCACCGCATCGCCGACCTTCATCACGCATCATGACCTTCATCACGACCTTTATCACGCATCACGACCTTCATCACGCATCACGACCGCGCATCATCAATACAGCTCCTGTCTGCACTCTGTTACTCCACTCCATATTGACCATCACTACGTAGCACCAATATACGACTTCGACTCACAACATCGACTGCCCGCCTTTTTATTCATATCCTGTCTCTACCGATACGGAGTCCGTTCCCTCTCATTACATTCCAAATTCCGAAAATACAAACTTAAGTTTAAAATACTGCAATTTTTAAACAAGAAAGTGTATTTCAAATATAAAAATCTAATAGGTAATTTTATCTAGTTTCTAAAATAAGTAATATACAAGACATTTAAAATATATTGGAAAAATTCCAAAATTCATTCAGAAATTATTTATAAAACAAGCATACGGGTCATTTTCAACTTTTACGCAGGTAAACTTGTCCCCGAAGAAAAAAAAATATTTAAAAAGTAATTTTAAATAATTTTTTAATTAATGTTTTAACATCCACGGTCGCTTATCAATTGAATAACACTTTCACGATGTTTTTTTTAGTAAGGCTGTTAGTCTTTACATATTGGTATATCTAAGTACTGTACTTCTGAGTATGTATAATGTTTATTTTTTGACCCAAGACCGATATATTTTAAAATTTATGAATTAGGTCCATTATTTTGTGTGGTAATACATGATGAGAAAACAGGCCGATATGAATCAGTGTGGTCTGATAGCTAGTGTCCAGTTGAGCTCCAAGTTCCTGACATGGGCGGTTCATCCACAGCTGGTATGATTATTATCACTAAAGCGATGTTTCTGACTTGCCACTTGTAATAAGGTCCCTTCAATTTGGTCCCGCTGTTGAGAAACTCCTTTGTAACCCATCGTTTATGAGAAAGGGGGAGAGTTATAGTTCTATTTTTATGTGAATACCGCACAAGAGTCCCAACTGTCTGGGAGTCAGTGAGACCATGGCGTCTCCAATTAGGGGTGGGTGGGGAGAGAGGATGATTAGGAAATGCCTGGCTATTATTTAGATCTTGTTACCAAACCATGGCTAATGCCATTTCAAGAAATGTTTGAATTCCGAATGGTGGTCTTTCAATAGGATTTTTACTTGAAAGTGTCCGTGGTATATAATTTACATAATTAACAATGTTGTGTTTGTTACCTGATTAGGTGGTTACCCTGGTGCACACCCTGCTGACCCACAAGGAGCAGACCAAGGTGGAGCGGGTGCTGGTGGTGTGCCCCCTCAGCACGGTCCTCAATTGGGTCAATGAGTTCAAGATTTGGCTGGAACACGCACATTCTGAGGAAGAAATCAACATTTTTGAACTGTCAAGGTAAAGTTACACATAACCATTAAATTAATAGTAGAGACTTGAACATTTCATTTGCGCAATTCTGATAAAATAAATTTTTACACTAACATGTAATTTTCTGACTTTTGCAATTTTCATGAGAATAATTGCAAAATTCCCAGTTTTCAGGCCAATGATGAAAACTTTCATATTTATGCGAAATAAGAAAGTAATATTAGTATAAACATTCTAAATATTTGTTTGGCTTGTTTTTACAAGCTTGAATAGCCAGAAAATGGAACATGGTTTAAGGCTGGGATTAGACTCGTGAATTTTTTCCTGTAAATCGCTCTTGTAAGCGATTTATTGCCAAATTACCAATGTAAATGACACCAAAAGTCACTTAACGTAATTTATAGCAAGTTACAGAACTTATTCTTTCGGAAGTTTTTTGACAGGTCTAATTTCCCTAATCCCGCGCGAATTTCTAGCCTTCTTACAGCTTATAAAATCAGTTTGATAAGCTAAGAGACTTGCCGCAAGAAATAGTTCCGAAATGCGCCGTTGCGAATGTCAAAAATTAAAAGACAATTGTTTTCGTACAATTTTTTTCCTACCAAACTAGTATTTATTTCCACTTATTTAAGTTTTCTGGAAAATGAGCATCCTTCTATTCAATTATCGGTCCAATCCTTTCCAATCTTAATGTTTCTGTTTTTAACATTTACGTGTTTGAAATTTTGAATTCAAAGTCGGTTGCTGTCATTCGGATGAAACGAAATTAACCGCCGCCTTTGACGGCACAAAAGTACGTGGAGAATTGTTTAATTAAAGCCAAAATCTATTTCAATAATTTATTTGGGCCTTTTCGTCTTTATTGACAAAATCGCGTAAATTTGATAGTAGCAGGTCGTTGTTGACAGGAAGCCATCTTACCGCAAATAAATTTACAGATGTAAACGGTCGCATGAGCATTTACACAGGTCGAACTTCCGAACAACTTCCGTGACCATTAATTACCAAAAGTCGGATGCATATGTGAATGCTCCTGTGAGTGACCTGTCAAAATATTATGTAATCCATAATTTTTATTTAAAAAAAATCAAAAGTAAGGCTGGCTTTATACTCGTAAGTTTTTTCCCGTAAATCGCTCACGTAAGTGATTTATGGTCAAATTACCAATGTAAATGATGCCAAAAGTCACTTAACGTAATTTATAGCAAGTTACAGAACTTGTTCTTCCGGAAGTTTTTTGACAGGTCTAATCGCATTCACACGAACTTCCAGCCTTCTTACAGTTTATAAAATCAGTTTGATAAGCTGAGAGACTTACCATACTTAATTTTTAACATTTCAAGATGTTAAAAATTAAAAGACAGTTGTTTTCGTACGATTTTTTTCCTATAAAAGTAGTATTTATTTACACTTATTTAAATTTTCTGAAAATGAGCATCCTTCTTTTTAATTACCGCTCCAATCCTTTCTATTCTCAATGTTTCTGTTTTTGACATTGCATATTTGAATTTGGTTGCTGTCAGGTAGCTTTCATTTGGATAAAATGAAAGAACTCTATTAATTTCTGCCTTTGACTGCACAAAAGCACATGGATAATTGTTTAATTAAAGCCAAATTCTATTTCAACATTTTATTTGGGTCTTTTCGTCTTTATTGACATTGAGTTTACACAGTTGAACTTACTAACAGCTTCTGTGAGCAAATTACCACAAGTCGGATGCATATGTAAACGCTCCTGGGAGTAACAGCCTAATATAGATAATAAATTTATAAAAATGGTAGAAGAAGTCAGGGACGCTCGAGGAAGACATGGCACGATCGAGTGAATCAGATACTTGAGACAGGACGTTAGTTATGTAGTTAGTTAAATTTTGTTATTATTTCATAGCGTGCCGATTGTTTCACAGTATTACTTAATTGATATTTTTTAATTCACTTCCCAAAATTGACTTTCACTTGTATTATAGGCAATGTAAAAGTTTAGTAAAGTCCCCAGCGCAGCTCGGGCTTTATACAGAGTTTTTCGAAATCTTCCTTCCTGTTGTTTTGATGGCAAAATTTCATTGATCTTGGAATAAAACCGTAGATTTGTATAAAAAAACAAAGCAGCACCACCCGCAATACTGCCCACCACCGACACAGACATTCTTCTTTATATACATATATGTATTCAGACTTAAATTTATTATTTTTTCAGATTTAAACAAAATTACGAGAGGGCATTCCAGCTTAAGGAGTGGATCGAGTACGGGGGCGTTTGTATCCTCGGCTACGACATGTTTCGTAACTTGTCTCAGGACAATACCAAAAAGTTCAAGCGTGCACAACTGAACACCTTTCAGCAAGCCCTTGTGGACCCAGGTACATTCTAAATAAATTATTACCCGTACTGTGAAACCCTCTCATTAAATTTATATGTGCTTAGTAAGTACTGTTTTTTCGGTCCTTATAGACAAAAATTTAAAAACGGACCGTTCTTCCTGTGTCTAAGGTTTCTTCACATAATAAGTTTGTAATAAGAGAGTTTCACTGTTTGCAACAATCACGTTATACGTAATGTGTAGACAATTCGTCGCCTCAGTTCTTATTTGTCCAACAGACCATTTTATTTTTTTTTGTTCAATTTCCACTTTAACCTCTAATTGGCCGGAGACGCGCCGGCGCGCGCGGCTCAAATTTCAACAAAAAAAAAACTTTTTGAATGCGATTTTTCGACCCTTATGTATAAAGAAACTGTACCAAGAACAAGGTCAGAAACGCTTCCGCCATTATCGTTCTCGAAGTAACGGGAACATGAAAAACTTCTAGCTACTCGGAATAAATTACAAAAAATCACCATAGAGAAGTTGGCGTCACTCTTCCCGCAATACCAAACCGCCGAAAGATGGGAGCGCACTCGACCCGATCAAAACGCCGAGAAATCCAATATTTATCAACAAAACGTAAGTAATGTTGTCTTTATACATACTTTATTGTCCGTGGCATGTGTTTTGGTAAAAATAATATACGATATCTCAAAATAAACCGACGAAATACGACATCAAAGTGATAGCATCTTTTGGTTTGAAATATTTTTCATCTAGTATTTCAGTTTGTGGGTGATAATATCGTTTATTTGGCAATGTTTAGTATTTCATTTTGTAGGAAAATCAATTGAGATTATATCAAAGTGTTTGTTATGTCAATATTTAGTTTGTAATTTACGAAAAACAAAGTTCCGAGCCGTGACGCGTCAACAATTCTGGCGGGTAAAAGTGTTCGACGTTTCTGGAATGATATTTACGTAAATATACTAGATTTTACATTATTATGTAAAGAAATCTATTGTGTTATGTATCAAAGCTTTTGTTTCGTGAATATTTAGTTAGAAATAATAGAAATAAATACATTCTCGACGCCAGTCATACTCACGTACACATTGAGGTTTTTTGCATGTGTGTGTGTGGACTCCTGGCGAACAGTTTATGAAGTTTTTAATTTGTCAGTGCCGCTATCTAGTGGTACGACGCTAGAAATACACTTTTTGTATGGAGCGGTACAGGATGGCGAAAAACTGTATTTATTTTTTTTCAATGTTTTATGAAAAATAGTAATCAATATCAAAAAAATTAATCAGTTATGACCGGGTGTGCTAATTTTTTTGTTGTTTATTATTATATTATGGAGAAAAAATTGCGAAGTTATAAAGAACTTTCTTCAAAATTATAAAATACAGTGAAACTCTCTTAAGAAGTTTTCCAAGGGACCGGGGAAAAAAAACTTCTTAAGTGGGAAAACTTCTTAAGTGGGATTCAATTTTAGCCATTAATATCTCGAGTCCGGGGCATACGTCATTCCTATGTCTGTCTACCTACATTAAATTGTCATGAAAACAAGCTTATATGCTCCAAGCACTCAAAAAAATAAATATATATATATACAGGGTGTAACAGGACGTACCCGAGGGATTTTAACCAGCGGTTCCTGAGCATATTTGGAGTAAAAAATGTAGATTTCATTTTGCTCTCCGGTGATATTTTTTTTCTATTAAAAACAAAAATTATGTTTTTAAATCACGCGTCGCCAATGGCATGATCATTGGTCTACTCGGGAGACAACGTCGCAATTTCACACGTGCACACAGTGGAAGGGAGGCGACAACGACCAGCGCGCTTCAAGGCAGGACCATATTATATGCTCCAATACCAAACAAGTAATATTTAATATTGCGTAAATAATTATTATGCTTATTTTACTCAGATATTATTGCTAGCTTTAAGTAAAGACTTTAAGTACCGAAAATTCCTGATGGAATTCTAATTTAAATAATTTGTGGTTAGAAGACGGGTGGGTTTCTTCATTTACCGAGAATGCTAAATGGAATGCTAATTGTAAAAGTAAACGATCGAAATTTAAAAATGTCTATGCATTTGACCGTTTACTTTTACAATTAGCATTGCATTTAGCATTCTCGGTAAATGAAGAAACCCACCATTAAATAACTTTTAAACAAAAAAAAATGTAGTTCTACGAATTAAACACAAAAACAGTAATTAAATAACTTATTTGTTGACAATAATTGAGAATAATTTCCAATGGTCCTTTTATCATAAATATTAAGAAATAAGATAAGATAAATATTTAACCACCTTTAAAAACACAATCTCCCTTGCACTTGCTTAATTAGGTATCCAGAATCACCAAAACGAAACGCGCATTATAATCGCGAAATTATTGTCAATAAAATCAATGCTCATATAAAACGAACTTGTCAACAGCTGCAAATGCGTAACCGTGACCTTGACCCACAGAATTTAAAATAATATGAAATACATACATGTATAGGTAGAATACGATGTTATTTTAAAATTAGAATGCTGCCAGGTGCTGAATTATTTGAATAAGAAAAATATTTAATTTTATAAATGAATTTAAAAATAAATCAATTACATATTGGAACAATTTTAAAACCGTGTGAAATATTTTGTTCAAAAGATTTATTAAACATCACGCGGTAGGTAGAGAGGATGAACTGCCAAACAACTCGGTCTTAGCATACTCCTCGCAATTCCACGTAGTAGGTAATTGTGTATTCTTGGAAGTACCTAGTCATGATTCAAATTCCAATTCAAATTCCCCATTTATTTTTACCTAACTACACAATGTAGGTACTAATATTTTTCAGTTATGTAGGTACTCAGAATAAGGGTTACAATCAATAAACTATTGGTTTTACCGATCTATTAATACGTATTATGAAGAACAGGATACCTAACACAATTCTTAGAAAGTTCTCGACTTATAATGTGGCCTAACCAGTGTTTTGAAACAATAAACTATTGGTTTTACCAACCCATCAATAAGTATGTTGACAAAGTTCTTAGAAAATAAGTTGATCTAGCAATGTTTTGAATGTAATAGCATACATTTGGATTACAAGGAACTATCCAGAATAAGGATTGCAATAATAACCTGTTTTACCGATACAAATAATATTATCATTTTACAGAAGGGAACGTACCCATACTACGTGACCATTTTTTTTTGCAATTTTTAACCCCCCCCCCCCCCCCTCCCCCTCCCGGTGACCAAAATCCTAAGCAAATCGCCGCTCATTTGTACCAAGCGTGACATTTTGAAGACCCCCCCCCCCCCGAAGAGGTTACGTAGTATGAGTACGTTCCCTAAGGTAATGGTGCCGATTTAAAGAAAAAAAAAATCAAGTCAATAAGTTGACTGTATTCAGCCTTACCAATAAAATACAAACTAACCACAAACAGTCCGATTATGAAGGATTGGAATGTTTCATAATTTTGACACAAAATGTGAGTTCTTATAGAAGTTTCAAATAAATTAATCGTGGTGGTTCGATCATAAGCTTTGAAAACATTTTAGTATCTACTGTTTAAGTGTAATGTTGACTGAACTTACAATACTTAAAAATACTATTTGCGAAAGTTATAATTAAATAATACCTCTAAAAATAATTTAAAAACCCACCCGGCAATGTTTTGTTCGCGTTTGTGTCTGTCATCTGTCACAGATACGAACATAATATTATGAATGACATGTAAGAATAAAAATGCTGACATTTGGTTATAATATTTTTTTTATTATTATTATAAAAGTTGCTCGAAGTGGCCGCCATCGGCTTCAATGCATGCATGCAATCTTAACACATTATGGATGCTTAAATTAGCAGGATTCGCCTTCAGTTCGTCTGCTGCCTCCATGATCAGTTGGATCAATTGCTCTCTCGTCGCTATCGGCTTCGAATCACCTTTTCCTTCAGAGTTCCCCAGAGGTAGTAATCCAACGGTGTTAGGTCGGGTGATCTCGGTGGCCATGCAATGTTAGGACTACCTCGGCCTATCCACCGTCCAGGAAACTCTACATTCAGGTAGTTCCGCACGGCAACGGAATAATGGGGTGGAGCTCCATCGTGCTGGAACCACATCCTTCGCAGTGCTTGTAAGTTTACTTCGTCCAGAATGTCGCCCAGCTGCCCTTGCAGGAACTCCAGATACATCGGTCCATTTAACCTGGGAGGCAACTCGATCGGACCAATTATTTTGTTACCCAAAATACCCGCCCACATATTTACTGAGAATCTCTCTTGGCTCGACGATTCCCGGACAAGCTTAGGATTTTCTTCGGCCCAATGATGCAGGTTGTGGATATTTAATATTCCTGTTTTCGTAAATTGGGCTTCGTCTGTGAATAGAATATTTTTCATGAAATCTCCATTTCTCAACACATTTCGTAGCATCCGTCTACAGTAAATTAGTCTTGAGAAATGGTCGTTCTCCAGTAGACCTTGGCAGCGCCTGTAGTGGAAAGGTTTCAGGCGATGTTTTTTTAGGATTCTCCATACCGTCGTGTGTGTTATGTCTCCAACGATCATGGCGACGCGACGCACGGAAAGCGTCGGGTCTTCTGTCATCATGTTGAGGATCCTCTCTTCAACACGAACTGGAACATCATTATTTCCTCCGCCCTGAACCCGTACGATTCCATGGTCGCGCAGGCGTTGATACATCTGCAAACAAAAATACAATTGCTAACATTATTCTGTTATAAAATATCAGTAAAAATGAATGACGGGTGCGTTTTATATCAGTTTATTTCTGAGAACATAGAAATATTTGATTAACATAGAAAACGTTCCGTAAGTACGAATTAATTTATTTTGTGAGTGAAACTATTTAAAACAAGCTTTCTTGGAACCGATTTTGATTAGCAACTATTTACGTTGGGGGACAAGCACAAAATATGATTATTTAGTTCTTAATTTGGGTTATAAATAAGTGTTAATAACAATTTCAAAATGACGCGACGGCTTGATATTTTTTTCACAAGAATTTCGAACTTTAATTGTAATGAAAATGGAACTTTAAAGCATCTTTTACCAATTAACCTACGTAAATTATTCTTGTTTCTGTTGTATTATTATTCATTTTTTACATCAACTCCACACATTTTCGGGGATGCTGTGAGGAGGATATTAAGTTAAATGAAGTGTTATTTAAATAATTTGAGCTTAAAGAATTAGCCAAGTTGGGAAACATTACCCTATTTTTTTTACTTGGCACGTTTGATAGGTATTATCTTGGATTTCCGAGAGTGAAACATAAAATTTTGGAAAGTTTTGTAAATAAACATACGTAGTGATAACCTTTTTCCGTAACATTACAAGACACAATTAGGCGGATTTTTGGGAGCCTTTACAATGAGATGGCGGCATTAAATGTGTGTCTAGCTCTACGATAATAAATAGGTAGTTAGGTACAAACCTGTACGAAAGTTGTATGGTGTGGTAGACGTCGTTCTGGATATATTCTGCGATACTCTCTTACAGCTTCCACTGAATTTCCTCGGCAAATTCCATAAACAAACACTATATCTGCTTCATGGGCAGGTGGATAATTTTGAGGCATCTTTTAGAATAAACACTAATAATAACAGTAAAACAAAAACAAATTTCAAAGCAACTACGCACGACCCCGTTCACCGTCAAACTCCAAACACAACTGACCGAGCGGTATTCGGAAAGGGGTAGCTTCGCCGCGGTATGGGAGTGAGGGAGCGTGCTGCCGATAACTGTAGGGTTGGCTAGCGGATAGGGGGAGGGGTTATCGCGAGGTTGCCATATCCTTTACTCGAAATATGAGATCAGTGAAGGTGTGTAGAAAAAACAAAAAAAAATGTTTTTAATTGAAAAAAAATGTCACCGTACAGCAAAATGATATACAAATTTTTTTCTCCAAATAAGCTCAGGAATCGCTGGTTAAAATCCCTCGGGTACGTCCTGTTACACTATTTAAAAATACTGTATGCGAAAGTTATGTTAAATATTATCTCCAAAAAAATATCTATTTAAAAAACCACCTGGCAATATGTTTATTCGCGTTACGAGGAGGCGCGCAGTAGAGAGTGAAAGAGTACGCTGCCAACAACGGGGTTCGGGTTGGCTAGCGGATATGGGGGAGGGGTTTGCGCGGAGTTGCCGTATCCTTTACTCGAAATATGAGATCAGTGACGGCGTGTGGAAAAAAACCAAAAAAATGATTTTATTTGAAATAAAAATTTCACCGGAGACGAAAATTTCATTTACATTTTTTACTCCAAATATGCTCAGGAATCACTGGTTAAAATCCCTCGGGTACGTCCTGTTACACCCTGTATATATAGGTATCTTCTAGTAGTTGCACATCATGGTAATTAGTATTATTTAGAAAACGGTGGAAATGTGAAATAAATGAAAAATGGTAAAACATAGTTAATTATAAAAAGTTTATTTACATACCTACATTTAAATTATTTTTTTTTTTTCAAAGTATTTATCTATAGTCGATTGCTCTACTCTATTATTTGGGAGGCCAGTAATTGGTACCGCCGCCCCGGGAACCTTTATTGGATAACCAACACCTCTGCCATAGGTCACCCCAAGTGGTTCGCTATGTTTGGTGATTTAGCAAGGGTGCCCGGTTCATGGGGTGAGGTTTGTCTAGGTCTTGGAGGCGGATGACCAGGATACACTGAACCCCAAATTCGTAACCACCCCTTAAAACCTTTTCCTTCCCAGAACTCTCCTCTCCTTCCTTTCCCTTAAAAAACCCTTCATACAGCATCCCCAAAGATCACATAGGCCCTGAGGGAAATTATTTTCCTCAGGGCCTCCCGTATGGAACTCATGTAAAAAAATATTATTGAATTCTTTTGTTGTAAAATTTAGCATCTCTGCCGAATAACCCTTAAAAGCACTAAACCAATCAAAACAAAACCATCCCATTGACACATTCAGAGAGAGAAAGTAAACACAGTTTTAAAACTGTTAAAAAAACCTTACGTTTTTCCGAGAATGGCGCATCGCAAGTGTATACGAAAGCCACCGAATTCGGATAGTAAAAGTTGCAGCATTCTGTCTCTTTTTACGCTTTGGTTTTCTGTATGAACTGAGGGAGAAAGAAAGACTTGTTGTGGTTAATTTTAGCAAGCGGTTTGATAAAAGGACACCTACCTACACGTAATTTTGTTTGTAAACAAACTTCGATGATAGCGGGTTTTACTTGCCTCGGAGCAAGCGTTCTGCGTGCTGCAACCCTGCCATGGCCCTGTGCAGAAAAAACTCACAAAGCCCCACGCGGCAAACTGTTTATTATTTGGCGGAATTAACTTTTTTGCACGCTTGCTGCTTGCTCGAATGGCGTTCACGTGTCGGAAATCGGACAGTCTATTGTTATGGTGTGTTTTCGCCAGGCACAGTTGACTTATCATATATTTTTAAAGATTATAATAATAATATTTGGCTAATTTATATAGCGCCGTTTTTGCGAAAAATCACCTCAAGGGCGCTACAGATGTTTTAATCCTTTCCTGAAAATTCCTTACGAAATACGCGCAGCCCAATATTATGTTCCCACCTATCTACCTACCATACGTCGAATATCTACGATTTCGCGCGTAAATAAATGACTTGAATCGGAAAGTTATATCAAACGAGCGGTTTGACGCTGGAATTATAATCCACGCATCCAAAGTCGGTAAAACTATCGAATTCAGCCTCGCGGTAAATACAAAACAACTACAAAAATCATTTGCGAAGTTTCGTTTCAATCTAAATTTTAAATTTATGCATATGTATTTCCTAACCTTCAAACTTAATTTACGACAAATGTCAGATGAAACACGATGCACGGCAAATTTTGAAGTTTGATTGAAAAAAACTTAATTATAATGTGCCTTTTACCATCTCCCCCGCCATATTTAATCATGTTGTTATGTACCTACCTAATAATAAAGCTAAATATATTTATTTGAAGGTGAAATATTCCGTATTAACCGTGATCCGATTTGACAATCAAAAGTTTTTCGTGTTTTACAAATTCGATGGAATAAAAATTTTATCCAATAATATTATGAATCATCTTTGTTCAGTATCAAAAGGAATATTATTGAAGGAGGCGTCAAATGTATGCAAATGTAGATCTATCCCACGTTGTCATTAAGGGTATTCTCAAAATATATTTAGAAACTTCACACCGTTGGATGGCGTTATTTTCAATATTATCGAATAAAACGCTTTCTACACGTTATGCTTTTTAATATTGGGATGAATTATTGGTTTGCGGCCGTACATAAGATATAGTAATCTGTTTAAATAGTTTTTTAGACCTATAACTTTATAATATTAGAAAGCGGCTGAAAAACACACAGTTTTATTACATAATTAACACGTAAAAAATACATTTGCTACAACCCCGAGCGCGTTCATACAGATTTTTTTTTACCCAACCGAAACATATTTGCGATAAACAGTGCATTTCGTAAATTTAACGCCAAAACGTACTAGTTCAAAAGAGACGGAAGACTAGAGTTTGTTGAAATTAGTAAATTAAATCAACACCCGGGGAGATGAATAATTTATAAAAAGGGTCGGCTGAGTTAAAAGAGCATATCTTGCGGTTGCTGGCGTTAACTGGACCTTTTTTATAAAGACCGCTTGCAAGTCTTACTTTTCTGTTTACCATGTTCGGGCAACAGAGTCCGTATTACATAGTTCCAGAAATATTATGTGTCGCTGTTGAAAATTTCACACTCCTTCAACGCCACCTGTAGTTTTAATAGCCCTTTTCAGCGTGTAAAATTGATGAATTTCGACGTAGATACTTATCGCTTCTACAGAAAAACGTCAACAGTAGGTACTTTTTTCTTGTATGGAAGTTGTTTCTCCTTCAAAATAATGCACCACCTATTATAATTTTTTTTATGTCTTCCCTTCACGAAAATTACTTGCAGCATCACTTGCTCAATGAAGAACGTTGTAGTACAAATTATACTTTGAAATAATTTAAAGTGCTTGCCCACTTAAAGACCTCTAAAAAAGTGGAGTAATTTTAATCACTTTTAAACATTTAGTTAGTATAATAGTGTTCAATGAGATCGTGAAGAGTCAGTATAAGTATAATATAAGACCTGTGCCCGCCACAGCTATAAAAGATGTGGCTTGGTGTATTTCGGCATTTCGCTCGCCGTACATTCCCAATGGCGAGCAATATGCTGAAATATGCCAAGCCACCTATTTTATCTGCGCGTGTGGTTCCGCTTTAAGTGTTATATTACATGAAATTAAACAACTTAAAATACATATATTTTTAATTTGTGTTTAAGTGATATTAGTTACACCAAGTATTGGATAAAATCAACGTAGTTTTATTGTGATATTACTCTGAATCAGAATAGAACAGTAATAAAAATAATTTTTCCCCCAAAACCCGCCCTTGAAAATCCCGCAAATTAGCGGGATAAAATGCGCTTAAATCGCTAGTAACTAACTAACCATCACGCCGTTTCTCCGCAGGGGTAGGCAGAGAGGACGGACCGCCAAACAACTCGGTCTTGGCACACACTCTTTACCTCATTCACATTCATACATCGTCTCATACACACTCTTCTTTTATTCTGACTCTTGACATGGCCCGACTCAAGTATCTGATTCACTTGATCATGCCATATCTTCCTCGGGCGTCTCTGACTTCTTCGACCATTCACATTGCTTCTAGCCTCAAATAGCCAATAATCATTTTTGTGAAAAATCACCTCAATGGCGCTGTACAAATAAATATATAAATGAATTAATATTACTGGCTTACAACAAAGATTTACAATTATAACTAGTTACTTTCATATAAGACTTAGAGCTTGTGAATTATGTATATTACTGGCTTACAACCAAGATTTACAATTATAACAAGTGACTTACATCTAAGCTCAAATATGATTGCAAACGCTAGTTTTTTCTAATACCAGGCCTCATTTTGCTGACAACTTTTCAGTTTAATTTCAATAAAAAACTAAATGCTTTATCGTGTTTAACGGGCTTTTCCCCCAACGACGCAAGCTGTATGTACCCTCGTACGTGCTTGCTTTTTTCTATGTTTGTCAAAAGCGATAAATGAGTGATATCTGTCAAAAGGTTAGGATCTGTTCCTTTATATGTGTGCAGCGAATTTATCAAACTAACAAAGTGGTGGGTATTGCTATATCTGAGAAATGGTTTCTCGTGTGCTCAATCCAGGACACATGTACAACTTCATTATACGTAATAAAAATAAGTTTGTATGATTTTGCTAATAGGTAATAATAATTAATAATAATATTATTATGAGATGATGTAGGAATGTGAATATGACACGATAGTGAAGGGTAAAAGAAGTCGGAGACGCCCGAGGAAGACATTTCAATTTGAGTGGCGGGTTAGGGTACCGCCGCCCCGGGAACCATTTATTAAAAAACCAACATCCCTAACATACGTCACTCCAAGGGGTTCATTATGTTTGACGACTTAGCAGGGGTTCCCAGGAAAGGGTGCGAAGCGTGATGGTTACACAGTAAATAAATAAATCAGATGATAATTACAGTATGTACCTAGGAACCTACCTAGCAAATGTTTGTGAAAATAATAAGTATTTCACTCATTCTGGGATTCTTTTCTTCCCACAGTATTTGTAATTTTTATAAAATGCATGCCTAATGTTTTAGAACAACGCAAAACTGTGTTTGAGAAAATTGTGTTATTTATTTATTTTTACAATAGCTACAATAGGAAAATAATTTCCTCCAGGGCTTATGTCATCTGTGTGGATGGTCTTAAAAGAAAGGAAGGAGAGGATGTTCTGGGAAGGAAAAAGGCATGAGGCGTGGCTAGGTATCTGGGGTCAGTGCAGTGGGTCCAGGAGTGACGGACATATAAATCCATCCCTCTCACTGCGTAGCAAAGCGATGGGTCAAGAGAAGAGTGCAGGAAGCCTCAAATGGTCTCCCTCAACCAGTCCCTCCCGATCGGATTTATGTAAGGCTAAGCACCTCTAACTACCTATATCTCTGCGTCTTGAGGTAATTTTTCGCAAAAACCAAGTGAATCAATTATATTATTTGAGAACGGTCACTCGGAATATCAGTAGAGAAGACTGACAAATCATGTTATGTGACAGAATGTAGATACCCGCGCAGCTTGATCTACCTACCTATTCATTTTATTGTTTAGTAAATCGCAACAACAAAATAACTAGGCAAGTCTACCTACCTAGTGATAGTTACAGATTTATGAAAGTTCTAAATTATTACAGCAGCCCTTGTTATCATTATGTAGTTAGTTTTGCCACTTTTACTGCGTGTCTCGACCACAAATATTCCCCGCGCACAGAAACAATCATAAAAAATCAGAAAAGCAACTTGACAATTTTTCGACAAATAATATCAAATTACCACACCATAGGAATGTGCTGAAAGCGTTCACGAGACGTGCATATCGGGATCGCTCGCACATAAGTTTGTCGCCTTCTAACATGCGGATACCTATTCCCGCCCCCCGCGCCCCGAGTGTAGCGGATTTTAGCTACCCGTGTCTAACTTAAATCTGATGAAAAATAATTACTTTTGTTATTGTAATAACTTGGTTATTATAAGTCATATAACAGTGAAATTTTTGTTCGCGTAAATTTCATTATTAGTGTTATTTTTTTGTACTAAAATAAATAAAATACTATCTGTAGTTTTTGAATGCGGCTGAAAAACAGATTGTATGAGAATTGTCGCTTCTGTTTCACCTTAAGGCCGAAAAATACATGAAAGGTTATATTAAATTCAACCTTAACCTTTTAACCGCTAAAAAAATATACCTAAGCAGTCGCCCCCACGCGGCACTTTCTTTTTCGAATGTCCTTTTTACATAAACCCATTTAGAAAACAAAATCATTGTCTGGATTAATCCTAAAAACATTAATAAATCTTGATAACATCATCCTCCAATATCGAAGTATCAATAAACATTCATTTGAGATCAACTGAAATGAAGATAACGTTATAATTGCGTTAATATAAACCCGCCGTGAATATCAACAAACAAAGCAATCTCTAATATGGCCGCTTCTAGCGACTTATGACGTAACATATAGATACCTACTTGCTCGTGTAGTGAAATACGAGACGCGTCAAGAAGGGCCACTGCGCCGATGCTCTATTTTTATTAATTGTTTTTGTGTTTAATTCGTAGAACTCCATTTAATTTTTTGTTTTTTAAATTTAAATAAAATTTAATTTGATAATGTTTTAATGTTTGCAAAACCATTTTCAAACTGTAAACTGAAACAGCTGTAACAAAAATACACACTAAAATACTTGCAGAGCTTGATAATAACGTTATCAATTTTAATTTTATCAAATTTTAAAAGATGCTGTGGTTTTAGTTTATAGATACTTATTTTTCTATAGTTAACATTTTATTGATATTTATGTTGTGAAATTATTTTATATTGTTTTCACTGATAAATTTTCATTAATAAGGTCGACATTTTACGGCAGTAAATCGCCGTAAAACTTTGATTTATGCGGTTGATATCGACCTAATTCGTATTATTATTTTATAAATCTAAATTGGTTTACCCCGGAGTGCCGTATTTTTACGAATTTACTTCGATTATATGGATTTAAAGAGCCGGCTGCGGCGGAAATCGGCCGCAAATTTCTATTTTCGAGGAAATTTACCTATTTTTGCAAATTTACTCGAAATATCTGAATTCACAGGGCCGGCCTCTGTGGAAACGGCCACAAATGTTTGATTTACACAGAAATGGTGGGTATTTTTACGAATACTGTGAACATCTGAATTAGAATGGCCGCCTGCAACGGAAATCTGCCGCGAAATTTCGATTTACGCGGAAATATCGTATTTTCTGTGAATTTATTTCTGTGAATCAAACGGGTATCTAAATTTAGAGGTCCAGCTACGACGTGATTCGGCTGCTAAATTTCGATTTATGCAGAAATATTTTGTATTTTTACGAATTTACTTCGAATTCCCGAATTAGAATGGCCGCCTGCAACGGATATGCGGCGAGATATTTCGATTTTCGCGGAAATATGGTATTTTTGTGAATTTATTTCAAAGTATCTAAATTTAGTGGGGCGGCCGAGATGGGATTCGGTTGCGAAATTTTGATTTACGTGGAAATATATTGTATTTCTACAAATTTACTACGAATATCTAAATTTTAAGAACTGGTCACGGCGGCAATCAACCGCAAAAATTTGGTTTACGCAGAAAATATGCGGTATTTTTGCAAATTTATTACGAATAGGTTTCTGAATTTAGAGAGCCGGCTGGGCTGAGATGGCAAAGTCAAAGGTTCAGCAGAAGAAGTTGTTGGCTGAACTGACGGGATTGAGACATAACGTTCATATTGCCCAACAAAAACAATATCTGTATCGTCATCAGTCATCACTTACTTCAAAAACACTTTCCGAATCTAACATTGCTTCAATATCAATTTCAGATAGGCCACGTGTCAACAATTTGAGTGTTGTTAAAAAAAAAGTTTTATAATTCATACGTAAACACACAAAACAAGATGTTTTTAAAATTGAGTTAGTCAATTTTTAAATAATACAACAATTAAATAATTATGTACACAAAAATAAAGTATATTTCAAAGTGGATATCGACGCACAAGTATTATTACGAATACGGTATGGGGTCCGCTCGAAAGAGACAATCAGATTCGCGCGCATTTTCAAAACTGTGACTGGCGGCTGGGGCCGCGCTCTCGGTTTTATTCATTTACCAAGATAAACAATGAAGTAGTTGATAAAGATTCTCAGAGAGTGATATGTAGCAATCTGCTACTTCTGCTAGGGTGCTTGAGAATGCCATTAATATTGAGAGTAAGATTGAGATTCGTACAGTGTAAACCATCGCAGTGGTCAGCTTAGTTTCCTGGGGAAACTTAAGGGCGCCAAACCCTGTCGGACGACAGGGTATGCTGAGCTCCGCGGTGGCCTGAGTACTCGTCCTCAGAGGTGGGCATATAGTGCTTATTCACAAGTATTTCTACGTAAATAAAAAGGCAAAAGCTCTCGAAATAACAAGGTCATCTATTTCATTTAAGACATGAGTTTACATAAAGAGTAGGTTATTTTTGACTTACCCCTTCATCTAGACCGTTTAATTTCTAAAACTATGCTAACTATTCTATCTGCTGATGAACGGGACTGCAGCTCTTCTCGGATCCTCGGCCGCATCAGATTGGGCCGCAATCGGGCGACCAGCCCGCCAGGTTCGTTCCACGTTCGGTCCTCTGCCTATAGGGTTCCCGTGTTGGGCTGATGGCCTCCGGAAAACATCCTTCCAGAAGCAAACGCGTCTTCCAAAGCGTGCTCGGCGCGGTGGACATAAAGCGAGCTCGCCTTTCAAATACGGATCACATCCGATTCTTCATTAATAATTACTCGATTCCGGCAGCAAACAATACTAAAGCGAGCGAGGATTATCTATAGTTCGCAACGATTTTACATACGGGTTATCACTTTCCGGATAATACCGGCATGCGCTTTACAATCGCGGCTCGTGGACTTGCTTACGCACATTCCGTATATTTTAGCTCCGATTCGAACACGAACTTAGGATTCATTATTCCCAGGAGTGGATGCTTCGTCTTGTTAAAATAACACTCGATATGCTCGACTTATATTCACAATATTTAAACATGGCACAGTGACGTTCCCACCGGGTCTGCGCCCAACTAGGCCCTGTGGGTAAGTAATGCCGCCGGCAAGAATAATGTTCCTCTACCTATTCGCGCCGATACACAGCTGTCAAAAAAAACCCATTGACAACAATTAAATTAATTATCAGTACTTGACTACAACTGTCACTTGAATATTACATAATTTCATAACAAGAGGTCGCACCACAAATGAATATTCTTATTTTTAATATAAATTTCGATCGTATACGGCGTACATGTGCTTAGAAAACGAAGTCGAAACTTGAAAATGACTGAAGTCAGCCGCCGTGCGGTGTGAGCCACTTGATGAAATGACTTAGGTCAGCCGCCGCGGTGAAAAGATTAAAGACGCTTGCATATTCGTTACATAATTCCGCATTGCACATTCGTCCCACGTGTCGCATTGCTATTGTACCTAGGGGTTACAGCCGGCGGGCGGCGGCCGACAAAGGGTCTGTTTATGGTCTCAGGTACTAGGGATTGCGCGTAATCTGTGAAGCCAACGTCTTTCAATTTATAACTTTGAAAAAGGTTCATTTTAAATATGTATTTTGCGGCACAATATTTCGTTTGTATATTTTACCACCGGATTTCTGAAACCTCTTAAGCGGGAAGCAGTTTTAGCTCTAAAACTTCTTAAGTGGGAAAACTTCTTAAGTGGGAACTTCTTAAGTGGGAACTTCTTAACCCGCCGTTTGCCGCTCGTGCACCGGTGTGTCATGAACAAAAAAAAAAAAAAAATTTTACACGCGATTTAGACCCATATGTATAAAGAAAGTGTATGAAGAACAAGGTTCGAATCGCTAGCTCTATTCTCGCCCTATACTATGGCGAAACCTGCTTTGCGCCTAGTCCCTCGGAATAATTTATAAAAAATAATCTATGGGACTATGGCGTCACTTTTCAACGGCTATTTTGAGCGCTAGGATTCCGGGTCATTTTTTGCGGTGCAGCTAGCAGTGAAAACTCCATAAACTCAGATTTTATCAGAAAAACGTAAGTAATGTTGTTATTATACGTACTTTATTGTCATATGTATGTGTTGTGGTAAAAATAATATACAATATCTCAAAATAAACCGACGAAATACGACATCAAAGTGACAGCATCTTTTGGTTTGAAATATTTTGCGTTTAGTATTTCAGTTTGTTAGTGATAATATCATTTATTTGGCAATATTTAGTATTTCATTTTGTAGAAAAATCAATCGAAATTATATATCAAAGTCTTAGTTTTGTTCGCATTTCATTTAGAATTTACAAAAAATAAAATTCCTGGCCGGGACGCCAACATATTTACGCGGGTAAAAAGCGTCACCTTTCTAGAACAATATTTACGTCAATATTCAATAATATTATAAAGTTTCTTCGTAATTATTTAGAGAAATCTATCGGGATTATGTTTCAAAGCCTTTGTTTCGTAAATATTTAGCCGAAATATTATAAATAAATGCATTCACAACGCCTGTCGTACTCACGCACGATATTTCTTTACATGTGTGTGTGAGGCCTCCTGGCCGTGATTTTTCGAACTTTTGATTTTGTTAGTGCTTCCATCTGTTGGTCCGATCCGAGAAACGCAATTTCGTATGAAACGGTACAGGATGGCGTGAAACTTTATTATTTATTATTTTTCAATGTTTTATGAAAAATAGTAATGAATATCAAAAAAAAATTGATCAGATAGGGTGTGCTAAAAATTTTTTTTTGTTTATTTTTATATTACGGAAAAAACTTTTCTGCAAAATTATAAATACAAGCGTTTTGATGATTATATTATGTGATGGTGATAATCATGATTGAAGAAGAAGATAATAATAATCTAAAGGAAAATATGAAAGAGAACAAGACACATTCTTTCATATTTTCGTTTGGATTATTATTATCTTCTTCTTCAATGATACATTGATGGGAATAACCTTCAAAAGTTATAAAAAGAGAGTTTTCTTTTAAAATTGAATAAACATGATTGTTTGTATTGTTGTAGAATGGCCGAGCAGTTTGATTTTGCCGAGCAGCACGACCTTGAGGGCACCGGAGAAGAACAAGCGGTCCTCGCGACGGTATGTTGTCTATTAGTATGAGTTCATCCTTTCATCCAAAATTGAAAGACATAGTGTAACAATAAATATTTATAGTTTCAGATGCCGGGTTTGAAGCGAAGGAGGGACGACGGCGAGACAGGGAGCGTGTCGCCATTTGTTGTGTTTATATGTTTTTGTTATTTATGGTTTTTTTTCGATGCAACATTTGAATAAAAAAATTTACTGAAACAAGTGCGTTGTGCATCTTTGCATTGGTATGTTTTTGTTATTATACATAATTATATTTTGTTATTTTAAAAATGTATATTTTGTTATTATAAAAATGTATATTTTTTTATTATAAAAATGGATATTTTGTTATTATAAAAATGTATGATGTGTATTTTCATTGTATGTGAAATTGAAATAAATATAATAAAAAAATATTATTATTTTCATGTTTTTTGTGTCACTTTGTACCTTTGAAGCTCATCTGTATAGGGAGCGGCGGCCATGTTGGATTACACCAATGTCAAAACATGGCTAAAGTTGGTAAAGTATACTTTACATTCTTTCATTGTTTTTGATATAAATTCATTGTGGAAAAAATAAGTTTGAGATATCATCAGAAAGATCGTTTTATCTACATTATTTTCATGTAATTTTCAAAATATTTCGCAAACGAAATGTCCTAAATATTCAGTTCGTAAGATTCTCCTAGAAATGTCAAATTTTTTACGTCATAATGACTAATTATATTTTTAGCATTATTTGTTTACGGGTTTCTATTACAAAATAATATTATTAGTAACAACAATTGTATAAACTATCAAAATATGAAAGAATTGTTATCATAAACTGAAGAAATCAGACCCAAAAAAATGCGAAAGTGCACACTTGGTTTTCGAATTTTTCTTGAAAAGATAAAAATATTTTACTTTTTCAAAGAAGTACCAATGTCATAACTTCTTCAAAAACACCTCTGGATTATTTTTTTTCACGTAGGGTGTTTATTCAGGTTTGTGTAGAAATAAAAAAAACTAACTATATTTTTTTACCATTTGTTTCCGGAATGGGAAAATTTTTACATCATTTTTTTGTTAAAGTTAGCTCTTCTAGGAAAACTTGTAATGATATTATAATGTAATAAATATGAATAATAAGATACATTATCTGGCAAACAGAATTAAAAAAAAAAAAAAAAAATTTATACCGATTATAAGCAAAAGTGTCAGGGAGGAAATTTCTGCATGATTTTTCCAAATAGCCTGGCCTTCAACGGGTTAAGCGAGTTTTACTGTATTTATAAATACAAGTGTATTGATGATTATTATATTATATGATGGTGATATTTATGA
The DNA here is from genome assembly GCA_929108145.2 of Limnephilus rhombicus. NCBI lineage: Eukaryota > Metazoa > Arthropoda > Insecta > Trichoptera > Limnephilidae > Limnephilus > Limnephilus rhombicus. The sequence goes on along the minus strand of OV815277.1, from coordinate 41,595,452 downwards.
TTGTTTCTATAGTTGTAAAATGGCAGCGCAGCAAAACCTTGGTGAAGAAGATGGACTCTTTTCAGTCGCGACGGTATGTTGTGTATTAGTAGTAATGAACATTAATATATATATTCTATTAGGTTGCTTGTATGCTTCATCCTTTCCAAAATTAGTGTAATAATAAATTTTTGTCTTATATTACCTCAAGAGCGCTTTACATAGCTATATATATTTTTTCTTTTCTTTCCGTCTATAGATATCCTACAACATTGTGGCGGAATTCATCAGATATGAAGATGAAATAAGCGACTCCGAATCCCTCGCCGGGGACATCAACGATGAGGTAGAATCGCTCCTCGCCACCGATGAATTTCCCGCAATTGTTGACGAAGTATCTGAGGACGAGTTGACCCGCCGTTGGAGGAATATGACGAGCAGACCTTCACCTGGTCCGAGGATTTTTCCACCTTCTCGGGCCGGCGAGAACATTTTTCTGTCCTTCAGCTTGGCCCATCACCAGAAGTGTTCCCTCCGACAGTCGATATATCCGTCTATGATGTCTTCTCCAAAATATGGGACCATGAAACCATGACCTATATCGCGGAGGAGACGCACAGGCGTGCGTGGAGCGCACTGGACGAGGTGACCACTGAGGATGGATTAAATCTGTCCACCCATTCCAGGCTGAAGGACTGGCAAGATGTTACGGTCCGTGAACTGTACGTATTTTTCGCTATGTTAATTTACATGTCCATTTGTTTCAGAGCTTGCGTATCAGAGTACTGGACGACAGACATTTTAGAGATGCCTAAATTTAGGACTCTAATGTCACATAATAGGTTTGTTCTGATACTTCGGTTCTTACATTTTGTTGACAATGACACGATTTCTAAAGTCGGTTACCGTAATAAGCTTGCAAAAGTTAAACCACTATTGAATATGATGAATCATAAGTTTTCCACTCCGTATACTCTCCACGAAGACATTAGTGTAGACGAGTCCCTGTTGCTCTGGAAGGGGCGCCTAGGGTTCAAGCAGTGCATCCGAACTAAGGCGGCCCGGTTCGGCATAAAGACCTACGAGCTGTGCGAATCGGCAACAGGGTACTTGTACCGCTTTATAATGTATGCGGGGATGAATACGGAAGTCGAAGAGAACCTTCTTGGGTTTTCGAGTAAAATTTCCAAACTTGCCATTGACTAGGTACCTGAAACAAAGGAAAACCGATCTAATCGGTACCCTTGATTGCCACCGAAAGATGGTACCTGAAGTAATTAAGCAGATGAAGAAGAGTGTGCCACGGCATACGCTTATTGGTAGACACTGTGGTGACATGTCAGTCCTTGCTTGGAATAACATTAAAGTTGTCTCCATGGTGTCTACGTGTCACAACATCGACACGGCAGAGGGTCAAAGAGTGTTAGAGAAATACTAAATGCCTCTATCTGTGATTCAGTACAATCGCTTCATGGGGGGAGTGGATACCAAAGATTCGCTGTTATCCACTTACCGCATGGAGAGGACGCGGGGTGACAAATGGTTCGTTAAGGTATTTCATCCCCTGCTCAATGTCAGCATCGTGAACAGTATGGTGATTTTTAGGCAGCTCCACCAACAAGATCCGGGGAAGAACATACTTCACCGTACGTTCAGGATGCAATTGGCAGCTGAGCTTTTAGAGCGACACTATCCCTCTTTGACTAAGCCCAAACCAATATCTTCCGTTGCCCAACACAATCTTCCCGTAGATATTAGATTAGATCGTGCACTTGACCATTATCCATTCGATTCCACAAGCACGAACAGTAGGAATCGACGCGTTCGCAAAAGGTGCCTACTTTGCTCAATGCGGAAGCGACGAAAGGAAGTGACGACAGTTTGCAAAGCGTGCAATGTTTTCCTTTGCATTGGGCCGTGTTGGACGGATTACCACAAGTTAACTCATTTACCTTAATTTTTTTCCATTTAGATTCCCTTTTTTTTTCAAATAGTTTTTTCCATTTAGATTCCCTTTTTTTTTTCAAATAGTTTTTTCCATTTAGATTCCCTTTTTTTATTTTCAAATCGTTTTTTTCCATTTAGATTCTCTTTTTTTAATTTTTTTTATACAAAACTATAAAAATTGCCATGAAGAGGAAATTCATCATACCTATTAGTGGCAGTCCCATAATTACAGTTCAGGGAGTGTGTCGCTATTTGTTGTTTTTTTTGTATGTTGTTTGTTTTTTTGAATGTTGTTGTTTGTATGTTGTTATTTGTTTTTTTGAATGTTGTTATTTGTTGTTTGGATGTTGTTTGCGGTTGTTATTTGTTACTAGTGGTTGTTTATGGTTTTTGTTGAATGGGTGTTGTCATTTCTTATTTGGATTTTGTTATCTGAGATTGTAATTTGGTGCTGGTCGTTGTTATTTATGTTTTTTATTATTTGTTGCAAGGGTATTTGTGCATCATTTGAATAAAAATGTTTACTGAAACAAGTGCATTGTGCATCTTTGCGTTGGTTGAAGTTTCGTGTCCATTCATTGTATTTTCCACATTGGTGGAGGACAGAAACAATGTCTAAAAAATTTAATATTGTAATAATAAATTTATGTATGTGTAAAATTATTTTTTCATAGTCCGGAGCCTTACCTCTCGACCAATGTTTAAAAAACGTGTTTCATGTATTATGAAACTGAAATCAATATGAAAAAAAATATCTTCAACTTTTATTTTTATTGAACCACACAGTATCTAAATTTAAAAAAATGTGTTTTGTGTATTTTCATTATGTTCTTATGAAATTGTAATAAATATAGTAAAAAAATATTACCAATTTTTATTTTCATGATTGTTTTGTGTCAGCATATATGTGTACTCTGGTCACCAATCTGTATACAGAATGGCGGCCATCTTGGATTATGACAATGGAGTAAGTGGTAGAAAATTTGTAAACTAAACTACATTCTTTCATTGTTTTTGATATAACATCATTGTGGAAAGACTAGATTTCAGGTATAATCAGAAAGATCGTTTTATCTTCATTATTTTCTTTGTAATTTTTGTAATATTTCACTAAAGAAATGTCATAAATATTGGGTTTGTGAGAAAGTAAAAAAATTTACATCTCGATGACTAATTATATTTTTAGAAATATTTGTTAGCGGGTTTCTAATATAAAATAATATTATTAGTAACAGCAATTGTATAAACTACCAAAATATGAAAGAATTGTTATCATAAAGTGCACACTTGAAAAAATTTTAATATTTTACATTTTCAAAGAAGTACCAATGTCATAACTTCTTCAAAAACACCTCTGGATTATTTTTTTTCACGTAGTGTGTCTATTCAGGTTTGTGTAGAAATAAAAAAAAAAAGTTAATTTTCGTATAAATATATTTTTTTACTATTTGTTCCCGGAATGGGAAAATTTTTACATCATTTTTTTGTTAAAGTTAGCTATTCTAGGAAAACTTGTAATGATATTATAATGTAATAAATATGAATAATAAGATACATTATCTGGCAAACAGAAAATAATCATAAAAAAAAATTACTTTGTTTTTGTACCGATATTTAAGCAAAAGTGTCAGGGAGGTAATTTCCGCGCGATTTTTCCAAATAGGCCTGGTCTTTGACAGGTTAAAATTAAAAATAAAGTATTAAAAATGATAGTTAATCACTTAATTAAGAATTATTTAAACTAATGAGACCTTTACGGAAATAGCTTTATCTTAACCTGTAATCGTCCGGAGACGCACGGGCGCGCGCAGCTTGTGCGCATGCGCGAAAAAAATATTTCGAAATAAATATATACGACGCGCGCGCCGGCGCGTCTCCGGCCTGTCACCGGTTAATCACTTAATTAAGAATTATTTAAACTAATGAGACCTTTACGGAAATAGCTTTATCTTAAACTGTAATCGGCCGGAGACGCGCGGGCACGCATGCGCGAAAAAAATATTTCGAAATAAATATGTTTGTCTGCGATTTTCACCCTTCTATGTACAGAATTTGTATGAAGAACAAGGTCAGAATCGCTTGCGCCAACATTACCCCATAAGATGGGTAAAAATTTCATTCACCTTGCAATCCCAGAATATTTTAAAACGATTTTATCTGTGGCATGAAAATGTCAAATTTGCCGCGAATTTTATCTGCCAAATCGATGCGTGTTCCTCGACTAAAACATCGTAAAACCTATTAATTTACGTAATTAACGCAAGTAATATCGTTTTGGTACATAGTTTATTGTTCTAGGAATGTGTTTCGATCAATAAAATTGTACGATAGCTCAGAATTAATCCACAAAACATTCAATTCAAAATTCAAGATGGTATTTTGTTAGGAAATTTCCGTATTTTTCTTGGATTTTGATGGCCTTTGACATGTTAAACACCTATCATACTTTCATTGAAATAATTAAAGAAAACCTTCTCCTGTAAAATTTTCTAATTGTCGGTTGGACAAATACGAACTAAGGTGACGAATTGGTAGAAATCTCAAAAGTGGTAAGCCAAAACCAAGGCAATTGTATTTGCCTTCGATTTCGTACTAGTACTCAACTGCCGCTAGACGCATAAGGTCATGTCCTACTAGTATGTAAATTGCATTAAAAAAAAGCTGTCGGTCCTGTAACCATGTGTTTCATACACACATATTCTTTGAATGTGTATCTTTGTACTACATGAAAATTTTTTGAAGTAAGAATTTACTGAACACACAAGAGTATTGTCTTACTTGCCCTATTCCAGTCTATATACAGTGAAACCCTCTTAAGAAGTTTTCCAAGGGACCGGAAAAAACAAACTTCTTAATCTGTTAAAGGCCAGGCCCTTTCACGAAAATTCCCTAACAATGCTCCACTTTGAATTGAATGTTTTGTGGATTAATTTTGAGCTATCGTATATTTTATTGACCGAAACACATTCCTAAAACAATAAACTATGTACCAAAACAATTACTTGCTTTAATTTGATAAATTGATCGGACTATGAAAGATTTAATCGCGGCAAATTTGACATTTCGATTCCGAAGATAAAATCATTTAAAAATATTCTGGTGTCGCCACGTGAATGAAACTAGTGGCTATATCATCAATGATGTTGGCGCAAGCGATTCTGACCTTGTCCTTCATACAAATTCTGTACACAGAAGGGTCAAAATCGCATTAAAAAATATTTTCTATGAAATTTTTTCCGCACGTATGCGCACGAACTGCGCGTCTCCCGCAAGTTAACCTGTTATTTGCTGAAGACGCGCGGATAGGCGCGATTGTGCGAAAAATTAAAAAAAAAAATTTGAATAAATTATATTTGTCTGCAATTTTGACCCTTCTATGTACAGAATTTGTATGAAGGACAAGGTCAGAATCACTTGCTCCAACATTTCCCCATAAGACGGGTAAAAATTTCATTCACCTTGCAACCCCAGAATATTTTTAAACGATTTTATCTGTGGCATGAAAATGTCAAATTTGCCACGAATTTTATTTGTCAAAGTCGATGCGTGTTCCTCGACTAAAACATCGTCAAACCTATTAATTTACGTAATTAACGCAAGTAATGTTGTTTTGGTACATAGTTTATTGTTCTAGGAATGTGTTTCGGTCAATAAAATATACGATAGCTCAAAATTAATCCACAAAACATTCAATTCAAAATGGTGTTTTGTTAGGTAATTTCCGTATTTTTCCTGGATTTTGATGGCCTTTGACCGGTTAAGCAGTAAAACCTTGGGCCAATTTTGGGCCAAGGGACCGAAAAAACCAAACTTCTTAACCCCTCCGATTTATCGCGAATATTCACTTTTTACTTCTTAACCTGTTAAATGACAGGAAATTTCACGAAAATTCACTAAAAAAGCACCACTTTGAATTGAATGTATTGTGGATTAATTTTGAGTTATCGTATATTTTAATGACTGCAACACGTTCCTAGAACAATAAACTATGTACCAAAACAACATTATTTGTCTTTAATTACGAAAATTGATAGGTTTTACGATGTTTTCATCAAGTAAAACGCATCGACTTTGGCAGAAAGAATCGCGGCAAATTTGACATTTCAATGCCACAGATAAAATCATTTAAAAATATTCTGGGGTTGCAAGGTGAATGAAATTTTTACCCATCTTATGGGGAAATGTTGGCGAAAGCGATTCTGACCTTGTTCTTCATACAAATTCTGTACATAGAAGGGTCAAAATCGCATTAAAAAATATTTTCTATGAAATTTTTTCCGCACGTATGACATTTCGATTCCGAAGATAAAATCATTTAAAAATATTCTGGTGTCGCCACGTGAATGAAACTAGTGGCTATATCATCAATGATGTTGGCGCAAGCGATTCTGACCTTGTCCTTCATACAAATTCTGTACACAGAAGGGTCAAAATCGCATTAAAAAATATTTTCTATGAAATTTTTTCCGCACGTATGCGCACGAACTGCGCGTCTCCCGCAAGTTAACCTGTTATTTGCTGAAGACGCGCGGATAGGCGCGTATTGTGCGAAAAATTAAAAAAAAAAATTTGAATAAATTATATTTGTCTGCAATTTTGACCCTTCTATGTACAGAATTTGTATGAAGGACAAGGTCAGAATCACTTGCTCCAACATTTCCCCATAAGACGGGTAAAAATTTCATTCACCTTGCAACCCCAGAATATTTTTAAACGATTTTATCTGTGGCATGAAAATGTCAAATTTGCCACGAATTTTATTTGTCAAAGTCGATGCGTGTTTTTCGACTAAAACATCGTCAAACCTATTAATTTACGTAATTAACGCAAGTAATGTTGTTTTGGTACATAGTTTATTGTTCTAGGAATGTGTTTCGGTCAATAAAATATACGATAGCTCAAAATTAATCCACAAAACATTCAATTCAAAATGGTGTTTTGTTAGGTAATTTCCGTATTTTTCCTGGATTTTGATGGCCTTTGACCGGTTAAGCAGTAAAACCTTGGGCCAATTTTGGGCCAAGGGACCGAAAAAACCAAACTTCTTAACCCCTCCGATTTATCGCGAATATTCACTTTTTACTTCTTAACCTGTTAAATGACAGGAAATTTCACGAAAATTCACTAAAAAAGCACCACTTTGAATTGAATGTATTGTGGATTAATTTTGAGTTATCGTATATTTTAATGACTGCAACACGTTCCTAGAACAATAAACTATGTACCAAAACAACATTATTTGTCTTTAATTACGAAAATTGATAGGTTTTACGATGTTTTCATCAAGTAAAACGCATCGACTTTGGCAGAAAGAATCGCGGCAAATTTGACATTTCAATGCCACAGATAAAATCATTTAAAAATATTCTGGGGTTGCAAGGTGAATGAAATTTTTACCCATCTTATGGGGAAATGTTGGCGAAAGCGATTCTGACCTTGTTCTTCATACAAATTCTGTACATAGAGGGGTCAAAATCGCAAGACAAACATTTTTTTCGCACATGCGTACAAAGCGCGCGCGTGTCTCCGGCCAATAAGAAGTTAAACGAAATGTCAGTTTTATGAAAACTTTATGTTACTACCGCTTCACAATTAAAGCTCTATAAATGAAACATTTCTGAACCTAGCCGAATACTAAAATCTGTTTTTGAAAGGTTACAAAATAAGCTTTCAAATTGTTATATTACTAATAAATATTAACATTTGCAAATATTAAAATTTGGAATGCAAACATAAAAAAAATGTAAAAATGACTCACGTGATGTTTTTATGTGAAAACGGTACTAAAATCACGGATTATGTAAAAAACAATACTTATTCTCTTGTATAAATGTATAATAAACAATTTTGACACCTCACTTTTATATCATTTCATACAAAAAAATTTAATAAAAATTAACAATATCCAGCGGCCCGTTGGCGGATTTGGCAGGTAAAATTAATGTCAACCGTATGTCTGACAGAGTAGGTCTTTTTATGTATTTCTATGGACAACTTGAATAGGGATGTGCAGCTTTATTCACAATCGACCTTTTACTTTTTGTTTTAGGGATGTCACTAAAACAATAACGGAGTTATAACGATTTCTATGGAGACACGCGTTGATGTGAAGACACGCGTTGATGTGAAGACACGCTTATTGTACTTGACTGCTAATGTCATTTTAACACATATATCTGCTTCCGTTGCTGACAGGTTCAGTTCAGTTTCAGTGCCGGTAACCCGGGCGTTTATTTTATTTTCATTGTGTACATAGATTTCTTTTACCCACCTCACTAGACAAAGTCTAAAGTCACGAAACTTCTTAACCCGTCAATGGCCAGCAAATTCCAGGAAAAATACAGAAATTTCGTAACAAAACACGATTTTGAATTGAATGTTTTATGGATTAATTTTGAGCTATCGTATATTATATTGACCGAAACGCATTCCTAGAACAATAAACTATGTACCAAAACAACATTACTTGTGTTACTTACGTAAATTAATAGGTTTTTCGATGTTTTAGTCGGAGAACACGCATCAATTTTGACAGCTAAAATTCGCGGCAAAAATGACATTTCTATGCCACAGATAAAATCGTTTAAAAATATTCTGGGGTTGCAAGGTGAATGAAATTTTTACCCATCTTATGGGGTAATGTTGGCGCAAGCGATTCTGACCTTGTTCTTCATACAAATTCTGTACATAGAAGGGCCAAAATCGCAGACAAACATTTTTTGTTTGAATTTTTTTCGAATTATTTTCTCGCGCATGCGCACAATACGCGCGCGCCGGCGCATCTCCAGCAAATTGGAGGTTAAGAGGGTTTCACTGAATTATATATAACGACATTGGTATGCAAATGTTTTTATCATTGTGATTAACCTCCAAAAATGATAAAAATATCAAAAAAATTTCCTGTTACGATTTGCTGTTAAATACGTTTTTGGAAATCTGTTTTCAGGACCATGCCTAGTAGTGTGCGACGAGGGTCACTTGCTGAAGAACGAGAAGACTAGCATATCGCAATCCATGAACCGTGTCAAGACGCTGCGACGTATTGTTCTTACTGGAACACCTCTGCAAAACAATCTCAAAGAATGTAAGTTGTTATTAATTTAATAATCATCTCTTTATTTCTCACGCAGGTGGATGGAAAATAATATATCATTTATTTATTTTATTCAGGTTCTCCATAAAACAGTTATACACTAAAACATTATGGAGAAGATTCATTGTATACCTATTCTTGTGGGTGGCTCTCACCCATCCAACATCGGCATTTCTTTATGGGTAGTCAGTTCATCTCATGTATGGGTCATTAATCAGTCCATCTCTTCCGTCCATTTTGTGTCACTTTTGAGTCACTTCTTCTATGTTCAACCATCAATAAATTTTGCATTCCATAGAAATCAATCCTATCTCCAACATTGGTTTTATATAATAATAATAGTTTATTGCAGAATGTGCGTGAGGGTAGTGTAGGGCAATACATATCATATTTCGAAATAATATTAGAAAAATTAGACAAAATAACTGCTAAATAAAGGGCGCCGTTTGTCGTGTCAATCACATATATTATAAAATCCTTTCCTTTTATAATATTAAAAATGGTTCCATGACAACTCAGAATCATGCAATCAACCTCTTTGAAAGGTCATTAACCCCTGGTCAGCCAGGGAAGGCCAGCAAAAAGCACCACTTTGAATTTTGAAATGAATGTTTTGTGGATTAATTTTGAGCTATTGTATATTTTATTGACTGAAACTCCCACCTCACTAGACAAAGTCTAAAGTCACGAAACTTCTTAACCCGTCAATGGCCAGCAAATTCCAGGAAAAATACAGAAATTTCGTAACAAAACACGATTTTGAATTGAATGTTTTATGGATTAATTTTGAGCTATCGTATATTATATTGACCGAAACGCATTCCTAGAACAATAAACTATCTACCAAAACAACATTACTTGCGTTAATTACGTAAATTGATAGGTTTTACGATGTTTTAGTCGAGGAACACGCATCAATTTTGACAGATCAAATTCGCGGCAATTGTTCTAGGAATGTGTTTCGGTCAATAAAATATACGATAACTCAAAATTAATCCACAAAAAATTCAATTCAAAATTCAAAGTCGTGCTTTGTTAGGGAATTTCTGTGTTTTTTTTTACGGCTTGTGACAGGTTAACATCCATCAATCCAAATAAGTGGAATATTTCTGAATGCTTCCGAAAACCATTTTTGAAATACGCTATCAAATTTTATCATTCGAAATAAACAAACCTATAATTTTTTAAATGTTAAAAATTTTGAATGTAAACATAAAAAAGTTGTAAAAATGACTCACCTTACGTTTTTTCTAACTAAAATTACCGATAATGAATAAAAATAAAAACACCCATATTTTATTAGGCCAATTTATTACAAGCATTATTCTCAACTCACTTTTTTATTGTTTCATGTAAATAAATACTCCAAAGTTTCATTATTTCTTTTTAAATTGTGATCGAAAACTTTGAATTCATAAAGGTGTACATTTTAATTATTTTGCGGTTAACTTTTAGAATTGAATGCAAAGCTTCTTAAAGTTTTCTCTTTCTAACACCTTTAGATCATATTTATAATTATGGTAAGGGAGATATAACGATTTCTATGACACCTATATGAGTTGTTATGAAAGCCTAACGAATTAGGCTGAGGGGTTAACCTTTTTTTTCCATCACTTTTAATAACTTTTCAATGGTGGTGTTGATGTTGCATGATTCTGAGTTGTCCGGTCACCATCAAAATTAGTAGGATGCTTCGGTCACAAGCTGTTGTTTGATGACTTCACAAATTTGCATCTTCAAGGAATCTTCACTACTAATAAAAACATAATTCTCCGTGGACACTCCGTGGACACAAAAAATTACCAAAACGCCTTTTGCATCTAATCCTAGAAAACACTTCAATGCAAATGGAGTGGTGGATGCTTGGAACAAACTTCCACAACATGTCATCGATGCAACTAACATAAACCAATTCAAAGCTCTATTGGATTCATATTTGGAGAGAAGAAAGGACTAACTTAGTTAAAAATTAAAATTTACTCTCAAACTATTGTGAAATTAGATGTGAGCGCATCAGCAGAATGCTGCCTGCTCATTATATAATAATAATAATGAGAAAAAATTCAGTCAGTCGCGATGATAAAACAGGAATCTACAGATATCACTCCATTAAATTAATGAAAAATGGTTACTATGGTAAAACAGGTGTTGCATCCGAAACTGTTTCCAAATTACAGCTTCAAATGCAACAGGAAATGAACTGTAAATTAGACAAAACAAAACGAAAACGACAAGGTGGCATTTGCTGGAATTAAGTGATAATATGTGTACGGAAAGATTGCAAGGGAAGCAGGAATACCAATCACTTACCTCTGAGAAGCCAAACACAACACAATCGCAAAATGTACGTTATATTAGTCCACTGCAATACCTCGAAACATTAAGGTCAAAAACACCTTATTTTATGTTCTGTTTTTTTCACAACCAAATGCACTTTTTTTTCTTTTTTTTTTTAAATGGCTTTTCACCCCAAGGGAGTGTTCTGGCCAGTGTCAAGTGAATGCTTTTGTGAGTGTAATTTTTGTTTAATATTAACTAATTTAGTTTTAATAACAAGAACCTATCTACATTATATAACAATACTATACAAATAATAATACACAAAATTATTACAATAAAAAATTATTTTAATTAAACATAACAAGGAAATTAAAAGATATGCTGACACAATTTATTGTGCGTAAAAAATAAAATAATAAATACATGAAACTTAACTTACAGTTACAAATTGATGCTGTTAATATTCAGGAAATTAGCCAAGATTTTATACACGCGTTTGTTCACAGAAGATAACAGGCATGCAATGTTGTAGGGAGGCAATATGCCCGAACTGATTAGGTGAGGGATGAAATTTTTGTATGAATTATTTAAAGGGCAACTGAAAAAAATATGATTGAGATCCTCTTCGCCAAGACGACATTCACACATCGCAGAATTCTTAACATGAATTTTTGTCAAGTGAACATTGTGGCAGCAATGCCCTATCCGCATGCGGCAAATGGAGGATGTCGAGAATTTGTTAAAAGAAAGTCTGGAAAACCACGGTTTTGAAGGAATCGTTGGCTGAATTGTGAAAAAGTTATATCCTTTTGATTGACTAGATTCTTCCCAATGATTCTGCCATGTGGAAATCATGTTTTCCTTCAATTTTATGAAAATGTCATCGGTGTTTAAAAATTTGTATAAAATATCCCCCGAAATAATGGCATCTTTCGCCAATGAATCGGCCTTTTCATTTCCAGGGATACCGCAGTGACTAGGTATCCAAGCCAAGACGATTTCTTTGTTAGAGTCGGTTAATTTATGAATTAAAGTACGAATTCCAACACAGAAATCGTCTTCTGGGTAATGGAAGGGGGAAGAGTTTAATTTTTGAAGTGCACTCAGGGAATCGGAGAGAATTGAGAAGTTTCCAATGTGATCATCATCAATGTATTTGAGGGATTCAAAAATGACTATACATTCAGCAGTGAAAACGGAAGCCTCTTTTGGAAGTTTAATTTTTCTATCGACTTGATCTGATGGGCAGTGGAATGCCGCTCCCGCATGGTTTGATAAGGGAGACTTGGAACCATCTGTGTAAATAATTTTCCAGTTGGAATATTTCGAATTTAAAATTTGGATAAGTTTTCTTGGAGCTTCGTGATTGTTAATTATGCCGAGAGAAAAAAGAATATTTGGTTTACACAAATTAATACGAAAGGAGTTGGCATATAAAGGAAGTCTGTCTGATGGATTTAAGAGGGGTTTATACGCACTGTACGTATGGAGGCTTTTAACAAGAAGAGGGATTGATTTGTTCCTCCAATATGGAAGTGATTTCACTTGAGCAGTGAGTGCAGTAATTTTGTCTTTCAGTGGGTGATTAGAGAGTCTTAAGCCTTTAAATAAAAACTTGTCAGCCAAGAACTGTCTTCTGAAATGAGGAGGAGCCTCCACAGCCTCCACTTGTAAAGCGTTAATTGGGGAAGAACGCATTGCTCCGATAATCAATCTTAAACTTTGAAATTGGATACGGTCCAACCTCGCGAGGTTCTTTTTAGAAGTGGGTTCGATGAGGAATGACGCGTAATCCAAATGACTCCTAACATATGCGTTATAAAAAAGTTTTTGGGTGAATGGGTGACTTCCCCACCAGACCCGTGAAACGGCACGTAAAGCGTTGAGGCCAGCTTGACATTTGTTAATGATTAAATTAACATACGGGTTCCATGTTAACTTAGAGTCTAAAATTACCCCAAGAAATCTTATCTGTACCTGCATAGGGAGAATTGAATTATTTATTTGGACTGTTACACGCGGAGTAACACGTTTTCTGGAAAAGACGATAACATTGCTTTTGGAAGGAGAAATTTCTAAGCCGTGATTTGTTAACCAGGTGTCAAGGTTTTTCATGCAAATGTTAATTAATTCCTCCAGAATAGAAATAATTTGTCCTGAAATATATATAAAAAGATCATCCGCGTACTGAAGTATTTTACAAGATGGATGCATACTGCGATGCAGGTCAAAGGTATATATATTAAAAAGAATAGGACTAAGGACGGAGCCCTGAGGCAAACCCTTGTTTACTATTCTTTCCAGTGGAAGAGAATCCAGCACCTGGATTTGAATTTTCCTGGTAAGAAGGAGGTTAATTATAAAACTGGAAAGCTTACGAGGGATGCCAATTTTTAATAATTTATTAAATAAAACATCTAATAAAACATTGTCAAAAGCTCCGCACACATCAAGGCAAACACCGACAAGGAATTCATTATCGGCCAGGGCCAACTGGATATCAGAAGTCAGGATGGACACACTTTTGATTGTACTTTTTCTTTTTCGAAAGCCAAACTGAGAGCTGGGAAGAATTTTCTCATTTTCTACATACCAAATGCACTTCGATTCAGTCTTGTAATGTTCTATTTTCAAATGCTTTTTTCATCAAGGTGATATGGTTAGAGAGGGTAGGAACTGGATAAATGACATTCCAGTAGGTACTATGCATATTATCATTTCAAAAACAAACAACAGGAATGTAAACATAATTTTGTTTTTTTCGTAAATAATGAAAATGCTTGACATGGTATAACAGAAATCTACTAATATTGAAAGTTAACTGGAATCACAGAGACATCTGTTGGCAATAATAGTTGCTCGTATTTTTTTAATTTTTTTTTTTAAATTTATTTATTTTAGATTATTATTAGTATTATTTAAAAATAATACTAATAATTATTATTATTATTTTTAAATAATACTTAGATTATTATTTATAATAATTAGATTATTATTAGTATTATTTAAAAATCTGGATATTATAATTAAAAAAGATATTCAAATACAAGAGATATGCTGTGGTGTCCGCCCGACTGTCGGCGAATTACTTCCTAATGTGAAGAGTTTGAATACGGAAAGAATTCATTTATTTTTTAACAATATCGGCGACACCAGGATTCACAGTCCCACCCAGTAAAAACTGCCGATAGCACATCTCTTATGACTCCAGTACACATTGGCCGAGTGCGTTGGCCAGATTTTTGTTGTACCGTTCACACGTTGGCGTGTTTCATTCTGCGTTGGTCGCTAGATGGAGATGGACATTAGCGGGGCCGCTGCAATTTACTTGTACAGCGCGATGCGATGTATTCTGTATGTAGCCATTAATGACTCTTTTTTAAAATTCAGTTGGTGGAATATTCATATTATCTGCTATTGAACTCCAAGCATCATTAACCTACTGTATAGGGCCCGCAGATACTTCAATAGTGCACAACTGCTAACCCTGCACAAATCGCAAGTGCGCCCCACGGTTGAATTTGGCAGCCATCTCTGGTCTGGAGCTCCAAAATACCTGGAAAATACCCTCGACTCTGTGCAGAAACGGGCGGTCCGTTTGATAGATTCTCCCATCTTAACAGACGGATTGCAATTTTTAGAGCACAGGCGTCGAGTGGGAATGCTATCCTTGTTCTACCGGTATTACAATGGAAGATGCTCCGAGGAACTAGCATCATTGATCCCTTCGGCACCGGTGCATAGTCGGGAAACATGCCAAACGTGTGCCCAACATTTGTACACGGTTGACATTTGTCACATGAGAACGGGTCGTTTTCGACTCGTTCTTATGTTCAACAGCTCGGCTGTGGAATGATTTGCCGGCCTCTGTGTTTCCTCCTTTTTTTTTTTTTTTACATTAACTCCACACAGGAGGCCCTGAGGAAAATAATTTCCCTCAGGGCCTATGTCATCTGGGATACTGTGTGGAGGGTCTTTTTGAGGAGAGGAAGGAATGAATGAACATTGGTCTTGAAGAGACCCATGTTGTAGGAACAACAGCCTACAACATAGGCCTCTTCAAGACCAATGTTCATTCCTTCCTCTCCTCAAAAAGACCCTCCACACAGCATCCCAGATGACATAGGCCCTGAGGGAAATTATTTTCCTCAAGGCCTCCTGTGTGGAGTTAATGTAAAAAAAAAAAAGTTCTTGAGTTTATTCGTTACAAACTACAAAAATACAAATCATTCCTCATTATTATATTAGTGTGATTATCATTAATTACTCTGAAATCGCAACTAAACATGTATTATTTAAAATATATTAATTGTGATAATAATCAATTCCTCATTACTCCACGACGCCATGTTTGTGAAACAATCGTTGGAACAATTAAGCGCGACAAACAGCGTCCACTCCGGCCGACGCGTTTCTATGAACTGAGCGCTCGGGCAATGTGTGAACGCTGTTTGCGGCTTGTGACAAATTCCTTTGATTTGTGCACGAAAAACCGACACCCATCGGCTCGTCGGCGAGCATTGGCCGCAAACGCCAAAAACACACAAAATGGCCCTGTACACGTTGGCCCAATGCACTCGCCAATCGCACTCGGCCAACGTGTACTGGAGTCATTATATTGCAATTATCTTTGATAATTATTATTTTGTATTCAGACCTTAAATTAAACAATAACAATACATACATGCTTATAATAACAGAAAAGAATTGATAAATATTAAACACAAAAATTTATGCAAAAGCTGTGACCATCAAGGGGGACTCCATCCAGGCAACTATGGCAGTAATGATAATTTTCATCAATTGCCTACATAGTCTGCGCAATAAGCTTCACGTGCGGTGGCGGAGAAGTGCTTCTAAAAGAGTGCACTCATCTGTCCAGGAACATTCCCATAGAGCTGCAGTATCTCGGTAGATGGAATAGTTAGCTTAGGCAATTTGGATGCAGTGTAATCTATCCACAGTTCTGACGTATTAATAACTAGACCTATTTTTAAGCTTTCATTGTGCAACACTGCATGGTGACATAAATTGGGGAAATAATAATAGTTTTTCCCTTCCAGACTACTGCATGGTTCAGTTTGTGAAGCCAGACTTGCTGGGAAAGTACAATGACTACCTGAACAGGTTTGTGAACCCCATCACCAACGGACAGTACACCAATTCCACTGAGCAAGACATTCGCGTCATGAAGAGGCGCTCACACGTCCTGCACAAGATGCTGGACGGGGCCGTGCAGGTAATCATTCATTCTTTTCATTTTAAAAGATTTCCAAGGGACCAGAAAAAAAATTATGTGGGAATCTAGCAAGTGGGTTTCATTGTATGAACTTTGGTTTTATCCAACTGCAAAGTATAGGCGTACTGCTGATAGCTCCGTTATAACCTCTCCCTCTTTCTTATAATCATTCATGTAATAGAAAGAGAGGTAACAGCGAAGCTCTCTACTGCGGGCAGGAACAACATATGTATACCTACTCCCTTTTATAATAATAATAATAATTGGATAATTTGTTGAGCGCCATTTTTTGAAAAATCACCTCAAGGGCGCTTTATCTATCTATATTAGTGGTAGTATTGATATCTTATATTCTAGGTTTGTCAAATGAGTCGTAACAGTCCGAGCGGGATTTTTTGCGATGGAATTTTTAACCCTTATGCTTTTAATAATGTATAAGGGAAAAAATCTACTGTTCATTTCATGAATGTAGCCTCTATGACGGCTTAGGAAATAATTTGTCTATGAATTTAAAAATTCTTCAAAGTAATGCGGATCATGAAAATGAATATGTTTGAGTTTTAAAGTAGTACAGAGATCATTATTTCTTTAGAAACACTTTTTGATTCTATGTGTTCAGGTATATGTAGAAATAATGAAACCAGTTTAACCTGTAATGGGCCGGAAGCGCTCATTTGCGCGCAGCTTTTGCGCATGCGCGAAAAAAATATTTTTATTATTTTAACATCTTCAGGCTGGCAATTGACATTCTTTTGTTAGAGAATTTTTATAAAATTTGGCAGGTAGGTAAAAAAAAAATTGTTTTAATTTCAATTTAATACAATATAATTCCACCACGTATAACAGAACAATAAATAAACTCATAACATCATTAATGATATAGCCACTAGTTTCATTCACCTGACAACACCAGATTCGTGGAATCGAAATGTCATTTTAGGCACAAATTGAAGCTGTCAATATTGACGCGTGTTCCTCGACTAAAACATCGTAAAACCTATTAATTTACGTAATTAACGCAAGTAATGTTGTTTTGGTGCATAGTTTATTGTTCTAGGAACGTGTTTCAGTCAATGAAATATACGATAGCTCAAAATTAATCAACAAAATATTCAATTCAAAATCGTGTTTCGTTACGAAATTTCCATATTTTTCCTGGAATTTGCAGGCCTTTGACAGGTTAAATGGGAGTTTTTTAAAATTAAATTTAGGTATTCTGGAGAAAAGTCTTATTGTATAATGGTGTTAAGGGACATACTTCACTTATTTATTTAAGCAGTGATTCCTGACATTATTTGGAGTAAAAAATGTAAATGAAATTTTGGTCTCTGGTTACTTTTTTTGATGTTTCTTTTTTCAATTTAAATCATAAAAATCAATATTTATTGGACTGTTAGGGTTTGGGTGAGGAGTTATGTGTTTACTCGGCTAAGTGACCAGTGATGAGAAATTGAAGAAATTTTTTTTTGGTTTGGTTTGGAAAAAAAATTATTGAAAACAAAAAACATCTAAAAAGTAACCGGAGACAAAAAATTAATTTACATTTCTTTAATTTAATATGAAGTCGGGAATCGTGATTAAAGTAAGTCAAGAACGTCCCGTAACTCCCTGTATTAACAACTAAATATAAATAATAAGATACATTATCTGTAAAATCGCAAAATTTTAAAGCATAGTCCTGATTTTTGAACATAACTTATCAAGGTAATTTGCGTGCGGTTCTGAAAATCTAGTCCAACAGTTGTCTGCATTTTGGTTTTATTCTACTCCAACGTTGTATGGGTTAATTGCTACTTTTAAGAGGGCTTGGTTGAACTCAACCAGAAATTTGTCATATTTAAACAATTTCTAGAAGTTACGAAACATTTTTACAAAAAAACAAAATATGATTTCGAAAGGTTGTTGTGTTGTCTGGTAAAGCAGTGTTTTATATTTTTTAAGAGTTAAAAAAATTTATTTAAAAAAAAAGTTATACTGTTAGTCGATGCTCAGATTTATTAATTTTCAAACCAGAAATATTATTATACAAGACAGAATTCGTACCATATAATACAGTAAATAAATCAATACATTATCTGGTAGAGCCATGTTTCAAAGTTTTAATTTTAGTTCAAATAAAATCGTTAAAAAGAAATCCTGGCACTTGTTTCTTGCCGAAAATTGCTCTATTTGTTTATTTATTTGCGCATTTACTAACTAATATTATTTCAGATTTTTTTAGACACATATTTGGATTAGACATTATTGAAGAATAATAAATTATTTTAAACAAAAATGATTTTAGGAAATATATGTTTTTAATTAATTTACCAACTGTTTGGTCATCTTTATGGCAGCCAAAAACATAAGTTCCAAACCAATTCATTCCGGCCCGAACCGCGGCCTAGAGAGGACGTCTCTGTGACGCTCTTCCCATCAAAATTTTGATGTAATCATTTTGGTAAAATTGGTCACAAAAGGTTCAAATAAGAAAATTTTCACCATGAAATACAAGTCCCAAAATCAAAAACTTATTTGCATTTTGAATAAAAAAACAAAGATTTTATTTTTGTTGTTTGTTTTGGGGGTGTTATGCCGTGTTACGCTACCTCCTCCTTTAGCCTAAAGATTTTATTGTTTCACCCAGACGCAAGCGATATTAGGATAAGAATGAAATGTAACTAGTTAATTCTGGTTCGCTGATAATACAGTCATGTTATTTGAATTATTCCAGAGACGAGATTACGCAGTATTGGCGCCATTCCTTCCCCCCAAGCACGAGTATGTCCTGTTCATCTCCCTGACAGAGATCCAGGTGAAGCTCTACGCCTATTATCTGGAAAACCACTCCCGAAGGTAAGAATTCTCAATCCACCCTTTTCTTGCATTTTTCCTTTATTTCTTCCAGTCCCTAATTAATTTTATAGTTCTCGTAAAACTTGCAAAAATAGATTACGTTGATCGTTCCTCTATGTATCGTTTTAAGGCGTCAAGGCCTAGAGTAAGCATTCAAAAAGAAAAAGAAGATAGTTTGAAAGGGAGATACGTAAATACGAATGTTAGAAGGAGCACCCTAATATTAACCCATGCAGATTTGAAATTAAATTACTGATACCGCTCATAAAAAGATGTCTACGGCCGGCGAATTCTTTAGTATTTCCGCATTCCAATAAAATTAAAATAATTTGAATATTTCTAAATGTATCCAAAAACTAAAAACTGTTTTTGAAAGGCGATTAAATACGCTTACATTGTTCTGGCTGAAGTTTGACGTTATAAATCTGAATAATTTTTTTTTTGCAGATATCTATGGAACTCAAATCGTAGCGTTTAGTGTTTTCTCTTTCTAACACTGCTTAGATCACATTTCTCGTCATGATAGTAAGGGAGACAACGATTTTTATGAGACCTGATGGGCTGACCCATAAAAGGGTCAAATTTACTCCGATAATCGGCTGTTTGACCCATAAATGTGTCAAATTTTCTCAACCGGTTAAAAAACGATAATAATTAAGCGTAAATTGTGAAAATATTTAATAAAACATGCCTCGTTTAAAGTCGAGCAAAAATCGTTGGACAAATGCTTGTGTTGCTTTTAATGATATACTGTGAATTTAATCATTCCCATAACATGTTAAATAACAGAATAAAATGTGTTTTTAATAATTTTCAAAGCCGAGGGAATTTCATATAATTACCGTTTCAGCTCTAGAAATGTATATGTAGATATTATCTTCAAAAGTACCTTTCAGGAACTTAACCTCTCCGTTAGTGAGTTTTAAAAAATAAAGTGGTACTGCGGGAGTGAGTTTTTTCAATAATTAAAATAGATATTTTTTTAAATGCCAAATCACGGAATATGATAAAATAATATACTTTTACTGAGAAACTAGCACATAAAAATCAATAATATGGTTTTTAGAAGGAAAAAACAAAAACATGCTTTCAGAAATCACCAACCATCGGTCATCAAAACAGAGGTTTATTATCTTCTAAAAATTAAATTCACTTACCACAATTTGAATTATTCCATATGCAACTTTAAAATTTTTTTTTACACAATCATATAGGGACACAAATTTAACCATTTACACTAAAACAGTTTTTTTTTTTTTTTTTTTTTTTTTCGGTAACTAATATTGTTTTTTTGTATGGTAGTCCTCGAAACATGGATATACGCAAAACGCAACATTACAGTCGGTGCACATATATTTCGTATCCTTTCTTTTTTGAGGTCGAACTGCTGTATGTCTACATACATGGCATTGTCGTTGAGTTCGTTTTCCTTGGGCTCCAGTTTCTGGTACAGGACGAAGAAAATGTTTCCCTAAAAGACGAGTTGGATGGTCCACTACTCGCCTTCCTCCAGATGATGCCGGCCTGTTTGTATGATATTTTTCGACCAACTGAGATATAAGGTTTTCCCGGAATTCGCTAAATGATAAAACCTTTTGCGTTTTCAAACGATGCAAAAAAAAAGCATTTAGTGTCCCAATATCAATCAATCTGAAGAAAAATTTTTTGTACCATTTTAGAGATTTTCTAGAACTGTCTGCAAAGCCTAAAATGCGGTCCACTTTGTCAACAGCTCCCATATTTTTTGTATATTCTAAAACTGCCTCTGGTTTTATTTTATTTTCTCCCGTGGAGAAATCAATTTTGTCTGTTACTATCATTGCGTCTGAATGTATGTTAGTGAGCATTATTACATCTCTTTTATCGCGCCATTTCATTGCCATGAGATTGTTGGAATTCAGTGCCTTCACTTCTCCTCTTTTCATCT
This sequence comes from Limnephilus rhombicus, assembly GCA_929108145.2. Taxonomy (NCBI): domain Eukaryota; kingdom Metazoa; phylum Arthropoda; class Insecta; order Trichoptera; family Limnephilidae; genus Limnephilus; species Limnephilus rhombicus. The sequence continues at coordinate 41,574,152 of OV815277.1, read as the reverse complement.
TCTCATTACCAAATTTTGGCATATCTTTTCGGTTCGCTCTAACCGTTCCACATGCATTTGTTTTATTTTTATGCAGGAAATCAAACAATGTTGGGCTTGTATACCAATTATCAACAAACAATCTGTGACCTTTCCCTAAATAATCACTTAGCATTGTGGTAACGACTGACCCTGATATACCAATATCGGGATTCATCTTTATGTCTGATTCAGAGCCAGTATACACAATTATATCCAAAACATAGCCGGTTAGTGCATCACAGTGCACAAACAACTTTATCCCAAATCTATGTCGTTTTGATGGAATATAAATTTTGAATGAGAGTCTTCCCTTCCACAACACGAGACTCTCATCTATACAGAGATTTTGAAAAGGATAAAAAGTTGTTTTGAAAATCGTCTTCAAAGGATCCAGAAGATTTCTTATTTTACATAATTTGTCGGTTGTCCTAATATCGTTATCTGAAAAATGAAGGGCACGCAGCAAAAGTAAAAATCTGTCCTGGGAAAATAAGACTTTGAAGAAAGGGGTTTCAATTACTGGATTATTCGTCCAGTATTTCTTCAGTGAGTTTTTTCCCACAAGACCCATAAGCATAATCGTGGCGAAAAATGTATACATTTCGGCCTCCGTGGTATCTTTCCACTTCTTCATTTTTGAGTTTAGGGAAACGTCTAAGGAAATTTTTGCAGCGTACTTATTCGTTTGGCTGACAATTATTTTCACTACGTCAAGCGTAAAAAATATTTCAAAAAACTCAATTTCCAACGAATTTTCGCTAACAGAAATATTTTGTTTTATACCTGAGTTGCTGGAGTTGAATTCATGGATAACGGGTGTAAATTCACCCTGATCCCATTTACGTTGATCAACTTTTCTCTTTTTAGCTGTTGAACAACTAGGTACGGTTGTTTCATCCGAATCAGATGTATCAGATTCATCGGATGAACTATCTGAATGTATTGGTATATCTTCAATATCCTCGAAAACATCTTCATCTTCACTTTCGATCAAAGCATTGGCAATGTCTTCGGCGTTCATTTTATATAAGTTCTGAAATAGAAAGTCAAACTACTTATAAAGCAATATCTATATTGTAATGTCAAAGATAATAACCAATATCTTACAAATAACACTACGAACAATAAACAACACAATTCACAATACGGACAAATAACACGTTCCAAATGTCAATAACTGTCAAAAACTGTCTTCAAACTATATAAAATCACTAACAGCACAATCATATAAATAAATATACACATTTAAACACGTAAAATATTTCGTCAATGCGAAATCAAACACGAAACAGATAATTTGCAGCGTAAAACACATAAAAACATCAACGGTTTATTCTTTCAAAATGCGGCGTTCAGCATAAAAGGTTTGCTATAACCGACTGCCGAACGGTGACGTCACAAAATATTTAAATCGTGAATAACTCGGTCGGTATAATAGATAAATCGCTAAAAACTTCGAAAAGTTATGTAGAATTGATCAGAGATGTCGGTAACCTTCAGTTTTTGTGAAGAAACCTAGTAATAATTAATTTCTAGGCGCTAACGTACATGTACGGTCATACTCCCGGACAGGTTAAAATCAAGTGTTCATGAGAAATTTGTTATAAATCGGTAGATATTCGGAATGCAGGGGCTAAACACGCAGTTTTTATTTTTTGATTTGAGATTCTGTTTTTAGGGATATTATGCCGTGTTGCGCTGCCTCCAAACATTTAGCCAATGTTTCAGACAGCATTAAAATTTCCATTTTCCATCAATCTGCATTGCCCGTCGCTAGGAAAAATATATTTTTTTGCATTTAATAGAAAAAAATATCAGACAGCAAAATGACATCTACATTTTTCAGTCCAATTATGCTCAACAGCCACTGGTTGAAATCCTTCGGGTAGGTGCTGTTACAACCTGTATAATCTCGTGAAAATTGCTGTGAACACACTACACGTAAAAATGATTGATGAATTAATATGTAATTGGTAATTTGTAGACCAAATGCTGACCGCAAGACCACCCCCTCCCTGTTTGCCGACTTCCAGTCCCTGCAGCGCATCTGGACGCATCCCCTCGTGCTGAAGGCCAACTCTGAGCGGTACGAACTGATGCAGCAGAAAAAGGTAACCAATCATGTTCTAAATGCGACATACAATTTTACCTATCAATTAAATTCCTATAACCACTGGAGCAATTTTTGCCATATATTGGCGCCATTTTAAATGTCTCCGATTGCTTTTCCGATAAAAAAGCCCATTTTCTCTTGATTTGGCAATTTTTTTTTTTTTTTAAATATTTGTAGCTCCCATGTTTGTTATTTTGGATTTAAAACGAAGCTATTGAAATGCTTTATCTATTATGACCAGAGGCGGCCCGTGACAAAATTTGCCAGCAGTGCATTTCACAAAAAATGGTAACATTAATACGGGAAAATATAATTAATTGATTCACAGATTCGCGAAAACCAACATCAAGTTGTAATCGTATACCTATCAACTCGATCCAACAAACTAAATTGCAATACGTTATGTATATGTACTGGGAATATGAATGTTCATTAACTTTTCGGTAAAATAAAGGCTATCGTTTACACAACTTTCACTTCACAATTTATCATCAATCACGAAAAAAAAATGTGTTCAAGCGATCACGTTCACAAAGCCAAGATGCTTTCGAATATTTAATACTTTGTTTTAAAAACTCTATTCATAGTTTTTTTTTTCCCTTAACCTTACTTCTATTATATTTAGCAAAGGTTTTGGAGAGCCATTATTTTTTAAAAACAATTTATTCTCAAATGAAATTCGGTTGCTTTTGAAAAAATCGACGTTTATCGCAATGTTTTCATTACCACTCATTTTTAAATAAGTTTTTTACAGAGCAAAACTAGCGAAAACCATTAAAAATGTGTCAATAGTGATCAGTGATCTGCCAAATGCTTGATTTCGCCGCCCCGGTGCGATAGTAGAGCTAATACATAACATTGTCAATTAGTTGAAAATTCGTTATTCCTAACTAAGTCATTCCAAACGTTCGGTAACATATAACGCATGTTAAAGGTTTTGTCATAAAACTTCTGCGCATGTGCGCCGCTAGTGCACGAGCGTGTCATATATCTTCCCTTATGTCTTGCCCATTTCACGGCTCCAGCCTCTGTAGACTGTCCCAGTAGAAATATCACTTTGTGGGAGCGGGCCGTATCGGCAGAGACGGGACGAGAAATAAAAGGCGTCAGTCGGTGTAGTGAGTCAGTCGTTTATTAGGCTACGTAGCGAGGGTCGGTGAAGCGGTAACATGACGTAATGCGGAGTGCCGTAGATGAGATGCTGCAGGCGCTCGGAGGAGATGGAGATGGTGTGGTGAAGGTCAGCAAGTTGCTCAACACCTTGGCGGTGGAGATGACCTATCTTCCGGGCCGTTGCTCGACGCTTTGAGTCGCGGAGATGAACGGTGAGTGGCTCGGTGAGCTGAGCCACCAGCAGGTAGTCCTGGCGAGGCGGAGCGTGTTTCCATGGCAGCGAAGCACAGTGCGCTTCGGGGTGCCATGAAATGGTGAGCTGATCCCTGGACTGAAGGTGGCGTCAAACCTTGTAAGTCGCGGGATGTAGCTGTTCTGCGTAGCTGAAGACACGGTGGGCCTTAGAGCTGAGACGTGGTGATGGACCTCGGGAAGCTGCCCTGGAGAGAGCGGAGATGCACCAGGCTCTCGTGTGCGTGCTGTTACATGATGAGCTGTTGACCGACTGTTAGATAGAGACTGACTGCCCGAGCGCCGAGTTGAGTCGCCCGGTGCTGAATATTCAGGCGGCTTATAAACTCGAGACCTTTCTAGGCGGTGGCGATATTATTAATCGTCGAGACGGCCGCGGCAGGCGAGCAAAGTATATCGTGCCGGCATAGGTAGGAAGGTACCTAGGCAAGTAGGTTGGCGGCGCCGCGCGAATATTAAGAGATGTTTCTCGAGCGTTCTTTCTGATGGCGAAAGATAATGATGTGTCGCCACAACTTCATGTGACGTCACGTCTCGGCACAACGGAAGATGCACGCATTGCTTTTTCGTATGCGCCGATGCGAGTTTAGTATGGAGTCTAGTACGAAAGTTAATTGGTAAGGATAATTTAACGAATTGGCGGGAATTCTTCGTGAATAAATGTTACAAATTTACACTTTTACACATTTTTCGATGTTTGTACGAACTTACACTTTTGACGTTGGCAGTGCATTGCACAAATGCACTAAGGCAGGGGCCGCCACTGATTATGACCATAGATGTCGCAAATCCGAACTTCGTAGACTATTTTAGAATGAAGTTAAAAATAAATTCAGCAGAATTTTAGATCAGCTGTTTACGGTTAAAATTAAATCCTTTTTCCATAGATATGTACCTCTCATTATTAAGCATACCACAGACAACATACAGAAATCTAAAATATTCTATGATGACTCGAATAACTTCCTCTCACAGCAGTTTCAAAGTAAAAAACACAGGATTGGCACGGTTATAAACTTTATGATTTTTTTTTTTTTATAAATCCTACAAATATGAATTAAACAGTAAAATACAGGTTAATTCATTGGCTATACAGCACTATAATGAGTTTTTATGTTTCCATGTTAAAATTCAAAGCTACGATTTTCTTAATGTTGGCTAAAAATTTTAAAAATGATCTTCTGGGAAATCACAAGCAATCGAGGCAAATTCTTTATTTGGCCTGATCGTTCCAGTGATTATAGGGTCGAATCCATTGAATCATTTTTAATTTTTTTGTTTTATAAATCCTACAAATATGAAATAAACGGTAAAATACAGGTTAATTCGTTGGCTATATAGCACTATAATAAGTTTTTATATCTCCATGTTAAAATTTGAAAGTATGATTTTTTTTGATGATAGTGAAAAATTAAAAAAAATGATTTTCTGGAAATCTCGAGCAATCGAGGCAAATTTATTTATTTTGCGTGGTCACTCCAGTGGATAATCTCCAATATGAGAGAGTGCTTGCACATTTTCTCTACAAATTCTTTAATTCATCTTAAAATGGTTCATATTATAATATTACTGATCTTCCATTAAAAGTATTTGTTTGTGGATTGAAGAAGAGTCATTTAACACATGTACAATTAATACAGTCACTAGTCACATATGGGTGTGGGCGTAGGGGCGGTGGGGCAAGGTAGGGTGTTCACCCTACCCTGGCTGACCGATGCAGGACCTCTAGGATCGTCAACCGAGTCGCGTTTTCAAATTTTCAGGACTTCATAGGATGGTTTTTCTTTCTTATGTTCATATTCTTTGTATTCATAGAGCCTAAAGCACGAATATGTTGTAGAAGCCTACTTTTTTCGGAACCTGCTCTAGATTTTTATTTTTTGCCCCACCCTAAATCAAAACCTGGCTACATATAAATAACACTTTTATACAGCGCTCTTGAGGCGATTTTTGGCAAAAACAGCGCTAAATAAGTTGTCCAAATTTATTATTATTATAACACTTTTGTGAATTTCCATTGTAGAGGGACAAAGAAGAAGAAGATGATTCTGAAGGTTCTCTGGCTGAGTTTATAGATGATGAAGAAGAGACCACCACACCTCAGGTAAGGATTTTTTGTAAACACATCACAGTTACTGAACACAGGTAATGTCCTACTCACCCTCATACCTATTTCCTTCCCAGAACTTCCTCTTCTTTATTTCCTTAAAAACCCTCCACACAGCATACCCCAAGATGACATAGGCCTTGAAGTAAATTATTTTCCTCAGGGCCTCCTGTGTGGAGCTAATGTAAAAAAATAATATTGGTTGATGCTTCTGGTTCCATCTGCCACCTGTTATTTGTACCACAGGCAGTACAACCATCTAATAAATTATTTAAAAAACTATCATTGTAGGAAAGCTCCATGTCGGAAACAGATGACTCTGAAAACAGTAACAGCAATAAGAAGATCAAGCCCAAGAAAAAGGGCAAAAACTCCAAAGTGAAACATAAAAGAGTGACACGCGCCAATGCAGGTAAAAATCTAATTCCAAAAATTATACAAAGAATAAAACCTTATTTTGGTCACTACCAATTTAAACTAGTAGTTCTGTGAACAGTGGACTTTGCGTCCAAAAAACTATTTTTTCATTTCTCTCTTATTTAATAAATAAAAATCAAAATTTCCTCTGAAATTGTAAGATTTGTAAGTAGGTACTTAAAAACCTACCCACAGTCTGTCAAATAAGAGTAGAAAACATAGGAGGGCGCCACTGTCGGTCAAATGGCAATACTAAAAATATAATCATAGTGTTAATCCAAAGCTGTGTAACCTACATTTTAATTAAAAATTAAAAAGGCATAAAAAGTGAAAAAAATATTTTTTCATTCCACTGAACAATTTCATTCCACATTATTAATATATCTTTACAATTTTATGTTAACATAATGAAGAATAACAATATTGTAATAAAATATAAAGCACACTTTAGAAATTGCTCACATTTATTTAATATTAACTTAACCCCTCCGAATTTTCGAGAATATTAACTTTTGATGTCTTAAACGAAATGACATTTTACGAAAACTTTTAGTTATAACCGCTTCACAATTAAAGCTCTATAAATGAAACATTTCTGAACGTAGCCGAATAGTAAAAACTGTTTTAGAAAGGTTACAAAATAGGCTTTCAAATTATTATATTACAAATAAATATTTGCATTTGTAAATATTAAAATTTAGAACGCTAACATTAAAAATAGGTAAAAATAACTCACGTGATGTTTTTATGTGAAAACGGTACTAAAATCACAGATTACAATACTTATTCTATTGTATATATATTATGTGTAATAAACACTTTTGTCACCTCACTTTTTTATCATTTCATATAAAAATATTTAATAAAAATTTAAAATGTGGAGCGCGGTGGAGCTGCCGGTAGCAAATTTGCGCGGGTAAATATTTTTGTCAACTACACGATTGACAGCTGATTCCTGTTATGTATTTCCATAGACAACTTGATAGAAATGTGCAGCTTGATCTACTATCGACCTTTCACTTTTTGTTTTAGGAATGTAACTAAAACAATAACGGAATTATAACAATTTCTATGGAAACACACGCGCTGACGTATAAACACGCTTATTGTACTTGACTGCTGTCCTATTTTTAACGCTTATATCTGCTTACGTTGCGGAGGGGTTAAGTACCTACTGGCGTGTACAGGCTTTAGATCATGCCTCTAATTTTAGATCTGAATATATTTAACTCATTCAGATCTAAAAGTAGTGTAACTAAACACACCATTAATTATTCTTCCTTTCTACCTACTGTTAAATTAAATGGATGCCGATCACTTTGTAGAACACGATTTAATCAAATTTATGTCATTAAGTGGGTAACTTAACAATAAGCTTCCTCAATTAAATTTTTTTTTTAGGAACAAAAAAATGTATTTTTAAATGTGTATACGGTGTTCTGCATTTTTAGTGTGATTGCACTTTAACCCGTCAAAGGCCAGCAAATTCCAGGAAAAATACAGAAATTTCAACAAAACACGATTTTGAATTGAATGTTTTGTGGATTAATTTTGAGCTATCGTATATTTTATTGACCGAAACACATTCCTAGAACAATAAACTATGGACAAAAACAACATTACTTGCGTTAATAAGGAACTCCAGTGAAAAATATTATGGCTTTAAAAAAATATGTTCATATAGACCAAGAAACGCTGATTCTGAATATATAAGTTTTATTTCATAATATTAAATGCAGAGTTTTTAATAAATTATTAAAAAGTGCATTTTTAAACCTCTTCGGAAAACACAGCGTTAAGTTGCCATTACTGAAATGGTTAACCGTGACGTCACAGTTAACCTGTCATCTGTGTATTGTATTGTATTGTATTGACATTTGAAATGACTTGAAGTGCACACGTACCTATGCAATTCAACATTTCGTGTTTTTGGTTTATTTTCATACTGTTTATAGAGATTTAGATAAATAATACTTATTGTGTTTATTGAAACATAATTTAGGCCCTCAACAATTTATGAAAAGGGCTATATTTGCGGACAATCTGCAATAAATTTTGTCTATTTGAGGTTAAAGTCATGTCATGTTTTGACATTTAGTTATGTATTTTCAAATTGTTTTTAGTGTAGGGCTTTTTATACAAGTTGTTACACACTCGTCATGATCAGTGTATTATAAATACCAGTGTTTCTGTATGTATTATACATAAAACAATGCATCTACAAAGTAACGCCTGACACAAAACACGAAGTCACATGTATTTGCAATGAAAGAGATGATTTATTGTTTTTATATTGCACTTTGATTAAATACAATAACAGTAGCGGTGAAATGTGGACATTTTACCAATGTTTTTCTATATTAAAAGCAGTTAATCTTAAATAAAAACGCCTCAATTTCTCACACAAAAGTCATTGAGTCATCCTATATTAATTTTATTCCGCCATTTTCTTAAATTCAAAATCAGGGATGCTCAGTCCAAGAAAATTATTTCCCTAGATTTCGAAGTGAAATTTCACATTTACGCAATTACCTACGTAGCCACCCGATTGTGTAACACTAATCCTGTTATATGTTAATTAATATGATAATTAATTGGAAAGATATATATATATATAAATAATACCAGTAATATTGTCATATGTAATAAAATTTTTGCCAGAGTTCGAAATTTCCCTAGATTTTGTCCTGATTTCCCTTATCCCTAAAAAATATTTTTCTCCCCTAGATCTAGGGAAATTTCCCTCGACATGACATCACTGATTCAAAATGACAACTTAAAAAGTAAAAAACTATGGGTGGGTGAAGACCCCCATAGATACGGTGCGTTTCTGGGAGTCTTTAAAAATTAAAACTTTGACAATTATTTTAACTATTAAAACTAACTATAAAAATAAAAATAAAAATGCAGTTATTTAAGTTTGAAGGTCTTTATTCATTAAAAAAAATAAAAAAATTGGACTGGAGTTCTCTATTACGTAAATTAATAGGTTTTACAATGTTTTAGTCAAGAAACACGCATCAATTTTGACAGCTAAAATTCGCAGCAAAAATGACATTTCTATGCCACAGATAAAATCGTTTAAAAATATTCTGGGGTTGCAGGGAGAGTGAAATTTTTACCCATCATATGGGGTAATGTTGGCGCAAGCGATTCTGACCTTGTTCTTCATACAATTCTGTACATAGAAGGGCCAAAATCGCAGACAAACATTTTTTTATCAAATTTTTTTAAAATTATTTTCTCGCGCATGCGCACCGGCAAATAAGAGGTTAAAAGAATATTTGACAGATAAATTGGTGTTGCCAGCCTACAAATTTTGTAGTTCAATTTTTTATATTTTCTACTCTTATTTGACAGACTCTACTTAATTATAAACCGATAATATTTTACATGACATTTTTTTCAATTCAAATAAGGAATTATACAATTTGTTTAAAGAAATTACTTTTTTTTTTTTTTTTTAATTTTATTTATTGGCAATGCTTATTAAAAATACATATAAAGTTACATAGTTACATAAGGTTAACAAAAAAATAAAAAATTGCCTTTCCTCACCATAAAGAGACAATGCTCTTGTGTTTGGTGAGGGAGTTCTGGCTCAATTAGTAAACTAAAAGATCGTGTAAGTTAGTAATAACGGCTATTGTATATAATAAGTAGGTTAAAAAATCATGTATAAATTAATAATAAAAATCCTGAAGAGTTTAAAAAAATCATAATATAAATTAAAAATTTCATTATAAATGAAAGAATCATGTAAGTTTAAGTTTATACAATAGTAGACTCAGAGATATAGAAACTAAGAAATGAAAGAAAAAGAAGGAATGAATGATTTATAAAATAGCAGACTTTAAGATACAAAGTAAACATATTTGGGACTTTTATAGCAGTTTAAGGTAATTTTTTAATTTGGGCTTAAATTCCTGCATATTTTCGATGGTTTTTAATTTTAATGGGAAGTTGTTATAATAGATTATGCCCAGATAAAGATAGGAATTTTGAATGTGCTTAGTATTAAACTTAGGAATTTTAATAGTTTTCTGGTATCTTGTTGATGTATTGAATTGGAAGTTACGAGTATTTAACTGTATTTCTTTGTAAATTTGAAGTATTGAATATTTTTTATAGATTTTGTCTATTATAGGCACATTGAATATTGAAAAAAGAATTTCAGTAGGAAATTTAGACGGTTTTTTCAGGATTACCGTAATTATCAACCTTTGAACAATTTTGAGGGGATTTAAAATATTGTCATATGTTCCTCCCCAGCCAATAATACCATATTGCAATATAGATTGAACAGTTGCATAGTACACTCTTTTTAGGTTTTCTAAGCTAAGAATACTTCTAAGTCTAATAAATATATAAATACATTTCCTAATCCTTTTGACGAGTTCACAAATATGTGTTTTCCATTTAAAATGTTGATCTATATATACACCAAGATATTGGATTTTGGGAGTTGGACTAAGTGTAGCACAATCTTGATTGCAGTTAGTTTTATTACATTTACTTTGGTGTATTATGATGTTTAAATTTGGTTCTAATTTGAATTTATTGATAGAGAATGGGATAAATTTTGTTTTTTGAGTGTTTAGAGAGAGGAGATTTTTATCGAACCAATTTTTCAATATGTTAATATCAATGTTAGCTAGGTTATTAACAGTATTCCAATCCGTACCTTCAATTATTATGACAGTATCGTCAGCATAAGATATTATTTTTCCGTTTAGTTTTTGTATGAATATGTCATTAACATAGATAATAAACAGTAACGGTCCCAGGACTGTACCTTGAGGTATGCCGAAATGACTCATTTTTGGTGAACTAAGCACCAGGCGCGGCTCGTCCTAAAGTGCACTCGTGCGCCGAACCGCCAACAAAATTAAACAACATTTTGCAGCTCATCGTATTACATAATATTTTTAATTATAAAATTGCGCAGATTATTTTAAATTTAAAAAAAAATTGAATTCCCATCTAAAAATACATGAATTTGGTAGAGAATAATAAATGATCGTGGCCCAAAGCATTGCTTCCCGCGCGCAAGTTATATCGCCTAGGAACCGAGGTAGGTACATACCATTCCACGCGTTTCAGCAAAGCGCCCGTTCGAGAATTATCATTTGTATGAAGCCCCCAGCAACATCTCCAGACCGTCAAAATACAAAATCGTAGCGAAAAAATGGTGACGTCCGTGCGCTGCGCGGTTGACGGAAATGCCCGAGGAATTCCAAAGTGAATCGTTCCAGCGAAATGACCATTCGTAGTAGGGTTTGAATAGGATAGTAATTATATTTTTCTCTTGTAAAATGTAACGATGAGTCAACGGGTCAGCGGGTGCGATATTATCTTGATGGAGAGGGAACCGATTTGACATTGTCATTATTAGTTTTTGGGACCTTTTGTTTGTGCATTTTTGTCACATATGTATTGCAAAATTCACTCAGTAAAGGGGGTTTACTATCGCGCGGGGTGCGCGCCAAAAAGAAATGTTTACTGAGTGTTGTTATTGTGTTATTATTCGATAGATATCGCTGTTTTAAATTTCCTTGCCTTTTTAAAATTAAAAGTTATATAATAATAAATATAGACTATATTAAGAATATATGAACCATGAAAATAAAAGCAGAATTATAGCCTATGGCCTGCCAAAACTACCTTTAATTATCAACCAAGATAGTAAATCCGCAAAGAAAACTTTTACATAAAATTATAGTAATAATAAATGGATAATTTGTAAAGCGCCGTTTTTTTTTTTGTGAATAATCATCACCTCAAGGGCACTGTACGAGTTATGAGTTACTAGGCTCTGTCTAATTTTATTTTTTATTTATTTACCTACTTTTGTTTTAATTTTTGATGAATTACTCGGTGAACCACCAAAAATTGAAAGCACCGGCCGCGCCTGCTAAGCACACCATTAATTTTTACAACTTGGGGACGTTTGAAAAGGTAGCTTTTTATCCATTCTAGAGCTGAACCATTTAATCCAATGTTTCTTAATTTACTAAGTTTGTCATGTGATATACTGTCAAATGCTTTTTTGAGATCTATAAAAATTCCCAGGCATTTAAATGATTTATCTAATGAACTATGTACAAGGCTACTTAATTTTGCAATTGCATCTTGTGTGCTTCTACCTTCCATAAAACCAAACTGGTTTTCATTAATTATATCGTTGCATTTTATAAATTGGCTCATTCTTTTTTTAACTAGTTTTTCAAAAATTTTTGCTATATTTGAGATTACTGATATGGGACGGTAATTGTTTACTTCTTCTGGATTACCTGACTTAAATATTGGGGTAATAGTAGTTTGTTTGTAAATTGATGGAAATACTCCGCTTTGGAAACTTGTATTTATTATATGCATTAATGGCTTAGAAATTTGATTTTTTATGTTTTTTTAAATATCAACCGTAACTGCATCAAAGCCCGGAGCAGATCATCCTTTCATATCGGTTATGATAGAAACTATTTCCTCCTCTGTGGTGACTTCAAATGTTGTCATTTTATTTTCAGTCTGGAGATGTTTTAATATTTGGATCAATGTGAATGAGATTGGCGAGATTTTTTACCTACATTTGCAAAGAAAGTGTTAAATATATTTGCAGCTTTTGAGGGGTTTTCTTTACAGCATGTTTTTGACTTATCGTGAATAATAGCATTGATTTCGTTATTATTGTTTTTTTTTCTTATTACTTACTTTATTTTATTAATTACTTTTTTATTAATTACTTATTACTCTTTTACTATCATTTTCAGCTTGATCCAACTTCCGTTTATAGTAACTTTCTTTCGTATGTTTTATGATATATGAAAGTTTATTTTTATATGCTTTAAAGTGATTGAGTAAGTTTTTATTATTAGGTTGTTGAGTTGTTAATTTATAAAGAGCTTGCTTACGTCGTACAGATACTATTAATCCATGGTTTTATAAGTTTGAAGTTAGACAGTTTGTGTTTGGGAATTATATTTTTTGACGAGTCATTTATGTATTTAGATATTTTTTCTTCAAATATTTTACAGCAGATATTGACATCATTACATTGTAATAATTTGATCCAATTTTCTGATTGAAATTTGTTTTTTAATGTATCCATATTAAGTACTTTTTTGGAAGATTTTGTTTGTTTAAATGATGGCAATATTGGATTGCTGGTTTTGTGGTTAAAAATATATGAATAATGATCAGTAATAGTTGTGTGAATGACAGCTGCTGTTATATTTTGGATATCCGGTATTTTTGTAAAAATATGATCTAAGCATGAAGGTCGTTGACCTTGAACGTCTCTAATGTAAGTAATGTACGAATTTATGCACGATAAATAATTGAGTTCTGCTAACATGTTAAGATAGCTATCTTTATCCTTACTAGAATAGTCGCTTGCGATATTTAAATTCACATCTCCAACAATAACATTATTTTTATTTCTAAAATTTAATAAAATATTTTTTAATTCATCAATGAAGTGTGACACTATCGACCTATGCGTTCGATAAATAGCAATAATGTTATAATGTTTATTTATGTCTTTAAATTCAATATTTAATATGTTAACATTACTAATACTGTGAATCTCTTTAATATTAAGTACATTGTATTGGTTAGATACAAATATTCCAATACCAGAGTTTTTGTTCAACTTTGTTGTTGTTGTGTAGTAAGAGTACCCCGGGATAGTGAAATTCAATTCACCGGCCGAGTGCGTTTCTGTTAAAACTATGCAGCCCGGGAAATAATTTAATTCTTTTAATCATATTATTAATTCATCCATGTTCCTTATATTCTGGAAGTACTAAATAATGCATCGGTTTTTTAACACGAAGAGACGTTATTGCATAATGCGATAAGCACATATAGTGGTTTGTTATACCGGTTTTATATACAATAGACTGAAATCTCTTAGTATTATTACTATTTACCCACATATGGTCAATACAGGAAGGTTTCTGCCCGGCGACGTCACGAGTAAAATTGTTAATGCATGATTTACAATTCATCTCAGTTAGCATATTAATATATTCATCCTTATGATTTTCAGATATATCCACATAAATATCACCAACCAAAAACGTAAACAAATCCTGAGTTTTGCAAAAAATTTCATTTAGTTGACATATAAACAGCGAAAGATCTGACAATTGTGTCCTGTAGATTGCACTTAAATTAATTGTCAGTTTATTTACACATAATACTACACTTAAACAGTTTACCTTGTCAATAACAACTTCCTCAATATTCCGTATTATCAGTGTATTTCTAATGAATAATAATATTGCGGAGTTTTTGTTGATTTCGAGTGTTGTCGCAACCAGCTACAACTCGGTATATCGAAGTGAATATTGTTATTGGAGTGACATTCGGTTAACACTATAACTCCCGTCTTTTTTTTTAATTAAATCTAATTGCACTAAAAATTCACAAAAATTTCTGTTGACATTTTTAATATTTGTATGCATTATACTAAACAGTGGATTACACTCGTACAGAACTTTGTTGCACTCATCGCTAGTATCACACACATTTTCGATTATTTTATACAGCCGGTCAATATTTTCCATCATAAAATCATCCATTTTTAGTAGTCTATTTTTTGACGAGCAATTGTCATCATAATCTGTTTGTATTCACATTTGTCACTGTTCGCACTGTGATTTGGATTATTTGTAGATCTTCTTTCGTTGTTTAAGATGCAATTTTTGCATTTTGGTGGTTCTTGTTTGTTATTGCATTCTTGATATTTATGGTTGCCTGCGCAATGTGAGCAGGCTGGGTCTTTTGTTTTATTTAGGCATCTTAGGCTCGAGTGGTTAAATTTAAGGCAATGGTAGCATTGCATAATTGGACTGCAGTCCTCTACCTTAACTTTGTGGTATCCGATGTTAACACTATTTTTGTTCAGAATAATTCTCCTCATAGCTCCGCTGGTTTCCACAATGATATTCAAAAGTTCAGTGTTTTTTCTCTTAATTACCTTTTTTATCTCCATTTTATGTAAAGTAGCATCCATTTTGTGAACATTGTTAATATCTTCGTTTTGTAGTAAAATGCTCTCCAATAAATTATTGGCATTAACTGTATCATTTTCAACTCCTTTAAATATTATATGTGGTTTCTTCTTCTTCACCTCTTCTGCCATTATGTCGATAGTATTTGTTTGTTTATTTATTTCTTTTTTTCAGTTTTTCTGAGTCATCTTTCTTGTCACATGTCACAATCAATCGATTATTAGATATTTTCTTGATTCCGCTTACACCGATACCTAGAGAAGTTACATTAACATTCTTCTGTAACTTTTTTTTCAGTTCTTCGTGTTCCATGTGTACATCCTTAGTAGATATTATTATTCCGTATTTTACGGCCTCATTCTCTTCTTTTCTTGTGTTAGTTTCCATTGCAATGACAATTCTTTTTTCAAACTTTCCTCAGGCTAGTAGGTACCATAATATTGATTATTCCGATTTGAACGCTCGTAGTAGGAACCTTGGCAGGATAAAAAGATAGTATCCAACAACAAACATCTTGTATCAGAACCAGAACGTAACAAACAAATTTGCAGATAGATGAAATGCCAAATGGTCAAGTTAAAACGGGACTTTGCTGCGCTCAGTCAATTATTTTATAAGTGATATAATAACATAGCCAATTCCCCGATAAACTTAAACACGGAATCATAATTCCAATACATAAAGGAGGCTCTAAAGCGGATATAACTAACTATCGTCAAATAACATTACTAAATTCACTATCCAAAGTCTTTGAAAAAGCAATTAACTTTCAATTAGTCGAATACCTTGAAAAAATAATATATTATCCCACAACCAATTTGGCTTCAGGAAAAATAAAGGCACCTCCGATGCCATTGCGACAGTTACAGATTTTTTAAATGAAAACTTTGACAAGGGATCAAAATGCATGTCAATATTTCTAGACCTATGCAAAGCATTTGATACTATCTCACATTCCAAACTAATACAAAAACTATCAAACACTGGAATAAATGGGAATGAACTTAGCATTATTCGAAATTACCTTTCGAACCGTAAACAAAGTGTAAAAATCAACAACTGCCTCAGCAATCAACTGCCAATTAGTTTTGGCGTGCCTCAAGGAAGCGTCTTGGATCCCACGTTATTCCTAATTTACATAAATGAACTGTATAATCTGCCTATTGATGCCAAAATCGTTAAGTTTCGCTGATGATACGATTCTCCTCTTCAAATCAAGTAACTGGTATGATGTTTATATAAAAGCAAACAGGGGCATAGCTATTGTTAAAAGATGGTTAGACAATAATACACTAACAATGAATGTGTCAAAAACCAAATACATTGAGTTTAGTATTAATCCGTCCCTAAGTAACCCAGAAAATAATATTCAAATATGTGCTTGCCCCCTGTCAAAAGCTATAATATATGTGATTGCCCCTATCTAGAACGTGTTACAAAAATCAAATACTTGGGTATTATTTTTGACAGTAATTTAAAGTGGAAAGAATATATTATCACTACAGCAAACAAACTTCGAAAATCTGGATGCCTTTTTAGACAAACTCGCAACTTTCTTAACTTGAACCAACTCAAAATAATTTACTGTGCACTATGTCAATCTCTAATCGAGTATGGTATCATAGCCTGGGGAGGAGCAAACGCTGCCGCCATTGATCCGATCTCTAAAGCCCAGAAACTAATTATAAAGATTATTCTAAAACTACCGATCACAAGCAGTTCGGATGAAATCTTTAGGAGAATCAGTGTTTTGGACATTAGGCAACGTTATGCCAAAAATATACTAATTTATCTATTCAAACATAGAACTGTTTTTGACAATATCCAAACTGTTCGTGATACGAGAACCAAAGGGCAAAATCTCTTACTTATCCCTTTCGCCAAAACAACGTTTGGTCAAAGAAACTTCAGGTACTTTGCAACAAAACTTTATAATACACTTCCACTGACCATTAGACAGCACACTAATCACGTAAAATACAAAACAGATACCAAGTTTTGGATCACTACCAAAGACAGATCATATATCAACAATATTTTTAGAACCTCCTAATGCATGCTAACCCATTGATACGATGCTGATTGTCCTTGTACTTTTACTCTAAATGTAAATAACATTGTTGTTGTTATCCTTTATAAACTATTTTAAAACTATTTATGTTAAAATGCGCCTGCTCTCAACACAGGAACTCCTAGTGAGACAGGCACAGCACAATTACCCATGTAACATAAAAAAATTTAGATTAAAAAAAAAAAAAAACATAAATTAATGTATATTATTATTAACATATATTATCTTCATTTATTTAAATATATAAATTAATGTTTTCATTGAAACCAGACCCTGAGGAGGAGCCGGAAGTACTACCGGAGCTGCCGGACCAGCCGCGCTCGGAGAACCCCACCGAGTGGTGGATGTCCCTGTGCTCCGAGGAGGAGCTCAACGACGTTCGCCACTCCAACAAGCTCGTCCTGCTGCTGGAGATTCTCAAGAGCTGCGAGGCCATTGGAGATAAGCTGTAAGTGATCACCCCAACCAGCCTAACCTAACCAAGCAAACAATCAAAGCGTTCAAACAATCAACCTAACCTAACCATGCAAACAATCTTAGTACAAGGTGGTACTAAACACCATGAAAAGCTTTGTAAGAATCCAAACCATCTCTTTGAAACACATAATGTTGATCATGCTGTCTCTGTCTTGGACAGGCCCAAACTTTCTTCAATTTGCAACTATCAATCTACTTAGACAACATAGTGCCATCTCGTTTATTGTATGGCATGGATAGAGACAGAATACATTATAACCCTGGTCATCTGACCAATTGACTCAGCATAGGTATTTGCAGAACGAGAGCTTCAAATTAAAACGTTAGATGTCACCACTCGCCATTGCAACTGGCACTGTTTGGCTGCAAAATATTCAAATTAATTAAGAATTTGACCACGATTTATAAATCTCATTTTAATTGAATATAGTGTCACTTTAAAATATTCAAAGACGTAGATGTAATCTAAACACTTCAAAGATAACAAATCAAATTCAACAATCATATATTTTGTTATCTAAACAATTATAATAACCGAATATAATACCCCATACAAAAACAACGTACTGACCTCTGTGACAGCCATCATAGATCACGTGATCCTGGCCGCATCTTAACGAAGAAGTAATGTGCGCAAATGACAGATTTATTGCTCGATGTTTGAACACCGAGTTCAAATATATGAATCGGCGCTGTGATCCAACATTGCTACGCACATAAAGCGCGTGAGTCTTTAAATTAGTTGCGCAATTTAAAAAATATTTACATGGTTCCCATATTTGCTTATTATAAGAATTTAACACATGTACAGCTGATAAATTGACAGATATCATGACGAAGAATATGTGGACATAGTATTTGTATGATTTTCGTCTCAATCCAGTATGAATTTACCGAGATATTAAGATACAAAATTCGGTTTAACGCTGCGTCGTGTATAGATAACGCTAGGCACGCGATCGGTTGGCATGTATACATGATGCTCGTCTCAAATAGGTTAATGTTGGGGGTCAATGTCCAGTTAGAGTTAGATTAGAGTCCCAAGGAAACAGCTGCCTCTGTTCACCAGGGTAATGACCTCACAGAGCTAAAATATATTTAAAATGTAAACATTGTATTTTCAGGTTGGTCTTCTCACAATCTCTGTACTCCTTGGATCTGATTGAACAATACCTCTCTAAAATTGATGACGCCACACAAAAGGGTGAAACTGATGATCATTTGGGCGGTCATCTTGGTAAGTTCAACTCAACTATAAATGTTCTTACAAAAGAAAAACCATAAGCTTTACCTAATATAAAATTGTCAAGTGAAATAAATGAGTGTGTCAGGTTTGATGATGGTGTTTGTTCTTTCTCCATAGGTTCCTGGTCCCAAGGCTTAGATTATTTCCGGCTAGATGGATCCACCTCATGTGAGAACAGAGCCATCTGGTGCAAAGCATTCAACCGCGAAGATAATCCAAGAGCAAGGTAAACCTTTATTTTATGTACATAGATACATAGAGTATGGTATTTGTGAGATAAATTCGGCAGGTCTTGTACCAATTTTGAAATCTAATTTTTGTAAAAAAAAAGGTTGGTTACTACAAACCTATCTAGGTTTAAGTCATACGCGGCAATTTCACATCTTCAGATAACTCAGTAAATTGCATAATATGTGATGATGTGACATTCGCCGTGATGCAAAAGGACCGTAATATATGGTGGAGGGTATAAATAGCCCCAACAAAGGTGGGTTTATACCTTAAGAAATAATTAATTATGTACGCAACGTTCACACCTCCAAGATTGTGGTCAAGAATTGCCTAAACGTATAATGAAAATGTGCACAAACCTAAATGAATTGTCTTCCTGCAGTAGTAATCAACTGACGTTTTTCTTCACTGATTTTTATCTGTAATATTATAAAACTAATTTTAATTTTTGTGGTTTCAGACTGTTCCTCATATCCACACGTGCGGGAGGTTTGGGCATCAACTTAGTCGCTGCCAACCGAGTGGTGATATTTGACATGTCGTGGAACCCGTCCCACGATGTCCAGAGTATCTTCAGGGTTTACCGATTTGGCCAAAAGAAACCTTGCTACATATACCGTTTCCTGGCACTTGTAAGTCCTCACCAATTTCGAGGATATACATCAAGTTTTTATATTCTACTGCATGCGTGCCTAGTAACATCCCGGCTTCACCCGAGTTTACAAATCAAAGTATGTATACGATACGACATATTGTGTGGCAATTTCATGGCAGAGTTCAAGACTTTTAGTGCTTTGGGCAAAAAATTTTTTGGTTTTAAGATTGGTATTCCTAGCTCACGCAACCTAGTTCCTCTGGTCAGTTCACATTAACCTGTCAAAGGCCGGCAAATTCCAGGAAAAATACGGAAATTTCGTAACAAAATACGATTTTGAATTGAATGTTTTGTGGATTAATTTTGAGTTATCGTATATTTTATTGACCGAAACACATTCCTAGAACAATAAACTATGTACCAAAACAACATTACTTGTGTTAATTACGTAAATTAATAGGTTTTACGATGTTTTAGTCGAGGAACATGCATCAACGACAGCTAAAATTTGCGGCAAATCTGGCATTTTTATGCCACAGATAAAATCGTTTAAAAATATTCTGGGGTTGCAAGGTGAATGAAATTTTTACCCATCTTATGGGGTAATGTTGGCGCAAGCGATTCTGACCGTGTTCTTCATACAAATTCTGTACATAGAAGGGTCAAAATCGCAGACAAACATATTTTTTTCGCACACACGCACAAGCTGCGCGCATATGAGCGTGTCCGGCCGATTAGAGGTTAATAAGTCAGGTACACCTCATACTCCAAACATATTTCTCGTTATGTTATATTATTGTGAAAACGGGTCGGAGTGGTTTAGTTTTTTAAAATTACGATTCATTCCCATCCGACATAAGTTTAACATGTTATTCCCTATGCGCAGGGCACCATGGAAGAGAAGATATATGAGCGTCAAGTGACCAAGCAGGCCATCTCCAAACGCGTGATAGATGAGCAGCAGATTGACCGCCATTATACAGAGAGCGACCTGGCGGAGCTGTACATCTTCTGCCCGGAGCCCGAGGGTCCCCGGGAAGTGCCCAAGCTGCCCAAGGACAGGCTGTTTGCTGATCTCATGAAGCAGCATGATAAAGTGGTAGGCATACTATTGTCAATTCAACTAGTTTTTTCCATCTTCTATGTTATTAAGGCAAACGGTGGCTGACACTATATTCCTGTATAAAATCCTAAATAATGTAATAGACTGCCCTAAATACCTGTCTCAAATAATCTTAAAACATAGCCGCCACACCAAACTATTTTACACATTAAACAATAAAACAAATGCTGCAGCAATATCACCGATTTTCCATATTCTCCAAACATTCAATAATTTTTGTCCCAACTCAATTCTCAACACATTTTTTCACTCCCTACCGTCATTTTAGAAAACCATTACTCATAATACAATTCTCCACTATATAACATAGTTCAGACACACACACACTTATACAACACTTTCATTTTTTATATTATATTATTTATTTTTAGCTCAAATCATTCACTAGTACTAACCTCGCCTGGTAAAATGTATATAATCATTCGCCAAATATTTCAGTGACATGTCTTTGGTACTGATCCTTATAATAATTTCTAGTATGTAAAACTATTTACATCTCATTTGATTTATATACTGTTTGTTTTAAGACTAAATATAAATATTGTTTCAGATCTACAAATTCCACGAACATGACTCCCTGTTGGAGAACAAGGAGGAAGAAACTCTGACAGAAGAAGAGAGGAAGGCCGCCTGGGATGACTATGAGAATGAGAAGACCAAGCCTCCTCCCACACTTGGAGGTTAGTTACTGTGCTGTCGATTCTCGACCTGTCAGTTTTTGCTCAAATCTTTACTTCCGTTCTATTCCGTTATTCAATCCTTTTTATTGAGCTTCATCTAAAGATCCCGTGACTTTCCGATGTGATTGCAGGAAGCAACTGGCTCCAGGGTCTGCAGCAGCAGCACCAGCAGCAGCAGATGACGATGAACGCCCTCAGCGCCGTGCTGCGCCAGGACTACCCCTCGCTGTCAGACCAGCAAATCGCCACCATGATCCCCACCATTCTGCAGCAGATGTACACTAACGGAGATGCCGCTGTAAGTCTAATTAATCTACATTATCATTTATATATTTATCTTGTGTCATCTGCCAACTTTGACGAGCTTAGAATCTATTGCAGTGAATCTCTCTTATAAGATTTTCTGGGACAAAAAAAAATTTTATGACTGATAAATAGGGTCATTTTTTAATGTCTATCTTCAGCGGGGTCCATAGCTCGTCATTTGCCTTGACAGTCCCACAACAAGTCAATGTTTGTCATCAAATATTGTCAATTTTTGTTGTGTTTCGAGTTTAGTTGTGCTTCCCATATTCGACGGAAAACATTTCCTAAACACTCCATCCCGGCTGAAGCGGGAAGGCCGGCGGGGGGGGGGGATTCATTTTTTGACAGGAGCCGCGCGGTGTGGTCATATTTATGGAAGAACAAACCGAACGGCTTTTTGAGGTTATGTGTTATGTGTAATGAGTGAGCTTAAATAATCACGGGTTTAAAATATTATTATACTTACGTATAATATTATAATAAATATATTTCATAATAAAATTATAATATAGTAACAAATATTAATATAATTATTCAGTTTAAATCGAGAAACGCCTAGAATATTCTTCGTGCCGGAACGTGGATGCGTTACATGTTTTTGTACAGTGCCCTTGAAATGATTTTACACAAAAACGCTAATGTCATAAACAGCCATATATTGTTATTATTATATTATTATTATTTTATTACTTTGGGTCTTGCCGCGATCGATGCTCTCGAACAATCGTCAGTTGCAGTTTGAGCTTTGCGCATTCCCGAGTCGCGAGCGCAATGGAAAATCATAATACTTTGGCATTCATTTCCCTAATCAGGGAGAGACCAATCATTTGGGACGTCCAGTGCCCAGATTTCAAAAGTAAATTGAAGAGGTACGATGCCTTATCAGAGGTGGCGACTATTCTAGGAGTTAAAACCAAAACCGTAAATACCAGGTGGACCATTCTCGGAAAGATTTCCTACTAATATCAATTATTGCACTACGTAAAGTTACTATTAAGAATTTAGAGTGCGTAAATATTTACGTCAAAAACAGAATAATTATAAATATTTGATATTATATTATAATTTTATTATCAAATATTATTATATTATATTTAGTTAAAATAATATTTTAAACTTGTGATTATGCCCGCTTATTGCACATAACCACAAAAGGCCGTTCCGTTAATTCTCCACACACGACCGCATTGCGCGGCATCTGTCAAAAAATGAATCCCCCCCCGCCGGCCTTCCCGCTTCACCCGGGATGGAGTGTTTAGGAAATGTTTTCCGTCGAATATGGGAAGCACAACAAAACTCGAAACACAACAAAAGTTGACAATATTTGATGACAAACATTGACTTGTTATGGGACTGTCAAGGCAAATGACGAGCAATGGACCCGGCTTTCAAGGGACCTTGTTAAGAAGTTATGTTTTTTTTTAGTCCCTTGAAAATTAAAATAACAAGTGCATATTGAAAGTCACTTAAAAAGAGGTTTTTATTTTCCGGTCCCTTGAACAGCCTTATAAGAGGGTTTCACTGTACATAATTTTATGTTTATTAACCCCTCCGCAACTTAAGCAGATATATGCGTTAGAAATACGACAGCAGTCAAGTACAATAAGCGTGTTTATACGTCAGCGCGTGTCTCCATAGAAATCGTTCTAACTCCGTTATTGTTTTAGTTACATCCCTAAAACAAAAAGTAAAAGGTCGATCCTTTGCCCATAGAAATACATAACAGGAATATGCTGTCAGTCGCGTAGTTGACACAAATATTTACCCGCCCAAATTTAATTTTTATCAAATATTTTTTATATGAAATGATAAAAAAGTGAGGTGATGAAAGTGTTCATTACACATTTATACAATAGAATAAGTATTGTTGTTTACATAATCTGTGATTTTAGTACCGTTTTCACATAAAAACACCATGTGAGTCATTTTTACCTATTTTTTTTTAATGTTTGCGTTCTAAATTTTAATATTTACAAACACTAATATTTATTTGTAATATAATAATTTGAAAGCTTATTTTGTTACCTTTCTAAAACAGTTTTTACTATTCGGCTACGTTCAGAAATGTTTCATTTATAGAGCTTTTATTGTGAAGCGGTAATAACAAAAAGTTTTCGTAAAATGTCATTTCGTTTGAGACAGTTTAAGGGCTTAAATGGCGATTTTCGGAGAGGTTATAATAAAATGATTAAAAACATTGTTTAATTACCTCTTTTTGAGGTATTCTTAACATAAATGTGATGCTTAATCTATTATAAATTTTCTATAGCCTTTTCACTACATATAGTAATTGAAAAGAAATAGATTAAACAGTGTTTGTAATAGTATTATTACAATGTTGCATTGACGAACCCGAGCCAAAATGGTTTATTTGCAAATCTATCAATTTTACAAGAGTTAACATTGAATTAGCATATTTATAATAAAGCTACGAAAAAACTTGTAAAATAGCAGATAAACTATTTTATGTCTATTTGTTCCTAGATCATACCTGTTGATTGTTTACAAACATATTTATGGAATCATTTCAATTCCCATACTATATACACTTTCATGGCACATTTGGTCTCATCAAATGAAAGATTTCTGATTTCATCACTTTTCATTGCACTTACCATAAAACCCGGACCTGGTTATGGACCCGGTTAACCTGTAAGAAGTTATCACTAGGGCCCTCTTTCACTGAGATATGCAAGTATCCGATTCTCATGTCTCATGATCTCGAGACCTTCGTCGCCACCAAGTGTTGTTAAATTGTCCAAATGTCAAAACTAGAATGCTTTAATAACCTCAATGCTTGATTTTATAATTGCTATGGCTATGGCAAAGCAAAAAAGAATAAAAAAAGCTAAAACATGCATTCTTTATGATAATAATGTATACCGTTTGTCTAATTTCTGTTGGAAATTGAGACAAACAATGCACATATGTATGCTTTCCCCAAAGGAGAAATGCAATCATTATCGCACATCTCCCTCTCACTTATTAAAGAAATGAAACGCCGTGTGCCGTTGTGGGAATTATAAAAGTGCCCATTCACAATGAAACAATTGCTGTAGCTGTTATTTATATATACATCTTTTTGAATTTCACTTTTGTTTGTTTGAATGAAGCGAAATCTTCTCTTGGAAAATAACCCACTTTTCAATATTTGATTGAACTGAAACTCAGATATCAACTTTTGGTGGCAATCACTCACACATGCACGAATATACATGCATTTTTCTCAAATTTGAAGAAATTAAAGCACTTAACCGGTGACAGGCCGGAGACGCGCTGGCGCGCGCGTCATATGCGCATGCACGAGAAAATAATTCAAATATTTGAATAATACTTCCGACAAAAAACTTTTGGTCTGCGATTTTGGCCCTTCTATGTAAACAATTTGTATGAAGAACAGTGTCAGAATCGCTTGCGCCATTATTACTCTCGGAGACGCTACAAGTTTCATTCACCTTGCAACCCTGGAATATTTTTAAAATGATTTCATCTATGACAATCGGCTGTCAGAATTTGCCGCGATTTCAACTGTCGCAATAAATATGCGTTCCGCGAATAAAACATCGTAAAACCTATTAATTTACGTAATAAATGCAAGTAATGTTATTTTGGTAGATAGTTTATTGTGTTGTGAACGTGATTCAGTCAATAAAATATACAATAGCTCAAAATTTATCAACAAAACATTCAACTCAAAGTTCAAAATGGTGCTTTTTTAGTGTTTTTTTTGTGAAGTTTCGCGAATTTCCGCGAAATGGCCTGGCCTTTGACCGGTTAATATACAAAATATATGTCGGTCTTACCAACTCGATTTGGCCCGGTTGGTAGCGCGGTTGATTCCGATCATTGGATAGGCAGGTTTAAACCTTGGTCAAACAAAAACAGAAAGATTTTTAAAGACATCTAAAAATAAATGTTTTATAGTAAAAAAAACTTTTTACAGTTCGATCTTTTGTACCCTATCTGCGCAAGTACCACAGTAGTTGCCAAGATACTTGAATCGTCGAGTACCAGATACTTCATGTATCCCTGTGAAAGAAGATCCTAAGTTTTAGTTTTTTGATCCTTTGAAAATTGACTTTTAAAAAGGCCTTATTCGAAACCCATAGGATTGTTTTTTTTCCCAACCCTTGGCTATAAAGACAAAATACTTGAAACACAAAGCTAGTTATTTATGAATTAAAATCAATATACATACAGCATAAAAAAAAATTCTAGCAGATAAAAATCATGTTACATAAAACTAACTGTGATTGTTTTGTCCTAAGCTAACGCAACAAATGTACCCGGCCTATGATTATGGCGTAAGTCTATATGCTCATAATATAATATCATTATTACCATTTGTTTGTATTATTGTAGATGTGAATGGAATGCCAATCATGCAATAATATTGTATTATATCGCAGCATGTGTCTTTGTAAATGCAACTGGGTGATTATTATTCAGTGTGATTAATGGTGCCCTTCCACTTTCCTCAAACAGCTGATGCAGAAGATGACATCAATGCTGGCAACGCAGGGCATGATGGGAGGATACAAGTATCCGCAGAATCCAATGATGTCCCAAGGGATGCCACAAGGGATGCCGCAAGGGATGATGGGAATGAACCCAGGTTTGTATTTTTCTAAGATTTCAAATTTTTTTGTTCAGCATTTCGGCACTGTACCATTCAAATAAGTGACCATTTTGTTAATCTGGATTGAATTGTCAGTGGAGTGGAAGATATTCTCAGTATCGCCCTGGTAAAAGACCACCATTCAGAATTGAAACTTAGCATGACCTGGTTTTAGCGTTATTTAGTAACCAGATCAGAATAGCCAGGCATGCTAATCCCAATGGCTCTGGACAGTGAGGAATAATTGGGACCCTTGTGCGGTATTGACTTAATTTTCTGTTTGTTTTTAACCCCTCAGGCCCCAGCCATAATCTGCCAAAAGGGGCAAAATATTTGTGCTTTGCATTAAAATCCAAATAAATGGAATATTTGTGAACATATCTGAAAACTAATTAAGGTGATGAAATAAACTTTCTAATTTTATTGTTAGAAATAAACATGTGATTTTTTCAAAATAATATTACTGATATAGGTATATATTTAGATATATTAGATAAATGTTTTATCTTTACAAAGTATAAAATGAAGTCGCAACGGATTATCATGCGGTTTTCACCAATATAGTGATTTATGAGGAAGGTTTTTAGGTATATAATAGCCACAGCACCGTGTGTCCGGGTCTGCTAGTAAATTATAAACGTTATGATTACCTCACTTTTTAGTCATTTCATGTAAAAATAATTCATAAAAAATTCACAGTTTCACAATTTTTTTTTCAAATTGCGATCGGAAACTTTGGTTTCATAGAGGTATACTTCTTAATTTTTCTGTGGTTAACTTTTAGATTTGAACATAAAGCATGATGTTTTCTCTTTCTAACCCTGTTTAGATCATATTTCTCTATGATTGTAGGGGAGACGCGAGAAAAGCGAATAAATTAGCCTGATGAATTAAATTATTCCAATTTTTCACAAAAGTTTAGGGACAACAAATCACTTTGGAAGATTAACAATGGACCCTTATGACGATGATATCTTATTTAGCAGGCGCTTTCTAAGTTGTTAAATAAATAAAGTAATAATGCATTTTTCCTTAGTTTCTGCAGCGGCTATGGGTGTGGCAGGTGCGGGGGTTCTACCCGGAGGAGCGGGGCTACGGGCGGCCCCCCTGTACCAGCAGTCTTGGCAACAACAGCAGCAGATGCAACTTCAGCGTCTGCAGCAGCAGCAAGCCGTGAGTTTATTATATGATTGCTTCCATTTATAAATCACACACTCCTTCACATTTAATGATCATCGATTAATTAAGAGATAATTTATAGATAGATTATTCACATACAAAATGAACAATATTGGTCCCAGAACGGTGCCCTGTTGGATACCAAAATTTGATGTTTCTTGGTCTCTAGTTTTGTCATTTATTTTAACAAATTGATGTTATTTGATTTCAGTTTTTAATAAGCTTTAAACTATCAAATGTTTTTCTTAGGTTTATGAATATTCCTGCGCATTTATTGTCTTCATCAAATGCTAAGTATTATAAATTATGTTACAATGCCTACAACACACGACATCTTTTTTCAGCCCGATTCCAATTAGAGACCAAAGTCAACATTTTTCGCTTTACGCGATCGCTATAAAACGAAAAATGTTGACTTTGGTCTCTAATTGTAATCGGGCTGAAAAAAGATGTCGTGTATTGTAGGCATAAGTCTTGTGTATAGTAGTGTAATAGCGTAGGGAGTGTGGCGAACCCATCGCTCAGGGAGTGGAAACACAAACCTGTAATAGCCATCCCAAGCCAAGGTATGAGCTACCGTGCTCAGGCTGAATGTCCTGGGGAACAGTATCACGAACGGTGCCTCCGAGAAACAAGGTTGCATCTGGGAGTATTTAGACCTTACTCCAGCACTCGGGGCTCGGGGCTGGAGTGGACCTTCTATTTCTCGTGGGACAAAAAAAATTGGACCATTCAAAAACTAGGGGCCTTTTGGGAACCTAGGAATGCTGAGGCCACCTCTGTGGACTTCCTTCCTGGGGCCTGTAGGAGGAACCAAGAGGAGAAGCCGTGGAGGGGAGAGCTGAGGCCACCTCCATGAACTCTTCCCTTGTGAGGCCTTCAGGGAACCAAGGGGAAGGGCACTCTTCCAGCGCGGGGCCTTTGGGGAACCAAGGAGGAGTGAAGTGGAGAGATGATGTCCTCTTCCCATGTGGGGCCTTCAGGGAACCTTGTAGGAGTGAAGAGGAAAAATGAGGCCATCTCTGTGAACTCTTCCCTCGTAGGGCCTTTAGGGAACCAAGGAGGAGTGAGGAGGAGAGATATAGTCCTCTTCCCTACTGGGGCCCTCGGGGAACCAAGGGGAGGTGAACTCTCCGTCGTGGAGCCTTCGGGGAACTAAGGAGTGGATAGGGCTATTTGGTACGGACAACAGGAAAATCACATTCAATGGGCAGGAGCTTCTTCAAGACCTTTATTCCTTAAAAGCGGAGTCAGGCAAAGGGGAAATATGTCTCCAACTCTATTTAATGTGTACATTAACGACCTCTTACAAGAGTTGAACGATACACGAATCGGTTGTCATATCTGCGGACAAGGAAGTAATAACATCAATTACGCCGATGACATGGTGCTGCTTGCACCTTCGATTAAAGCGATGAGACGACTTGTGCAAATATGCAAAGAGTACGCAAACTCTCATAACTTGTTGTACAATTCTAAAAAGTCAGTCATCGTCGCTTTCAAACACAATAAGGAGCCATCAAATATTCCTCCAATATATCTAGAAGGAAATAAACTGCTTGTGGCCTCACAGGTTAAGTATCTGGAACATATCCAAACCGAAGACATGAAGGATATAGAAGATATGGAACGACAAAGAAGAGCAATTAACATACGGGCCGGAATGCTCTCAAGGCGGTTCTACCACTGTAGCGACGATGTCAGAAAATTACTCTTCAAGACATACTGCACTACGCTGTACACATCTGAACTGTGGACGAAATACCCAGCAGCGCAATGGGACAAACTGTGGGTGTGCTACAACAATGCATACAGGCAACTTATGCAACTACCGAGGTTCTGCAGTGCCCCCACGATATTCACCGAGGGGAGGGTGCCAGCCTTACTTCGCCACCGGCTAGCCAGCTTCTGGAGCAGGACACGGAAATCAACCAACATCATTGTCGTGGCTGTATCCGAGTGGCTCAGTTCCCCCTAAATGAGCGATGGATGCAGATGATGAGGCGACCTCCCTGATGGACAATCCTAAAATATCTTTTTATTTTTAATTCTGTTTAATTATTATTTATTTTAATGCTAGGCTTATTTTTTGTCATTTATGTGATAAATTTAATTTCATTTTATGTTTTAATTAGGTACCTACTTAATATGTAAACATTTTTTTCTTTTCTTTTAAAGTTTATAGTGGTTTATGTAATATGGCAGACTGGGATTGCACTACCCTCCCAGTCCTGCTGGAATAAAAACTTAAATAAAAAAAATAGGAGAGATGAAGCCCTCTTCCCTCGTTGGGGCCTTCAGGGAACCAAGGAGGAGTGAAGAGGAGAAATAAGACCTGGGAAGACACAGGGTCGAACCAGAAGATATGACTTCATTTTCAATGACAATCCTGGTGAACTTTATAAAAGGGACTGGGTTACTGTCAAAGGAATGAGGTAAAATAGGAGATAGCACAATGGGTCTAGGGCCTAAGTGCTCACGGGAACTATATATGTAAACCGTCTTTGCTCTTAAAAAAAAAGTCTTCTGTGCTTTTTGTTGTTATGAATCCGAATTGATTGCAGTGTAACATTTTATTGCTCTCCAGAAAATCTTCAAATGTTTTTTCACAATCTTTTCAAACATTTTTGCTATATTCAATATTAGGGATATCGGTCGATAATTTGAAACATTTTGTGGGTCACCGGTTTTATCATTGATAAGCATCATTTGAATGTGAACAGTCCCCGTTAAACGCCTATGTGGTCGGTCGGCTATCAAAAATATGAATGTTGGTTGTCTGTGCAACCTGCATAACTCTGGTTCAGTTAACTCTAATTTACTTTGATTTCCGATAGTCTGATCCGACTATCTTATGGAAAAATCCCACTTGTATTGTCGGCTTTAATCACCTGTAAACCTCATTGTAATTTTTCTCCGTTTCTCCAGTTGCAAGCAAACATGAAGTATTACGCGGGGGGCCTGGGCAGCCGGGACATGATTGACATGGCGGCACTGCAGCAGCAGCAGAGGGCCCTGCTGCTCGGGGGCCCGGGGGCTGCCATGCCACAGCGGGGCCGCCCGCCCAAGGGGCCCCCCAAGGTCACGCAGGAGGTGGTGGACTTGGACTCTGAGTGAACTTAAAGGTACATTTTTAATCAATGCAGCTAACACATTATGTCAAAACATGGTGCGTGGTGATTGACTATAATGATTAATTTGTAGATTGCTATAAAAAGGTTAACTTATCTTCTATTCATACAACTTTGTTAGAATTCCGTATTGTGAATCCACAGACTGCTAAATATTGATGCCTAGGCTGTACATTCAATATTTATCACAATCCGGTATTTCGAATTCAAATCAGCCGATATTTAAATCTAAATCCTGTGCTCCATATTGTGATCCATCAATATGCTAGCCTACGCCTACACGTTCAATAAATATCACAATATTTGATAAATATTGAATGTGTTGGGTAGCACTTCGATCCATATTTATGGATCGTGATAAATATTGAATTTGTAGCGTACTAGAATACAAGAAAACCAACATATAAAGTTCCCCATAATAAGTTTAAGAAACTGTTTTTTCAGTCCCCTGAAAAATTAAATTTAAAAAAAAAACCTAATTTATTCCATATAAGAAGTTTTTTCCGGCCTTTTAGAAAACCTTGAGTTTCACTGTAAACTAATCATAAGGGAACTAATTGTTGATAGATCAAGTTTGATGCTCGTGGCAGATCACCGACTTACTTACTTTTCAACACGAGTTATTTAACATACTTGTGAAAAGATCTGTACTATAAATCTTAAAATTACAATGATTTACACTAGTCAATTTTTGACCATATAATTGTTTTGACAGGCCGCAGCTGACTGAAATTGCAAGCACCAAAATACACTGGCTTTTGCCGTATGGCGGGTAAAAATCGACTGTGAAAACGGTCAGTCACAGGCCAATTTTTGACCATATAATTGTTTTGACAGACCGCAGCTGACTGAAATTGCAAGCACCAAAATACACTGGCTTTTGCCGTATGGCGGGTAAAAATCGACTGTGAAAACGGTCAGTACAATTTAAAATCAAATTGGAACTAGTCACATGCGATATTAACCGGTCAAAGGCCGGAGACGCGCCGGCGCGCGCGTCATATGCGCATGCGCGAGAAAATAATTCAAATATTTGAATAATCCATCCGACAAAAAACTTTTGGTCCACGATTTTGGACCTTCTATGTACACAATTTGTATGGAGAACAGTGTCAGAATCGCTTGCGCTGTCATTACTCTCGGAGACGCTACAAGTTTCATTCACCTAGTCACCCTGGAATATTTTTAAAACGATATCTTCTATGACAATCGGCTGTCAGAATTTGCCGCGAATTTAACGGTCGCAATTAATGGGTGTATCGCGAATAAAACGATCATAAAACCTATTAATTTACGTAATAAATGCAAGTAATGTGGTTTTAGTAGATAGCTTATTGTGTTGTGAACGTGTTTCAGTTAATAAAATATACAATAGCTCAAAATTTATCAACAAAACATTCAATTCAAAATTCAAAGTTGTGGTTTTTTAGTGTTTTTTTGCGAAGTTCCGCGAATTTCCGCTAAATGTCACGGCCTTTGACCGGTTAATCAGCTGTGAAAATGGAGTGTTAAAGTGGGCGTAAGGCCGGTGTGGTTTTCTATCAAATTTTTCACTGTTCCGACCATGTCTGCGCGGTGTAATATTTATTGTTTGTTTAATTGTTCCAGTTGGCAACTCGGAAGTAAACAGAAATAGGTAATATAGCGGGCAACTGACGAACTGACGAACGTGTGGAGAAGAGCTCTCTGACTTACGAGTGGTGCATATTTTATTTCTTTTCATTATTTTTTTACGGTGTAGACTTAGCCATTTATATAATTCGTATTTACGTAAGGTTAATTATGACACTAGTATAATATTCCCACAACTACTATTACATATTTAGAATACTTAGATAATATTCTAGGAAATAGGATTCATCTGAAACAGTATTAGAGAATTGTAAATTCTAGTACATTTTAATAGTAACTGGATATTTATACCATATCACCATTTTTTTCCTGTTATTCAATTTTATTAAAATTACTCGAGTGAATGTTGCAGACTATGAAAGAATCTCAAAAATAGTGATATTTTCATATTAAAATCAATTGAAAATTATAACATACTTTGTCGAATATTTTTGTGACAATTTTGCTATTGAAAGTTTTTATTAATATTTTGAGAAATTTAGTTTTTTTACCCAATTACATTTATTGAATACAATTTTTTTTAATTTAGTGCATAAAGAGACGTGTTTTCAAAATATATATCTAAATGTAATTTCATTAAATTTAATATATTATTATAATCTTAAAAAATATGTTAAAAGCAAGACAATTTTTTTTTGTATGATAAAAAAAAATGGTTTTAAATCGCACATGCGTAAAAGTTATTCATTTGTAGATTTTTGTTAATCAAATTCGTTATTTCTTATTGATTAATGATTAATTATTGATTATTATCATTCCTGTGTGATTATTTCCACCTTCATATTCATCTCTAGTTGGATCTTTTCAAAAAATATATCTGAACAATGTATATATTATAAATAAATGATTATTTAGAATATAAAAGTGGGGTACAATTTTGGATTTTACAGATGTATTATCACAAAGCTAAAATAAATTTTAAAAAGAAGTTTTTTCATTATTATTTATAATATTTGACGTAACATACTTAAAAAAAAATATGTATGGCTAATACAGGCTTAATGTTATTATGAAAAATCAAACATATTTCAAGTTTTGTACCCCCATTGTGAGAACGAAGTTCCTGTTTATTATTTAATACATATTCCTTGGTTAATATCACATTTTAAAAATATTATCTCTCTGGCTATGGTTCTTTTCTATCTCCTTATTATATGCAGTTGTTCTGTAAAAATGTTTTAAAAGTTTACCTGACGGGAATGTGGAAATTTTACTTTTTCTTCTATAAAACTTGTCTAGCTCTGACAAAGTCTACTTTTAGCCTGCTTTCCCAACTTGTAACTTGTACAAGAGAAGTAAGGATTATGAAAAGTTGGAGAACTTTAAAATAAACCTAAAGATGTTAAAACTCTTGTTGATTTATGCTGATATCTCCGCTGCTCATACTCCTTTTCGAATGACATAAAACAAAGAAACTAACCAGTGAAGGTGTAGAAACTGCCTAACTAAACTAATAGGTCTTAAAGTAGATTTTGTCTGTGGCGCGTTAATGCTTATTTTTCTGTCAGTTTAACAGAATTTTAAAATAAGTCAGTTTAGGTAATCTTTCCATTTATTGATCATTTGTGTGAAGAGGCCGTGGATAATAATTATTCTTTTCTGTGATTTCTTTTGTATAAGTATGATTTATCAATATTTTAGATAATATCGTATGTGTATTATGTAATAATAATATAATTTGTGTCGCTGATAAAAAAAATTAAACACCGTTTATTGCTTTCTTAGTACAATATTATATAAATTTGCAGATAAGATAATTTTTGTTTAAAAAAACAATTGTGCCAATAAACCAATCACATTTTAATCTTACAATTTGAATTTGCACTTACAGCAATAGTTGTGATATGAACATTTAGAATTTCCTGCTACGACAAGCACAAATCTTCAAACCTTTGATGTGAATGAAAATAGGGGAAGACAAGTGTTGACGGGATAGAGAATACGGCTGCACACTCCACTCTGTAAACATATCAATATTCTAATGTGGCTTAGTTAACTTCTTTCTGCCAGTAACCAACAGTAATGGGATTGCGTGGCGCACACAGGGTCAGGGATAACTCAAAGGTTTCACGCTTTATTGATGTACTCATTTAGGTTACTTATATTTTAATATCTCGGTATACGACTTAGTTTAAATTAGTGACACTTTCAAACGGGATGGTAAGGTATTTTAATCCCAGCAGTTTCCCTTCTTTATTTACACATCCATTTGAAGATTTATTTGCTGAAAAACTACTGGATAAAGTAAGACCATTCTTACATTTTAAAATATTAACTTGGGTTAGATTATTACCACATACTATGTATAGTAATATTATGTTTACTGTAATGATGAATGTGTTGGCATAACATACTTACGCAAAGATAGGACATGGGAAATGGCAATGGCAGGTTACATGGAGATAGGTAGAGATTACGGAATCAGCTATAACAACTGACGTTTAGACTAAGTGTAGGATGCTATGTACGCATACATGTGATGTTATAATTCAAGTAGGTTCATAATGTATTATAATTTATTCCGATACACAAATAAACAAAGTGAAAATCAGTTTCTTGTTGACTTTTATTTAAATTATTAATTTTATGTCCCGTTAGTCCCGGAGTTCCCATGGATAGACCATTAAAGGTGCCACCGAGAGGTTAGCTGGTAGAATCGGGAGTAATTACAATGTTAAGATATTTTTTAGTACTTAATTAATTGTAATTCTTGATATTGCAGTGGCTAATCTCTCAACGGCTGAAGTCTTTCGGTACAAAGTGTGGTGGTCATTTTTGAACAACGGAAATATCATAAAACCGAGATGATGAGAATAATAATTTTTTTTTATTAAATTTCTTATACATTAAAAATTCTAATTAAATAAATACACATAAGGAATTACATATCTATAATATTTGCAAAAAATGAGAAAAACACAATATAACAAAATAGTTAAATACATATTTTAATGGATTTCTACGCCAATTAAGAGAGCTAGCTCTAGAGCTTGGTGCAGGGATTATTTCATAATTATATACTAGAGTGTACAATAAATATAATCTTAAGTACCAGGATGTTGTGACATTTTAATTTGGCATGAAATGAAGTTATAGCATTTTAAAAGTCAATTAGAGACTCTTTCCAAGATTCAATATGATTTCACTCTTGAATCTCCCCTCTCTTAAGAGCTTAGCGGGGCTACGACTGTTTTCAAATTCGGTGATTTTAGTTTCGGACATTGATGTAACGTCGCCCGTGTCGTTTCTTGAATTCGGCAATGAAAAATCCTCGACGAATTTGTAAATAATTTCATAACGCCTCTTCTAATCTCATTCCGCGGCATTTGTTCCTCGCGTCAAGTTGCAAGGCGTCGACTTTACCGTGAAACTCACGTGTAATTATGTTCACAGAAGATGCACCGTTCTCAGGGGTATAAAATCAGTTTTATTTAAGTTTTGGCAGAAAGGAATATTTTTCAATGGAAATTATGTCTTTTTCATCTCAAAGTATGTATTTTGCGGTTAGTAAATACTACTTTGATGAATCGAAAATTATTTTTGTTATTAATTATCACAAAGAAAAAAATATTTTTGTCTTTGATTTTCTTTCACAACTGGACATATTTATTGTGAATAATATAACGGTTGAATAGACGATTATGTAGATACTTTTATTAATCCTTTTATTTAATCTTTTTTATTTAATATTTGTAAAAAATTTGAACAATTCATCAAATATTTTAAGATAATATTCACGTTTTGTGTGAGTTCTACTCAAGTTCTGTTATTATATCATTATAAGCCAGTTGCATCATAAAAATTAAATATCACAGAACTTGAATAGAACTTTCACAGAACTCGAAAATTTTCTTCAAATATTTGATGATTTAAAACCCATTATAAATTTTTAAGGATAATTTTTTTTTCAATCGGTTGCTTGTGCGTTGCTGGCAGATCATCTATTTTCTCGATTCATTACCTTTCACCGCGGAATGGATTCATATTTCCATCGCTCCTGGACACACTGACCCCTGATTTCTAATCACCTCTCATATTCTTTTCCTTCCTAAAACTTTCTCTCCTTCGTTTACATAAAAACCCTCCACTTCAAACGTATAATCGACTTCAAAAATACCTATAACAATAAGTTGATATGAATATCAAACGAATTTATATATAGTGAAGATTTTTTGTACATATGCTCTGGTGTAAGTAAGAGTATATATAAAGTCAAGTATGTTTGCTCATCGCAATGGCTGAACCCTGCCGAACCAGCCAAACCATGCCCCAAGCGAAAATTGACTCCAAAAAAGTTACTTGTGAGCGTTTGGTCGACTAGTGCTGGTGTCGTTCACTACAGCTTTCTTAAATCTGGCCAGACGATTACGGCAGATGTCTATTGTCAGCAACTGCAAACCATGATGGAAAAGCTAGCTGCTAAACAACCGAGGCTGGTTAATCGCTCTAGGCCACTTGTAACAGACGTATCAGCGTCTTCACAAGACTGTAAAAAAGTACCGGGTTTTTAGTGCACGTTCAGGATGATGGGATGATAAAAAATAATAAAAGGGCTGACCTCCCTAGCACCCAGTGCCTGGTGGGTGAAGGACACTGGATGTGCCGATTCTTCTGCCTGAGCCTGGCGTCTGGCGGTTGCCAAAAGTAGGGTCGGCTTGTCTAGAGGAGGTAGGCACCAGGACTGAAGACAGGCAGAAGTCGGCGGGAGGCAGCTGGTTGATGAAAACTTTGTAGAAATAAATAGGACGAGTTTGTTGAGTAGAGATGAACTGATTTATTATCAAAAATGTGGGTCCTTTTATACCCAAATTTGGGGTAAAATGTGACCACGTGGTACAAATTTGTGGTGGGAGGTTTGACCTTGCCCGTAAGTATAAATAGGGCGGCGTTTCCGTCACACCTTATTTTGTCAGTGTCGCCCATGAAAGTGGTCGCTTAAAATTGCGAATTAGAAATAATTCTACAGGGTAAAATTGGTATATACATGTACATATCTTAATTCTAACATATTTATATGGGCATGATTTATCCCTAGATTTTTGTTTTGGTGAGTTTGTGGCAAGTTTACAATTTTGTGCTAGGTTTTTACTGTTTGGCTAATTGTGGGAAGTTGAATAAAGAATCTAGTATTTTTCCCAGGTCCCTCGCAAGACTAGCTACTGAAACCTGTTTGTTTCATTGTCTTGCGAGGTCCCTGGATTTTTGAAATGGGAAAAAACGAATTTTTGCAAGGAATTTTTCTAAGTCTTTTTTCTGCGCTAAAAACGCCCTAGCATTGCGAGTTTAAGGGTCAGAGACTCAAATTCTCTTTCCCTGAATGCCCGGCAGGACTCTGGAATGAGATATATTTATTTCATTGTCCTGCGGGTTGTGTGAGTTTAATTAATTGTAAAAATATACTTTTTAAAGGTTGGCCTTCTGCAGGTCCTACTTGGCTGCGGCGAAGCAGGCAAAGGAAGTGACTCCGATTTGCTCTTTTCCCTGGAGGTCTGGCTCGCAGGGTTTTAACATAATAGAATAACAATTATACATTTGTAAATGATAAAGTTAAAATGTCTCCCGGTGGCAACCTTAGCACGCAAGTATTTATTTGTTGCACCGGGGCATTGTACATAATAAAAAGGATAATAATGAAAATTAAAATATTTCGGCGAAAGATCGTCGCTGGCGGCACGGTACTAACGAGCTTAGTGGCCAGAAATTTCGGAAGAAATTTCAAAGAAATGACCACTAAATGTAGAGGATGCCGGCAGCGATGACTTTTGCTGAAAAAACAAACGAGGGTGCGAACACGTCCGTTACACCACTGCTGCTTCATGGCAACGCTAGACCACACACTGCACAACAGACGGCTACCAAATTAGAGGAGCTTCAATTGGAATGTCTAAGACATCCACCGTACTCTCCGGACCTTGCCCCAACAGATTACCATTTTTTTTCGAAATTTGGATAACTTCTTGCAAGGGAAAAAATTCAACTCCGATGGGGCAGTCCAAACCGCCTTCATAGCCCAGTCAACCTGTGTTTTTAGATGGAAAAAAATAGTGTAAAGTAAATTTTTTCCCCATCGACTACTATCATTTAGACAAGTGTTTAGCCAAAAGTCCTCCCCCCGCCCCCCTTGCTCCCCCCCTGTGACCCCCCAAACATGAAAAGTGTAAGAGTTTCGTAAATCACGTCTATCTCAATTACTAAACAACATATCGTATTGCAATTTATTTTATTCTCTCTGCTGTAACATTGTCTACAATTAATGCCCAGTTAACTTTCGTTGTAACTTTTACTGTTTGTTTGTAATTCATTTTGTATCATCAATCAAGTATGTAAACATTCCTCGAATAGCAATAACATCAAAGCTGCCTGGATCATCATGTGAGTTCTATAAGACTTAGCGTAAGCATGTCCTGACATAAGGTGAGGAATCGTTGATTTTCATTAAACAGAGGTCCACATTTCTTCGAATCCACTACCTTCCATAAACTTTCTTAAGCAACCAAGGAAACTCATTTGAAGATGGAATCCGCCTAGTCTGACGATTACTCCAGATATTTCACTTTCTGTAGAAGAACTTACAACAATGTCTACTGCTTTCAGGAAAAGTGGTTGGTCAAATGTGACAATACACGGCTGGTCAGCTACCTTGCTTTCTTTAGAAGCGTAACTAACGGCAGAATAACAATATTCGCAGTACAACAATAATACGTCATCTTGTAAACAACCTCAAATAATTGCTCTTGACAAAATTTCTGAATTCTTAGTTTTAAAAGTAACGGAAAACATTAAAAAAGTACACAAACTAACAGATCATTGTGCTACTACATAGTACTCTAATTTATACCAGTGATCTAACACATCTAAAGTTTTAATACCTGAAACAAAAGAAAAACAGTGCTCTGACTAAATTAATGAATTCTAAGTATTAAAAGTAACTGAAAACATTAGAAAAGTGCATAATCTAACACATATTATTGTGTTACTACTTTATACCTGTGATTTAACACATCAAAAGTTCAAATACCTGAAACAGTGTTGTGACTCCACATATAAACTTTGTAAATTATTCTCTAAAAATGAACTGCGAAGGCTGCCTCAACTTGATCTCGAATAATGACTTTGCACTCACCTGTGCCATCTGCAATACCATTTTTCATAATACCTGTGTCAACATCACCGATACAAATTTCAAAAGAATGGCGGTTAAAAATAAATCAACTTGGAACTGTCCGAAATGCAAAAGCCGATCGAGCTCACCGTCCTCGAAGTCCGGTTCAGAAACTGATGTCTTATTCGAACGAATCACTAAACATTTTGACAGCAAAATTACTGAAATGAAAAAAATGTTTGAAGAAGAAATTAGAGACTTACAGAAAAGCAACGAATTCATCTGTAACCAGTATGAAGACCTTGTGTCGAGCTTCAAACAAATGCAGGATCTGCATAAAGAAACCAAGTTTTTACGTGAGGTGAATGATAAAAATAACATTAGAATTTCTAGCCTTGAGTGTAGACTTGCAGAACTTGAGCAAGAGAAGTTATCTGACAGTGTGGAGATGGCGGGAGTGGAGCTGCAGCCAGGCGAACAACCTACGGAAGCTGTACTACGGGTAGCCAGCTCGCTGGGCTTGCCCCTGCTACAACAGGACATTCGTATGGTGACCAGGACCCAAGACCGCAGACGCAACACCCCGGACAAACTACATATCTCTTTTCACAATCCTAAAACTAGGGATTCGATTCTCTCAGTAAAAAGTGCGGCCAAAACACTTAACTTGAGTTCGCCGATTTACATCAGTGAAGTGCTTTCACCTTACTTTAAGGAACTATTGTGGAAAACCAAACAAACTGCCAAAGAAACTCTTTTCCAATTCGTGTGGTTTAAAGCGAGCAGACTACTTGTACGTAAAGGACCCGGGGAAAAAACCATCCAGATAAAACACGAAAGTGATCTTAAAAAAATGGGGACTCATCCATAAATCATTAACCATCAAATTTACATTTTCTAATTTACTTAATATTAACATGGCTGATCTACTGAAAATGAATCTTAATAACTTGCACCGCCATTACACTACTGCAGATCAGAAATTATGTGATACAATCCTCTCTAGCCCACCTTCACTAACTATACTAAATCAAAACATACGTTCTCTCAACAAAAATTACGATGAACTCGACATCCTAACCAACACTTTTACTACAGATTTTAATATCATTATTCTTACAGAATGTTGGATCACAAACGCCTTCACCCAGAAACACAAACAAAATTACACCCAGTACTACACATCAAATAATAAAAAACAAAACGACGGTGTTGTGGTCTATATTCATAACAACCTTAGTAGCTTAGTTTCCGAAATTTTCATTGATAACTCAAACTGTTTACAAATAATCGTCAACCAAGAAACATGTATACTTGCACTATACAGATCACCATCCACCCATGATATCGCACCATTCATATCTTCCCTTAATAGTCATCTTAATAAGCTAAATTCCTTTAAAAATATCATATTAGCCGGTGACCTTAATATTAATCTACTGCCTAATGGTCACCCACAAAACCACGATTACCTTTTGATGCTGATGCAACATGGTATCTTCAGTACTATTAATACCCCCACTAGGGTAACCAATAACACTGAGTCTTGTATAGACCACATTATGGTAAAATCAAAACATTATATTAAAAGTATAGTCTACGAATCCTCCATTACGGACCACTACACAACTTTACTAGGCCTGACTACACCAACTCCAAATTTGCCTACTCAACGCTATTTCACAATTAAGAATATTGCCTATGACAACATAAAATCATGTTTAGATAAACAATCGTGGAAGCATTTAAGGAGTATAACGTCAACCGATAAGGCTTGGCACTACTTCATTACATACTTACAAACCACCATCACACAAAATACTAAGACATCAACAAAAATTATTCCCCACCGCAAAAAAAAACTAAAAACTTGGATAACCCAAAGCATCTTAAACTGTATTAAAAAAAGAGATAAGTTACACAAACAAGTCAAACTCAACCCTTCTGATACTATTCTCTACTCATTCTACAAAAGATATAGAAATCTATGCACCCAAATTATACGAAAAGCTAAAGAGCTACATTTCAAAAATAAACTGATAGAATCCAATTACGATCCCAAAAGTGTATGGTCAATACTAAAGGAAAGTACTTGCACTCATAATTTCGATGATGATAATATCAAAAATATTGTCATCAACAATGAAGAAATCCTCTTCCACAACAATCCTACACTAGTTTTAAATTACATTAACAATCATTACACAAATATTGGAGGCATTCTGGCAGAAAACATTACAAGTACTGTGGCAGAGAATCTACATTCATCTAACCATCAAGATACTCCTAACTCCAATAAAGATATACAATTTAAACTCCAAACCATCTCATGCGATAAGACGATTAAAATAATACAATCATTAAAGAATAGCTCAGCTGCAGGTACTGACAACATAGATGCTAAAACCATTAAAACTCTAAGTGACCAACTCCTCAATCCACTTACATACCTGATAAATCGTAGCCTAAAAGAAGGTATTTTTCCTAGCTGCTTAAAAAATGGACTAGTAATTCCTATCTATAAGTCAGGACCTAAAAATGACATCAACAACTACAGACCTATCACTCTTCTAAATACTATGTCCAAAATTCTGGAAAAAGCCATCAAAGAACAGCTCTACCACTACCTAGAAACAAACCATCTACTCTCGAAGAACCAGCATGGCTTTAGAAAGAACAGAAGTACACAACACGCTTTAACCTCGGTAACAGACTTTATTAACTCTAACCTTGACTCAAAGAAAAAAGTAATTTCAATATATCTCGACTTATGTAAAGCCTTCGATACAATATCTCACAATATACTTTTTAAGAAACTTAATAAACTCGGCATAACTGGAAATGAACTTAACTTACTGAAAAGTTTTATGTCAGAGAGAACTCAACAAGTCATTATCAACAAAGTGAAAAGTGAACCCCTTCCGATCAGTTACGGAGTGCCCCAGGGTAGTGTTCTAGGTCCCATAATGTTCCTTATCTACATCAATGATATCTGTGAACTAATTACAGAAGGCAACATTGTGACATTCGCTGATGACACCGTAATACTTTGTCAAGCTGACTCATGGATCAAGGCATTCCTTAAAGCTGAGAAATGTCTTGCTGTCATCAAACAATGGCTCAATGAAAACAAACTTACTCTAAATACAAAAAAAACTAAATTCATTACACATAGTATAACTCAAAGAGGTCAACCTCCTCCAACCTTCACTCTGAAAATACACGACTGCTCCCAACCCTTCTCATCGTGCAATTGCGAAATCATACAAAATGTCAAACAAATAAAATATCTAGGCGTGATAATTGACGAAAACCTACGCTGGAATGACCACATTAACTTAATTACATCCAAGCTTAAAAAAATCATGTATCTTTTAAATAATATAAAAAATATCTTCCCACGCACAATACTAAGATCTATCTACTTTGCTCTTTCCCAATCTTTAATCATGTATGGTCTTCTGTCTTGGGGAAGTGCAAGTAATATTTCTCTAGATCCACTAGAAAAGGCACAAAAGGCAACAATCAAACTAATACTTCAAGTGGCATATGATACAGACTCTGAAAAAATTTTCAAGATGCTCGACGTTTTGTCAATCAGACAAC
Organism: Limnephilus rhombicus; assembly: GCA_929108145.2. Lineage (NCBI taxonomy): Eukaryota > Metazoa > Arthropoda > Insecta > Trichoptera > Limnephilidae > Limnephilus > Limnephilus rhombicus. The sequence continues at coordinate 41,531,115 of OV815277.1, read as the reverse complement.
TCTACGCTAAATCGTCTATTCTTCACCTCTTCAAATTCAAACTTCATATCCCTTTACTTTCTCAGTCCTCAATAACAAGCCGGTCCTCAACAAACCTAACACTCAACATCCCGCTAAAGCACACGACCCACGGACAAAGATCCTTTAACTACTATTCTATCAAACTATATAACAGCATGCCACCTTCTTTGAAACAATCTGCTGATTTTTCACCAACATATAAACTAAAAAAACAAATCACAGTCTGGATAAAAGCTAAAGGAACACTATTTTTCCAAAACCTATTTACTCCAAACCAAACATAAAAATTAACTTATTAATAACCAATGTGCAATAACCATTAAATAAAATAAATATAAAACTTTCTTCTACAACACATTAATACTTGTCACACAGAATCATAAATATACACGTAAACACCTCAGCACAGGTTCTCCTAGTGAGGTGTTCACGAAACATACAATACCTATCCACAGTTTCACCTTCGCAAACCTACCATACACCCTACATAATAAAATTGTAAAATATATTACGTAAAAATGTTTTCAAAATTTATCTATTATGTAAAAATGTTAATTAATAGGTAAATACTGTAATACATAGAAATAAATAAATAAATAAATAAGTGTGAAAAAAAAAATAAATAGCAGTCAGATTTCCTGGATCTATGTTTATGAAAGGCAAAGCTAGAACATAAGATGGTTCAAAGTTTTGTCTACCATCGAAACAGTTTCGCATGTATCCAGACCATCCAGGTAGTGAAACTGGCACAAAAGCAAAACAAATAACACAAGACACATCCTCCATTTTGGTTCACAAACACAAACCGTAAAACACAATCACTGCGAAACACGGACATTCGCGACGCGACCCTCTCTCTGGACTCTGACCTTGGCATGATTCACTCTGCATGCAACAACTCTGGCATTTTTAATTGCTCAAATCTTGAACTGATACCAGTAAGCATTATTTCACTTCTTCACTAAAACCAAATTTTAAAGCAATTGACAATAAATAAGTATAAACAAACATGAGTAGTGCGGCAATGAATCGGCTGCCGCGGAGCGCCGCAGAGATGGTGCGCACCAAGCATTCACGGTTGATATCTGGTGTTTTCTTGCCATAAAGTACACATTAAAATATATCATTTCATAGCTCATAGAAAGGGCTATAACCTTTGTAGGAAACATTTTTTCATAAAATGTCAGCCTGAAAAGTTCTGTGACAAAAAGTAAAATTTCGTTCCAAAAAATATACAAATTTTTACCTTTTCATATGAATTACAAACAAACGGTAAAAGTTACGATGAAAATTTACTGGACATTAATTGTAGGAAATATTATACAAAAGAGAATAAAAAAAGTTTCAATCCCATATGTTGTTTAGTAATTGAAATAGACGCGATTTACAAAACCCTTACACTTTTCATGTTTGGGGGGCACAGGAGGTGGAGCAAGGATGGTAGGGGCGGGGACTTTTGACAAAACACTTGTCTAAATAGTAGTAGTCGATGGGGAAAAAACTAGCTTTATACTATTTATTTCTTTCAACTGGTGTTTCAAATTATTTATTTATTTATTCTTTCAAAAACATTACAAAATTAAAAATTTTAATGTGTTTTTAAAATACAATGGTAACATTATTACATTAAACATAAATGGTAGAATGGTAGGCTAAAAACTATACAAGCATTAATAGAGCTTGCCTTTTAAAAGCAGCTTCACTAACGCTAAATATGTCGATATCCGAATTGATTCTATTCAACAGCAAGATTGCTCTCCCGACCGGCATGACCATTGGCAAGTTAGTCCTGCAGGCCGGAAGATAGAACAGCCTATGCTGTCGGTGGCGAAGATAACCATCGGGAACATAGAAATGAATGCTCTCCAAGATAGCTGAGTTTTCAAACCATCCGCGAATCAATTTGAAGAAATGCGTAGCAATGTGTACATCCCTTCTGACTCGTAGATGGTTCATTCCGAGCATACCCAAAAGAAAGTCAGTAGGATAGAGCCACTACGACACAGGTTGACTGGACTATCAAAGATTTTATTGATTCCCGTCCGAATGGTTTTTTTAGTAAAGGGATCGATGAATACCTATGAGATGGCAAAAGTGCATAGATAGCAATGGTACCTTTGATTAAATAAATATATAGTATTTTTAAAAAAAAAAACTTTGTGTTCCTCCCATACAAAACGCCAATTTCGTATGTAAGGACCTAATATTTTAAAATTAGTAAATTGTGGAATAATATAAAAAAATCAAATAAAATTTAACGCTAGTCGAGAGCCTTACCAAAAATGACAAAACTAGTAATGAAAGAAATATTTTATAAAAAAGAAATATTTTAAAAATAAATATTTCTAAAAGTGAACAAAACTAGGATGTAAGGAATAATTTTTATGTAAATAATTTAACGAAATTACATAAAGATTTTTTTTTAATATGTATTTATTTAACACCGAATTATGCATTTCATAATATAGTTTCAAGTAATTATCAGAAAGATTTATTAATTATTTTCAATTGTTTTTTTTATTATCATAAAAACAGAATATTAAATGTTTGCGTTGAATATCCCTGAAGCCAACGCCGACTGAATTCGCCCGCGCAAATATTGTGGATGGTAAATTAAAGAACATTGTAAAAAGGTCAGTTTAATAATTCTCACAATGTATTCAGATCTAGTAAATGATTGATCTTTTTGGTGATTCTGTTTTTACTTAAATCAAGCGGGACAGCGTCGGGGGGCGACCGTTCTCGGCGATGCCTGTTCGCGCAATGGAATTGATTGATCAAAGTGGTCATTATATATACTTACGAATATCGAAGTAAACCAAGTAAATCATTGGAATTTAATAAATATTTTTTTAAATTGACTTACTTAAAATACTGTTTAATTGGATATTTTTATTTTATTAACTAACCTGTTTTTTGGTACATTAAAACGATTTTAAAGTTGACTGATTTATGCAGTTTTTTTAATAGTATCACATCGTAATTTAGGTAAAAAGGCTCTTTAATTAAAAAATGTAAAAATGAGCGGGCATAGATTGAGATGTTTTCTATCTAAAAATATTTTTTTCTTTTTTTTCCTTCTTGTATATGACCACATAAGAAAAATATTTGCAGGTCGATTGAGATTTGTTGAAAACAGCTATTTTTAAAACAGTTGTAAAGTAAGAAAAATATTTTTTGACAATGTATAATTATATTTTGTGGGATAGAACGTAAATGTAACTATCATTATTTTGATTTAACTTTTTTTTGTTCGTACAGTTATGGACGTAGGTGTCTTCGAAAACACACAAAAACCATTAAATATTGAAAAATCTCTCGTACCATCTTAATGCAAAATATATCGATTTCGGAAGAGATTTGATTCAGAGGCAATATACTTCTCTCCTCACCAGGAGAATGGTCCTACAGGCAGGAAGATAGAATAATCTAGTCTAACATGGTCATAAGGAACATGACTCATATGCTCCAAAATAGCCCCGCATCAGTCTGAATTAGTGGGTGGCGGCATAGCCCTTTCTTCTGAGCTGCAAGGAGTCCGAGCATGCCCAGAAGAAAGTTCATTGGGTAGAGTCAGGGAAAGTAGCCGCACTCCCTTATATAGAGAATCTCAGAAACTTGGAATCGTGAGAGTAGCCTTTTGTCATGCAAATAAATCCACTAATAAATTCTTAATACTAAAAGGGTTATTTACGCAAAACTATTTATTTTATTGTACTAAGTACACGAGTATACTAGTCCCAGCAAGAGATCGTATGTGACATCATCGTTTTAGTATCTTCTGTCTTTTTCGTTTCCAAACGAGGTGTGAGAGGGAATGTCTCTCACGCCCGAATGTCTACAAGCTCTCGCTGGTATACATATATAGTTTATTCATAGTGTCACTAATGGTGGAATAATTAATTATACAAAAATTGCATGGTGTAACATAAGATATTATTCACCAAAGTGAAAAATTTTAACTTGAAGACAGAAAGTACGAGGAAGATCACTGGTGCATATCACAAACGTCCAGAAAATTGTGAAGATATATTGGATGGATATCAAAACGTGTGAAGATATATTGGATGGATGCCAACCATTTTAAGCTGATATTATTCTCTCTCACGGTTCTGCAGTCCAGGGTGTAAATTGGCCCGCTCCACAAATGCTATAGTCTTGTCCTTCCCATCCTACCCCTTCTTCCAGTCAGTTAACCTCTTCCATGGTCTGCCTTCGCGTTACTTCCCCTGGGGCACTCACTTGCTCATTTTAGCGTCCTTTTCACATGGCCAGCCCATTGCAGTTTTGGGAAACTGAAGTTTTCCGGTAGGTATACATTATTATGGCTTATAAATAAATGTTTTTCTTGAGTTCAAGTTGGAGATGATTAATTTAATGTGTAAGGTAATCCTGTTTTCAGTCCCATCACAGTTTCGATAATGATATGCACCCTTCGTGCTGTGCGCACAATATCAGATTTAATAAGTAAATTTCCGTTTAGTAAATGAAGTTTGTATTCTCTTTTGATTGCGGTGATTTCATCAAATGGCATTGCCATCTCTAGAGTTGGTAAACCACTTCCGTTGACAAGAACGGTTCTTCCAGGCCTCAGGTCAGAGTCGCATTGTGTAAGGATTTGTTTGGTCCATTGAATGCATTTGACTTTAGAGGTGTCCATACAAATAACTATAAAGTCTATAGAAAACGGTCCGATTTTTCCCAGCTGTTCCAATATAGAGGTAACGCCGTTGCTGATGTGTACGGATAGCTGCCACCGGTTGTTTAGTTCTAAATGCATGTCATATAACGCTTTCGAAAGGAACTCAGCATATAACTTGTTAGGTGAAACAACCAAAATTGAAAAGTGATGTCTCGAACAACTCGGTCCGATCCACGGTAGAACGTTTAACATTGCCGTGGTTTTGTATATAAATCAAATACAAACTGTTATTTTTGAAGATCAAATTACTTTGATATATATAATTTTTACAAACAAAGCAAAGTAATATAATAATTTTAAAAAGAAAAAAGCAAACACCGTTGACCATAAGCCATAAATAAACTGAAATAAACCAACCGTTGACAGTCCAGAAAAGTCACAAAATTTGAATGTTACCATAGACAATATAGACCATAAATAAACAATTAGCATTATTATGTATACTTTTATTCCTGAAGAAGTGAACTTGGTTCACGAAACATGTTGATATTATAAAATATAAAAAATAAAGTGATGTAAACTAAGTTATTTTCTTTCAATAAATAAACAATTAGCTTTAACCGTGTGAACCGGCTATTAGGGATTAGTTTAACAAGTCTGAACCTGAACAGTGAACACTTTGTCAACAAAGATCAAGTTTTTTGTTGACTAGCTAAAGTATATAGCACGTCTACAGTGTAGAAAATAAATGATGGCGCTGCGATCGTTTTCTAGTTTTAAAAGATGGCTCATAAGACAATGAATGTATGTTTTAAAAAACACTTCTGCCAAAATGCATATTTCATAGCGTATTTTCAAAAATTTTGCACAAAAAACTGTAATTTAATAGACGTAAAATAAAACAAAACAAGTTTTAAGTGGGCGTTTATTTCGATATAAAAACGTAGGTACTTAAAAATTTAAGTCTATTAATTCAACACCCGACATGTAATTATTGTCTTCGTCCTCGTGTGATTCTTCTTCCTCCATATCTTTATCTTCATCTAAACGTAGTTCATCGATATCATCATATATAGTACTGCCTCGTGCATAATATTCTGCCTCAATTTTCATCATGTGTTTGCAACAATTTTTCCAATCATCAGCACTTATGCTATTACATATTTTATTATTATTATGCCCATTTTCCGTTTTCCCCGGTGTTTCATATTTTCCATCTGCCTTTTCCCCTTCCTTGACGATTCGTCTTACCGTTGATTCAGATTTACCTGTGAAAAATCATTAAAATTATTATTATAGAAGGTAGTTTTAAAAACACACACAAGATAATATTCACTTGGAAGAAAGAAAGAGAAAACGAGAAAAAGTAACTTTTCTACGAGTTTAAAGAAGTTGCATATTATTATTTTTTAATTGAATTATTCCCTTTTTCCTGTGGCCGCATATTAACTGTCAAATGAAAGTGTCAGATTCGAATTTTTTTAACATCAGATTGTAATAATTTATGGAGTCGGTGTCAGTCAAGGCAGGTTTGTAACTACATACGAGGCAAGGCATGTCAGTCAAGGCAGGTTTGTAACTACTACTACTACTTGACGAGGAAATAGGCGAGAGCGGGGCCGCGGCGTGAGTACCTTTGCTGACACCGACTCCAAAAATAAAAATCGTACCTACATATTGATGAGTAGAAAAAGTAAGTTGATTATGAAGTTGTAGAAGAATACGAAATAATTTTTTTACTTTTTAGTGCATTTTATTGTCGTTTTTTTTTTTTGGTTAAAATTTTTGTTTATTTTTGTTTTTTAGTGAATCTGAAGTACACTAACTAATTTGTTTGAATATGGGTAGACCTACTAAACGTGCTGCTCATATGAGACAGACATAATTTTTACCGTAACGACGTTAGGGTCAAATTAAGAGATTCTGCCGAGTATCGTTAATTTGCTCCTAAGAATTGAAGAGTTCCATTACTTTGTCATGGATCCCATAATCAGAACCTTACCAAACTCTCATCAAACTACCCTTGAAGTACATCCTTTCCAATAAAAAAAGAATCATCGAAATCGGTTGGCGTGATATTGAGTTATTCGTCCATTTGTCGCGCAAATTTAAGTCTTATATGGTTTTCTCGTGGATGCCATTGTCAGAACTGGACCAAATTAAAATGGGACCACATGGAAAGCACCAGCTTTTAAATAAAAAAGGGTAAATTTTTGAGATCGCTGGCAATGGTTAATACGCACTTTAAAAAAAAGTCTTTTGATTCACCTTAATTACATTAAAAGACAACTATTTGCATTGGGGGAAGTGGAAAATATTTCATTCTAAATTTCGATTACGTAAAATTAAAATTAGCTTTCATTCTGTGAAACGAGACCGTCCATTTTCAAACATTATTTTCAAATGTCATTTTGTTATGTTGGTATTCTTGTTACTGTACGAAAAGATGCTAGAGCAAAGCGTAGCAGACTTCATGGGAATTCTAGTTTTGTGTAACATGGTTTGTGATACAAAATAAAGTGCCCCTTTATAATGCCTACTCGCGTCAAGGCAAGAAAAACATCCCAGTTTTCAGGTAGTTTAGCGGCTACGCTAGGTTTGTGTAACATGGTTTGTGATTCAAAAGAAAGTGCCCCGTACCTTCAAAATTTTCTAGCCGTTCGTTATACATTCAAGTGTATCAGGAATACCAACATACCAAAGTGACAGCGAATGGGCTAATAGCGCCGTTTACACGCACACTTCGGAGCGACCGAGTCTCGCGCCACTTCAGGCCGCCGCGCAGAAAAGTCTCACAGTGAACTGCGCTGTAAACCTATCGGTCTTTACTTTTCTGCGCGGCGGCCTGAAGTGGCGCGGGACTCGGTCGCTCCGAAGTGTGCGTGTAAACGGCGCTAATAGCTAATGGCGTACAATCTCACAAGACGAAAGCTAATTTTAATTTTACGTAATCGAAATTTAGAATGAAATATTTTCCACTTCCCCCAATGCAAATAGTTGCCTTTTAATGTAATTAAGGTGAATCAAAAGGTTTTTTTTTTTAAAGTGCATATTAACCGTTACCAGCGATTCACGGCGTGCTGCATCTTATGTTGCCCTGCAAAATTATTAATATAAAATACGTAGAAAAATATAATTACTTACTAGATTATTCATTAATAAACTAAAATAAGTTTTAATGAAGTATGTTGTATGAAGATTAAAACATAATTTTTATTAAGTATTTTAATATGGTTACCTCCATAGTAACTTATTCCATAAATTATGTATTCTCCCATTATGTGGGAAAACCAAAACGACTTTTTAGTGGCAACACTGAACCTATATTAGAGTATTTGACATTTTATTTCATTTTCTGCTTTTTTAAATTAAATGTGAATATGTAAACAATAAACTTAGGTATGGAAAGTAATTCCACTTGCTTTATTATGTTAAATCGCATTTTTTCGCGACGCATTTAACCATTTTAGTGATAGTTTCGATCGCGTATCGTCCGGCACAAGTCAGTCGGCGTCACAATGAGCACTGGACTGACGTTAGCGGGGCATATGCTTTTGGACATATGTACAGTGGCAATCAGTGTTGCCAGCCGTGTCTTGTAAAAAGTCACCTAAAATATATAAAAAAAGTAACCTTTTTGTGTGAAAAATAACCTTTCATATTTTTTCCAGTGGTATGGGGTCGTCCATGTGGTGTTTATAGCAACTTTTTAACCCCCCCCCCTGGTGAGGTTTTAGACTAACCCCCCCCCCCCAAAAAATCACGTGTATTTTTTTTAGTACAAAGTATTTTGAAATTTTCAGAATATTATCACGAAAAATAAATACACGTGATATCTCATTATACCCCCCCCCCCCCTCGTGATATTTCGTGATTTTTTCGAACCCCCCCCCCCCCCTTTCGAGCCTCACGTGATTAATGGACGATCCCTATGGTAAAAAGTTGATGGAATACATTAGGAGCTCAGTATCAAAGTGGGACATAAGCCACTTGGATTATTTTTCAGTAAAGCGAGTTTTTTGTTTCGAATATACCGGTATGAAAAATCTGATATATTTTCTACCTGCGCGATTCCTTGCGCGTAAAGAATCACAAGCCATAATACATAACATTCTATAATTTAAAGAAGGCCATTTGTCATAGACAATGGTACAAGGCCTGCCATAGACAATATACTCGCTCTACTTTATTAGCCCAATAAATTATTAAAAAAAAAATTGAAAAGCAGAAATGAAAATACTTTTCCCCAGGACAACAAGGTTCCATGTGACAAAGATGGTTCCGAGGAAATGAGATTTACACAGTTTTTTACAGCTCATTTTCTCAGGAGGGAGCTTTGTCAGATGGAAACCTGTTATCCCGAGGAGATAAAAAATCAATACATAAGAAAAATGAAAAACTCACAGGTGCATGTTTTAAATATTTTTTTAATTTTCAAAAAGACAGGATAAACAACACAGAGATAAAAATGCAGAGTCGGTTCCACCGATAGATTGAGCGTGAGTCAGAAACTAATATTGATCGGGCCATAACGTATTCACGCCTGTATTACAGCTTATCCTCGAGGTACATTGTACTTGTCATAAAATTAACAGTAATAATATGACAAGAAAAATGTACCTACCTCGAGGACTTGTCATATTATTTTTGTTAATATAATTAACAATATTAATATGACAAGTATTATATAATTGTTCATATATCCAATGGAATATCCATTAATACATTATTTGGCTTAATACGATAACTCTATAAACTTTTATATAAAATGTACAATTAATGCTAATACACACAAAATAATAGCACAAATTACAAGCACAAAAACAGAACACAAAAAATTAAAAAACACAAAAACAAAAAGCTTTATACAAAAATATGTAAACGTTGGAGTTTTCCCACCACTTTCCCACAGCGTTCAAAGGAAACAGATGGTTTCCTCCTTCACCGTACAGGTCAAGACTCTAATTTTTGTTTATAATGAATCTACTTTTTATTAAAATGACTTTAGACCTCCAATGACCAGACATACATTGTTTGCAGGCAGTATGTGAGTGCATACATGTTGTTAATTATTTATTTCACTGTATCACGTCTCATCTCCGCCACTTGATGTATCTGAAATAAAAGTTTATTAATATAAAGGAAGAAGAGTTCAGGCAGTCCCGCCGAGGATGAGCGGAGCCATCAGTCCAGTAGCAAGCAAGACTCAGCATCAGCACCCCTAAGCCAGCTTCCCGGTAGGACCTCGAAGAAAATGTTGGGATGAAGGGGGAAAGAAACCTGAAGACTCTAGGGAAAAAAGTGTGCATCGGGTCACCAGAGGCAGGGTGTAAGGGCCCTGGTCCGCTACGGTCAGTCTTCAGGCCTGGTCATGGCAACGGGGGAGGTGCGGGAGGGTTATGCAGCAGCTGCCTTCGGAGTCATCTCCTCAGTTGATGCAGGGTCAAAATATGTAAACACAAAAAGCTTTATACAAAAATATGTAAACATTGGAGGTTGCCCACCACTTTCCCATAGCGTTCTAAGGAAACAGATAGTTTCCTCCTTCACCGTACACGTCAAGACTGTAATTTTTGTTTATAAAGAATCTACTTTTTATTAAAATTACTCTGGACCTCCAATGTCCAGGCATACATACGCTGGACGTATTTCAGCCGACGCCTGGTCTTCAAAATTTCCATACTGCCCTTTTTCTTCCTCGGAGTCTGGGCTGCGATCTGTCCCACATAAGTTAAGATGCTCTTCTTATTACCTGGAAAGACAATATTTGAAAAAAAATTATGACATTTTTCATAACAAAATATACCAAATCATGATCTACAAACAAAAAGCTATAAATATGCTTACGCTTAAAATGTTCATTTTGGTGTGTTGCGACTGAATGACTACTGCCGGGTCTCACAGGAGTGCTTATATCTGAAAAAATAATATGTATCTTAGTTCTTGAAGGAATGGTAGAAAAAATCAGATGAACATAATGTAGAATTACTATTCCCTTTCAACCAAAATAAAATATATTAAATTATAAAATACACTCTGTAATTCACGACATTTTATTATTAATATTTAATTTCACTTAGCTCAAGCTTCATCAGGGCTTATTATATTAACTAAAGATAATTTCATACAGATACATACTATAAGAAAATAAAATAATGAGTAATGATAAATGTTAATGTCCAGTTTATTACGTTATATACTAAACGCTTATTATTATACTCATGAACAACTAATGTATACTCCTAAACAACTTGTTTACTAAATGTACATACCTTCGTTAACTCCTGGGACCCCTTTGGCAGGAACAATCTCACTGCTGGTGCCTGCGTTGACATTTTGATCTGAAATAAATATATTTAACACATTAACCAAAGTTTGGAAATAAAAAGTAGAATACTTTTCCCTTTCAAAAAATATTGAGGAGCTTTGTAATAAACTTTTTGGATTCTTAAAACAAAATATTATCCAAATAGCGAACGTCTGGGGCACATATAACTGAGGCCATATGTAACTAACCATCACGCCTTTTCCCGAAGGGGTAGGCAGAGAGGACGGACCGCCAAACAACTCGGTCTCAGCACACACTCTTTGCCTCACTCACATTCATACTTCGTCTCATACATACTCTTCTATTATTCTTACTTTTGACATGGCCCGCCTCAAGTATCTGATTCACTTGATCGTGCCATGTCTTCCTCGGGCATCCCCAACTTCTACCATTCACATTTGCGTCATATATTCTTTTTACACTACTTTCTTCATTCAGGTATGTTTGTTCCTTACCTAGCAGCAAAAACCCGGGTCAGGTAGGTACTGTAGACGCCTAAAGGCATTGGAAATGGTGCAAGCTCATTTACTCATACCGTCCTATAATTCAGTGTACCTAAGTTTACTAAATGTGCATACCTTCGTTAACTCCTGGGACACCTTCGGCAGGAACAATCTCACTGCTGGTACCTGCGTTGACGTTTTAATCTGAAATAAATATATTTAATGCGTTAACTAAAATTTGGGAACAAAAACTACTTGATTTTTCCCTTTCAAGAAATATAACTAATTTTCACAGCTTTGTCCTCAGCAAACTACACGGAGAAAGCCGATTAAATCTGAATAAATATAAAAATAAATAATGATGCAATTTGAGATTACATACCTTTTTGATGTTTGACGCAATCGTGGTCCCTTGGCATCATAATACTTAATGCTGTGCGATTTTGTCGAGTTGGGGTCTACAATGAGAAACAAATTCAGTTTTAGGCAAACAACGACAAAATGTAACATAAAAACAACGTTGTAATAACGGATGAAAGATTTTCACCTGCATTTTTGTCTCCATAACTTCCACTTGACTGTCCTTTTCCTTTTTTCAGTTGGCTTGGGTAAATCTGTGAATTTTCTAATGCCGGGAAGATGTAGTCATAAATAAACCAATCCCTAGATCGATATCTTCGGGCCTTCTCCATACTAGAAATTTCGGTAATTATCGGTTCGGACTGGCCACGCTTATTACGAATAATTTTTAGAAAAAAACTTTAGATTCGCCTTAATTACTATAAAAGGAAACTTTTTGGCTTTGGGGCGGCGGAAAATAATGCATTTTAATTTTCAATTGCATAAAACCAAAATTCTCTTCGCGAACCGACGCAGCGAAAATCCGCGGCCGTAGCTGTCACTTGCTGTCACTGTTATGGACTGCAGCTGACTTCGTGGGATACCTACATGAAATACCGCGAATCACAAACCATGTTACACAAACCTAGCGTAGCCGCTAAGCCACTTGAAAACTGGGATGTTTTTCTTGCCTTGACGCGAGTAGGCGTTATAAAGGGGCACTTTCTTTTGTATCACAAACCATGTTACACAAACAAGCCCGCTAGACAAATTTCATAATTACGCGTCTTATCACACGAAGTCGGCTACAGTCGTATTAGCTCTTGTTAATTTATCAAGGATACCAACATCACAGTGACATGTACGGCCGCGGATTTTCGCTGTGTCAGTCGCGAAGCGAATTTTGGTTTTATGCAATTGAAAATTAAAATGCATTATTTTCCGCCGCCCCAAAGCCAAAAAGTTTCCTTTTATAGTAATTAAGGCGAATCTAAAGTTTTTTTCTAAAAATTATTCGTAATAAGCGTGGCCAGTCCGAACCGATATTTACCGAAATTTCGGGTAAAGTTCGGTTTATGGGCCAAATTCCTAAAAAATAAAACTAGTTATTTTTATACTAATTTGGGGTCGGGGAATCCGAATCTGAAAGAATTAGGCGGCGGCAAGCAATATTAACTGAATTACAGGACTTTAAAAATTTTTATACACATACAGGAAAATAGCCATTTTGGAAGCATTTTGATTCCTAGAAAATCAAACTAGTTATTTTTATACTAACTATGGGCCGGGGAATCCGAATCTGAAAGAATTAGGCGGCGGCAAGCAATATTAACTTAATTACACGACTTAAAATTTTTCTATACACACACACATGAAAATAATCATTCCGGAAGTATTTTGACACATGTAGTACAAAGATCATAGAAAAACACGATAACATAGATGTTTTTACCACACAAAATTAAGTGTTGCCATTAAGCAGTAATATTTATAACGTAAAATAACATGTTTATATTTTAAGTACTTATTTTTTATAATTGATTCTCAAATATTTTAGGGAGGTACACCAACTAGTATTGTGGAGTTTTTATGCCTTGACGCGAGTAGGCATTATAAAGGGGCACGTTATTTTGTATCACAAACCATGTTACATAAACCCGGCGTAGCTGCTAAACTACTTGAAAACAGGGATGTTTTTTTGCCGTGACGCGAGCAGGCGGTATAAAGGGGCACAAACCATGTTACACAAACCTAGCGTAGCCGCTAAACTACTCGAAAACAGGGATGTTTTTTTGCCGTGACGCGAGCAGGCGGTATAAAGGGGCACAAACCATGTTACACAAACCTAGCGTAGCCGCTAAACTACTCGAAAACAGGGATGTTTTTTTGCCGTGACGCGAGCAGGCGGTATAAAGGGGCACAAACCATGATACACAAACCTAGCGTAGCCGCTAAACTACTTGAAAACAGGGATGTTTTTTTGCCGTGACGCGAGCAGGCGGTATAAAGGGGCACAAACCATGTTACACAAACCTAGCGTTAGGTTAGGTTAGGTTAGGGACGCGAGCAGGCGGTATAAAGGGGCACAAACCATGTTACACAAACCTAACGTTAGGTTAGGTTAGGTTACGCATTTTTAAGACTACGAATTTTCATACTTTTGGTTTAAGAATACGCCGTTGAGATAGTCGTAATTCATCAGGTTAAAGTGTTATGTGAAGAATTATCGTGTCGGAAATTATTGATATAGAGATAAATATTTTTGAGAGCTGGTAACACTGCCGGCACATGTTTTTGTATATTTCTTGTTTTTCTATGATCTTTGTACTGCGTGTGTCAAAATACTTCCGAAATGATTATTTTCATGTGTGTGTGTATAGAAAATTTTAACGTCGTTTAATTCAGTTAATATTGCTTGCCGCCGCCTAATTCTTTCAGATTCGGATTCCCCGGCCCATAGTTAGTATAAAAATAACTAGTTTGATTTTCTAGGAATCAAAATGCTTCCAAAATGGCTATTTTCCTGTATGTGTATAAAATTTTTTAAAGTCCTGTAATTCAGTTAATATTGCTTGCCGCCGCCTAATTCTTTCAGATTCGGATTCCCCGACCCCAAATTAGTATAAAAATAACTAGTTTTATTTTTTAGGAATTTCGCCCATAAACCGAACTTAAGCCCAAGGCCATTTGCCACCATAGACAATATAATCGCATTGGACCTACTTTATTAATTCATTGGCCAAATAAATTATTTAAAAATAAAAATGCTTGAAAGCAGAAAAATGTTTTAGTTTCCCCAAGAAAACAACGTTCCATCTGACAAAGTCTGAGGGAATGAGCTTCATAATTTTTAAAGCTCATTTTCTCAGCAAGGAGCTTTGTCAGATGGAAACCTGTTATCCTGAGGAAATCAAAAATTCAAGCGTTAGTAAAAAACTTGAAATATGAACTCCTTATAAAAGGAAAACATTTTCAAATAATGATTATGGTTTTCTACGACGAATTTACATTTTTCTGCTTGAAAAATGATAACTCGGGGGTACATGTTTAAATTCTTTTTATTTTCAGAAAGACAATCGATAATAGCACATAAAAACACTGGTTCGGTGAATTCGATGAATTGAAAAATGGTTTGAAAAAGAATATCGACAAAGGAATGGAAAGGAAACTTGGCTAAAGCGTCATACAGCTGTGACATTAAAGATTAACGTAAACAATAGCTGTATTGTTTGTTTATATACATTCATCTTCAATGTCACATCTATATAGCGTTTTAGCCATTTTTCCTTTCCAGCAGTCACCGTACAGTTCTTGTAGAATGAAATAAAAAATCTACATATTCTAAATTTCCTTTCAACCGAAATTAAACAGAGTACCTATACCTTCATCGGGGACCCATTTCAGCCATCTCACAGTAAAAATCGCATCATGTGTTCTGAAAAAAATATATCACATTAAACAAAGTTTGTGAACAGAATATACAGTATTTTTCCTTGTGATGACATACTTTGTTTATCACAAGGGAAAAGTATTCTCACTTCTGTTCATATGAACATATAAATTAATAGCATTATTAATTTTACCTGCCATTAACGGTGTTATGGTCTGCCAAACAATGTTATAAGGTGTTCCTAACGTAAAGCTCCAAAATCATTGAAAGTCTGGAACATTTTCTGAAACAATATTTGTGAAACATTAACCACTCGGACCCATAAGCTTGTTTTAACGATAATATAACATTAACAGACATATGTATGACGTCCGAGGCGTACGTATTACAATTATACTTATTAAAGTAAAATTAATGAAAATTTTATCAATACAAATGTCATTTAACCTCAAATAGATTTACAGATAAATTAAGCTGAATGTTAATGTCTCATGTAATTACCTGATTTCTGGATCAATTGCGGACACATTTGAAACATTTTTCCACCTGTGGAATTCCTGTAAACGATTTTTAAACGAAATATGCCCATGGCGATGTCAACAACACAAATTCAAATTCATGTTCGTTTAAAGTTAGACCTATCTATAATAAATTGGCCAGAACACTCTTTTGGGGTGAAGAGCCATTAAAAAAAAAAAAAATCTATAATAAAATTCAGCTTTATCTATAAGAATTTGGTTCACTCCTGTCAGTTTCAAGGTTAAAGCCAAGTTTTACGCCCCTGGATGTAGTGTTGGCAAGGTACATTTTTCGGGTAAAGTTCGGTTTAGGGGCGGCGTTCGGTTTAGGGGCGCGCATCAAGCTGTTGAGGCAAGCATTCATAGACAATAACGGAAAATAAATTTACGTGCTGGCCGTCAAGTCGCTTGATAGTCTACAAGCGTTCTAGCAAGCATTTGTCTATGCCTAGATGTGATTTTCGATAGTTTGTTTGGTTTATTTATGGTTGACAGTGAATTTTGCGCGGCTGAAATAAAATGGAATATAACGGAGACAAAGCATTCTTAGCTCTTGGGTTATCTTTGTATTTTAATAAAAATAAACGAATTTGGTGTCAAGAATGGTACATTTTGTGATCCCGCTTTACTCATAAGCATTTACAAAGCGTATTACAGGCACGGCACCAAATGATTACTTACACGCATTTTTTCAAAATAGATGACCGTACTTACGAAGCATTGTTGTATATTTCCGTTGATATTATGAATAAATGTTATAATTAATATTTTAATATAACATTAATTATTGATAAAGTTGATAAAGGAAAATTATCTATTACCTATTTCTCAGATGTTCACAAGACCTAAACAATATTTTAAATCAGTCAAAGCAGTTACATCATTAACTATACGAAAACAAAAAATACTTGCAGAACTGAATACTTGATAACATTAATAGCAGTTACAATATTATTAAACAATGAGAGAAAAAAAATACTTGCAGAACTTAATAATAAATAATACTAGCTGGTACCCGGCATGCGTTGCAATGCCATTCAGAAAAATAAATTAATTCTCCCTGCATGTCCTTTCCCGTGCATCCCCGTTGACATCCCGAGTCCCTTTCCGAGGATACTGCACAAGAGTCCCAACTGCTCCCGTCTGGAGCCAGTGAGACTATGGTATCCCCGATCGGGGTATGTTGTGAGGCTGAAGGTAGTGGGGTGGGGAAGAAGATAGGAAAGAGGAAGGTGGGGAAGTACCTGACTATTTAGATCTGGTCACCAATCACGGCTTATGCCATTTCAAGCAACGTTTCAATTCTGAATGGTGGTCTACCAGGGCGATACTTAGAGTATCTTCCAATCTGGAACGTGCCGCAAATATACTTTATATTATTTTAAAGAAAAAAATTGTGAAATAACACAAATTAATCAAATAAAATTTATTTGACACGCCGGGATTCGATCCCCCGACCTTCGATTTACGAGTCAAGAGCCTTACTTACGTCAATTTTTCTTTCCGTAAGATCTTTCCACAAAGTATCGGAAGACTTAAAAAAACTTTCAATTCCTTCCCCTCCCTCCAATTTTCTTACTTTTTCTTTCCGGAAGAACCTTCTACAAAGTATTAGAAAAGTAAAAAAAAAAGATGCCAGATTGCCAGAATAATAGAAGAGAATGTATGAGACGATGTATGAATGTGAGTGAGGCAAAGAGTGTGTGCCAAGACCGAGTTGTTTGGCGGTCCGTCCTCTCTGCCTACCCCTGCGGGGAAACGGCGTGATGGTTAGTTAGTTAGTTAAAAAAAAGATGAATGAAATAGGTAAAGTGGTTCTGAAGTTATAGCGTGACCAAGGGAAACAGGGATTCATTTGTAGAAATCCATCTGATTTTTCTACAAATTAAACACAAAAACAATAATTAAAAACGTAGAAATGCATCTGATTTTACTTTTAAATTAACTAATGTAAATAACATTTACATTAATTTAAGAGAAAAATCAGATGCATTTCTACAAATTAAACACAAAAACAATTAATTCTTATTTTATATTAATTTTAACTAATTTATAGAATTGTTTCATGATGCGTAAAAAATGTAACAAATTTTGAAAAAATCTTTTCTTTTATGTCGAAGAACGCTAACTATTAATGTACATGGGGTCCTATTTTATGATTCTGCGATTGTTTCGAAAATGTAATTAATTTCAAGAAATGGCCAAGATCATCTATGAGTGATAGCCAAATAAATAGTTTAAAAAAAAAAATCAATTCGCATCAAGCTCGCCGCCAGCACGTAGCTTGCTTCAAGCGTCCTCGGTAGACTGTCAAAACGCTTTTTTTTTTTTTTTTAATTGTTTATTTGGCTTTCACCCATTAAGGGTGATCTTGGCCATTTATTAAAGTAAGTTACATATTTTTAAAATTATTTACATTTCCAGTTTTTTTGTAAATTAGTTACATTATCAATTTTTTAAAATTATTTACATTTTCAGATTTTTTTAAATTAGGTACATTATCAGTTTTTTAAAATTAGTTACATTTTCATATTTTTTTAAAATTAGTTACTATTTCAGTTTTTTACATGGAATAGATAAATTATATTAGCAAATACTTATAGACAATGGGCCAAGACAAATATTCATAAGATTATACAAGTTGTACTAACATACAGAGTTGGTATTAGTAGTAATTACAAAATTTAGAGTAGGAAGATGTACAGGTTCCCAAAAATGGCAACCTATACAACTGTACACACAGAGTTGGCATTAATAATAATTACAAAATTGAAGAGTAGGAAGATGTACAGGTTCCCAAAAATAGTAACCTGTACATATTCCATACTTCCATTTTCATACAGAGTAACACACAGAGTTGGTATAATTGTAGAGTAGGAAGATGTACAGATTCCCAAAAAAAGGAACCTGTACAACTGTACATAATAACACAGCTAGAAACAAATGTATACGTATGGAAGAGAGAGAGAAATCTGATTGATGCTTAAATGATGAGGCCATTTTTGTAAATAAATTTTGCTAACAAATAGTGAATTTCAGGAGAGTTGAGACTAAGAAGGCAGGGTACACTGGTAGGGAATTCAATTTTAAGTTTTAACAATTCAGGTATGAAGTTTGGAAATTGGTCATTGATAGGACACTCAAAAAAATTATGGTCTAAAGTATCCTCTGAACCACAATCACAATAAGGCGAATTGACTATGTGGAATCTGGCGAGATGGCTAAGACAACAAGTATGACCTAAACGCATTCGAATAATGGAAGAGATGTATTTTTTAGGCATGGAAGTGTATTTGTGAAACCAGGGCTTGACAGGAATAGAAGGTTGAATTAAAGAGTACTGGTGACCTTTTAATAGAGAGGATGATTTCCATTCAGAAGACCATTGGCGTTGTAACTTATTTTTTAAAATAGGAAAATAGTCTCTAACAGGAATAGGAAAGCTATTTAATGGACCATGAACAGTGGATTCCTTAGCAATAGAATCAGCCATTTCATTTCCAACAATACCAAGGTGTCCTGGGATCCAGGCCAAGACCACTGACACGTGAGCCAGCGACAAGGAATGCAGGAGGTCTCTGATAGAGCAGGTAAGAGAGTCACTAATGGAATTGAGAGGGGATGCGCTTATTTTTTGTAATGAGCTAAGTGAGTCTGAAAGGATGAGGGCATTTCTAATGTTGAGAGATTTGACGAGATGTAAAGCTTCTATGATAGCTATGCATTCAGCAGAGAAAATGGAACATTCTTTGGGAAGTCTGTGTGGGAAACACAATTTCCTGTGAGGAGCATAGACACTGGCCCCACAATGGGAGTCCGAACTGAGTTTGGAACCATCTGTGAAAATTTTTATATAATTTGGCCAGTTATTTTCAATAATTTTGTTGAATTCTGCATTATTGGATTGAACTGAGTTTTTAATATTTTTTTTACATATTCCTATAAATTGGTGCACCTTTGGATAGAAAGTAAGACTTTTATAGGGATAAGAGTATAAGGGGAGAGATTCATTGCGATAGGAGTTTGTGGAAACATCCAGGAAAGTGTTGAAGCAATTATAGAAAAGGGGAGGGGAATGTTTTTTCCAAAATGGATTCAAATTAACCTCATACTTTAACAATTGAAGTTTGGGAATCAGGGGATGAGAAGTTATTGAGCATGTTTTGAAAATATATTTTTCTGCTAGGCATCGCCTTCTTATATTTAAGGGAGGTTCGCAGCATTCAACTTGCATTGCGTTGATTGGGGAAGATTTCATGGCTCCTAAGATAAGGCGAAGAGATTTAGACTGAATTTTATCTAATTTAAGCGAATTTGAAGTGGACATTGGATCAAACAGACAAGATCCGTAATCAAGATGGCTTCGGATGAGAGCATTGTACAGAAGTTTTAAAGATGATGGGTGTGATCCCCACCACACTCCGGACAGAAATCTAAGGGGATTGATGTTGCTTTCGCATTTCATGATGACATGATTTATGTGAGAATTCCAAGTAAGTTTTGAGTCTAAAAACATTCCCAGGAACTTAACTTCTTTAGAGATAGGGATGATTTCATCGCCAAATCTCACCTGAATTTCTGGGAGCTTTCGACGACGAGTGAAGATGACAACTTTGCTTTTGGAGGGGGAAAGTTCAAGGCCATTTATATTTAACCACGCCAAAAGTTTTCTAAGAGCATTGTTGATTGCTGATGCTGCGATAAAAATATTACGGGATATTTTGTAGAAAGTCAAGTCATCGGCATATTGGAGTATGTTGCACAAGAATTGAATAGATTTTTCTAGATCATATGTGTAAATATTGTACAGGATCGGGCTTAAGACTGACCCTTGCGGGAGACCTTTGAAAATGTGTCTAATGTGGGGAGGGGATTCAGACCCATCTACAAAAATAGTTCTCTGGGAGAGCAAATTGACAATGAATTTTACTAATTTGGGCGGAATACCTATTGCCAGTAACTTTTCTTTCAGGATGGGAATATGAACATTGTCATATGCTCCACAGATGTCTAGAAACACTGCAATGCAATATTCATTTTTAGATAATGCTAATTTGATATCTGTAACAAGAGAGGAAAGGTTGTCAAGGGTACTTTTACCCTTTCTAAATCCAAACTGGGAAGGGGAAAGAATTTGATTTTTTTCTACGAACCAGTCCAATCTATTCTTAATCATTCTTTCAGATACTTTGCACAGAGTAGAAGAGAGGGCGATAGGTCTGTAGCTCGAACCTATGCTTGGATCTTTGCCACTTTTGAAAATGGGAATGATATTTTGAATTTTCCAGTCTGGGGGAATAATGCCAGAATCCATAAAGACATTGATGAGAGAGAGAAAGTAGGTAAGAGAATTGTCATCAGAATGACGGATGAATATATTCAGGATTTCATCCTTGCCCGGAGCTGAGTCATTGAGGATTTCAATGGCTCTTTTTAACTCATCAAAGGAAAATGGAGCATCTAACCATGAAGAAGATTTTAAAGTGAAAGGCAAAGAAGGAAGTTCATCAAAATTAGGGACATAAGGGGGAGCTATTTTATTAACAAAGTCATCAATCCAAATAGCAGAATTACGAGATGGCTTTGGCAGGGAAAAGGAAGATCTAAACCTGCGAATCATGGACCAAACCTCCCCTGCTGGAGTAGCAGGGGATATATTGGTACAGAAATTACGCCAGCTGTTTTTTTTTTTGAAACGGAATGTGCGTTTAGCAACAGCTTGGGCATTCTTGGCTGAGATGTAATTATTCATAGTCATCTGCTGGCAGTATGTCTTATTGGCCGCTTTCCTCTCCTTCAGCACTCTAAGGCATTCCTCATCCCACCAAGGGGGAGGGCGAGCCTTCGAGCCTACAGGAGATGATTTGGGGATAGACTTGTCAGCCGATTTTAGAATGGAATCAGTCCAAGATTTATAAGAGGAGGTGCAATTATCAGAAGAAGGGGAAGGCAGGGAGAGGGAAAGATCCTGGATAGAGTCTCTGAAACGGGACCAATCCGCTTTTTTTGTAATAAATTTGGGCTTACTTTTAAAGTGATTGGTATCCAACCGTTGAGCCAAATTCAAAATAATGGGGTAGTGGTCACTGCCGCAGGGATCTGAAGAAATTCGCCAGGAGATTAGAGGATAGATACTCGGGGAACAGAGGGATATGTCCACCGCACTAGGATTCTGTCCAGGGTGACTAAACCTTGTTGAGGATCCGTCATTTAGGAGACATATGTTCAAGGAGTCCAAAAGTTCAATTAATTTGATACCTGAGGGATCCGAGGAAGAAGAACCCCAGAGTGGGGAGTGGGCATTGAAATCACCCAAAATGACCAAGGGAGAAGAAATTTTGCTAAGCATGTGAACCCACAGTGGAAGGTCAAATGGGGTAGAAGGAGGAATATAGAGAGATACAAATGTAATATTGGAGACAGTGGCTGCCACTAATTGGAAGGATGAATTTGGGGGTTTAATGGAAATAGGGGAGAAGGGGAGAGAGTTTTTGATGAAAAGGGCTGCACCACCCTTCCCATCAATGCGGTCGTCCCGCAGACATTGATAGCCACTCACCTTGAAGAGTTGAGATGGCTTGAACCAAGTCTCAGAGACGGCAGCAATCGATATGGAGTGTAAATGTAGAAGGCGAACGAGGTCATCCTTATTGGAGGTGGCGCTTCTACAATTCCACTGCAGAATTGCTGCTGTTGGGGCAGCCATTGGGAAGAAGAGAATACAAAGAGGAGAGTAACGAGGCAGCGTTGGACGGTAGAGAATTATTATTGTTAATAACAGAGATAAGTAGCATGAGAAGAGTTTGAATAAAAGAAGAATTGTCATTAGAAGTATTGTTGTTTATGGAATTTGCATTTAGATCAGGATTGAAAGCACTGCTGTTAGTTGAATTTGAGTTAGAAAAGACAGGGTTTTGAGGAAAAAGAGAGCTGATGTTACCATTTGGGAACAAGAGCTGGGAGTTATGGCCAAATTGATCATATCCAGGGGTTTTAATTGGACGAGAAGCTTGTTTTGTCATTACAATTTTCTTGTAAGACAAGTTTGAAGGAGCACTAATTTGGGGTTGAGAGGCAACTTCAGCAAAAGATTTTTTAGAAGGAGCTATTAATTTGGAGGCATAGAAGTATGAAACGCTATTGGAGGCCATATAACTTTTTATGTTTTTTTGGCGAGAAAGTTCGGGGCAGGATGGATGAGTGGCTGTGTGCGAGCCTGAACAATTGACGCAAGTGGGGGAATTGGAAGGGGAGGAGCATTGGTCTGCTAAATGATTTTCTGCGCATTTAAAGCAGCGGGGAGAGGAGCGGCATGATTGCTTAGAATGGCCAAACCGACAACAATTAAAGCATTGGATTGTTGGGTACGAATAAATTTCCACCGGGAGAGAGTTGTGAAATAAATAAACGTGAGAGGGAAGGGACTGTCCTTCAAATGTCAGAACTACAGTTTGAGAGGGTTTCCAAACTACAGACTCAGATGATCGATCTTTGAAATTAAGACGCCTAGTCTTAATAACTTTTCCCGAAGATGCTGGAATAATGAGTTCCGAGATAAGCTCTTCTTCAGATAGGTCTACAGGAATACCTCTAACGAGACCCAAGCGAGAGATATTGAAAGAAGGGATATAGGCTTTAATTTTTTTTGCAGAGAGGGAGTCGATGGAATTTATGAATTTATTGGCATTCAACGCGGATGTGAACTCAACACAAATGCGAAATCTGCCCTCTGACCGGATACCACCTGGGGAAATGCCAAGTGGTTTTTTTCCAATGAATTTACCGAATTCAAGGGGATGTAAAGAGTGGCCAGGAGAGTTGTTTTGAACATAAACTATGAAGGGAGCTTTTGCTGAAGTCGGATACAAAGAAAGAGGAGAAGCTACAGGAACTGAGATCTGCGAAGAATCAGTTTTTGGAAGGTCGCAAACTTTCCTCTTTTTTGGAGTAGAGGATGGAACTTGAAGGTCTGTTATTTCTACCTCACTACCAATGTCAAAATTTGAAGGGTCAGGGGGAGCGGGATCAGGGGGTTTCTTCCCCATGGCAAAGGCCATTGGGGCAAAAGGATATAAAACAAAAATAAAATAACACTTACTGGACTTGGTCAGCAATAAACGAACTCAAAAGAGGACAAAAAACTAAAAATATTACTGACTAAATGCCAAAAATTCGATTTTTCGTATTAAAACGAAAAAAACGCAACAGTGTTTTTCAACTGTCAAAATTCGAATGTCAAAACGCTTGGCTCAAACGAAAACTACGCGCAGTGTTGCCAGCTTAACAAAAAACTACGTGCTTGAAAGAAATTGCTATTGATAGTGTCGGAATCTCTTTACACCACATAAAATTAAGTGTTGCCATTAAGCAATAATATCAATAACTAATTTAAGTAATTATTTTTTATAAATTTTACTCACTTTTGTATCACAAACCATGTTACATAAACCTAGCGCAGCCGCTAAACTACTTGAAAACTGGGATGTTTTCTTGCCTTGACGCGAGTAGGCGCTATGAAGGGGGCACTTTCTTTTCTATCACAAACCATGTTACACAAACCCAGCGTAGCCGCTAAACTACTTGAAAACTGGAATGTTTTCTTGCCTTGACGCTAGCAGGCGTTATAAAGGGGCACAAACCATGTTACACAAACCTAGCGTAGCCGCTAAACTACTTGAAAACTGGGATGTTTTTCTTGCCTTGACGCGAGCAGGCGGTATAAAGGGGCACAAACCATGTTTCACAAACCTAGCGTTTGGTCTAAGAATACGGCCGTTGAGATAGTCATAATTCATCAGGTTAATGTGTTATGTGATGAATTATCATGTGAGGAAGTATCGTGTCGGAAAGTTTTACATTATTGATATTATTGCTTAATGGCAGCACTTAATTTTATGTGGTGTAACATCTTTCTTGTTTTTCTATGACTTGTAATGTCAGAATACTGAGAATACGTTCAAAATGGCTTGTTTTCCTGTGTGTGTATAGAAAATTTTAAAGTCGTGTAATTCAGTTAATATTGCTTTCCGACGCCTAATTCTTTCAGATTCGGATTTTCCGGCCCATAATTAGTATAAAAATAACTAGTTTTATTATCTATGAACGCCGCCCCTAAACCGAATTTTTTCCCATTTTTCTATTGCGCCGTTTACCGTATTGTAAAATGAGATCCACAAACTGAAGTTCCTTTTGCTAGCATAGGATTTGTAATAAAATCGATTCTTTTCTCCACGACCACTCACGAAACTGACTTTCTTTAATTATGTAGTTGGGATATCTATGTCGAATAGAATATCTGTCAGCACAGCCTTTAACGCAGCACGGCTTTTTCAAATTTCCTCGAAGCGCTTTGGCAAGAAACATTTTAAATTCAAAATATTTACGTATTGGTATAACGCGACAATTTACTGACAGTTGCAATAATTAATCATAAACCCACGAACCGGATATACTGGTTCAATGGCGTATTTTTGTCATTTCTGTTTACTATCTACTATTCAGTTCATCTATGCATCCCGATCTTTTTTGGAGTTAAGGCATGACCAAACCGGCGCGTTCAGTTTGCGTCCGCGGTGGCGTGCGCGGTGGCGTCCTATGTGCGTGCAGAAACCGTTCACACTAAACTAGCAATCAAATAAACACACGAACCTACCACTTATTCCGAGTCTCTATCCTATTTCGTCCCAAACCAGGTCCTTTTTTCTATTATTCTTATAATCAAAATGAGACGTATCATACAGCAATGGGTATTTGTGAACCTCATTTAAAATTTGTTCTGTTTCCCCCATACTTTATATTTAACAACACAGTTTTTACACATAGATAATAGCTGCGTGCAGCGTCCGAACGCAACATGCGCGATCTGATCGCCACCGCCGCGTGCAGACGCTGCACAGGACGCCGCGATCTGGTCGCGGCCGCCGCGGTTTGAACACGTCGCTACAAGTTCGTACACAACAACTGATCGCCACCGCGCACGCCACCGCGGACGCAAACTGAACGCGCCGGTTTGGTCATGCCTTTACAAGGTTAGTACATGATTGGCAGGGGGGTATAACTCCGATCAAAATTTTCAACCAACACGTGACGTGTGACGCCGTTTCACAGTCCACCAATGAGAAGACTTTGCATTTTTTATGTTGACAGTTGCGGACGCTCTGCGCAATTATATTTCAAAATGGTCGCTTTACGATTTGTTTGCATGTTGTGAGTTGTGACCAAATGTAAAATTGCTTCTAAAATAGGCGCGGAATGAAATCAGCAGACTATAATACATCGATTACCCGATTAAGAACTCGTGCATATGTTTGTGGCTAAGAGTGTGGCGAAATGGTAGGTATATTTTGTGATTCAATTGACGACGTGAAAACCATTCATTATAACCCAAAGATACAAATATTCATATGAAGCTCTCTTTGCTACGATTCTTCTTGTCAAAGGTACATTCATTTGCAGTTTAAACTTTTTTCTGCATTTGCATTTGTTTTGTTATACCTATCTTAGTTTTCATGTATCATTTAAAATATTTTCAGCTTGAAACATCAATTCGTGACTGCTGACCATAAATATAAATATACCAAACCACCCAGGCTGGTGGAGACTAAGGATTACTAGTGCCCGCGCCAACAGAGTACTGGTTTGTTAGCATTTCAATTTATTATCTAGGTAAAGATATTTATTTTGCGAAGATAAACTTGCTTTTTGGTGAACTTTATGTAGTACCGGATGCAGTACGACGATTCTGCTAACGTTTTAACGTTTATTAAATATTTTTTATGAAAGTCAGTTGACTTATTTTGGTGCACATTTAAAAGCATTTTTAATTTATGATGATTCTTTGTTGTATGTATGTAGGACGGTAGCATTGTTGTGTCATATAAGGAGATGGGGGCTGACGTGTTCCACCACTCTGTGGCAGCGCTGTCCTTGAGAGAACACAAGAAGGAAATCTATTCCATGGACTGGAACAGGATGCAACAGTAAAAACACATTCTCAGTACGCTTGACTTTCTTATTCTGTATTTTCTATTTTTATCAGTAAAGAGAGTACGAAAACAGTATGCAATATGGTTGTGAATGATGAATCCTTAGAGTGGGGTGATGAGTTTGTATATCGTGAGAAGTATGTTTACGAGAGACGGGAAGGCTGATAGAGATATTTAATAAATGGACTGAATGCCATTGGCGCTAACAAAAAACAGTACCCACTTTTTACCCACCTTGATGTCTTGTCCTGTACCCACTTTGATGTATGGCAGTGAGGCATGGAACTGATAGAGGAAAGTAGACTGAATGCTATAGCAATGAGATCCCTGAGGCGTATGTGTTGTAAAACCATGCATCGTCCTGTATATTTTCTGCTCTATATTAGTGATTGATGAACCGGTGGATGATGGAAATGGTTTGTCTACTTTGTAGCTGGAAGTAAGATTGTAGAAATATATTATGAGTTTGTGCAGAGCGCCTTTGAGGTGATTTTTTTACAAAAATGGTGTTAAACAAATCATCCATATTGATTATTACTCTTATGATTGTGTGAGAAATGTGGAGATCCGCAAAGAATGCAAGGCTGATGTAAGCGTAATGAGTAAGATTAAGAAAGAGACCCTCAGATGGTTTTGGGTATGTAAAGCGAATGAACAAAGCTTTGAATGTAAGTAGAATATATGAAGTCGGGGACGCCGGAGGAAGGCCTGACACGATCAAGTGAATCAGATACTTGCGCCGGGCCACGGCAAATGTCAGAATAGTACAATAAGATGTATGAGTCGATGTGCGAATGTGAATGAGGCAAAGAGTGTGTGCCAAGACCGAGTTGTTTGGCCGTCCGTCCTATCTGCCTACCCCTGCGGGGAAACGGCGTGATGGTTATTTGGTTATTCTTTTATTTCCTGTTTATAATAAAATACTAAAACATATAATTGAGTTTTCATTTCTCTATACCAGAGAAGTGCCAAATTCGATATTGTCGTAGGAACGCTAATCTTATTTGAAATCGTGCTTCCCGTTTTGAAGGGATTCAAATTTCAAGTAATTTTAGGTTATTTTACGACAGTTGGTTTCTTAAAGCAATGGGTTTCCATCTGACAAAAGCTCTGTCTAGAGAAAATGAGCTGTAAAGAAGGGTAAGTTCATTTTCTCAAGCAGCAATCCGTCAGATGCAGCTCTTGTTGCTCTGGGAAAGTTTTTGACATTTCACTTTATTTTTAAAATAATATTTTAGGCTAATGAATTAGGTAGGTACCGAGAGAATAATAAAGAGAAGAATTATATTGTCTATGGTTGAGCCTTTTTTAAAATTCTTGTTGATGGTATGTGTGACGTCATATCACATGGGGACCAAATATATATATATATATATATAAATAGCATGTATATATAGTAAATAGCGTTGACACTTCGTCAGTACAAAAAGCATCAAGTTATCAATCTAATGATTGGTTTATTTATGGTTAGTACAGAGATAAACGCCCCACGACAGGCGACGAATTTCATAAACAACTTGTGAGTGTTGCAAGCGTTAAAAAATATTCCTATCGATTTCTCTGGAATAATTAGTCCGATTCGGCGGGGAACACTGTGTGAAATTTTCGAAAGTAACGAATGTTAAATTTAATTTGAAACAACCCAATTCTGATTTGACAAAAATCAACGGAATGATTGCATTACATTTGAAAAATCAAGAAGTTCAGGTTTTCCGAAACAACTGGCCCTTAGTTTTCGATAACATTCTTTCTTTTTTTAAACACTGTTATCAAAATAAATACTGCAGCTCAAATTTATTTATGGACAATGAATTATTTAAGTACTAACTAATAACATTAATCTACACTCCCCTTCCACACACAAGCACATGCTTTCAATAGAAGGGTAGTAAAAAAAAAAACTGAGATGTATAATTACCATACCATGTCAAAATAATATTAAAAATAACACATTACATAAAGAAAAAATAATAATAATAATTTTCGATTTTTTGTAAGAAGTGAGGTTCAAATAGAAGAAAAACTTATAAAAACCTTTTTTTTTTTTGAAAAATTGATTTCGGATGAAAATTGTGACCTCCAAGAGTTAAAGTTCAAGTTTTAATTTGGGAGGTGGGAATGGGTACCACCGCCCCGGGAACCTTTATTGGATAACCAACACCTCTGCCATAGATCACCCCAAGTGGTTCGCTACGTTTGGTGATTTAGCAGGGGTGCCCGGCTTCATGGGGTGAGGTTTGTCTATGTCTTGGAGGCCGATAACCAGTACATACTGAACCCAAGATTCCTACCCACCCCTTAAACCATTTTCCTTCCCAGAACTCTCCTCTCCTTCCTTTCCTTAAAAAACCCTCCACACAGCATCATGGGTGAGCATAAAGATGACATAGGCCCTGAGGGAAATTATGTTCCTCAGGGTCTCCTGTGTGGAGCTCATGTTAAAAACAACAACAAAAAACACACAAATTGTCCTGCCGGATGGCGACTTACAATGCGCGGCAGTTAATAGCTGCGTTATTTTTTGAGGAAATTATTTGAAAATTTTAGAATATACTCTTGAATAAGAGTAAAATGACCGCAAGGTATAAGTAAAATATATATATACTTATTCCTTATGTATTAAAAAAAAAAAAATCATGAAAATCACTAAAAATACGAGGTCCCACACCTATTTCTCCGCTTAAACGCTCGTGCAATAAAAGTAGCCCTCTGCCAAAGACTTTTTTGTGAAATATTCGCACCACAATCACCGGTTCCGCATTGGAACGTTGGGCATTGAACAACACAAATCTGCGGTCCCGTACGGGACCACTGGGCGTCTAAAGGTTAATAGATAGAAAACTCTATCTATCAACAGTGACTTTTATGTTGTTGTTTATAATCGTACACAAAATTAACGGCTTACCAAAGCGAGCGAGCTCCGCCCCCTGAACTCTGCCGCCCCTAGGCCGCGGCCTATAAGGCCTATTGACAAATCCAGGACTGCTACAAAGTAGTTTCATCCGTGTACTCGATGACATAGGGTTTACCTATCTCGCCTCCCAGTCTATTATTCCTACAGTTTTGGGAAATAGTTATGATTTTGAATCATCTTCATCCAGTAAACAATAGTACCCCCCACACGAAGAGTTTGAAAGCGAACGTGTCCCGCGCCACTGAAGCCGCCACCCAAAAAAGTCTCACAGTAGAGTGCGCTGTAAACCGTTATCTTACTTTCGGTTTTTACTTTTCTGCGCGGCGGCCTGAAGTGGCGTGGGACACGTTCGCTCCGAACTCTACGTGTGAGGGAGACTAATAGTGCTGATGAAAATCGGCAGTGGTGGGTGGTTTGGTATATTTATGGGCAGTTTCACACTACTAACTAAAAATGATATTATTATATCTAAAAAAGTAAAAATATAAAACAATTATGTTAAAAGAGGACATCTCGAAGATTTTTTTTTCTACGATATTAAAGTAAATGGTCTGATTCTCTCTCTCTCTGGATATTTTTTTGTCTTCGCTATGCTATAACTTACTTACGCATATGTCGCATATATTTTTTGTAAATTTTCATGTTATTGTATGTTATGTCCCACCTTCTCGCCCCGCCGACGACAAAATCAATTTTACGTGTGTTGTAGGTACCCCAAAAAATATTTTGAACCAAAATCCAGGGAAATTTTTTTTTAGGCATACCATCACTGCACTGAATTCATATCATGTCTTATTTTTTGTTGACAAGCACGTGTGTCATCTTACTAGAATTAGAAGAGAAATTGTGTAAACAAGAATTGAATTATCTCTGTGCTTTGTAATTGTGCAATTCAAGTTCAAGATAAATTCATTGTGTATTGATTAAATAATACATACTATCTTCCATATTACTCTGACAATATTGTCACTTTCCATGCGTTTGTGGTATGTCATGCTGTTGCTATATTATGATTGATGATATATAATAGGGATGTAAACAAGTCTTTCTTTGTGCACATATTTTCGGTTGTTGCTCTGTATTTATGTGTTCAATATTATAAAAATATTGGTAATTATCGGTTCGGACTGGCCACGCTTATTACGAACAATTTTTAGAAAAAAACTTTAGATTCGCCTTAATTACTATAAAAGGAAACTTTTTGGCTTTGGGGCGGCGGAAAATAATGCATTTTAATTTTCAATTGCATAAAACCAAAATTCACTTCGCGAACCGACGCAGCGAAAATCCGCGGCCGTAGCTGTCACTTGCTGTCACTGTTATGGACTGTAGCTGACTTCGTGGGATACCTACATGAAATACCGCGAATCACAAACCATGTTACACAAACCTAGCGTAGCCGCTAAGCCACTTGAAAACTGGGATGTTTTTCTTGCCTTGACGCGAGTAGGCGTTATAAAGGGGCACTTTCTTTTGCATCACAAACCATGTTACACAAACAAGCCCGCTAGACAAATTTCATAATTACGCGCCTTATCCCACGAAGTCAGCTACAGTCGTATTAGCTCTTGTCAATTTATCAAGGATACCAACATCACAGTGACATGTACGGCCGCGGATTTTCGCTGTGTCAGTCGCGAAGCGAATTTTGGTTTTATGCAATTGAAAATTAAAATGCATTATTTTCCGCCGCCCCAAAGCCAAAAAGTTTCCTTTTATAGTAATTAAGGCGAATCTAAAGTTTTTTTCTAAAAATTATTCGTAATAAGCGTGGCCAGTCCGAACCGATATTTACCAAAATATTTACCGTCTAAATAACGCATATACTTTTGAAATAATTGAATTTTTTTCTTCCAGATGAAAGTCTGAACCTTGAAAATTCTGTATTTGTTCTGAATGGAGTATGTTAAAAATAAATTTTCAACTACTATGGATCACAAATTTATGAAGCAATATGAAGTGAAATTAGAACCAAACTCTTCTTCGATCATGCAGTCGATTCACGTTTCATCTCTAGCTTCCCTCGATGATGCTGATTTGATTGATATAAAACCGAAAATTCTCGCCAATCACCGGGACATCAAATTAGAAGCGCCATTCCAATCTCTCCCCCTTCACTCGAGGGGTGAGAGCTTTCTCCTAATTGATTCTGATGAAAACATCCAAGTTTCTGGAGTGGAAGAGTTCACCCAACTTCTGGACTGCCCCAACGATTGCAAACTCAAAGTGGTTTCAATATTCGGCAACTCTGGAGATGGGAAGTCTTACACTTTAAATCATGTAAGTGTTTCTGTGTAAATAAATTCGTTGACCGGCCAACTCAGAATGAAACCAACTCAGAATCACCTCAGAAAGGTCACCAAGAGTGATGATAAAAAAAAAAATTGGTTAGATAGGTTATGTTAGGTTAGGGAATGTTTAATTAGGATAGCCATTTTGAAATTTTTTTTTCATAGCTTTTAATGACTTTTCTAAGAGTTGTTGAGTTGACTTCATTCTGAGTTGGCATGGAACCATAAATTCAACGTGTCTGATAAGGAATAATTATGTACTGCGGGTTGTCTCCTTAGAAATGAATCAAATCTCAATCTGATTATAACCTGAAGATTTCAAGAGTCATTTTAGGCTAGAACTATAATATGCCGTTGCCGGGCGCGTAATTCCAATAATTATTATTTTAAAGAGAGTTGAAAAACCAATTTTGGTGCAGTAAAATGAAGGTCGACCTCCAAACATATTAACACAACTGTACGGCTCTTGTACACGCCCTCTCTTGTAGTAGCTTAATGGGGTCAAGGAGGTCAAATTAGACTTTGGAAACAAACTTCCATTTTTCTTTGGTTCCTCGTAGGATAGCATAATGAAATCTGTTTATTTCATTATCCTGTGAGATCCCTAGATTTTTGAAATGGGAAAAATGTTAAATTAATTACTAAAATAATGTAGACATTTTGCATAAAATTATGAATTTTTACAATCCCCGGTAACCATTTGCCTCAAATAGTTTTTATTTTGCTGTACCGAGGAGATGAACATTTTAGAGTGAAACATTAATGTGAAATAAATTCAAGTAAGACATTTTTAAATTCTAACTAGAAACATACAAGATTCCTTCAATATTAACTACAAAAGGCCTCATTCCAAGGTCAATCAAGCATTTCGGGGCCGGATTTTTGGGTAAATTTGGGCTGGATGGTCCCGAAAATGCAAAAGGATGCACATCAATGATGAACTCTGATGAAATATAATTGGAGGTTGTGAACACGTCGGTTACAGTCCCAAAAAATAGTCTGAAGAACTCATCGATGTTTGTTATCTTAATATATAAAACAAAGTCTGGTTAGTTCCACCATTTATAATTCGAGAACGGTTGGATCGATTTTTATGATCTTTGATTTGTTGGATTTGTCTCCGCTCCGAATAGCAGAATAACTATTAAAACATCGGAAAATTCACAAAAAAAAAATTATGAAGAAAATGATTTTTTTTATACATTTTGTATGGAACGTATTCTCATTTTTTGAAAGAGCTGCAGAAATATTGTGATAAGTTCCTATAATATAATATTTAGAACAATTCAAAAACGTCAAATGTCAATGAGCTGATTGTTTTGCTTTTGTTCTTAAATATATAACGCTGCCACTCTTTCTTACACACTAAATGTCAACAGTCGAAAATGTGGCAAACGGTGAATGTATGTCTGCACCCCTCCAAAGGAAAAATGCAATAATTATAATAAATCTCCCTCACACGTAAAAAGAAAATGAAACGCAATTCCCGTAAGTGGAAAAGTAAGAAAATCACAAAAAACTATAAATCCGTACACAACGCCATCGCTGATACTGACAAAAACAAAACAGACATCGATAATTACTGCATTGTGTAATTTTTAACAACAGTTATTGATTATGAGGCGGTACGTAGTTCGCCGGGTCAGCTAGTTTTATATAAATCAGATTTATTTATCACAGTGTTACTTCTAAGGCTATTCAATTATCATTAGCAAATATTCCAAAGAATTGTTGACTGAGCAAAGCAAAGCCTTTTTTTTCTAAATTGATCTTTTCGCATTTTGTCTGTCTGTAAATTAGTTTCTTTTTTCAAATGTGAAATCGTCTTGTTTATTTATGGACTTTTTTATTTGCACTTTTCAATATTATGGTACCTACTAGTGGAGTGTAGGTTCAGCTGGAGTGGGCTCTTGAACTCGGGATCCTACTTTATCAAATTGACTACTCCCAAAGAACCCGGTCCAGTACTCTGACCTAAACCCAGAACTCGGCAGTCCAAGCTACTCGCAATTCGAGAGCAGGTCCCGGGTTCGCCGGCTCCGGTCCAATCCGTGCGTCTCGGTCCGAGACACTCGCAAGTCGTGAGCAGGTCCCCCGTTCAAGTTCTTTTGTGAGCTCCGGCTCCGGTCGAACCCGTGCGTCTCGGTCCGAGCCATTCGCGAGTCGGGAGTGGCTCCCTACTCAGTGGGATCTGCTCCAAGAACTCAAGACTTTTAAAAGGAAGCACGCTCGGAGGCCTCTGGCAAAATACAGAACTTACCCTTTCTATCTCTCCAGTACATTTTTACGCAGCATCGTGTTCATTGGTCAAATCATTGTACATACAGTTTCATATCGGTGATCGATGAACCGGTGGATGCAAATTTTAGCCATAAGTTGTTAAAGTGGTTTGTCTAGTTTGTAGTTAGAAGTAAGATTATAGAAATGTATTATAAGTTTGTACAGTGCCCTTGAGGTGATTTTTCACAAAAAAGGCGCTATACAAGTCATCCAAATATTATTATTATTATTATCTCTAGTGTCTACCTGCCTGAAGAAAGCTTGAAAAAATAATTTTCATTGAGCTATTGACTTTTCATAGAACAAATTGTACAATTCCTTACCTGAAAATGTTACATAAAATATATTATTTATAATAAAGTAGGTAGGTATTTAAGTACCTACTTATACATTTTATTATTTTGGAGTAAATTTTGGTTTTGATTTATTAAATAAGAGAAAATTAGAAACATTCTTTTTGGACGCTTCACACAACTGCTAGTAGTTGTACATAGATATAAATGTTTTAAAATTATATTTGCACTGGGTTCTCACAAATGATCTCACTTATGTGAGAATAATCCTAGATTTTATTAATTAAAAAAAAAAAAGTAAGTAAAATTAAAACTGAAGAGATAAACCGATGAAAGTGTGTTGTGGGTGTGTGTGTGTGTTCACCCGAAGTAAGATAGATTATATTTTGGATATTGCAGGTGTTATTCCGCGGGCGCGAGGTGTTCAAGACTAGCGGGAGCCCCGAGGGAGGCACACAGGGGGTGTGGGCGGGCTGGCAACCCACCCGGAGACTCCTGTGCCTCGACACTCCCGCACTTCACCAGCCCAACACTCCAACCACCCTGCTGCTCAAGGTCAGATTAATTATATGTATGATACAGGTATAGCGGACTCTTCAAGTTCTTAACTGGTTCCGTCATCCATGACTGATATCTGCGGGGATAATTTTACTTTGAGGCAACTGAAGCTCAGTTCCATGTCAATGACTCAGTAACTATAACAACCATAACTCTTCAAAACTTGTAAAACTGGAGGAGAAATAGCAAAATTACTTATTAATATTAACGCCTCAGGCTAAATTATTTGTTTTTCGGAACAACTCATATAGGTCTCATAGAAATCGTTGTGTCTCCCTTACAATCATAGTTAGAAATTTGATCTAGATCAGAGATGGGCAAACTTTTTAAGGAAAGGGCCAGATAAAATTAAAAATTATCTAGGCGGGCTGGAAAAAAATTGAATAAAATAATTTTTTATAAGTGATATACTTTATTTTTTAATTTTTCCATCAAATATAATATATGCAACAATGGTAAAAAAAGTAACAAAAATTGATTATTCTTTAGAAGAGTATGAAGGCGTATGAGACAGATGAAACTGTGACTGAGCTTCTAAAAATTTTTCATAATCTGGTAGAAACTGGGAAACTTCCTACTTCTTCTGGCGCTAATCTTAATTGTAAATATGTGTGTTAATAAGTCACCAGTTTTAGGTTAGAATCTATATGTCTTAGTCATAAGTCACTAGCTATAAGTCTTAGATGTAAGTCACTAGTTATAATTGTAAATCTGCTAAGTTGTAAGCCAGTAATATAAGTAGCTATAAGTCTTAGATGTAAGTCACTAGTTGTAATTGTAAATCTTAGTTTTAAGCCAGTAATATTAATTCTTTTATATATTTATTTGTACAGCGCCCTTGAGGTGATTTTCCACGAAAACGGCGCTATATAAATTAGCCAATTATTATTATGAGCTGATTCGCAGTAGTGAAGCTAAATGGTGGTCAATCAATCGGTTTCTAACGGTGTTTTTCGGAAGCTTCATAGTAGAAAACACCTGTTCACAGATGTAGGAAGATGCAAACATCTCAATTATCTTCTGAGCGTGAGATTTCAGGTTTGGGAAACTCAATTTTGACCGGGCCTTGTAGAACTCAATTTTGGAAATGTTGAGAAACAGTTGCTTCAATTCAGTGTTACATTGCAACTCAATCAGTTCGAGCTGCAATTCTGGTTTGACTGATACACAATCCATATTAAATGGCATGCTAAAAATGTCCAGGTCCTGTTCTATAACTTAGAAGTCTTGGAATCTTGGTTCATATTCTTCATAAAGACATTTCACGCTTTTCTCATAGTTCTTAAGTTGGTCCTCCCTAACTGCAATAGTTTTTAGTCTTGGGAAATGAGTAAAGTCTTTCCTGACTAGTTGTTTGGAAAATACTCGTAGATTCAATTGCATTTTGAAACCCCTGATACGACCCCAAATATCATTGATTTATTGATTTCTTCCCTGGAGTTTAAGGTTCAATTTATTCATGTGACTGAGAAGATTGTAAAAAATGCAAACTCTGAAAGCCATACAATATCTTTCATGTGTTCACATTCGTCCATTCCTTTTTCTTCCATGAAAGAGATTATTTCGTCTTTTAAATCCCAAACTCGTTAGAAAACTCGTCCTGCACTGAGCCACCTTACTTTAGTGTAGTAAAGTACATCAGAATAATCAGACTGCAATGACTCAAGAAACTCTCGAAATTGTGAACGAATGCTATTAACAAGCTTAATAACAACATCAAGCACATGTTTCATGTCTAGAGCAGATTTACACAGAGCTTCTTGATGTACGATACAATGAAGAAACACAGCTTCATTCCCAGGAACCCTGTCATATTCGGTGTTCCATCAGTAGTAATGTTACAAGTTTTGGTCAAAGGTACTTTCAAAGATGTGATAGTTTCTTGAAATTCTTGAAAAATGTCTGATCCTTTGGTCATTTCCTTTAATGAACGCATGCAAGCTAATCTTCAGTAACACAAAAGTTGTCGTCAACATCTCTTATAAATATCAGTAATTGGAGCTGTATCAATTATGTCCGTACTTTCATCCAACACAAAAGAACATTGAAGTACCCACCACTGTCCCGCCCCGGTATAGGCGACTTATGGTCGCCCCTTCGGAGCTCTCGCAAGAATCTAATTTTTTTTAATGAACGGCTCTACTATTTAATGAACGAATCTAGACCTTCAATGTCCCTACATACTTTGTTAGGTGGCGGAAATGTAGGATCGCCTACAGACTGTATTGTAATGGTCAGTATACTAATACTACAGGTGTTAGTGGTACATAAGAAATACGATATGGAAAACAAAAAATTAATATTTCAGCAACCATGCATGCAGTTGCTGATAAACGGAGGGAGACCACACACTCCAGAGCTGCAGGCGTCTGTATATGGAAAAGAAAAAAAGCAATGAAATAAGTGTAGATATACAAAATTGAAACAGAAATGGTGAAAGACACAAAAGAACAGAATTTAAACTCGCTTATCTTTGACTCTAGTTGTGAGACTAACTGCTTATCAATTACTTCAATGAACCTAGTTATGCAGAAAGCAGCCAGGCCAGAATTTTGGCAAAAATGAGATATTGTTGTAAACCGACGGAGAAACGTCAATTCTATGTTCTATTAAAACCAGCCAGGCCGCTTTCATACAAAAATTCACGGTAATCGCCTTCTTAAATATTTACTGATCACGAAAACACCGTTTAACAATCTGCAGAAAGCGCTCACAGCATTCATATTCAGCAGAAAACAGCCAGAGACAACTGGTCGATATTGTCAGTACAACTAACATTTTAACGATGACGTTTACCTGATCTGCAGAAAACGGTTATGGCGCTTATCTGTTTTCTACACTATAGCGTTTGTACCCAAACTTTCAAGTGGCGATCTACAGAAAGTGCTCTCGCGTTATAATAATAACTTCTTTTTTGGGAGAAATCAATAATTTTAAGTATGTTTTATCATTAATAATATATCATAATTTCAATGAAGTCCAGTAAGACAGCTAGACAGAATTTGTTAGCCGGTTCTAATAAAAATCTACTTATATTCATTTAAAATTTAGGAACTGAACCCATCATGTAACATTATTTTAAAGCAAAGATATAAAATATTTATAGTAAATGAAATAAAAATAAAAAACAATGAAAAATGAATATAAAATCAAAAAAGTACAAAAGACCACATAGACAATTAGAGAGAGACAAAAATCAGTACAATTTTTTTTGAGCTTACATCTCCTTTTGAAAATTACACAACAATTTTTATTATAACTAAACGAAATGATAAATATCAAGATTTTTTTGATGATATTTGATACTAAAAAACCTCTTAACGTAAAATATTTATATTAATTACGTAAATTAAATACACACATGTTATAAGCATGACTATGAGCATTGATTTCTAATAGATGGTTGTAATAACCCATAATGTATATTAAATAAATAAAAATGTCTATGTATGTATATTATGTTTCACAAAGTATTACGTATTAAAGTTTAAAAATTTATATATCCTTGGAGATATTAAAAATTCCTTGGAATATAAAATTACTAACTGGATGTAAAAGTAATATCTATATTATTACCGATTTTAAATTAAATAATAAAGCATAATTTCACATATTTAGTGTTTTTGGTAGCTTTGGCTGTTTTCTACGGAATGCGTATTTCACAAAGTAAGGTCGGACGGTTGATTGCTGAGCTTACATTCTCAATAATGTATTCTGCAGAAAGCAGCCAGACCTTATAAAACACCAATATCTCTAAAAACCTACCATTAAATCCACTTTAAAGTTATAAGAATTTGATATCTATATACTATTTATAATTTTTTGAAGTAAAAAACATCCTAGCTGTTATGTAGATTTGATCATTAAATCTTTAGACAAAAGTGCTCGTATCTCCGTTTAAATTTTTTATGGCTGGCTGCTTTCTGCATAACAACGTTCAATTCTAGAAGAAATTTTTTTTTTTTTGAGACAAACTTACTGTCTCAAAATCCTTTTTTTGTCAGTACACAAAATGTCACATACTTGGAGCATACAAGTTTTTACAAATTCACCATCAGAAAATGCTTTGTTACTTTTTGCAATATTGTATGCTACAACGTAACTGGCATATGTAGCTAGCTTTTGAGAACAGCTTTGTTTTTTAAAAATATTTTGCTGACCTGACAGTTTTTTACGTAGAGCTCCTGCTTTTTGCTTCCGTTCTTCTTCGGTCATACTTTCACAAGTGGCGTTGTTATGTTTTGTCATGAAGTGTCGTGAGAGGTTGAATTCCTTGAATACCACTACAGCTTCATTTCATATGAGGCATACAGGTATATCCTTAATATGTGTAAAAAAGTATTTCCAAGTCCACTCATCTTTAAAATTACGACATTCTGAATCAACTTTACGTTTTCTACTTGCCATTGTAACGATCAAAAATGTCAAAAACACTACCAAAAAAGCACAACCATAGAAATACAAGCCAGACACACAGCCGCAGAGGTAACTTGACACTGACTAGGCGACGTCGCGCTTGACTGTCAGAACTACACTGACCTTGACAACAGACGAAACGAAAATGGTAGCGCCCGATTCGTCCCGAACTTAGCCGAGCAACACACGCATTGCACTTCACATTGCCATGCTGCCGATCTGCAAAGTGACATCTACTACGGCACTACGCCTACGCGAGGTTGGGTGCGAACTAATATTAGATGCAATAATACCGTACTTAAAACGCAATGAGAAGGAAACCGTTAATATTCTATTCTATCTACACAGAAAATACATTTTGTTCAATTGGTAAATTGTGGTAGGGTTATTCAAAACAATGTCGCCGGATTGACTAGCCTGAAGGGCCGGACATGGTCGTACTTTGCCCATGACTGAACTAGACGTATTGGAAATAAAAACCACCCTATATATTCAAATCTAAAAGTTAATCACAAAATAATTAAAATGTACACTTTTATGAAACCAAAGTTACTGAAATTTAAAAATAAATTAAATTAAAAACACCAACAAATTGAGGTGATGAAAATATATGTATATAATGTTAATAAATATGTTTATAATATATTACATATGTCTAATAAAATTTGTGAGTGTTTTTTTAATTAATTAATAGAAAAAGTAAGATCAGCCATTTTTAAAACTTTTAAAGTTTGTCTACAAAATTTTTATATTTAAAAAATGACATGGTATTTCTAAAAATAAAATTTGAAGGAATATTTCCATCACCTTTCAAAATCAGTTTTTAGTTTTGCAAAAAGTTCACAAATACAGTAGAATCTCACTAATCCGGCACTTCAATAGACCGATTCGTCCAATAATCCGGCACCCTCTGGTTTTTAATAGTACCGAATTAGTGAGATTGTACTGTATTCCATTTGTTTGGATTTTAATGCAAAGTTAAAATATTCTGACCTACTGACAGAATATGGTCGAGGCTTGAGGGGTTAATCGCTTTCAAAATTATGACAGTTTTGTTAGTGGCTAGGTGGCAAACAGAGAAGCACGTGTGTAACAGAGCGATAAGAAAATAGATTTAGCCGGGCAATATTGTCATAATGTCTTGAGCCCAGTGAACTCACTGTCAACTGAGACTCGCTGTCAACAGGGCAATACGTCGATAAGAATAGGTAATACACGACAATCTTGCCTGAAAATACAGAAATGTTGACTCGATGGGTCCCCGACCCGATTATGAAAAGGGGAAGATAATGATACATAATATTATCGGTGAAGTCCGATACTGAGGACGAACCATTTGTAAAAATGTTCAGGGAGCCCAAAAAACTATTTAGTTCACGCTCTTGGTTGCTTATGTTCTGGGGATGGTTCATTTGGTGTATTATTGATTTTTACCAAATTCGAAATCTGAAAGCACCAATCCAACAACTTTTTGAACTTGATGAGAGATTTTGATGAATTGTTGCAGTTGTATATTGAAGGTCATGTTTAACCGTGTTCACCGTCTCTTGAAATCGAGAGACTGCTGTAATTAAACAACAAATACTATAGTATACTATTTCTCTTGATTACTTAATGATAATAAGTCCAAAGTTCGACAGATTCACTTGCGTCAGTTTTAGATAGCGATGAATGCTCAAATGTTTATTATCATATCAGGGATACAGTTTTTAATCATTTTCATATGATTAATGAAATCTTCTATGGCATGGGTGATGTGAATGGGGAGCAAAATGGATGTATGTGACAAAAATCAGCTTCTAGCTGTTGTATAAAATATAGATAAATAAATAAATACATTATCCTAATTGCAAATGAATCAGCACCACAACCCTTGGGGAGTTCTGGCATTGTCTAAAAATCACCAGTCCTTCTGACTCCCTCTAGCCACTGCATGGACGGCCGGAGACCAAAGTTGATAATGAAGAATTGAAGGCTATTGTGGAAGAGGATCCATCGCAAACCACGTCCGAGTTAGCTGCAGGCTGCGGTGTTAGTGATAAAACTGTTTTAATCCACTTGAATCAAATTGGGAAGGTGAAAAAGCTTTATTTTTTATTTATTTTTTTATTTCATACAATTTTTGAAAGTACACTTTTATGTTTTTTTCTTGATTACCATACTAGGCTAATGCCCGTGTTAAGGTAATCATACTTGATATAAGTTATACAGTGTGAGAACTAGAACAAAATATAGGTTTGAAATAGAAATTATAAGATATTAGAAACAAGAGAAAGAAAAAAGATAAAAATATTTAAGGTAAAAATATAACAAGATATATTTCTACGTTATCACATACACATACATATGCATATACATACACAAATACATATATATATATGTATATCGTCGGGTTGCTAGCAGAAGTTGGTAACTACATTTTTTCGTAAAATGATATTTTTTGATATTTGTCATCACTTGGTCAATATCTTCGTCTGGTAAAAACTTGTAAGTGATATTATAAGGATAAATTACTCTTTTTCATAGTCAAAATAAATGTAAGTGCTCCCAAGATTATAATAGAACAGGTTAAGATTTGTAACATCACTTACTGACTTCTGTGATTAGGTTTTGCTCACACTATGGGCAACACTGCTTGGCAAAGTCACTTACTTATTTTTGCCTGACATATTTTGAAAATATTCCCATATGGTGGCAGCACTTACCATTCCTATCAAATTGGTGTGTGCTTTTTGCTTTGGTTGAAGATTCATTTTATTTGGAGTATTTTAAACAGTGTAAAACGTAATTTATTCATTTTAATTTATTTAATTAAATGAAGTTAATATTAGCGAAACTCAATGGAAAATCTGGAGACAGAAAAATCAGAAAAAGATATTGGCTCCGCTGGGACTCGAACCCAGGATCCTTTGCTTACATGGCAAGTGCTCTACCGATTGAGCTATGGAACCCATATCAGATTCGGTCACTTTTAACTGTATCATATTTCGACTAAGAACTACCAACATTATCTTCATTTTCTTAACGCACATATTATTTTAATTTGTCTTCATTCATCATCAATCATCGTCGATTAAGCAAAAGGCTGTACCTTGATTCCAAGCTTTCAATTGCAAAGATGTACGAGCTTTACACGACGGAGTGTGCAAGCCAGAATAAATCTCCAGTATCAACAACATCGTACGGACGAATATTTTCAACAAACTACAATTATTCGTTTTTTAAACCTAAGAAGGATCAATGCATGACATGTGAAAATCACGACAGTGCCTCTATGAAGCTAAACTAACATTGTCAACAGGATACCAGCTTCACCGAAAAAGGATAGAAGATGCTCGGTTAGCCAAAACTACGGGCAAAGAACGATCGAACATTGATCTGTCTTTTTTATCTGCAACCTTCGATCTCCAAAGTGTGCTACAAATACCGTCTAGTGACACTTCTCAATTGTACTACTCTCGCAAGATCTGTGTCTACAATTTGACGATATACGAATCACACTTGCCTAATGACGGGTATTGGAATGTTTGGACAGAAATGAATGGGAAAAGGGGTAGTTCGGAAATAGGAAGTGCCTTGTGGTTCTGGCTGAAACAAATTCTCCAAACTGTTAAAGAATTGCCTTTATTTTCAGATTGTTGTGGAGGTCAGAATCGAAATCAAGTATGTGGTGTAAACACTTCATTTCAATTGCATTAAGCACAAATTCTTAGAAACTGGACACACTCACATGGAAGTTGACTCCATGCACAGTGCAATCGAAGCTCAAAAGAAAAATGTACCATATTTTTTCAATAATTGATTGGATGACAGTTTTCAGATTGGCACGGTCTTCAAGGAAACGAAAGAATGCTAAGCCATTCAATGTACATCAACTGGCATTTTCTGATATGTTAGATTTGTCTGATTTATCAAAAAAAATTATAAAAAACCGAAGAGAGAACAAAGATGAGAATGGTGATACCGTTATAAAAATACAAATATGAGAATGGTGATACCGTTAAATGGCTGAAAATAAAATGTCTGAAGTTTGAGAAATCTAAGCCACATTGTTTGCAGTATCGTTATGACTTATCCACGCCGTATATTAATGTAGGTATTTACCAAGGGGCCAAGGGCAGAGTTCGGCATTTCGTCATGCCTGCAGAAATAAAGAAGGCATACTCAACTCTGCTGCCCGTATCACAGGCAAAAAAGAATGACTTGGAAAGATTGTGTACTTTGGGAATAATTCCTATTGAAGTACAAGAATGGTACCATAATCTGCCCGTCAGACTGCAAGAGACGTGGCACCAGAGTCTGGTGAAGATGACTCTGAAGACGGTGACTGAAATTTACCTACTATGTAGCATAAATTTTTTAGTTTACGACTGAAAAAATATGTCTTTAATATTAAAATTATGATTATTAGTATTTTTGTTTATCAACAATTGATTTATTTTAATCACTATAATAATATCATAAGAAATCATTCACTTAAGTTTCTTTTAAGGCTCAACTATTGACAAGCAGAAGTCAGTAAGTGCAACCAATTTTTGATTTGTCTCAAAAATTATAAAAACCTCCTTATTTTGTGAAAAAAATTATTTTGCATCTGTATCTTTGTAAAATAATAAACATTTTGAAGTATGCAACATGTGTTTTTCTTATGATTCCTGATTTATAGAGTTCTTCAAATATTAAAATTCAAATATCTCAGAAACACCAAAATGTTAGTTACCAACTTCTGCCAGCAACCCGACGATATATACACATATAAATACATACAAACACACGTATATTACATCTGCACTCTCCAATCCCTGAAATCCAGGCGAACGGTAGCTGACATGACATTTCTCCATAAAATTATACATAACGAAATAGACTGCCCAGAACTTCTATCCCAAATAAATTTTAACATCCCATCTAAAAGAACTCGCCACACCAACCTTTTTTACACAACCAGTAATAATACGAACGCTGCAGCCAACTCCCCTATTTCCCGCATCCTTCAAAGTTTCAACTCAATTCAAAAAACCACAAATACCGATATATTTTTTGATTCCCTCCCTCTATTTAAGAAAAACATTTTTAGCACACTGAATTCGCACACATAAAACACACATCCACACACCCTTGTTTGTCCAATCCCGATTTCGAGGACTTCAACTGGCTACCCGAATTCGAGGTCCTGTTATATTATATAAAGTAGACATGTATTCTACACTTATACGTATACTCAAGTTAATCGTGATCGTTGCTGTCGATTCGGTTTCATCATACACCCGGTAAGCACCTAGAAAACGGTCCTCAAAAAACCGGAATACACACCCGGTAACTGAGGACTTCCCATATCCAAGGCCTGTCCACGTATTCAGGATTACACTTACGTAAAATAAACGGATCTCGGAAGGTCCTCGTTTTAGTGGTCTGTAGTTTTTGCTTGGGTCCTCGAAATAGTGTGGAACGAATTTCTTACACGTATCTTGGAAGCAGGCCCGGCTCGTCCTAACGTTCACTCGTGCGGTGAACAGGCAACAAAACTA
Organism: Limnephilus rhombicus; assembly: GCA_929108145.2. NCBI lineage: Eukaryota > Metazoa > Arthropoda > Insecta > Trichoptera > Limnephilidae > Limnephilus > Limnephilus rhombicus. Next base: position 41,486,168 of record OV815277.1, on the reverse strand, counting down.
CACGCCTCATCGTATTCCTAAATATTTTATTTAAAATATAAATTTGCACAAAACTTTAAAAAAGGTTCAAAATAAAATTGAATTGCCTATCTAAATATATGAATTTGGTAAGAGATCATTACGGCTGACACCCGACAGGCAGTGCACCCCTCCACCCGCGCGCCCGTTGCAACAGCAGATCGGCTAGTAATCGGCGTTCGTAATACGGAAAGTACTGAAAACTTCCGAACTGTTCCGACGACAGGTCTCCAGCGAAATAGTATTCTTACTTATAGACTAGGAGGCGAGATAGGTAAACCCTACGTCATCGACTACAGACTACACGGATGAAACTACTTTTAAGTGATTATGGGCATTTAGAAAACCTTTAAAAAGCTGGTCTGCCGGTGCGCCTCTTGGCAGGAGCCGCGCAGTCATGGAAATAGTCAGCGATTTTTTTCGAAAAAATTACGTCATCGACTACACGAACAGGAATGATTTCATATGATAAAGGTCGATTAGAAAATGAGAAAAAAGCAGGTCTGCCAACCGGCAGCCTGGCAAGTTCGCAGGCAGCCGGCGTCAAAGTGGGGTAAAAAATAGAAATTTTTACGTCATCGACTACACGAATAAAACCAATGAATAACTATAGTCCAGATCATTCCATATAAGAATTTCGCGGTCTGCCGACCAGCAGCCTGGAAAATTTTTGTGAACAATTTAAAAAAAAAAAGTTTAATTGTTCGTTTATCTTTATTATTATTTTTATTTCATTATAGTTATAAAAACTTAAATTGCCATATTTTAAAAAAATAAGCGACAACGATAAAAAAAAATATAATTTGAGAGTTCCGAGTGTACCTACCCATCCGTCGGGCGAGCCGTTCGACGCCAAATCACTTACGAAACCTGCTGCGGTGCCCCTCACCGCTGTCGCGTTTCCATATTGTTATACAAATTTATAATAATAATTAATAGTCCTTTTAAGATTGCCTAATAGTCCATAGTAGGTTGAAAGTTCGAAAAACCAACGCACCGTCGCTGTAAGAGCTGCGTTCATCCGTAAAACGAACGGTTCAATAATTTTAATTATAAACGACTTTGTTGTCTTCATTTTTGTGTCAGGCTACCTAAAAAACCATATTTTTTTTTTAACGATTTTGTATGTTTTATTTGATGATAATGTTACTCTGCGTTTAGTAATTTTTTTCAGTAATTTTTTCCGACTCTTCAAGATCCGCATTAATAAAACCCTTCCTACAGCTCCTCCTTAACCCGCTTGACAACATCACCCATCCAGGTGGCGATATTCTTCCCTTGTCCTTAATTCAGAAAGAGGCGTTTTTGTGAGGTGTAGGCAGGGCTGGGCAGTATTTGAAATACAAATACATATTTTGTATTTGTATTTCAATTACTTCCTAAAAATGTATTTTGTAATTGGTATTTCAATTACCTGCTGCTGAGGTATTTTGTAATTTATATTTCAAATACTTATGGCTTCAAAATACATTTAGCGATCTTAATAATGATAATGAAAAAAATAAATTGACATAGATAATACATAGACTAAAAACACTAGAATCCAGAGCAAGATATGTTAATATTTATTTGTCGTTTTCATCGTTCGCGGTATTTATTCACGAATACGTGAGTTTATTGATAATGGATGAAAAAGATTATTTTAATATTTAATTAAATGAAGACAATATTAGCGAAACTCAATCGAAAATCTGGAGACAGAAAAATCAGAAAAAGATATTGGTTCCACTGGGGCTCAAACCCAGGGCCCTTTGCTTACATAGCAAGTGCTCTATCAACTGAGCTATGGAACCCATTTCCAATTCGGTCACTTTTAATTGTATCATAGGTACTTCGACTAAGAATTACCAACATTATCTTCATTTTCTAAACGCACATATTGCGCATTATTGGTTGCTATCTTTATATATGATACTCAATTTGGGAACCTTTATTGGATAACCAACACCTCTGCCATAGGTCACCCCAAGTGGTTCGCTACGTTTGGTGACGTCCTCGGATTCGTGTGAGTCCTCGGATTCTGGGTCTAAAGGCCTGTGAAGGTCCTCGAATAAAGGTGCATACCAACTCACTCACACGCGCATTTACACACATACAAACACTCTCACACACCCCTCTCCTTTAATAAGTTACTAACTTAATTTAGGTATATTGTATTATTTATCTCACAAAAATATAAGTAGATAACAGCGACATGTCATTGGTACCAATTACTGTATTAATTCTATAACTTTGTAACTATTTTCCATTATGTAATAATGTACTGTTTGTGTCTGCAAAATAAAAAATAAATATACATACAGGGTGCGGTACGGAAACTTGCTGATTTGAATTGGACGCCGACGAGCGAGGCGTGGTCAGAAAGGGGTGGGGAGGGTCTCATTGGAAAGAGGGGGTCTTGAAGTTTTGTACACTACAAGCCAGTTTGCGTCATGCGTTGGACAAAGGAACAGCGTGTGTTTGCCGTCGAGGCCTACTTTTCTAGCGGTCATTCGGTGGTCGCCACCCAACGTGCCTTCCGGATTCAACGTGGATTTCTGATCGCACAGTGAGACGAATTCTTCACAAGGAACTCCGGTTTCATCCCTACAAACTTGCTGTGGTCCAAAAGTTGAATGAACGCGACTTCGATGGAGATTTTGAGGGAACACTTTCACGAGCGCCTTATCTCCTTGAGGGGTGACATACCGTGGCCGGCGCGCTCCCCCGATTTGGCACCCTGCGATTTTTTTTTGTTGGGATATCTCAAATCCATTGTTTATAACGACAAACCCCGGACCCTGCAACACCTGAAGGAAAACATCCGCCAAGCCATCACCAACATTCCCGTCGATATGCTCGAAAGAGTGGAGCAAAACTTCAAATCTAGGGTAGATCAGTGTATCACTAATGAGGGCCGCCATTTGCCCGATGTCATTTTTAAAACTAGTTAAAACAAAAATTCAGAATGTGTACTAGACATTGACCTGTGATTTCTAGACAAGCCCTGTGAAAGGCAAAATGACGCCGGGCTGAAAAATAAAATTGGCTCAAGGTCCATTTATGAAAAAGTCCGTGCATTGTTTTGAACCGTTTATATCGCATTGAGCTTTGTGTTTTACCTTTTATCGTTCTTCAAGGTCTACACTGAAACTATTTTTTGTGTTAGCCGTCCGGACCGCGTTAATTTTTTTCAAACACAAAAATATCACACTTCCGAGTATTGTACAAGATACACGCCGCGGACTTTATTTTTGAAAATGTAGTCAGCTATCTCAATGTAAAAGAAAATATATGTCTTACAGATAGCTTTTAGGCACTGCATTCATGAACGTGACAAAGGGAAAGTTCTTAATTTTGTTTCTGGCAATGTTTCTGCTCTCCACGATGCTTGTGACGTCACGACAGACCGACTACATACATACAATGAGTGCTGTGTCACAATATGGCTGTGGTGTTCAAACTTTTTTAAAGCGCGACCCGCTTTTAAATTCACCCCCGCTGTTTTTTTTAGGAATAATCAACCTGTTTAGTCGAAGTATTATTATTGTATCCATTATTAGTTTGTATGGGGACCTTGGTGGGAGGGTATGTATAACATTACCTGGTTAACTTTGTTGTCGGTGGAGTCGCAAACCTACTTTATATATTGTAAAACAAAATTTGTAATAAAACTATCTAAGTGGGTAAAAATAAAGCGCCGTAGGTGAAAATATTATATCCGCAGGGCCAAAACAATGTTCTCGACTTTTTCATTTGATAATATTAACAAACTTATAAAAGTACTTTCAATTTTGGCAGTTTTTTTTTTTTTTTTTTTTTTTTTTTTACATTAACTCCACACAGGAGGCCCTGAGGAAAATAATTTCCCTCAGGGCCTATGTCATCTGGGATGCTGTGTGGAGGGAATAGTTAATAGTTAGGCAGTTAATAGTTTGTCAAAATTGCCAGACAAATATTTACTACGTTCAAGGTAAAACCAATAAATGGTGTTGGTTTATTTTCGTTTGGAATTACAATATTTATAAGTACAATATTTTGCCAAGAAAATTTTAGTTATATTATAAAATACATTAAACACAGATCTCAACGAAGAACAGATGCACTCTTCTTCAATAAAGGTAAAGTTAACCTATCTTAAGCCACGGCATTCCGAATTTCTGCCGTTTTATAATATATTTCTCTTGAACACTTTAAGTTTTTAAATTTAAAAAAAATACATGTTATTTTTGACGAATATAATATAATAGATAATATTTGACCGATCAGTGGTTGAGTGGGCATAGCGCTTGGGTCCCACCTGGGCGTCGCGTGTTCGATTCTTCGGCTGGCTAAGTCCTCCATCACGACACAAGCAATATTTTCGGCTTTCTGTGGCGGTAGTAGGAGATTTTCAAACATTGTTGGGCTATTCGTAACCCGGGAATGATTGTCTTTCTTTAAAATATTTATATACCGAAAGGGTAATTATATGAAATTCCCTGACAGAAAAAATCGTAAGATATGCTCTTATTATTATAAATTATTGAAAAAAATCATAATTCATTGTTTCTTTAAATGCTATTTAAATATTTCCCGCAAGATTCTTGTTGTATTTTAAACGAATCATGTTTTATTAAACATTTTAACAATTTTCGCTTAAATATTATCATTTTTAATATAAACACGCTCCTTCTAACTTTCTTATTAACATATCTCCCCTTTATCTTCTTTTTGAGCGCTTACTGCCGGGTCTTAAGTAACCACGAATTTTTGTCATTTTTTATTTATTATACGCAAAAAAAACTTAATGCTTTCAGCAACTGATTCAAAACTTTAAAGAAAGATTATAGTTTTTGGCTAATACTGTTTGCAAAACAGAACAGAATCCTGTGATTTTCGACGCCAAGACCTGGACAAATATCACTCCATTAACCGGGGCACCCCTGCTTAGTCACCTAATGTTGCGAACCACTTGGGGTGACCTATGGCAGAGTGTTGGTTATCTAATAAATTGTTTCTCATACTCGCCTCCGAATTGAATCGCTTATCATAATAAAGTTTAAAAAAAAATCCATTTAAATTTATAAATGTATCGTGTCCCCTTTGAAAACCACTGGTTGTCGAAACTGTTCATGAGACCAAAACGTGAACGAACTATTGATTTGTGAGTGCGAAGAATTACACAACAGGATAGCTCGGTGGTCGGTTCTATTTTGCCGGGAACGCGTATGCAAGATGGCGGAATTCGAAGGAGAGTTTTGTTGCGAAATTACTGTTACTGGTGTTATTTTTATTATGATGTTCTCTATGAAAGGGCTTGTCTAGGGTATACTTGTTCGAAGGTACTAGACGATACAAAAAGAATTAAATCGATATATAAAGTACTTTTTCTTTTATTGACTTTTCAAATCAGCATGTTTCCGTGCCGCCGCACCCTGTATATATATATATATATATACATCCCGCTATCATTTCTGCGTCCTTTCATCAGATCGACATTGCTGCGTCTATCGGAAGGACTTTATTTTAGATAACTTTAGATAAAGTATATACAACCTTCTAATTGTCTGATTATAGCTAGGTATTAATTTTTTTGGAAAACGTTAATTTAAAAATATACAAAACCGAAAAAACATCTTTTAATGACTCATCAACCCAGACTCCTTTCATAAGTAATGTAGTAAGGCGTCCGGCTTATTTTCTCTTTCATTTGGTCAACAAATGAAAGAGAAAATAAGCCGGACGCCTTACTACAGGCGGCGCGGCGCCTGCGCATTCGTTGTTCGCGCTTGAAAAAGACGCTGGAAGCGCGAAATGATTTTTGTGTGTGTAATATTACTTATGTGATGGTTAATTTCTATTAATATGAATAATTTACTCTTATATTTATATCAATGATATATTTACCGTGTTTTTTGTGGTTTTTCATAAGTTTTAGTCAAGTTATAAAACAACAATCGTACTTTGAAAATTGAAGTGTCAAAAACTATTTTATATGATACATGAGAATTCAAATTTACATTTAAAGGTTTTATTTTACGATAATTTTATGAAAGTGGTGTTTTTTTAAATAATAATATCTAATACATGTGTGCCTAAATGCATCAAAGAAATTAAGGTCTTTAGAGATGCAAGAAATCTGATATAAAAGATGGTATAATTTTTAGGTTAGTTTTTTAGCAATAAAAAAAACTTTGAAATTTTTTATTATTTTTTTATTGTATGCACGAGGAAAAAGTGAGGTGATAGTTTCCTTCCAAATTTATTACATAATAGGACTGTGTTTTTGAAATTTTGTTTTTTTTTAATTTCTCAGATTTTAGTCAAAAATATTTTGGTAAGAAATTTTTTCCATTTATTTCCGAGTTTGAATCTTAAAATATGTCAGTTTTTGAAAACTAAACTGTATTTCAAATGTACACATCTAAAAGGTAATTTTATCTAGTTTTCATAAATGGTATTTGTTTTTACGACACCTTCAAAAATAAGAAATATATAGAACATTCAAAATACTATGGAAAAATTACAAATATCGTTCGGACATCAATGGTTAAAACAGAGATAAACTACCCTCTCAGGCCGTGGAAACCATGTGTATTTCTTTCAATGAACAAATTTTTAATTAGTAATGTTTTCACATCCGCGGCCGTTTGTCAATTGAATAAAATTTTCACTGGGTTTTTTAGTAAGGCTGTTAATGTGTAATAAACACTTTTGTCACCTCACTTTTTATCATTTCATATAAAAATATTTAATAAAAATTTGCTGCCGGTAGCAAATTTGCGCAGGTAAATATTTTTGTCAACTACACGATTGACAGCTGATTCCTGTTATGTATTTCCATAGACAACTTGATAGAAATGTGCAGCTTGATCTACTATCGACCTTTGACTTTTTGTTTTAGGGATGTAACCAAAACAATAACGGAGTTATAACGATTTCTATGGAAACACACGCGCTGACGTATAAACCCGCTTATTGTGCTTGACTGCTGTCCTATTTTTAACGCTTATATCTGCTTACGTTGCGGAGGGGTTAAAGAAATCTTGTCCCATTTCGAATATCCAATTTTGAACATGAATAGTAAAAAGAGGTATGGTAATATTTGATTTTATATCGGTGCTCAATGCATTGTATATTTTGGGGGCAATGAACCAATATTGTCGGTGAGCGAATGTGGTTGTAGTTTTTGGGACCACGCATCCCAGGTTTGATGAAAAGCGGGTTTGGGCTTGATGTTGTGGAGCTACCAGTAGGTTATTTTTCCGTATGTAGGATAGGCTTGTCTTAGTGAATAGTTGGCGAATATCTAAGACCTTAAATTTAGTAAATAGCACATTAGAGGGGTGGGTAGGTTGGCATTTAAATATGATTCTCAGTATTAGTTTTTGAACTGTAATTATTGGATTAATGACGGATTTTGTGCAACCACCCCATCCCAAAATACCGTATGTTGCAATGGATTGAAAAAGGGCAAAATATACGCTTCTAAGGGTTTTTAGGTCTAAGATGGATCTAAGAGAGCAGAATATATGGCAATATACGGAGCAGAATAAAGGTGGGTACCTCACGAATTGAGTAAGCAAATCAACAAACGCGCATTGACTGCTGCGTTGCATTACTCAACTGGCACAATAATGTTGGAGTTTTACCTACCACTAAAACTCTTATTATGTTGTCTTGCTTATCCAGAATATATAATGTGAGATAGCGGCCCTATTTCCCGCCAGCGTCGGTCATATCCACTGCTTTATCTTGAATTTCCCGCCTTTCTTTTGTAACTCCCTTCAGCTGTCAATTGTCACCGTGCAGTTGGCATCTTGAGACGCCGTGTTAATTTAATTTGGACTCACCAAGCAGAGCTTAAATATATTCTGGATAAGCAAGACAACATAATAAGGTTTTAATGGTAGGTAAAACTCGAACATTATGTGTGTCGTTGCTTATCCAGAATATATAATGTGAGAAGTGTTTGTTATCGCTTGGTGACAATTCTAAAGCCAAAATTGTGACTTTACTGTATAGCTTGAAATAACTTGGTCAAAGTCTGAGAGTGAATGGGGGGATTCGGCACCTCAACATTGAGACCTCTGATTTGCTTTCTATAATATTTCTTGAAAGTGTTTTCTGAACGCCAGTTTCCTCTTTCCAAAATGGTGTCTATAGGACACTCTTCCAGTTCTTAAAGCTACTGCTGATCTCAAACTCCCAGGGGAGGCATCAATCCCAGCGTCCTTTAAAATTGTTTTAATCCATCCACCAAAAACAATTTTGACTGGTCGGTGGTTGAGTGGGCATAGAGTTTGGATCCCATCCGGGCGTCGCGTGTTCAATTCCTCAGCTGGCTAAGTCCTCCATCACAACACAAGCAACATTTTCGGCTATCTGTGGTGGTAGTAGGAGATTTTCAAACGTTGTTGGGTTATTCGTAACCCGGGAATGTTTGTCTTTCTTTTTATAAAATAAAAAAAAAAAAAAAAAACAGTTCTCGAGGCTGGCATTCAACACTAGCTTCATGTCTCCTGTTCTCACCCAAAGACATAAGCTTTCTCAACCAAAATATGGGATCTATATTACGATCCTCTGCTTTGTAAAGCTTCCAACCAGACTGTCTATGTGTAGAGGTGTCCTTAGAACCAAAAAAATTGGCCATAATACAAAGTGATCATCATTGTCAACAAGATTATCAGAAGATGTATGTAGTAGGTCAGATCATGTACTCGACTTCCTGATGCCAGAAGTAAATTAACAGAACATCTACGAGATGCTTCGAAAAGAGTCAGGTCCTTTGGAGGATTTTTACAAAGCCAAGACACCAAGTGTCCTGGATCCCAAGTAAATGCTCTAGGCTTCTTATTTGCAGAATTTCCTATACCTCATCACTCGCATGACCAAGGGATGATTACTTATCTTCAAATCGCCTATGGGGTCATACAAAACCGACACTATAGACTTGTGAAGCACTATAGTATTGGGAGCCAAGCCTTTCTTCATTCTTAGGTATGCTAAAAAACCGTGCCAGCTGAGATCCCGAAGGGTTATTAGGACACGCATTATTGATGGCGCACCATTCCTACCAGCTCTTCCATGCCATGTGATAAGTTGTAAGCTTAGGCTTGCGCCAACCCGCATTCAACAGAGCTTTTTTCTTGCTGTGACCAATCGTTCAATGCTTCACTCCACCCCTAAACTTCCACACCTGAGCTTCTCGACCTGTTGAAGATGAAGTCTTGTCGATAAGTCTATCAAATTGTCGACCAACGTGGGTATTATGTGAGGTCGTCTGGGGCTCTTTTCTGTAGGTCTGGTAACCAAAACACTTTTGGCCAAATTTGGGGCTACAACCAGGTACACCCCTGATGACTTGTGCAGGTGTGCCAGCACTCGTGGCATAATGCAGGAGAGAGGAAAGATCCATGCCAACTCCTCCTGAACGCGTTGTGAAACATCGCTCTCTTGTCGTGGGAATCTATCGAGACATACTGATCCACGACGTGAGCCCTCGAGAAGCGAATAGATCCACTACTGGACAGTCCCACTTGTGATAAACAGTTCCTACTGCTGGGGGTAGAAGGTGCCATTCTGGTAATGTCATCCCTTGGGATAGATGATCCGCGAGGCCATTGTAGTGTCCTGGCAAATATTGCACTTGTAAAGTAATTCAGTGCTTGTCCAAAAGCGCAAGAATCTGAAATGTCAGATGAAGGAGACCCATCGACTGGTGCCTCCCTCGTTCCTCAAGTAGGCTACGACTGTCCTGCTGTCTGATTGAATGAGTAACCAAGAACTTCTCAAATTCTGAGTCCGAGACGTTAAGGCATTTAAGATTGCTGTCATCTCCTTCGTGTTGCAATGTCTCCTCCTCTAACTGTCTGTCCAATAACCCGACAGAAGTACATAGTCGATCAGGTCTCCCCAGTCAGAAAATGTGTTGGGCTGGGAACATGAAGAGTTGAAACATGATCTAAGTTGATCATCCACCATTTCATTTTTTCGACAAGACCTCTTTATTGGAGACTTCTTCTGAGGGATCAGCCTCAGCATTAACTACAACTGTAATTGTATCAGCCGAGTATGGAGTCGACCTCTGGGGACCACAAAGGTAGCAAAATTCAACTTTCCGAGAATACTCTGAGCTTCTTTCAGAGTCCATCTTCCTTTTGTCACGAAGCTCTGAAGTGAGTTCCAAAGACCTTGACGTCTGTATTTGGTTAAGGATTTCTGATTCAGATGGGGGTTCCACCAAGAGGACCCCTCTGGTTTGATGAGCCAGGAGAAAGTTGTCTAGGTACACAATGATCCTGATACCCCGTCTCCGCAGGATTTCTGCAATCCAATTTGTGATAGCTTTTAAATTGAAGATCGGCCGTTTGAGCCGTCGCTCTTTTGAACCAGAAAAAGTGTTGATAGGAAGGTGGCATTGACGCCAGCTCTTTCCATGTACCATCTCTCATCATTGTCATATCCAGAGTTACTTTCGTTATGAACCTCATTGCGGAAGTTTGGCTTGGACTTATCAACAAGGGCTCTCGGATGAATGGTCTGCGGTATCCTTTTATCATACGTAAGATGGTCTCTGGGACATCTAAGGCCTGCCATTCTATCCAATAATCCTGTAGTTGTCCCGCCCGAAATGGTTGATAGTCACCTGTTGAAGCGGCCACGAGAGGTCTGCCCCCTCGCGCCACGCTTCTGTTCCCTCCCCTTACCCCTCGTACGGGAGGAATATTGGGGGTTTCACCCGTGGTCTGCCTGCCGGGGAAACGAGGGAAATGCCATATTTTCCTTAGATGTTTGTTTGGGGGGAAAGGCAACAACCTCCTTAGATGTTGAAGGGCGGTTGTGCGCGACACCTGTTGAAGCGGCCACGAAAGGTCTGCCCCTTCGCGCCACGCTTCTGTTCCCTCCCTTTACCCCTCATACGGAAGGAATATTGGGGGTTTCGCCTGTGGTCTGCCCGCCGGGGAAACGAGGGAAATGTCATTTTTTCCTTTGATGTCTGCTTGGGGGGAAAGGCACCTCCTTAGATGTTGAAGGGCTGTTGTGCGCCGAGTGGCTACCCTGTGGTAGGCGCACTGGACTAAAGCACTTTGTTACGCCATCTAGTTTCTGCAACTGGGCAGAAAGTGCTTCTTCCCCAAAAGGATGAGTGGTAGGAGGAATTCTGCTGAAGAGCCTCCGTTCCACTCCAGTCTTACAGCTGTCCATTGTTCCTGTAAAGACATGACAGGGAACCTTCTGAACTACTTTCACATTTGATAAGTTTTTGGAGACCCTGTTGAAAGCACTCTCTGCTTCAATGAGGCATGCAATGCCAGTATCTTTTCCATGGCCGGAAATATTGTTGAGGCGGTGTCAAATGCCAGCACCTCGCAGTTTACCTCCAGCTCCTTGAAGCCTGGATCAGCTAAATATTCCTTTAAAGCGGATGCATAGCGGACATTGGCCCACTCGCCCGAGTTGGCTTTAAGCTTGAAACATGCTTGAAACTGTCAAAAGCAGGACCAAATTCTTATAAATAAAGCTGAATTATAGATAGGTCTAACTTTAAACATCAAATTGCGTCAAACGATTATCATGATTTGTATTTGTAATTTGTCATGATTTGAATGTCATGATTTCGTATTTGTAATTTGAATATTGTAATATGTCATCGCCGATGGTCATATTTCTTTCAAAAATCGTTTACATGAATTCCAATAGTGGAAAAATGGTTAAAATGTGTCTACAATTGATCCATAAATCTGGTAATTACGTAAGACAAGACATATCATTCAGCTTAATTTATCGTTTAGTATGGAGAAGGCCCGAAGGCTGCACCAACGTCGAAGGGGCTTTTCACCGCCAGCCGACAACTGGTTCCCGTACCGGGAATCGAACCCGAGCCTGCTGGGTGAAAGCCAGCTATCCTAGCCACTAGATCATACGGGAACACGCGACAGGGTCACCCGTACGAGTCACGCATATCGATCTAGGGATTGGTTTATTTATGCACTATACTTGGCATGCTGACAGTAGCTTCCTGGGTTGACCTGTCCACGACAAATCTTGGAAGGTCTTGACCTGGACGTGCTAATCAGCGTCATTCCGTTTACGAGAACAAGCGACACAGACTTATATAGCGTAGTAGGAAGATGCTAATACTGCCAAAAATGTTCGCACTATTTTTTAATAAAATTACGGCATTTGCGGGTAGCATCAGATATTTTTTCATTAAAACAATTACAAACGAAAAAATTTACGACCGATGTATGTAAAATTGAATTAAAACGGCGTCTCAAGATGCCAACTGCACGGTGACAATTGGCAGAAGTTACAAAAGAAAGACGGGAAATTCAAGATAAAGCAGTGCATATGACCGACGCTTGCAGGAAATAGGGCCGATATCTCACATTATATATTCTGGATAAGCAACAACACATAATGAAGGGATTTTAAATCGAATCATTACCTGTGATGAAAAGTGGATCCTGTATGATAATCGGAAGCGCTCATCGCAATGGATGAACCCTGCCGAACCAGTCAAACCATGCCCCAAGCGAAAATTGACTCCAAAAAAGTTACTTGTGAGCGTTTGGTGGACTAGTGCTGGTGTCGTTCACTACAGCTTTCTAAATCTGGCCAGACGATTACGGCAGATGTCTATTGTCAGCAACTGCAAACCATGATGGAAAAGCTAGCTGCTAAACAACCGAGGCTGGTTAATCGCTCTAGGCCACTGCTGCTTCATGACAACGCTAGACCACACACTGCACAACAGACAGCTACCAAATTAGAGGAGCTTCAATTGGAATGTCTAAGACATCCACATACTCTCCGGACCTTGCCCCAACAGATTACCATTTTTTTCGAAATTTGGATAACTTCTTGCAAGGGAAAAAATTCAACTCCGATGGGGCAGTCCAAACCGCCTTCAAAGATTTTATTGATTCCCGCCCAAATGGTTTTTTTAGTAAAGGGATCGATGAACTACCTATGAGATGGCAAAAGTGCATAGATAGCAATGGTACATATATCATATTTAATAAAATCGACTTTATGTTCCTCCCATACAAAATGCCAATTTCATATGTAAGGACCTAACATTTGGCTGATTTATATAGCTCCGTTTTGGGAAAAATCACCTCAAGAGCGCTGTACAAATAAATATATAATAAAATTAATATAACCGGCTTACATCTAAGACTTATAGCTAGTGACTTAGGACTAAGACTTATAACTACTGACTTAAAACTAGTGACTTAACGATGTACAATTTGCAACAACTGTGACTTAAAAGTTAGAGATTTACAACTAACATAGGTACTTACATTTAAAAATACTTGATTTGGGTTTTGCCAGGGTTGTCAGTGATAACATTAAAAACCAAACAACAAACAAAACTCAGTAGGTATATGTTTAGGTCCCATATACAGATAATAGAAACAAAGGGAGATATGGCACAGATGCGTGCCGACTGTCGTTGAGCTACGACCAAACTGCATGGACTCAAAGCGGCGGAACCAATGAATGTGGTGCTTTTGGTGTATGTGTAGGTAAAAACAAGGGCTTGTGTGTAGATACTATTTGCGGTAGTATGAGCGAGGCCGCACACCAGACATACATTTGTATTATGATAACTGTGGTGCCACATTTGAAACGTGACACATTTAACGCCCCCCTATATTTGCGCGCAAGCACGCACACCAAGGATCCATTTGTAGCGGGTGGAGTTTGTGGCGAGATATAAGCCGAGTTACATACATATACTCAAGATTTTTTTGCAATTGTTTTTTCAATTCAATTGTTTTTTGTGGAGCAGTGGTTTGCAAAAATTAAACACAATATTGAATTTTATGTGGAGTTTATTGCAGAGGTTGAAAAAAACCCTACGTTATATAACCATGGACTCACTGATTATAGCAATAGACGGATTACAGAAATCATATGGTCCAAATTCTGCGAAAAAAAAAATTGTTTTTAAAGTTACCGTAAATTGCAGAATCTTGATTAAACGGGTGAACCCAATAATGTCTTTTTTTCCTCATTGCAACATCAAGAAATCTGTGTCGTCGGATGATGTCGACATTTTCGAGTAGGTATAAAAACACAACTGTGCGTCCGGTGTGCGTTTACGCGACATATATATACTCCATGCAAAAATGTAGCTGCATATTGTGACGACGTAAATGTTGCATGTATGTAGCGTGTGGCTCCGGTGTGCGGCCTGCCTGAGTAAACGATGTTGACAACATTTTTGTGTGTACGATTCGTACCAATAATAATTCATGGCCCATCTCTGTTTTTTGATCACCTTTAGTTGATTAATGCATATTTAATTTGTTTTACTTATCAATTTTCTTTTACAGGTTCTCGCCGTATCCGATGTGGTTATCTATAGAACACGGTCGGAACGGTTACCAGCAGATTTGTACACATTCCTCGGTCAGGCCTCCAGAGCTTATACGGAGCATTTCCAGGTAAGCGCTAATCATTTTGGGAGGCAGGTATGGGTAGTATGAGTATGGGTCACCCCAAGTGATTCGCTACGTTTGATAAATTAGCAGGGGTGCTAGGATTAATGGGATGAGGTTTGCCTAGATAGTCATAGTTTTCTCACCAACCAATAATTTGAATGCTGGAATTATTAGTCCAAGCGATGACCGTAAAAATCCCATCCCATAGGCCACATGAACCAAATAAGCACTGGGCTTTAGCCCCAAATAAGATTAGTTAAAAAAACGCAATCATCCAGATTTCGGCCCGGGAGGAGTCCTGGAAAGCGACGACTTCCGGTGTAATTTTTGGGATGAAAATATCCGACGTGCCACATTACCAAAACTAACGGCAAAAGGTGATCACAAATTTGTTATGAAAAAACAAATGACATTATAGGTATCCTCCAGATGCGGCAAAATATCTCATCGGCCACACAAATGAAATCGATGTCAGAATTTAGATAAAAATTCCCTGTTTACGAATATATCGTTCGGCCGAGGAGAACTTTGTGATCTACGCGATTATTCGAGCAAAAAATGCCTTTCTTCTAGCGACATTTTTAAATTACCCGCAGAATAATAATATGAAATTAGCATCTCATTACTGTAATATTAGAAATTATTAAATGTAGCAATAATTTGTAATATTTGTTGAATTGTATAAACTTTTATTATTTGATATGTTGCTAAACAGTTCAAATGGACGGGCCTCAAGAGTAAAAAAAAGAAATGCACGGCTGCCTATTGGCCTAAGGCAACTCTATATAAACATTAGCACACGTATCACCCATTTTGATGAATATTTTCGTGCAGTTTTATGTAATGTTTTTGTTGTGATTATCTACTTTTTACTCATATTTACACTTTGTGGTCAAACCAAATATGTTTACACAGATTTTATTTTTACACTAAAATATTTACAATACTAATACAAAATATAAAAATCTAAATATGCATAATGACTGTGTTCCGTGGGATTAGATGGAAACAATATTGTGAGTGTAAAATATGCACACAACTACATTTTTAAAAATTAAAATAATGTACTTATAGGCACCTACTTTTATTATAATGTAAAAAAAATAAAAATTGACAAGGCTCAAGTTAACAAGGGTCTCACCTGGCCTTCCTACTACACGCACCAAGTGAGACTGCGACACCTCCAATAATTTGAGAGTATCGCGAGGCCGAAGGAAATTTGTGAGGGAAAGAAGAAGAGGAATAGTAAACATAATATGAAGTGCGTTTATTCTGGGGTAGGCGTTAAACTCAAATAAATTCTCATAAAAATGTAATTTTTTTCAGGTGTTTATTATAAATAAATGTTATAAAGTTAGACTAGATTTATTACATAGTTAAATTTATTGATTGTTTACTCACTTTCTTCGTCTGAAGAGTTAGTTAATGCATTTCTTTCATCATCTGAATCCCTATCGCTTTCAACTAAAATATCGTCAACTCTTATGGGTGTGGGATCGCCGTCATACCATAAAGGTTTGAACGTGTTAACTACAGTGCGAATCCACCCACAACTCTCCGCTTCTAATATTGTACAGTTGTACTCCGTTGCGTTTCCCTACATTGAATTGATGTATATGTAGTGTCTTCCAACATGGTGGAATTAAGCTAGAGTTAAAGTTTTTAATTTTTGTGAAAAAATTTCGTTTTGTTGTGTCATATGTATTATTAAACATTTTCACCTTGCAATATCCACGCTGTTGCAATTTTTTATACCATGAAAAGTACAGTAAATTCCTGAATTGCGTCTAAAGTTTCAAAATCAACGTTCATATCAAATTTTTCATTCAATTTTTTGAACGCCGACTGAAATTTAGGATTGCTAAAAAAATATTTTTAGTTTTGAAGGTACTTACTTTGGGCGAGGATGTTGGACTGATAACTTCTGAACTCTTTCTTTTCACGGAGGTAAATTTTTTATAGCATTCAATATGGTAGCACAGGTCAGTTTTCACCTGAGTTGGCAACTCCACTTCACTATATTTGAAGCCGCTAACTATTCGTAAATTCAAACTACGGATACATTTATCTAACTTGCGTGAGAAAAATCTCTGAGATTTTTTTTTCCACTACACAGAAAACACTTCTTCATTGTAAAAACACAAATGTCACTTGTGATAGCAAAATAATATCCACAGCTGGTTCAAGAGAAACTCACCGATGATGTTATGCTTCAATCGACCGGTGCGGCAACAGGTAAAAGCAATTAATATCTGATTTGCATGTACAGTTGATGGGAAAGGGAAACAGGGCTCTAAGGGATAAGCTATATACCACTAAATTAAAAATGGCGGAATCCCCTGCCAATTGACAATAAATTTAAACTGATCACTTTGTATACATCATTTATTTTATCAAAATTTTCAACATGTTTCTAAACTGATGGATAAAATGAAAAATTCATCCATTTTTTGAAAAAAAAAAAACGTTATCCTCACAAAGAAACCGTTGGATTCGAAACATGCTGGCACTTTTGATTACATAAGTGGTGTAAGCAAAGTGATGTGTTTTCACTTAATTAAAATCACGCCACAAAGTGTATTTGTGATTATTAGAAAAAAATTACACACACATATATATATATATATATACATATTCGTATTTATTATATAATTTAGAACTGATCATAATATCTGTGATCTACGTACACAAAATTATACATTAAACATGAATATTATTTGCTTTCAGCTTCACAAATTCTACAACTTAAATATCCCGCGATTTATAACGGATCGGCACTTGTACATTAATATTATTGTTTGTATTTTGTACATCTATTCATTTAAACTCACTCATTTAAATCAAATAAGCACTATAGCATGTAAAAATAACATATTACATTTAACAAAAACCCCACGAAAATAATCATCAAAATGGCTGACGCGTACGCTAATATTTACAGAGTTGGAAATAATAAATAGGGCTTGGTTTAGTGACTTCGCTAATCGAGTAAGTGTAAAGAAGGTACCTAGGCCTTTAAAAATGATTTTGTTGTAGATTTATTTGCTTTTCATATCCCCGTAGTACTTGTATTGATGTATAAATACATCTACATTTAATAATTTCTAATATTTAATTATTTATTGTTGTTATACGCCCGTAGGGGCTTTTACATAGATTAGAAAATAATATTTAAGATATCGAGGATTACACATTCATAGAATTTATACCAAAAGTTATAAAAGTGAAAAAACTTTTAAGAATATACAAGTAGTTTTTAAAGAAGAAAAAACCACTTGTATAATCTTGTGGAAAACCATGAAATATTTTAAACAATGCAATATTTAACAATAACATAGAACAAAATATAATATAAACATTACAATAACAAATCAAATCGTTAAATATATTATACCATGTCCTTTCCATCCTTGATAAAAAGAAAGAAATAAACTATGAAGAAATTAAGGATCTGTCGACCTCTCAAATCTTCATCGGGGAAGAACTAAGCCCTTATCATAAAGAAATACTATGGAAAACAAAACAATTAGCCATAGAAAAAAAATACCAATATGTGTGGTACAAAAATGGTAAAGTTATGATACGTAAAAAACATGAAGATAAAATAATCTACATTAAGCACCTTGATGATATGGTGAAAATAATTTAGTAAGTAATATAAAAACATAATTAATTTAGATGGCAAAAATGGATAACACAATAACAACAAACTTACCTAACTTATCATCCATAAGAAATAATTTTAACATAATGCATCAAAACATTAGAAGTATTAATAAAAACTTTGACGAACTACAAATACATATTGATAAAAAGTTTAAATCTAAACTGGGATATAATTATTCTTGCTGAATGTTGGTTAACTGATAAGTTCTATCCTCTACAAATCGATAAATATGTCCCTTACTCTACAATTATGAATAATACAAAAAAATGATGGTGTCATCGTATATATTAAAGAAGATATTGAAGCTGATGTCATAGAGATCGGTATTAATAATGCGAACTGTCTAAGGATATCAATCGGCAATGATATAACAATACTCGCAATTTACAGATCTCCATCTACAAAAAATCTGGAGCCATTTCTAAACTCCTTATCATTTGAACTGAGTTTACTAAAAAACACTAAAGATGTATTTATTATCGGTGATATAAATATTGATATCCTTGAAAATGGCCACCCAAAAAACTACGATTACATGCAGACACTTGCATACCATGGATATGAAAGCCTAATTGAGGAACCTACACGTGTATTTAATGATAGCAAAACTTGCATTGATCATATCTTTAGTAAAACTAATAAAAAAACTCAAGCCATTATTTATACTACCACACTGACAGATCATTACACAATAATTCTATCTATAACAAAAAATAACTCTTATGTAAACCAAAATACGAAATCACTCCTAACGAAGTCTGAAACAAATTGGGAAAACGTCAAAAGGGAGTTAACAATGAATGACTGGACCGCCCTTCTGGAAAAAGATGATACTGATACTGCTTGGAGTTATTTTGTAGAAATTATACAGCACAGTATTCTATCTAACACCAAAACCACAGATAAAAAGGTATCTCATAAAAATATTCACACCATGGATCAGTCAGAATATTATAAACTCGATCAGAAAAAGAGATGAACTGCACAGAAAAGTAAAAATCAACCCTTATGATGTCCATACACTTCGATTCTACAAAAGATATCGTAATACATGTAAAAATGTAATTCGTTATGCTAAAGAAACATTCTATAAAAACAAAATTGATGAATGCAATAATGATTCCCGTAAACTCTGGCAGATCATAAATGAAATTACAAATACTAAAGCCTCGCATAAAGATAAAAACATTAAAGAATTAAACATTGATGAGATTCCCACATCTTTTACGAAACACCCATACAAACTTCTTGACTTTATAAACAACTACTTTTGCAATATAGGCTCTAACCTTGCAATTAAACAAAATTCTACTACTGTCGAAAAAACAATGAGGAATGATGATGTAAATCATGAAAATAGCCTCAATATAGTCAAGATAACAAGTGATGAAATAAGAAATATTATAACCTCCTTAAACACAAATACCTCATCGGGAAATGAACTGATATCAAGCAAATCAATTAAATACCTACAAATTGAGTTAATTCAACCACTGACATACCTTGTAAATCTATCATTATCTAAAGGTGTTTTTCCCGCTTGTCTTAAAATTACTACGATCATACCATTATATAAAAATGGTCCCAAAAATGATATTTCAAATTATCGACCAATTAGTATTTTAACTCCTCTGTCGAAAATATTGGAAAAAGTAATAAAAAAACAAGTTCTTACATTTTTGGATACCAATAAAATATTATCACCTACGCAGTATGGTTTTAGAAAAAACCTGGGTACTGGTGACGCTATAGCTAATGTAACTAATACAATTAGAAAACTGGATGAAGGCAAAAAATGCTTAGCTGTTTTCATTGATCTTCAAAAAGCTTTCGATACAATTGATCATGAAATACTGTACTTAAAACTAAAAAAAAATGGAATAACCGAAACAACTCTAAACCTACTTAGAAGTTATTTTACTGGAAGAGAACAAATTGTACAAATTGGTAAAAGAAAGAGCAAATCTCTTCCAATTAAATTCGGGGTCCCCCAGGGAAGCGTATTAGGACCTATACTATTTCTGATATATATAAATGACCTTATGAATCTTCCCATTAATGGAAACGTAATGAGCTTTGCAGATGACACTGTTATTATATTCCACGAACAAGATTGGTCAAGAACCTACAAGGGGGCGGAACATGGCCTGGCTGTATTTCAAAACTGGCTAAAAGTAAACTCCCATACATTAAATGTTAGTAAAACTAAATATCTAACTTTCTCCAAAAACAAAAAGAGGACAACCAATGAATGTGCATACCCTCAAATTACATGAATGTCAAAATACTCAGAAATGTCAACAACAGAAATTTTTAAACAGTTTGATGTTCCAAGCATACAGAAAATCTATGCCAAAAACATTCTAGTACATCACCACAAAAATGATTCAGAGGCAGACACCTCACACGCTCATAAAACCAGAGCCAAACAAACAGACATACTTAATATACCAAAGTGTAACTCTTCATTTGGTCAAAGAAGTTCTGCATTT
Source organism: Limnephilus rhombicus (assembly GCA_929108145.2). Taxonomy (NCBI): domain Eukaryota; kingdom Metazoa; phylum Arthropoda; class Insecta; order Trichoptera; family Limnephilidae; genus Limnephilus; species Limnephilus rhombicus. Next base: position 41,465,574 of record OV815277.1, on the reverse strand, counting down.
TTAGCAGTAAAGTTATATAACAAACTCCCACTTAGTATCAAACAAATAAAATAAAAAAATAGCTACATTAAGGACATTAAATGTTGGCTGAAGAATCTATCGGAAAATGAACTTACTAGTATACTTAAAACATCATAGAAGTTTCTGGAAAACCTTATCCAATCAATGAAGTTAAACCATAGAAGTCGCTGAAAAACTTATCCAAAGCATAGTCCCCCTCAGCACAGGATCTCCTAGTGAGGAGGACTACGAATATATTTTACATATACATCTAACTTACATGTTTCATATAAAAATGTAAAAAATATTATATAGTTACTAAATAAATAAAAATAAAAAATGTTACAATAATTTGTAGGATTCCACAAAGTGTTGGTTTAAATTGCATTTTAGAATGTAAAGGGAATCAGCGAATACATCTACAATACCACCAAACTTGTTGCCTAAATAATGCATCCTATTGGTAAGTGAGTGTGATTGATAGTTAGTTGTGTATGTCAGATAAGTTTTAAGATTTTCACGGCCAAAAGCATTTTCGTTATTTGTTTTTGCGGTGTTATGCCGTGTTGCGCTACCTCCTTCTTTAGCCAACGTTTCGGACATCGTTGCAGTGTCCATCATCAGGGCAGATCCGGTAGATGTGACACATCTACCGGTAAGGAGGTAGCGCAACACGGCATAACACCCCAAAAACAAATAACGAAAAAGTTGTGTATGTGTTGCAAAAGAATGTTATATTTTGTCTAGTATTCCTTGTCGGTACATGGAGTTTAATAGTAGCAACGATGGCAGGGCTGTCAATTAGGTTGTTCATAATTCTGTACAATAAAATTAGGTCTGAAATGATTCTTCTGTCAGACAGCGTAATTAAATTTAGTCGATTCATTAAACTTAAATAATTAATGTTTTCTATTGGAATTTTGAGTTTGAAATTTAAGTACCTAAGAAATTTGTGTTGAACTCGTTCTATTTTGTTTAGAGTGTACTTTATAGAAAGGGGACCAAATAGGTGAATTATATTCTACTTGACATCTAACTAATGAAATGTAGAGTGTTTTCATGCAATCCAAGGACTTAAAATCAGTTAGGGTTCTACAAAGGAAGCCAAGAATCTTTAAAGCCTTATTAGTTATATTATCTATATGTGGTGTGAATGTTAAGTTTGAATCGAATATAACTCCCAAGTCGCGAATTTGTAATACTTGTGTTAATTTAACATTATTTAAATTATATTCATGTAAAATATGAGAATGAGTTCTGGAAAATCGTATTACTTGACATTTCTCAGTATTCAAAAATAACATATTTTGTTCGCACCATTTAAAAAATTCATCTAAATTAGCTTGTAAAATTAGGCAATCATATACATGTATATTTCGTATTCTTTTAAACAATTTTAGATCATCTGCAAAAAGTAGGACTTGTACATCTTTAAATATGTTTACAATGTCATTAATGAATATTAACACCTTGTTTGCCGCTCGTGCACCGGTGTGTCATGAGATTTTACATGCGATTTTGACCCTTATGTATAAAGAAAGTGTATGAAGAACACGGTCAGAATCGCTTGCTCTATTATCGCCCTTTACCATAGCGAAACCTGCAATGCGCCTAGTCACTCCAAATAATTTATATTAATAATTTACCGGAGCACGGGAATGTGCGCAGTTCTTGCGCATGCGCGGGAAAAATATCTTTATCTACGATTTTGACCCTTTGACCCTACGAATTTGTAAAGGACAGTGTCAGAATCGCTGGACACGAAGTGTCATTTCTGCCGCCGGGTGCCGCGTCGTAATTGGTTTTTGCGTAATGAGTTTTTTGCTGGCCTACCCCGGCAAACAAGAGGTTAAGAAGAATATTGGGCCGAGGTGGGACCCTTGCGGGAGCATCACTTGTGGCCTCGAATACATAGGATTCTATAAAATTAATCCTGCCACTAAGCACTCTATTACTGAGGTAACTGATAATCCATGTCAATAAACTTCCTTTGATGCCTAACAGTTGTAGTTTGGATATAAGAATGTGATGTCGAACCTTATCAAATGCTTTACTGAAATCGGTGTATATAGAATCCACTTGTTGTTTCAGACTAAGGGATTCGGATATGTAATTATTATAGATAGTTAAATTACTTAAGGTAGATCGACCTCTGATAAAGCCATGTTGGTTATAATATTACAGTAATGAGATGCTAATTTCATATTATTATTCTGCGGGTAATTTAAAAATGTCGCTAGAAGAAAGGCATTTTTCGCTCGAATAATCGCGTAGATCACAAGGTTCTCCTCGGCCGAACGATATATTCGTAAACAGGGAATTTTTATCTAAATTCTGACATCGATTTCATTTGTGTGGCCGATGAGATATTTTGCCGCATCTGGAGGATACCTATAATGTCATTTGTTAGGTACTTCTCCCCACACAAAAGTTGGCCGAATGGTTTTTTTTTTCATAACAAATTTGCGATCACCTTTTGCCGTTAGTTTTGGTAATGTGGCACGTCGGATATTTTCATCCCAAAAATGACACCGGAAGTCGTTGCTTTCCAGGACTCCTCCCGGGCTGAAATCTGGATGATTGCGTTTTTTTAACTAATCTTATTTGGGGCTAAAGCCCAGTGCTTATTTGGTTCATGTGGCCTATGGGATGGGATTTTTATGGTCATCGCTTGGACTAATAATTCCAGCATTCAAATTATTGGCCACATTAAATCACACATCTAAATTTTTTTTTATTTATGTCCCGTCCGTATGTTTACAGTGGAGCCCTTGTCTAAGGTTTCCACATAAGAAGTTTTCATGGTTAACCTGTTAACTGTGGGATGAGAATTCCGAACTGCGCGGAAATTACCTTAATGAGTTGATGATGTTGACTCGTCTTGATGATCAGAATAAATATATTTTTATTTATGTCCCGTCCGTATGTTTACAGTGGAGCCCTTGTCTAAGGTTTCCACATAAGAAGTTTTCATGGTTAACCTGTTAACTGTGGGACGAGAATTCCGAACTGCGCGGAAATTACCTTAATGAGTTGATGATGTTGACTCGTCTTGATGATCAGAATAAATATTTTTTTTATTTATGTCCCGTCCGTATGTTTACAGTGGAGCCCTTGTCTAAGGTTTCCACATAAGAAGTTTTCATGGTTAACCTGTTAACTGTGGGACGAGAATTACGAACTCCGCGGAAATTACCTTAATGAGTTGATGATGTTGACTCGTCTTGATGATCAGAATAAAGATTTTTTTTATTTATGTCCCGTCCGTGTGTTTACAGTGGAGCCCTTGCGTAAGGTTTCCACATAAGAAGTTTTCATGGTTAACCTGTTAACTGTGGGACGAGAACTCCGAACTGCGCGGAAATTACCTTAATGAGTTGATGATGTTGACTCGTCTTGATGATCAGAATAAACATTTTTTTTGCTATTGCTTTTGTCAGATTAATATTTATTATTATTCAAATACATTACATGTTTATATCGTAAGAGATGTTTCCCCAGAATATCTAACTTTCCCATTTGAGAAACAATTGTCAAAAAATGATAAAAATGTACTTCAAAGTCGTCAGAGAAGCTACATCCATCAAATAATAAGTTGTTTCTAAACTGTTATTAGCGCAAGCAATTCTGACCTTGGCCTTCACACAGTTCCTTTATACATAAAGGTTAAAATTGCATAAAAAACGTGGATTTTATTAGAATGTTCACTAGTGAACCAAATACACTTCACAGGTTAAAAAGGTTTTTTTTCGGTCCCTTATACAACCTTGGAAGAGAGTTTCACAGTATTCAATTTCTATGTTTATACTTTATTATCTGATGCTGATGTGAATTTGTCTGTTACTTTTACAGAAAGTGCTGAAGAGTGTGGGGCACCGTGCTGAGCTTGGGGGGCCCCTGAGTGCCCGGGGGCCCGCTGTCATCATCAGCCACGAACCTCGACATACAGCTCCTCTCACCACTGGTAACTAGAGCTTTTTATTATTATTTTATTGTCACACTCTATACTACAGAACGATTTAGAGAATCAATTGGAAATCTGTTCTTTCCTCTTATTAGAAATGTAGCAGTTTGAAGTAAGTTTGTTTGTTTGTTTGCAGGCAAGACGGGAGAGACAGCCGAGGAGCAGATAATATCTCGCGTGAGGGAGTTGGGCATGAGCGTGGAGGGGCTGGGCACCCTGTACTACACCCCCACGCCCCCCGTCTCCTCCCTGCTACCCGCCAACTCGCCCCTGCCCACTGTGCTTTACCAGCACCTGGACAACACGGCCGTTAGGTAATTACGATTCTCATTCTTATGGGGTCTGCGAGCCAGTCTAAGGCCTCGAGAGTCGCCCTGAGGACTTTGTGAATTCTGACGGGGAATAAATGAGCTTATGTTGACAACTTGTTCGGCTGTCTGCATCACTTTCAAACCAAATTCACACATCTGTGCATCACATTGATATAACGGTGAGCGGACAACTCAATAATGTACAACTTCATCACTCCTTTGAAAAGATGTTAAAAGTGGTAAACTTGGTTAAATAGGTTAGGTTAAGGGTTATTTTTAATTTTTTTTATTCATCACTTTTAATGACTCCTCAAGGGGGTGTTGAAATGCCACTTTGTTGAGTTGTATTGGAACCAGATATAACAACTGTGGGAGTGACTCATCCAATTGATGGAGGACCAGAATTATATATCTTCGACGAATAAGCTATACTGCCCAAATGCCAAAAGTCTAATTGTGCAGGGAGACAAAAAAACATTTGAGGAGTGTTAACTTTCCCTGGCATGTCAAAACTGTGTTGTGACAGGAGTATTGAAGGTAGGCGGCATTTCATTCAAAATTTAACCAATGGCTTATTTTTCACTGTGCGCAATAGAACGTATGTCGTTTAGGCAGTATTGTTTCTTCGTTGGTGATATATAGATTTTCAAAAAAAGTGCAAAATACAATAATACCCTTTTCAGACGTTGATATCTTCCATTTATCCTCTGGTCAATTTACTAAATGCACACTAGACATTTTTTTATCACAAGGTATAAAATTATGAACTCCAAACCTCTGCTGTGTGTTAAAGATCTTTTTTTCATTTTCATTCTCATAATGTTGTTCTTTCTTTTATTTACTTCATATTTGTTTCCATACAGTTGGCAATACTTACTCAGATAGATAGATGTATTCAACTACAAGGAATTTGGTTTCAAAAAGGCTATACAGTAGAACCCTGTTAATTCGAACTCTGATAATTAGTAAAAAAAAAAGCGTAATTCGAAATTTTAGCCAAAAAAAGTCCCCAGAAATTTTTTTCTAACAAATTGATTTTTTGATTCTAATTTCGTGAATTTATAATTCGAAATTTATTTCTGCCCGCACACTAAAATTTGTTTGTGTAATTCGATAAAACATCAATTTTTGCAAAAAAAATGATAATTTCGTAAATCTACAGACAGCAGTGGTGGCAAAACGCTGTAAAATGTCAATTTATGCGATTAATATAGTCCTAATTGGTATTATTATTTTGTAAATCTGAATCGGTTTTCACTGGAATGTCATATTTTTACGAATTTACATCGATTATATGAATTTAAAGGGTTGGCTGCGGCGGAAATCGGCTGCAAAATTCAAATATTTGAATAATACTTCCGACAAAAAACTTTTGGTCTACGATTTTGGCCCTTCTATGTACACAATTTGTATGAAGAACAGTGTCAGAATCGCTTGCGCCATCATTACTCTCGGAGACGCTACAAGTTTCATTCACCTTGTCACCCTGAAATATTTTTAAAACGATTTCTTCTATGACAATCGGCTGTCAGAATTTGCCGCGAATTTAACGGTCGCAATTAATGCGTGTATCGCGAATAAAACGATCATAAAACCTATTAATTTACGTAATAAATGCAAGTAATGTGGTTTTCGTAGATAGTTTATTGTGATGTGAACGTGTTTCAGTTAATAAAATATACAATAGCTCAAAATTTATCAACAAAACATTCAATTCAAAATTCAAAGTGGTGGTTTTTTAGTGTTTTTTTGCGAAGTTCCGCGAATTTCCGCTAAATGTCATGGCCTTTGACCGGTTAAACCCCTTTCCTTATCAGAACTCTCCTCTCCTTCCTTTCCCTAATAAAAAACCCTCCACACAGCATCCCGGATTAACGGGGTCACAGGGAAATTATTTTCCTCAGGGCCTCCTGTGTGGAGCTCATGTAAAAAAAACCTTTTTTTTTTAAATTTTGTAATCTTCTCCATAATTTTTTAGTGTATAAGGCCCTCCGTTCATGGAAATACTTACAAAGTACGTGATTGTGACGCAACCACAAGTACCCTGCAGATTTACTACTCTTTAATGCTGGTTTCCGTACACGGCGCTACCCCAAATATACTGAACTTGATCATTTTTCACATGCGGCCGTGGAGTTAACATGATGTCAATTGACTTTTTCCAACATCAATCCATGCCTTCTCCACTAAATCCTTACGTATTGTGGTAAAATATAGTTATATAAACATCCATTTTTTTCCACTTCCAGAACCAATCCAATATTACTTTCATATTCAGACGCCATTTCTGTGAAACTTTAAACGAATAGTAGCAGATACGAATGATGCAATCAGCATCATCGGTAGCGTGAAACTGACTTCAAACCGACAGCCGCCGCGTAGCGCCGTGTACAAACAATAGCAAAATCGTACGGGGGGTACTTATGAGCGGCACGCATGCTACGCACATAAGGCTCAAGTAGCGTCATGTACGGAGGCACTAACTGTTTTATGGAGAACCTGAAAAAAAATAATAATATGGTAAATTTATCTACCTTTCGTAAAACATTTTAATATGTCAAAATGTGTATAAGTTTTCCCAAAGAAAAAAACTCTGCTCGAAATTCTCTAGTTTTTGTAGCATTTCCCAACATTGGTAGAACATTGGTCTTTGATAAAAATGAATTAATTGGGTGTGAAAATTATTTATTTGTAGGTTATTCCTATTGGATAATTGATTATAATGTTTTCATTACACTGGAAGGAATGTAAATAAAGACAATCTCTTTTATTAGTTTAATTCTTGGATTCATTGTTAAGTTATATTCATAACCTTCAACGTGAAAATAGTGTCACGGAGTTACTAATAAGACAGAGTTATTAAATAATTGCAATATTGTCATATATTTTGAGATGGGGGCATCAATTTTCTAATTTTGTAAAAAAAAAATTTATTGCAACTAAATTTATTGTTTGTTCTGTTAACAATAATAAAACGCTAAGGATGGGTTATTTCAAAAATTTTTGCGAATTCATCAAATATTTAAAGTTAATTTTCACATTCTGTGTACGTTCTATACAAGTTCTGTGATTATTTCAGTTTTACGAAGCAACTTGCCTATAATCAATATCAATATATATTACATTAATTAAAATCAGGAAAATTTCATACCTGGGTCCATATACTTCGAGGGGAGAAGTATCACTTGCTCCATTTAATATTGAAAGGCAAGACAGAGGGTCGCCGAGGGCCTGGTAGGAAACAAATGTCTTGGCTGCGTAATATACGAGAGTGGACCGGCATTAGAAGTGTGGAGGAGCTATTCCGGGCAGCACAAGACAGAGAGACATTCTCAAAAGTGATCGCCAACGTCCGGGGGACCTGATACGGCACACAAAGAAGAAGAATATATATATATTATAAAAGAAAGTCCAAAAAAACGTGCGGAATGCAAAAACTCAGAAACGAGTCCCGGTACGAACAACGGAGTTATATGGTGTGGTAGATCTCTATCCGCCCTAGGGAATAAGGGTACCCGTTTTTACCTAAAGGGCGTGCTTTTGAAGATATAAGGTCTGAAAGTACTAAGAAGACTAGAAATTTCAAGAAGACTAGAATTTCCGGAAACCACTAGAAGATTCGATAAAACTCTGGAAAGTTCTGGAAGGAGTGGAGGAGTATTTCACTGGGTCTAGAAGGTTCCGAAAAGTTCTAGAAGGTTCGATAAAGCTGTACAAAGTTCTGGAAGGAGTGGCAGAGTATGTCGGTGAGTCTAGAAGGTTCCGAAAAGTTCTAGAAGGTTCGATAAAGCTGTACAAAGTTCTAGAAGGAGTGGCGGAGCATGTCGGTGAGTCTAGAAGGTTCCGGAAAGTTTCATAGGGTTCGATAAAGCTGCAAAAAGTTCTGGAAGGAGTGGCGGAATATGTTGGTGGGTCCAGAAGGTTCCGGAAAGTTCTAGAAGGTTCGTTAAAGCTGTAGAAAGTTCTGGAAAGAATGGCGGATTATGTCAATGAGTCTAGAAGGTTCCGGAAAATTCTATCAAGGTTCGATAAAGCTGTAGAAAGTTCTGGAAGGAGTGGCGGAGTATGTCAGTGAGTCTAGAAGGTTCCGGAAAGTTTCATAAGGTTTGGTAAAGCTATAAAAAGTTCTTGAAAGAGTGGCTGAATATGTCGGTGGGTCTAGAAGGTTCCGGAAATTTCTATAAGGTTCGATAAAGCTGTAGAAAGTTCTGCAAGGAGCAGCAGAGTACTTCGATGAGTCTAGAAGGTTCCGAAAAGTTCTATAATGTTCGATAAAGCTGTAGTTCTAGAAGGTTTGAAAAAGCTGTAGAAAGTTCTGGAAGGAGTGATGGAGTGTGTCAATGAGTCTAGAAAGTTCTGGAAGGTTCCCTTATGCTCTAGAATGTTATGGAAGGAGAACATTGTAAAACCTTTCAGAAATGAGTGGCGGAGAGTGTCGGTGAGTCTTGAAGGTTCTGGAAAGTTCTAGAAGTTTGGATAATCTTAATCTTCAATATACATTGTTAAAAAAGTTTACAATGTGCGTGCCACTAAAACTCAAGGACAAGTCCCGGTACGATAAGGGGAGTTATATTGTGTGGTAGCCCTGTATCCCTCATCCATGTAGAAAGTTACCTGAAGGGCGTGCTTTTAAAGATATGAGGGCTGGAAGTTTCGCCCCCTTGAAATTTCTAGAACAGCTCAAAACATTCCAGAGTATTCTTGAGCATTCCACTACATTCCAGAAAATGCCGGAACATTCTAGAATATTGTGGAATGTTCAGGAACAGGATGGAACGTTTAAAAACATACCGGAACATACCAGATCATTGTGGAACATTGCAGAGCACTCTGGCTACGCATATGGGTATATAAGGCAAGATCCGTCGTGGATTCGAACGTCAATTCAATCTCACATCAATTCCCTGAGCGAAGCCGGACACCCTCGTCAGAGTATTTGAGAGCATTCCAGAACATCGTGGAATGTTGGGGAATAGGAAATTGGGAACATCAAAGTGAAACATTCCAAAACACTCTAGAATGTTGTCCTGAGCGAAGCCGGGTAACCCAGCTAGTTTAAAATAGGAAATTGGGAACATTAATGTGAAACATTCCAAAACACTCTAGAATGTTGTCCTGAGCGAAGCCGGGTAACCCAGCTAGTTTAAAATAGGAAATTGGGAACATCAATGTGAAACATTCCAAAACACTCTAGAATGTTGTCCTGAGCGAAGCCGGGTAACCCAGCTAGTTTAAAATAGGAAATTGGGAACATCAAAGTGAAACATTCCAAAACACTCTAGAATGTTGTCCTGAGCGAAGCCGGGTAACCCAGCTAGTTTAAAATAGGAAATTGGGAACATCAAAGTGAAACATTCCAAAACACTCTAGAATGTTGTCCTGAGCGAAGCCGGGTAACCCAGCTAGTTTAAAATAGGAAATTGGGAACATCAAAGTGAAACATTCCAAAACACTCTAGAATGCTGTCCTGAGCGAAGCCGGGTAACCCAGCTAGTTTAAAATAGGAAATTGGGAACATCAAAGTGAAACATTCCAAAACACTCTAGAATGTTGTCCTGAGCGAAGCCGGGTAACCCAGCTAGTTTAAAATAAAACAATAACTTTGTAAACACCACTCTTATATTTTATATACTTTATGCCGAGAGTATTACATATATGAGTACTAGCTGACCCGACGAACTTCGTTCCGCCTCAGAATCAATAGCTGTTGAATTAAATTCAGTTTTTTTATCAAGTTAAAAATTACGCAATGAAGCAATTATCAATGCGCAACTGTCCGTGTTCATTTCTAATTTTGAACATCTGGCTGTCACAGTTATTTTGTTTTCGCCTAGGAAAAAATAATCTTTTTTTATTATTTTAACTAATATTTTTATGTTTTCTGGTCAATAAAAGTGTAGTGTGTTGTTCCTTGAGGATTCTTCTCCCCTCTGATCTTCCAGGAGTCACTTTTCGTCGCTGATTTCCAGATATTTATAACCTTTTTTATTTCTGTCACTTTCCATACATTTTTTCTTTTGTAATTTTGTGAACAATGGAGGAGGACCCCCCTGGACACCCTAAAAAGCCCCCAGATCCTCCCCCTGACCTCCCAGATGGTGAAAATGTAGTAATTTCAGACAGTGAATCTGTCATTCTGACTACCACAAAAAAATGAAGTTTAGTCCCTCTTCCTCAATAAAACATGACTCTCCTTCTTCTTCTCAGTCTTCACCTGCTCTTCCTCAACCTCCTCCTACAAACTTTTACTCTCCTCATTCCTGTGGCCCGTTCATTGTGTACGCTCAAAAAACTGAGCAAGGTAAAACTATCCACCCTCTTGAATTTGGTAAATTTCGATCAAATAGCAAGAACCTTTCGATTAAGCCTGGAGGTGTAAAAGCTGAGGGTCGCTTCCGAATCTCTGTTGAATTCCTCTCAGGTTCAGCCGCCAACAACTTTATCAAAAACATATTTATTTCATCAAATTCTAAATTCAAGGCGTACATCCCAACTTTCAATGTCACTCGAATGGGCCTCGTCAGAGGTATCTCTACCGATCTGTCCATTCCAGAAATCCTGTCTTCACTTTCAACCCCCCAACATATTGGCAATCCCATAAAAGCCAGGAGGTTAAATTATAAGGACTCTTCTGAGGGCATCGTTTCCTGGAAGCCCTCCCAATCTGTTGTCATCACATTTGAAGGACAATCTCTTCCCTCCCATATTTATTTATTTTTCAACTCCTTACCAGATGAAATGTATACTTATCCCACCACTCAATGTTACAATTGCTGTCGTTTTGGTCATACCAAAGCTGCATGCAGATCCCCTCCCAGATGTTTCAAATGTGGAGAAAACCACACGGCTGACCAATGTTCTTCTCTCTCTTCACCTAAATGTTTTAACTGCTCAGGTGCTCATTCCGCCATTAACTCTTCTTGTCCGGAACAATCTCGCCAAAAAAATATAAAAATTTCTATGGCCTCTGAGAACTTGTCTTTTCTGCAGGCTTCTAAACTATTCCCGCCTGTCAAAAAATCATTTGCTGAGGTTTTATCCAGTAACTCTTCATCCAACCCACCCGCCTCCTCCTCAACATCTTCTCGTTCAACTAAATTCACATACAAAAACCCTATCTCTAAACCGGCTCCTGGATACGATCAGCAACAACACAACTCACTTCTCTTAAATCCCAATGGTTCACCTCTTTCAAATGCCACAAATGGGTGCGCAAACAATTATAATTCATCCTCAACAAACCATCAAAAGCTTTCTGAACAATTCTCCCAAGATAATTCTTCATTTATTCAAACTCTTATTATGCTTCTAATTGACCTAATTTCTTCTCAAACTAATCTACCGTCCAACGCTGCTTCTATTATTTCCACATTAAAATCATTTATTCAAAATGGCTCTTCAAGATGTCAGAATTCTTCAGTGGAATAGCCGCAGTGCTATTTCTAACAAATCGAACCTTCTTAACCTATTAAATTCAAACCTTGTTTCTGTGGCTGCTATCTCGGAGACATGGTTTACTCCATCCACCCACTTTAATGTGGGAGGGTACTCCTGTCTCCGCGATGATCGCCCGGAAGGTACGGGCGGTGGTGCTGCCCTTTTTATTAAAAAATCCCTTCCGTTTTTCCCAATAAATAATATCAAACCCCCCAATGCTGACTTTCAAATGGTTGCAGCTAAAATAAAGGACACTTCCTTTGTTTCTATCTATCTTCCCCCAACATCGCACTTCAATAAACAAGCGTGGTTGCAAATTGTCCGTCAACTAAGCCCTCCTTTCTTTTTATTGGGTGATTTTAATGCCCATTCCCCCGTCTGGGGTTCTGCTTTCTGTGATCGAGACGGTCGAAGTGTGATGGATTTCCTAGATGAATCCAACCTTTTTCTTTTGAATGACGGATCTCCTACTAGAATCTCTCGCCCCAACACAAACCCCAGTGCAGTGGATCTCTCCATATGCTCTACTAATCTGGCACCTCTCTCCTCGTGGGTGGTGTCCCCCGACCCTTGCTCCAGTGATCATTTCCCGATCACCATCACTTATCAAACTTCTTTCCATTCAGACAAGTCCCATATTTCGACAAAGATTAAAACAAAACTCACCAAATGGGACGAATTTAACTCACATATGGATAAGTTTATACAAAATTTATCCTATACCGATACATTATCTGTCAAAGATGACTACGATAACTTCAAATCAATGCTCGTAACTGCAATCAATAAATCAACTCCTCCCCCTAAAACCAAATCTCTCAAAAAACTCCCTCCGACTCCCTGGTGGGATGAGGAATGTTCCAAAGTAGTGAGAATTCGGAAAGCTAAATCTCTTTCCTATCGTCACAATATGACTATGGAGAACTATCTCATATACAAAAATGCCGAAGCCAATGCCAAAAGGGTATTGAGGTCAAAAAAAAGATCCGGGTGGTACAACTTCTGCAGTTCAGTATCTCCGAACACTCCAATTTCGGAAGTTTGGTCTATGATTCGAAGATTTCGATCCTCCTTCAGTCCAACATCTCCTCGAGCTTCTCATTCTAAATGGATAGACGAGTTCTTGGACAAAATTGCCCCCCCTTCTGTACCTAACTTAGATGAAATAACTCCAATCCACAACACTCCTATGTCTGATCATTGGCTAGACTCTCCATTCACTTTAATTGAATTAAAAAATTGTTTATCAACAGTCAAGGACTCATCTCCAGGCAGAGATGGTATACCTTATAGCATTATCAAAAATAGTAATGATAATGTTCTAAATCACTTTTTGAGCATCTTAAATAAAATCTTCCAGACTGGCATAATACCTGATGACTGGAGTTCTCAAATAATCATCCCAATTCTAAAATTAAACAAATCACCCAATTCTGGATCCAACTATAGGCCAATTGCTCTTTCATCCACCCTTAGTAAAATTTATGAAAAATTAATTAAAAACCGGTTAGAATTTTTTGTCGAGAGTAATCATCTTCTCTCTCCATCCCAATTTGGATTTAGGAAAAAGAAATCTACACAAGATAACCTTGCCATCATCAGCACTGATATTAATTTATCCATTTCTAACAAAGAAGTATGTCTTGCAGTCTTTATAGACATAGAAGGCGCCTTTGACAATGTTTCCATCCCAATTCTTAAAAAAAAACTTTTAGGCCTTGGCTTACCCCTCATGTTTGTCCAATCTATTATTAATCTTTTTCTCGATAGGAAAATTTTCATTGAGCTACCAGATGTTACTCCTCAGAGTAGGTCAATTTGGAAGGGTTTACCCCAAGGCGATGTATTATCCCCCTTGCTGTATAATATATACACACACGATATGCATGTCACCATTCCCCCTCAAGTAAAAGTTGTTGAGTTCGCAGATGACATAGCTTTCTTCTTATCATCCAAAATCATTCCAGCCGCCGTCAAATATCTTAATGAAGCCATGGATGCCCTTTGCACATGGCTCATTTTAAATGGTCTTGAACTTTCAGTACAAAAGAGTCAGTGTGTCACCTTCTCAAGTCGTCATAATAACCCCCCTGTTCAAATTTTATTTAAAAACTCTCCAATCCCCAATGCTTCCGAAGTTAAATTTTTGGGAGTAACATTTGATAGGAAACTTAAATGGTCTTACCACATTAATAATATAGTTACTAAATGTGAAAAAAATTTAAATATTATCAGATCATTGACTGGCGTTTGGTGGGGTGCACATCCTATCTGCATTAAGTTGCTCTACAATGCACTTATTCGAAGCCATCTCGACTATGCCTGCCCACTTTTTAGTACTGCATCCAAAAATGCACTCAGTAAATTAGACAAAATTCAATCTAAGTCATTGCGAATAATAACTGGCGCGATGCAATCGTCGCCCATCAATTCCCTTCAAGTAGAATGTTCTGATCCTCCTCTTTATTTAAGGCATCAATTATTTGCTGACAAATTTGTTCTTAAATGTTTAAATTCTAAAAGTCATCAGATTATTCCCAGAGTCTCGTTGTTCAACGACTCAACACATTCATCTACAATCAGAGCTCGAACTAAACCTCTCCCTGCCATCTGTAAAAATTTTCGCTCTCTCAGAGCTTCAAATTATCAAAAATGATCTTCTTCCTTTGTACAAATTAAAATATAGTCACGTCACCCTATCCCCAACGATTTTAGAAGGGATCGGCATCCTTAAAAGTCATTCCAATCTCGCAGCCCGTACTGTCAATAATATGTTCAATGACATTATTTCTTCTAAATGGACCAACTCTTCTCTTTTATTTACTGATGGCTCCAAATCTCCGGACTCTCCTAACTGTGGTATTGGTATTTACATTTACCACAATAATTCTAATGAAAGAATATTTTATTCAATTTCAAACCAATTTTCAATATTTTCTGCCGAGTGCATTGCGATTATTGAATCTCTGAAATATATAATAAAAAATAATTTTGAACATTCTCTTGTTCTCTCTGACTCTCTCAGTTCCCTCCAAAAACTTAAAACCAGTCCTCTTCTTCATCCTGATGATCACTTTGTATGTCTTATTCGAGTATTGATAACCTCCATTCAAAGCTCTGGAAAAACTGTCACTCTGATTTGGATTCCTGGACATGTTGGCATAGTGGGTAACGATATTGCTGATTCCTTGGCAAAACAAGGAGCGTCTAACCCTACCGTTACCCTCGTAAACCATATTCCCCTGTCTGATATTTTTTCCATCATCAAAGATAGATCCCGCAATGTTTAGACAGAGTATTGGAACATTGCTAGTCAATCCAAGGGTGCCCGTTACGCATCAATACAAAGGACTATCCCATCAAAACCGTGGTTTCAAAAATTCCCCCATTTTTCCAAAAAAGAAATTTCCTTACTTATTCGTATGAGAATCGGACATTGTTCCGTTCCTTCTCACCTTTATAAAATTCATGTGCTTGACTCCCCAGATTGTACGTTCTGTGGTCTAGATGTGGGAACTTTAGATCACATATTTTTTGATTGTCCCTCTCTAAATAAATATCCTCTCTTCTATCAAGCGTTATCAAAAATTGCCTCTCCTCCATTCAACATTTCATCTCTTCTAAGTCCTCTACTCCAATCTTCCATAAAATTCTGAAATTTGCACATTTAAATAAAATTAATATATAAATTCACCTTTCCTTTCTCTGTAATTATAAATGATGGCCTAGAACACCCTTGAAGGGTGAAAGCCAGAAATAATTGAAAAAAAAAAAAAAAACTGTCCGTGTTTTGTTTTTGTCATTATCAGAGATGGCGTTGTGTACGGATTTATATTTTTGTGATTTTCTTACTTTTACAATTACTTACGGGAATTCGGGAGGCGGATACGGGTGCCGCCGCCCCGGGAACCATTTATTGAATAACCAACACCTCTGCCATAGATCACCCCAAGTGGTTCGCTACGTTTGGTGATTTAGCAGGGGTGCCCGGGTTCATGAGGTGACTTATGTCCGGGTCTTGGCAGTTGATGCGCCTGCCCACCTGCTGCGTGGCAGGCCGGATCGAGAGAGACTGGTTGAGGGAGGCCTTTTGACCTTTCCAGCCGGACTCTCTCGACCCATTGCCTTGCACCACAGTTGGAGGGATGGATTCATACGTCCGTCACTCCCGGACACACTGACCCCCAGATTCCTACCCACCCCTCATACCTTTTTCCTTCCCAGAACTTTCTATCCTCCCCATTCCTTAAAAAGATCCTCCACACAGCATCCCCTAAGATGACATAGGTCCTGACAGAAATTATTTTCCTCAGGGCCTCTTGTGTGGAGCTTATGTAAAAAAATGCGTTTCATTTCAGAGATTTATTATAATTATTGTATTTTTCCTTTGGAGGTGTGCAGTCATACGTTCACCATTTGTCTCATTTTCGACTATTGACATTGGGTGTGTAAGAAAGAAGGGCAGCATTATATGATTAAAAACAAATGCACAACAATCAACGCATTGACATTTGACGTTTTTGAATGTTTGGAATTCATGCACAGTTCAATATTATACCCCTCACAATATTGCTGCAGTTCTTTCAAAATAGGAGAATTCGTTCCATACAAAATGTATGGGGAAAATAATTTTCTTTATAACTATTTATTTCGTTAACTTTTGTGATGTTTTAATAGTTATTATCCTATCCGGGGCGGAGACAAATCCAACAAATCAAAGATCATCAAAATCAGCCCAGCCGTTCTCGAGTTATAAATAGTGTAACTAACTCGACTTTGTTTTATATGTTAAGATTATTATATAGTATATTCTACTGAGAGTATTATGCAGCCCTGAAGAAGCTACGGTTGTAGCAAAACTCGGTCAGCATAAAGTATATAAAAAATAAAAGTGGTGTTTACAAAGTTATTGTTTTATTTTAAAATAGCTGGGTTACCGGCTCGAAGGGGCTCCGCGCAACTTGATTTGTTCCCCTCGTCCTTATAGGCAGGTCTATGGTTTCTTTGGTCTGTGATAATCATAAATATCAGAAAAGTTTCAGTGCCATATTCGTTATGTTAACATTTTGTGCTCATTTCTTAGTTATGTGTCCTAGGATTCTTTCTTTTCCCAGCGCTATACACAATGTGTGTGTGTACCAAATGATTTTGTTGAACAGTTTCATGTTATTTTGTTTCACATGGACAAACAGACAAATTGACATTCTAAATGAATTCTAAAAATTAGTACTTAATTATTAACAATCTATTGTGATTGTTATCAGGGCTGCCAGAAGTCCAGGAGCAGTGTTGGAGGCCCTCAACAGCCTGTCGGAGCGCTTCCAGGGTCGCCTTACCTGCGATGTATCCTGCAGAGCATGTCAAGCTAAGTAAGTACCCCAAATATATATTTTTGTTTATTTATTTATTTTATTTTATTTATATGCAAAAACAGTGTAAAAACCAATACATTGCAAAAGCGGTATATATACATAATATTGGAGTTTTACCTACCATTAAAACTCTTATTATGTTGCCTTCCTTATCCAGAATATTCCTTAGTGAGAGATGGCATCTCTGTTTCTATCCGATTTCGGTCTTTCTTCTCCTTTTACCTTCTTGAAATATTCAAATTTCGCGCGATTTTTCGTCCCTCTATGATCTCACTCACTGCTACCAACAGCTAGGCGTACGCAAGCATCGACGCGACGCCATTTTCTTCAATTGTAGTCTCACCAGACAGGGGATGAGGAATATTCTGGATAAGGAAGGCAACATAATAAGAGTTTTAATGGTAGGTAAAACTCCAATATTATGTAGTGCCGTTCCTTATCCAGAATATTCCTTAGTGAGAATTGTCTGCTATCGTCTGGTGGCAGTGTTGATGCCAATTGTGATTACCTTCAAAAAGAAGCGGCGGTTGGAGGTCTGCCCTTACAATGATCGCTTCTCCTTCTGTCTCCAGAAATGGAGGGCCTTTGGGGGTCTGCCCCCCTCAGGCGAATGATTGGTTTAAACAGGCTTGTCAAGGATGACGAAGTCCCCGGCTCCTGAATATTGGACTGCCTTATTTCTTTTTTATAATATTTTTGGAAGGTATTTTCATTCTGCCAATTTCCCTTTTCCAAAATGTCCTCTATTGAACAGTTTTCGAACCACTGAAGTGAAGCCACTGCTGACTTAGTGCTCCCCGCAGAGGCCTCAATACCAGCATCTCTAAGTATTGTCTTGACCCATCCACCGATAATTGTTCTAGAAGCTGCTTTGGTTGGACCTGATGTGGATAAAAACAAGTTATCAATATTGGGTGCCTCTTGTCTCCTGTCCTTTGAGAGAACACACAGCTTCTTAAGCCAAAATACAGGATCGGTAGATTGATTTGATGAGGAGTTTAATCTCCATCCTGATTGTTGATACTTTGCAGAATCTGTCTTTGAACCAAATGCAGGCCATAAAATAATAATAATAATAATATGTTTTTATTAATTTCTTACACATTACAAATTTAGTTTTAATACATATAAGAAATTATGTTGTACATATAAATAGTATACAAAAAAAAAAAAATTTTATAAATATTTATACATAAAAAAGAAACATCAAGAAATAAATCAATTTCAAAAAAATTTCAGGCAGTGGTGAAAGATCTCGTCAATGTGGAGAGACTCTTTCAAGAATCAAAAGAATTTCACTTTTGAACCTCTCCTCACTGACGCCAAACATATCAATCTCGGAGGAGATTTGGTTCAGGAGCAATATACTCCTTCCTACCGGGAGAACTATTGGCAGGTTAGTTCTACAGGCAGGAAGATAGAATAATCTATGCTGGCGTTGTCTAAGATAGTCATCCGGAACATAGAGACTCACACGCTCCAGAATGGCTGAATTCTCAATATAGCCACGCAGCAGTCTGAATAAGTGGGTAGCAGCGTACCCCTCCCTTCTGAGCTGCAGGGAGTGGAGTCCCAGCATGCCCAGAAGAAAGTTCGTCGGGTAGAGCCATGGATAGTGGCCGTACTCCCTCATGTAGAGAAATCTTAGAAACTTTTTTTGAACCCTCTCCAACATGAGGGAGCATCCCACCTCATGAGGATTCCAGATAAGCGAACCACTCTCCAGCCTACTGCGGACTAGGGAGAAGTATAAAATCCTCAGAGCACGGGTATCCCGAAAAACTCTGACGGTTCGGAGAACAAACCCTAACATTTTTAAGGCCGACTGGCAAACCCCTTCGATAATCCCAAGATCCTTTATATTCGAAACTCGGTTGAGATTATGACTGAGCATAGTGTACCTGTGGTAGGTGAGACTAAATGCTCTGGTAAAAGTCAGAACAACGCATTTCGAGACATTGAAATGAAGCTGGTTTTGTTGACTCCATTCTGAAATGTTATCAACAACAGCTTGAAGGCGCAGGCAGTCCCCAATATTTCTTATTAGAAGAAATAATTTTAGATCGTCAGCGAACAACAGAAAGCGAGAAAAACGAATGACTCCAGCAATGTCATTAATGAAAATAGAAAAGAGAAGAGGCCCTAAGATCGATCCTTGGGGAACCCCTGAAAAAACAAGAAACACAGCAGATTGGAAGATTCCGTGGGTGACAAATTGCTTCCTGTTCTTGAGGTAACTTATGAAAAACTTTAACATCCGAAGGGAAAAACCTATTTGGGCAAGTTTTATGAGTAATGTGATCATCCCGTTGCACTTTAATCGAGCTGTTTACTATTCCTTTCATTACTTGCTTCACCACAAGATGGTTACTTAGTCTATTTTCATTATTTGGATTGCATAAAGTTGAAATAGCCGATTTATGCAAAGCTATAGTGCTAGGAGCTAAATTCAGCGATATTTTGAGATGTGCTAGAAACTTTGCCAACTGAGCTCCCACTGGATCTCTGAAATTAACATGGTTGGATGAACACCATTCACGCTGCTTTATAAGAAGCTTGCGTTGAAGTTCGCCAGCTGGATTTTAAAATCTCTCTTTCTCTATCAGACCATCCTTGCAATGCATCATCCCAGCCCCAATTTTCCACACTTGCAGTTCTAGTTGAAGTATTTGCTGGGGATGAGAGTCTGTGGTGGTATCTATCAGTATCTCTTGTAGATTCTTGATCTCCTGAGGTAGGCACAAGGCTCTCTGTTTCAAGTCTGGTAGCCAAAATACTTTCGTCCATTTGGGAGCTACTAGCAGATAAATTCCTGTGGAGTTGTTCAGATGAGCAAGCACTCGGGGAATTAGACAAGGAGGCGGAAACACCCATGCCAGGGGAAAGTGCCAAGGTCTGCTGAAAGCATTGTGAAATATCGCCGCTTTCTGCCCCATTTGTGAAATATCTGTTCTGTTGCAGGAGCTAGAAGGTGCCACTCCGGTAGACGGGTTCCTCGGGACAAATGGTCCGCAAGACCGTTGTACCGCCCTGGTAGGTAGTGAACTTGCAGGGTTATATTGTATTTGTCTACTAGAGACAAAATCTGAAAGGTCAGATGAAGTAGACTCAAGGATATCGTCCCTCCTTCGTTCCTCAAATAAGCGAGAACTGTTCTGTTGTCTGACTGTATTAGAACGGTAGAACTCCTCAAACACTTGTTCTGGTATTTCAAGGCATTTAGTATGGCAAACATTTCTTTCAAGTTGCTGTGCCAATTCTGCTGTTCCCTGGTCCAATTTCCCGCAATCGGAGTATCGTCCACTTGAGCGCCCCAGCCATGATCTGCTGCATCGGTCGAGAGGAAATGAGAGGCAGCGGGGACGTGTAGTGGCATAAAAACCTTTACATTCTGTGCCCACCATGAAATGTCTTTCATCACGGATTCCTTTATGAGAATTCTCGTTCTTATGGGAAGTTTCATCATTGAGTGCATTTGTAGTTGCATCCTTCGGCAATGAAGACGACCTCTTGGAGTGACGAACGATGCAAAATTTAGTTTTCCCAGAACTCTCTGTGCCTCCTTCACATTCCACTTCTTCTTCTTCTGAAGCCTTTGAAGTGATTGTTGAAGGTCTTCGCACTTCCTCCTGTGCAGCGACTTCCGACCGCATTGCGTGTCCCACATTACACCCAGATACTCCACTGTTTATACCGGCTCGCTGACGCATTTTTTCAAATTGACGGTCCAACCGAGGTCTCTCAGTAGATTCAGAAATAGAATTGTTTGGGCTTTCAGAATTTCCCTGTCCTGGTGGGCCAGAAGGAAATCGTCCAAGTATACAATGGTCCTCACATTTTGACGACGTAGGGTCTCCGCAACCCAATTGGTCACCTTGGCAAAGGCTTGTGGAGCACTGCTTAAGCCCTGGGGAAGGCATGTCATTTGCAGAAGCTCTCCTTTGTACACAATCCTCAGAAAACGACGGTGAGACTCTGCGACTGGAATGTGAAAATATGCGTGCGATATGTCTATTTTTGTCATCCAGTCTTGTGGTTGGAGAAATTCGGGAACTTTCTGATGTGACATTAAAGAAAATCTTCTTACAGACACAAAGTGATTGAGACCTTTTAAGTTGAGGATAGGTCTGTTGCTGCCGTCCCCTTTTCGGACCAGGAACATTTGGGAGAGAAAACCGGAGTCTTTGACTGCCGGTTCCAATATATTCAGTTTTTTGAGAATTTCTATTTCTTTTGTCATTTCTGGGGTAGTCTTTGTCACAAATTTTTTCAAAGTTAAGGCAGTTGGGCGTAATAATAGGGGCTTTGTAAAGAAGGGGATTCTGTATCCCCCTATGATCTTTTGAACAACTTTGGGAGCATTTAGAGCTGCCCATTTGTTTTTGAAATTCAGCAACTGCCCCACGCGAAACTTTGATGGCCTCCGGTCATGCACCCCTGTAGTAACGTCGGTTAGAGGTGCGCCCTCGCACCGGTTGCTTGCTACTATCCTTTCCCCCCCTTTTAACACCAGAGGTGGAGGGCTGGGGATACCTTTGGGGGTCTGCCCCCCTCGTTCTTGAGAAAAAATTCTCGAGACGGAATAAAATCTCAGGCCGGAAAGATATCTCGGGCCGGAAAGGAATCTCGGGCCGGAAAGTATTGAACTGATTTTGAAGCCTTTTTTGTACCAGACCCCTCCTTTGCTGGACCGGTTGAAGTGATGGCTTGTGGGAAGGGCCTAAAACAATTCTTTACTCCTCCCAATTTCTGCAATTGGGTAGAGAGGGCTTCCTCATTGAAGAGATGAGAGGAAGTTGGAGGGATCTGCATAAGAACTTTTTTGTCTGATTTCTGTTTACAGGAATTGAGAATCCTGTCCCTTCTAAATTCAATTATCTCTGCCCGTTTTCCGCATGTGATTTGCAGCAGGTCATCAGAACATTTTTGCAAGTCGTTTTGACCTCCAAACAACTCATTAACTTTCTCGTACAGGGTTTCTGGGGAGATATTCTGAACTTCGAACCCCCATTCGACCAATTGCTGCAGAGACTGCTGCAGTTGCTCCCTGTGCTTGAGAACTGCATGTGTTATCGCCGCGAAAGATCTTTCAATAGCGACCTGTTGAGAAGACCCAGAATCATACGGTTGCAACTCAAAATTCACCTCAAGCTCCTTAAAGCCCGGATCGGCAAGGTGTTCCTTAATGACCTTGTTATATCTCACATTGGTCCAATCTTTCTGATTAAATCGTTGAAGACGCTCTAACACTTCGAGTCTGTCTCGAGGAGGGGCAGTCATTAAGGGTTCTTTAAGCGAAATGGTGGGACTCGGCATTTGAAAAACACAAGTATTACGCCCCGATACTGTTGAGCACTCTTTCTCAGATTCTGTAATGGACTTATTCTCTGCGAATCTTGACCTCGGTGCTTGCAAAATAAAATTTTGTAGTCTGCCTACTTGTTCGGTTAATTTTTTAAGAGAACGGGCCATTCCTCGCCTTCTGGAGCGTGAAGCCCTGCTTGAAAAGTTCATAGAAGTGGAGCTGTCGGAACTTGGTGAGCGTCGGTGACGCCTTCGCCTTTTACGTTTATTGTCACAAACGGATTCATTAGAGGAACAATCAGAACACACATTCTTTCGTTTCGTTTTTCGTATTTCGTCACGGTTAACACTCGCGGACGCGGGAATCTCAACCGCTTCGAGAGACACACTATTTTTGGACATTGCGTAATGATTTTTCGTAAAATTTTTGGAGAAGAAAATCTAGTTTCCAGTTTATATCGTAACTAGACGACCGCACGCGATAGAAATTAGACGCCAATTGAAGAAAATGGCGTCGCGTCGATGCTTGCGTACGCCTAGCTGTTGGTAGCAGTGATTGAGATCATAGAGGGACGAAAAATCGCGCGAAATTTGAATATTTCAAGAAGGTAAAAGGAGAAGAAAGACCGAAATCGGATAGAAACAGAGATGCCATCTCTCACTAAGGAATATTCTGGATAAGGAACGGCACTACATAATACATATTTTTACATTAACTCCATACAGGAGGCCTTGAGGAAAATAATTTCCCTCAGGGCCTATGTCATCTGGGATGCTGTGTGGAGGGTCTTTTTAGGAGAGGAAGGAATGAACATTGGTCTTGAAGAGATCCATGTTGTAGGAAGGAGGAAACACGAGGCCGGCAAGTCATTCCACAGCCAAGCTGTTGATCACAAAAACGAGTCTAAGAAACGACCCGTTCTCATGTGACAAATGTCAACCGTGTACAAATGTTGGGCACGCATTTGGCGTGTTTCCCGACTATGCACCGGTGCCGAAGGGATCAATGACGCTAGTTCCTCGGAGCATCTTCCATTGTAAAACCAGTAGAACAAGGATAGCATTCCCACCCGTCGCCTGTGCTCTAAAGATTGCAATTGTCTGTTAAAATATATTTACATTTAAGATACAAATTAAAGCATGAGTGATATTTCACGTTTAAACTCATTGTAGGACATATGGAAAATATTCAAATTTCCTGCGAGGCAATTAATTAACCTAGTGATTCTTCCCATCATAGTGGGCATCACCATTGGTAAGTTAGTTCTGCACCTGGGAAGAATCAAAAGCCTGTGTCGGCGGCTTCGCGTGAAATTATCCGGGACATAGAGTCCTATTTTTGCCAGTATATCTGGTACCGATATAAAATCATTTAGAAGTTAATAAGCCATCAGTAGTAATGCGACATTTCTTCTGGAACTAATCCTTTTTTTTATCCTTTTTTACGTGGCTGTCACATGTGTGATCCATCGGCGGCTATTCCCGTACACCCATGTCGCTTATGTGATCCACAAAGTTTACAAAATGTGCCGAGTAATGGGATAGATATAAGGTTAAAATAAGTTATTAATCCTAAAATTTATAACACAGACCTTTTCACTTAACATAAAATTTGTTGAATAGGGAGTAAGTTTATTACCTGCTGTAGTATCATACTCGGCCTGTCCGACAGCTAGTCGAGCATCCACTTCATTGACCTAATCCAAGGTTAGCAAATATTCAAGCCAATTACATTATTTAATAACTAGCTGGGGTACCCGCCACCCGGCTTTGCTCAGAGAGTTGATATGAGATTGAGCTGATGTTCCAACCCACGGATCTTGCTTTATATACCCCTACCAAAGGGTGCCCCATCCATACAAAAAAGGCTTTGAATGGTTCACAATGTTCCAGAACATTCCACAACATTCGAGGGTGTTCTGGAATGTTCCACAATGATCTGGGGTGTTCCCGAACGTTACAGACTATTCTGTAACATTCCATAACATTCCAGGATGTTCAGGAATGTTGTGGAATGCTCTCGAATACTCTCGAATACTCTCAAATGACTGTTTTAGAAATTTCTAGAGTGTGAAACTTCCAGCCCTTATATCTTCAAAAGTGCACCCTTCAGGTAAAAATGGGAACCTTCTTCATAGATGGGGGACAGAAGGCTACACCATATAACTCCCTTGATCGTACCGGGATTCGTTTCTGAGTTTTAGCGGCACACACATTACAGTACACTTTCTTTTAAAATATTCTAGCTTTTTCCCGTGACTTCGCTCGCATAGTATTAGGGGGGTTCTCACTCCGCCTCTTCCACCTGTCCCCCCCCCCTCCTTCACTCCCCCCCCCCTCCCCCCCCACTCTCTCCCTCCCCCCCCCCCTCCCTCCCCCCCGCTCCACCCCTACCACCCTTCCATCTCCTTCCCCCCCTCCCTTCCTCTCTCAATCCGCTCCCCCCTCCAACCCCTCCCCTCCTCCAACCCCTCCTTCCCTTCCCGTATTTATTTGAAGTACTCACCTAATGATTTGAATCGAATAAAAAATTATAGATATCTTACCAAGCGTGCCACCTATTGCAATTTTTAATACAAATTTCATAATGCCAGAGCTCTGAGCTATAGCCTTTATCTTATTCTGTTGTATAAGCTATATTATTGTAAAGTTTCATTGAAATCCGTTCAGTAGTTTTTGTGTGAAAGAGTAACAAACATGCATCCATACAAACTTTCGCCTTTATAATATTAGTAGGATAGTAGGAGGCAGAAGTAGTATTGAAACCTCGAACCCGCAGTAGGAAATGATTTGCAGATATTTATTGACGATAATGTGGTTAAATTCAGTAAATTCTACATTCAGTAAATTAATACCATGATCAAATTATCAGATTTATTTTTCAGATGTACGATGTCGATGGGCCACCACGTAGACGACATAAAGCATACATCTGAAAATAAATGCAGGTAATGTTTATTGCAAATTATTGTATTGTCTTATATCTTGTTGCTGGCCAATTTGGTGAAATATTTAACATAAATTTATTTATTTCGGATGGAAATTGTGCCTCACTATTTGTTCGTTTATATTCCTTTGCAGATATCAACACCAGTTTGAAAACAAAGTATTCGTTTGCCAGAAGTGCCAGAGAAAGGTATTTTGTTTATTTATGCAATGTTATTGCTTACAATGCTTTTTTATTAGGGTATTTTCACTTTTTTTATTCTTGAAAAAATTACATTAATATGGTAGATATTTTATTTTTATATTGCCGAATATCTTAATAAAATGTCTTTACATTACTGTGTTCGGGACCATTAAATAAAAAAATGTAACTCGTATAATTATAGAATATATTAATTTAATGTTTTCTGCGTAGGAGAAGAGACCATTCCTCATACAAGACATGCCTTTTATAACCTTCACTCATGTCCAACAAAGAATCAACAAACATTCTTTTTGTTCCTTTTTAAACTTAGATTCACATTCATTACACTTAATACCTTTTCTATAAAGATTTAAATTAGGTTTATTTTAAATTGCTGCCGACAGCTGCGATATTGCGTATGCCAACATTTGTAGGTTGTCCCAATGAAATTTTTTTTCTTCTCCATTTTTGTCTGCAGAATTAGAATAATCATATTGGCGTAGGATTTATTTAATCTCTCAGGCCTCGGGCATATTTTGTCCGAAAGTGAAAATATTTCCACTTTGCAATAAAATCCAAATAAATGGAATATTTCTGAACGCATCCGAAAACTAAAAACTGTTTTTGAAAGGTGATGAAATAAGCTTTCAAGTTTTATTATCAGAAATAAATTTGAAAAATATATATTTTTTAATGAAAACACAAAAATGGCTCATGTTACACATTTTCTAAGTTAAATTATCGATAATAAAAATAAAATAAAAACACACATATTTTATGAGGCAAATGTATTATAAACCTTATCACTTATCATCAACTCAATGTTTTGTCATTTCATGGAAAAATAATTTTTAAAAAACTCCCAAAGTTTCATAAATGTTGATTTCATAAAGGTGTGCATTTTAATTATTCTGCAGTTAACTTAATATATAGTGTGCTATTTTCTCTTTCTAACACCTTTTAGATCATATTTCTCACCATGATAGTAAGCGAGACATAACGATTTCTATGAGACCTATATGAGTTGTGCTGAGGAATTGAATTAACATATACATACATACATGTATGTTTGTTTTTTATTATCAGGTGAAGGAAGTGTATGCAGCCGCACCTCAAGAGTCTTGGTTAGGTCTTGCCCGCTCGGCATGGAATGGATATGAACTTCACTGTCCCAAATGTGGACCAGTCTACAGGTAGGCACACCGTAGTCATAGATATTTTAAAAAAATGCTGTGATATACAAGGTGGCGCAAAAGTCCTCAATTGATTTCCTAAGGTAGTAGTAACATTGTTTGTAAATAAAAGAATTGATCTGATAAAAATTTTCTGCATTCTTGAGAAGTCAACGTGTATTCTGCTTCGGTTTATTTCAGAAACGTCAAAGTCGTGATGACAAGACGCCATTTGCAAAAATAAGGTGATGGATTTTGCTCCACCTTATATAATGTGTATCTTTTTTAGGTAGGCAGGCACACTGTACCCTTAAAAAAAATGTAATATAAAGTACCTACTCATTTATTTAACCCTCGCTGGCAATATTATAAGCGTTAGAAGTTAGCAATCTATATACATAGGGAGGCATACTTCTTCTTCTTCAATGGCGCTACAGCCCATTTCGAACCTTGGCCTCCAATCTGCGACATGGAGTAGTCCTCTTGCATCCTTCCTGACACCGTCCTCCCATCTCAGCCCAGAACCTTCTTCGGTACTCGTGTGCTTGGCATTCGGGGCACATGTCCGGCCCATCTTAGTCTTTGGAGCCTTAAATGGGTAGAGTCGTAGATTAGTCGGGAGCTTGGTAGATTATTATGGCGGATTCTCCATGCCTCTCCCTCTCGCACTGCTCCTAAGGTTCTTTGAAGTATCTTTCTTTCGAAGGTGTCCAGCTCGTCCGCAGACTTTGCTATCAGTGTTCCCGCCTCCATCCATAGACCAAGACCATTCTAATAATTGTTTTGTATAGAGTTATTTGGTTTTTCTATGGACGTTTCGGGCTTTGAACACGGCAGCAACGCGAAGTAAGTGTTGTTAGCGCTGTGATGCGCTTTCTTACTTCTACTGGTCTTCGTTGTCCTGCGTTATGATGGAGCATACTATGTACCAACAAATATTTTAAAAAGTAAGTACTGTACTTAAAAAGTACTGGGTCTTCGTTGTTCTGCGTGATGATGGAGCATACTATCTACCAATAAATATCTTTAAAAGTAAGTACTGTACTTAAAACATACTAGGTCTGCGTTGTTCTGGGTTATGATGGAGCATACTATCTACCAATAAATATCTTAAAAAGTACAGTTTGTCAAATAAGAGTAGAAAATATATGAGGGCGCCACTGTTGATCAAATTGCAATACTAAACACATAATTCGTGGTGTTAAAGTAAAGATGGGTAACCTACATTTTTATAAAAAATTAAAAAGGCATAATAGTGGAAAAAATATTTTTTCATTGCAGTATAGATACTCGCCGATCTCAAAATTAGAATTGCATATAGGTATATTATTATTGAAATTTTGTGTTAACATAATGAAGAATAACTATAATGTAATAAAATATAAAGCACAGTTTAGAAATTGCTCATATTATATGTATTTAATACTAGATAAAGTACCTAGCGTTGCCTGGGCTTTAGACCATGTCTCTAATTTTAGATCTGAATATATTTAACTCATTCTGATCTAAAAGTAGTGTAACTAAACTCACCATTAGTGATTCTTCCTTTCTATCTATTGTTAAATTAAAATTTATGTTAAATTAAATTAAAGCAAATCGCTTTATAAATCACCTTTTAACCTGTCAAAGGCCCGCAAATTCCAGGAAAAATACGGAAATTTCGTAACAAAACACGATTTTGAATTTTGAATTAAATGTTTTGTTGATTAATTTTGAGCTATCGTATATTTCATTGACTGAAATACGTTCCTAGAACAATAAACTATGCACCAAAACAACATTACTTGCGTTAATTACGTAAATTAATAGGTTTTATGATGTTTTAGTCGAGGAACACGCGTCAAAACTGACAGCTTCAATTTGCGCCAAAAATGACATTTCGATTCCACAGATAAAAATCATTTAAAAATAATCTGGTGTTGTCAGATGGATGAAACTAGTGGCTATATCATCAATGATGTTGGCGCAAGCGATTCTAACCTTGTTTTCATACAAATTCTGTACATAGAAGGGTCAAAATCGCGGTCAAACTTTTTTATTTCGAAATATTTTTTTCGCGCATGCGCAAAAGCTGCGCGCAAGTCCGCGTTTCCGGCCGTTTAGAGGTTAATCAAATTTATGTCATGAAGAAATTTTTTTTTTTTAAATGTGGTTTACTGTGTTCTATGCATTCAGTGTCATCGCACTTCAAAAAAATATTTGACAGTTAAATTGGTGTTGCCAGTCTACAAATTTAGTAGTTCCAGTTTTTATATTTTCTACTCTTTTTTGACAGACTATAATGAAATATAAAGTACCTACCTCTCAACATAATTTATTTTGGTTTTTAAGAAATGTATTTTATGAAACAATGTGTTTATAATGTTTAGAGATTAAATAGGAATTATTTTTGCCAGAAGCCGACAATATTGGTATGGAAACAAATCGCCGGAAGAAACAGCAGTCAACACTGAAATAATCCACGTCTGGCCAGGGGTAGGTTTTTCAGCAATAATTTAATTCAGTTTTAATTTTAATACCTATGACTATGGTAACATTATAATAGAGAACTCCAGTCTGATTTTTTAATTTTTTTTATTGAATAATGACCTTCTAACTTAAATAACTGCATTTTTTTTTTAGAGTGAGTTTTAACACCTTGCTTGCCAGGGAAGGCCAGCAAAAAGCACCACTTTGAATTTTGAAATGAATGTTTTGTGGATTAATTTTGAGCTATTGTATATTTTATTGACTGAAACACGTTCCTAGAACAATAAACTATCTACCAAAACAACATTACTTGCGTTAATTACGTAAATTGATAGGTTTTACGATGTTTTAGTCGAGTAAGACGCATAAATTATGACGCGGCACCCGGCGGCAGAAATGACATTTCGTGTCCAGCGATTCTGACACTGTCCTTTACAAATTTTGTACATAGAAGGGTCAAAATCGTAGATAAAGGAATTTTTCCCGCGCATGCGCTAGAACTGCGCACATCCCCGCGCTCGCTGAAAATTAAATATAAATTATTTGGAGTGACTAGGTGCATTGCAGGTTTCGCTATGGTAAAGGGCGATAATAGAGCAAGCGATTCTGACAGTGTTATTCATACACTTTCTTTATACATAAGAGTCAAAATCGCGTGTAAAATCTCATGACACACCGGTGCACGAGCGGCAAGCGCCGGGTTAATAGTTAAAATAATTGTCAAAGTTTTAATTTTTCAAGACCCCTCAAAAACCACCGCATGTGTATTGAATTGTGTGACGTCATCACTCCTGAAAAGTTATTTTTATTTTCAACAGGTGTTGTCATTTTGTATGATAATTATATGGAAGAAAGATGATACTATTTGATAAGTTACAACATTATTTAGGTGGAATTATTTATTCATTATCTTATATTTAAAAAGTTTTCAACTAGCAATAATCGCACCTCGGATAAACCTCATTGGTTACGATATCGCCACTGCGCAATTTGAATATTATTATTGTGGTATAAAAATTGTTTGAAATTATTATTTTTTTAGCTTTTAAAATCAATATTATCAAAAACGAAGAATCACCCACAAAAGTGTAGGCAAACGATATCAGCTGATCGATTGTGGCCATTTTGATTCTACTCCACGGCCAAATTTTGGCCTATGTAGCATTATGATATAGTATATTTATACGATTTTTTCGTACAGTTTAAAGTTTTTCAATATTTTAAATAATAGAGGTACCTCTATTTTTGATACTGAATTATTTAGGCTTAAATATTGTTTCAATAAACACAACAACTAAATCTCTATAAACAGTATGAAATAACGAATAACATGAAATGTTGTTAATACTGATGGCTTGTGTCATACCTACATAATAAAAGTTTCAATATAATGACTGGTGACGCGTGACGTCAGCACTAACCAATCAGTAACTTTACAGTGTGTTTTGACGAGAGGTTTAAAAATGCACTTTTTAATAATTTTTTAAGAACTCTACGTTTAATATTATGAAATAAAACTTATATATTCAGAATCAGCGTTCATTGGTCTGTATGAACATATTTTTTTAAAACCATAATATTTTTCACTGGAGTTCCTTATTCTAATAGGCTACTGGCATGGATTTCATAACGACTTGGAAAAAATCATGTGGATAGATTTTTTTTAAGATTACAAAAATGTTTAAAAATGTAGTTTTTTTTTAAATAAATAAATCCATTATTTGGGCTCGTGACGTCACTACATGAAAATGTCCCGTCTCCAAAAATGTTCCTATTAATTTTGTAAAATTCCACACTCATTTATTTTTTTATATGGTAACACTTTGATTTCAAACACTAGATTTATTGTTTGTTCTCTGCGAACTTATCGTTTGGTTTGACTTTTTGACAGATGTTATGAAGAGAACCCCGTACATTTTATGCTGTCTGTTCGTGTTTTAGAGGTATAATGGTAATGGTGCTGATTTTAACAAATTAAATTTTATAATAATATATTTATTCAATTAAATTCAATTTATTTATTCTTTAAAAACATTACAAAATTTAAAATTTTAATGCGTTTTAAAAAAAAAAAATAACAGTATTACCTTAAACATTAAATTAAATATATAAATGGTAGGCAAAAAAGAAAAAAAAACTATATAAGCATTAATTGAGCTTGCCTTTTAAAGGCAGCTTCACTGACGCTAAATAACAGCGAGATTGCTCTCCCGACTGGCATAACCATTGGCAAGTTAGTTCTGCAAGCCGGGAGATAAAACAGTCTATGCTGTCGATGACGGAGATAACCATCGGGAACATAGAAACTAATGCTCTCCATGATAGCCGAGTTTTCGAACCTTCCACGAATCAGTCTGAAGAAATGTGTTACAATGAGCACATCCCTTCTGACCCGTAGAAGGTTCATACCGAGCATGCCCAAGAGAAAGTGGGTAGGGTAGAGCCACGGATAGTAGCCATATTTCCTCAGGTAAAGAAATCTCAGAAATTTCTTCTGAACTCTCTCCAACATGAGGGAATACTTTACTTGGTGTGGACTCCAAATCACCGACCCACTCTCAAGCCTACTCCTAACCAAAGCATTGTATAGTACTGTGAGAACCCGGGTGTCTCTGAAGTTTCTCGCAGTGCGTAGGACGAAACCCAACATTCTTAGTGAAGTACTACACGTCATTATGATATGATCATGAAAAGTTAACCTACTATCAAACAAAATACCAAGATCTTTCATAGTGGAGACACGTTTTAAATTTAGAGCCCTCATAGTATACCGGTAAAACCAGGTATGATACGCTCTAGTGAAAGAAAGAATGAAACATTTAGAGATATTGAATTCAATCTGATTCCGTTTACTCCAGTCAACAATTCTATCAATGTCTGATTGGAGTCGAATGCAGTCTTCTAAAGTTTGTATTTCCAAGAAAAGTTTTAGATCATCTGCGAAAAGAAGTGACCTGGAATGCAGAATAATTTCCGTTACATCATTAATAAAAATCAAAAAGAGAAGTGGTCCTAAATTAGAGCCCTGAGGTACTCCTGAGAAAACAAGAAATAATTTTGATAAGAATATTCCATGTGATACAAATTGTTTTCTTTCAGTAAAATAGCTGGCAAAGAATATAAGAAACCGGAAAGAAAAACCTATCGTTGACAATTTCTTTAATAAGATATCACGGTTTACGGTGTCAAATGCCTTTGAGAAATCATTGTACGAGCAATCTACTTGGTAGCCTTTATCTAAAGATTTGGAAACATAATCTGTGAATACCAATAGATTGGTGTCAGTTGATCGGCCTTTTCTAAACCCATGCTGTTCCGATATTAAGAACGGCTCTACTTGAAACTGCAAGTGTTTATGAAGTATCGATTCAAATAACTTAGCTGGGGCAGCAAGTATTGCCACCGGTCTGTAGTTTTCAACGGATGTCCTTGTTCCATTTTTGAAAATAGGACAAATTTTTGAGATTTTCCAGGAATCAGGAAATACACCAGTTTCTAAAGAGAGGTTGAATATAAAACTCAAAGGCAGTTTTAAAAATTCAACACATCCTTTTAAAAAAAAGACTGGTAGAAAATCTGGCCCAAGCGAATTTGTATTTTTCATTTTTTTTATCAAAGATTTAACATCTGATTCATCTATATGACTTATGTCAATGTTTTGGGCTCCCTTCACATTCATGTTGGCAGCAGCAGTGGGATTTAGCAATGGAGGTTCATTACTATACACTGATTGGAAATGATTTGCGAATGCATTGGCTATATCCGCTCCTCTAACTTCTCGATCACCATGCATCATGATGTCTGTTATACCACCATCCTTGCGTAGTGATTTGACGTAGTTCCAAAATGTATTGGGATCATGTTTGATATTACTCTCCATAGATTTAACATAATTACGGAATGCTATATGAACATTTCGTTTAACAATTGTTCTGAGTTTACTAAACTTTTCATATTCACTTTGATTACCAGTAGCTTTCCATTTTTTATGGTGAGCATGTTTCATCTCAATGTTCACGATGGTATCTCTAGAGAACCACTTCGGATATCTACGTCGACCATTGTTGGGAGGTTTCCTAGGGAAGCAAGCGTCAAATACATTATATATACATGTATAAAAATAGTGTAGCGCCTCATTGACAGTGTTAAAGCTACAAAGTTCTTGCCAATCTAATTGGCTCATCATCTGATAGAGTTTATCAAAATCACCCTTATCAAATATCCATCCGCGCAAAGTGTCATCTATAATTTTAGGAATTTTGGTAGCCTTTGGCGGCCTTTTACAAGAATACCGGAACTCTAATGCGGGGTGATATTTGTCTTCATAAACGAGGGGAGAATCGCTGTGAATGACGTTTAACGCAATGTTACATAAAATAAGATCCAACGTCCTCGAATCCGAATTAAGAATACCATTATTCTGGGAGAGCCCGAACACTTCACATAAGAAGTTAAGATCATTTTGAACATCATTGCTACTTCGTGCGGAATAGATGTTGAAATCTCCCATAGTTATAATATTCCTTTCTCCGATAAGATCCATGTTTTCGTGTAATTTATCAAAGAACAATTGAAACGTTTCCAGGTTTGATGTCGGTGGAAAATATATTATACATGTATATGTAACAAAAAAATCAATTGAAATTTTTAACCATAGGTCTTCGATGCCAGCCTCCAGAGCAGGTATGTGTTCAGCTTTTAGTTTACTTTTAACAGCTAAAAGACAGCCGCCACCTTTTCTTTGACCACTACCACCATCTCTGTCTTTCCTGAATACATGGAAACTGGCATCGAATAATTCCTGGTTGTATACACTGAGGTTTAGCCAAGTCTCAGTAATTCCAATAACATCGTAATTGTTTACCAAAACATTAGAGAAAAATAAAGAACATTTTGTTTTAAGTCCTCTAACGTTTTGATAAAAGAAGTGAATGTTATTGGAATGTCAACTCGGTTTGATAGTTGGAAGCCGAGGCGTTATAATATTATTAACCCATTCCTTCAAAAACGAATGCTTGGGCCAATGCTTAGATTGTTGAAATTCTGCCACTACTGACCCAGGAACACCGATTTTAAACGATGCATATTCTCTCTTCGTATTAATCTTATGCAACTTAAATGAGGAGATACTAGCATTGTTAATAATTGATTTTAAGTGCGATGACAGGTCATCCAATGAAGTGTCCGGATGTAAGGGGTACAGGTGGAAGTATTTCAACTCATCCTTAATTGCTTGACTACCTCGTACAGTGATGGGACGCCGTTTTTGTTTAATCAAAGTCCAAGATTGGCTCGCTGGAGTTTGAGTTAGTTGCGGTGCATCTGATTTATCTCCATCGGGCGGGGGCGGTGCACACACAGTTTGGCTGGATGGGTGCATAGTTTCACCAACGAATAAGGCATAGGGAGACGCTGTCGAAGTAGACGTGATAGGGATTGGACTCTTATTTGAAATTTTCTCTTTTTTTTTTCCTCCTTGTGAGCCTTTCGCAGCCTGCGAGCGGGTTATTCTTCCACCAGTGATCAAATTTGCGGCTGCTTCTAAGGTAGGAGCCGGCTTTGAAGATTGAGTGATGCGTGGGGGAATCGAACCTGAAGTGGAGGTACCAGATCCTGAAGTGGTACAGGGTACAGCCGATGCTGATATTGTTGTGATCCGCGGCTGGGTTGATGTAAAAGTAGCATTGGTTGACGCCGCTGCTGAATATGATTTGAGGGTGGGCACATATTCGGGGGGAACGGTGGTCTTAAAAGGAGTTGAAGCGCTAGGACAAGAAGAACCAGAAGTTCCGACAGCACTAGCATAAGATTTAGTTGTTAATTTTTCATTCTGATTAAGCATTATATTTTGGCATTTGATTAGAGTGTCTAGTTTATCTGAAAAACCCGATTGTGCATTTATTACGTCTTCAAGAGCTGATGTTCTACCTTTCAAAGTAGCGTAGTCTACAGTAATTGTAATAAAAGCGTGTTTAATCTCATCAATTGCTTTTAAAATAATCATTTTACCATCTTTAGTCACCATTCCCTTTGCTTCGTTTAAAACAGATGATATCTTATTGAGATTTCCCAAAAAATTGTAGAATTCTTGGTTAGGTGCTTGAGAATATGATTCATCATAATTGAAAATAATATTATTCATGGAAGTATCTGAAAATCGCACCGAACTGTCCAAGTTTATTTTCTGCTCAGAGGAATCATCGTGTGAAGCATTAACAATCTCTTCAAGTCGCTTTGGGTTGAAAAATTCAATTTTTGGATTAAATTCAACGGCTTCCGTTAATTCAGTTCTCCTTAATTTTTGAGCAGATTCGATGGATGACAAATTAAATGTATCTTGTTCCATGACAAAAATAAAATATATATCGTTATTCAAAATTAAAAATTAAAAATCACTAGGTACTGTTAGAATATTCAAGTTGTCAAAAATTTGAAAATATCTTTAGAATTTTAAACTTTTATTATTCACGGTAACTAAGGTTCGTTAAAAATATGAATGTTAATAAGCCGTCACTTGGAACAAAAGAGAAAAAACTCTGATATTCGATAAAACTCCATTGACCTAAATCGAATTCACTTGGAAACTTTAACATCCATTTTAGCACTATAAACACGATGTAGAACCAAATGTAACAAAACAATCAAAAAGTTCTTATGAAAACACGTATTGTAACACATTTACAAAGACATTCGTCCAGAGTAGCCACAGTTAGAAAAATAAATATTAGAGAACAAACAATACATCTAGTGAACATTAAATGTCAAAACAAAACAAATTTATTATTATTATAATTTACAAGTACAAGTATATTACATTGGATTTAGTAAAATAGACGTTGAACATTATAATGACTTATGACCAATAAGATGGATCAAGGAAAAAAATATTTATGAGATGTAATATTTTTGATATGCTTCATTATTTCCTGTGCCATTCGTGTGGATAACGTTCTTTTTTTTAAATGATTTTCGGCTGTGTAATTATCGTTTTTTCACACCCATAAAATTATGTCCTGTCTTTTCGGTTTATAAAAAATGGTCTGATTTTTCATTTCAGATTGAAATTTTCAAAAATTCGCCAGGGTTTCAAAAATACAATCAAAATAAAAATACAGAATGTCTTAGAATAAGCCGGATTTTTTTTTTTTTTAAATGTGATGCAAGCGGCCTATTGGCACCAATGGGGTATAATACTCCCCTTTTATCCCGCCAGAGTTCAATTCTAAAGAAAACAAATCTATGAACTGTTAAAACTGTTTTTTTTTTACCAGTCAACTTTTTTCAATTGATTTTTCAACGTATTTAAGTCCCCGCACAACAAATATAATACAATTTTTATTTAAATACTATCACATAAAAATGTCAATATTGTATGGATAAACCATCGATAAATCTCAATATTGTATGGATAAACCATAGATAAATCTCAAATTTAAAATTTCTAAGGACTGAACATTGGAGTTATTTGTTGTTTTGTTTTTAGCAGAACAGCTTTTCAGGCGGGTGTAGCGGAGGCGGAGGGGGGGTGGGGGCCCGGAGAGCTCTAGAAGGGGTGGGAAGCCTCACGGGGACATTGGGCCTGCTGGCAGACGCCATTGCACCTTCTTACTGGCAACCTACTGCGGAAATTAAGGTACATTACATATTTGTATTTGAGTAGGTTCAGAACCCCAAGAGTTGTACATATAATTGACTGAGTCTATGTTAGTGAAGGCCTACTTTAACTA
Source organism: Limnephilus rhombicus (assembly GCA_929108145.2). NCBI lineage: Eukaryota > Metazoa > Arthropoda > Insecta > Trichoptera > Limnephilidae > Limnephilus > Limnephilus rhombicus. Next base: position 41,428,688 of record OV815277.1, on the reverse strand, counting down.
GACCGTTCAGTAAAGATTGCTTTCCAAATGTTAATTGTCATTTTTTGTTGTTGTAGAACTGCGCGGTGTGTCGTTGCACCTTGGAGGCGGGACGAGGGGAGCTGCACCACTGCAGGGCCTGCGGGCAGGGCGTGTGCGGCCCCTGCAGCAGCACGCGGCGCGCCGTACCCCAGCGAGGGTGGAAGCACCCTGTCAGGGTCTGCGACACGTGCAAGCACACCAATACTGGTCCGTATTACTGCTGTCCGCATTACATCATACTGTTGCTCTTCAATTTCCCATCAAAATAATAACATACTGTGCGCCCCCCAATGAACTGACAGCCACTTCTGGTCTGGAGCCCCAAAATACCCGACAAAAACCCCTGACTGCATAAATGTGAAAACCCCTGATTGTGACCGTTTGATAAAATCTCTTAATCAACAGATAATAATATTTGTTATTATTTTTAATTGTTAAACTAACGTTTAAGACAAGATTTTTATGCATAGCACAAAGGGTAACAATTATTATAAGCAATAATTATCAGCCTGAAACACTCATCCACATTGAAAAATCTTCCGAGAAAAGATACATGACGCCAACGGGACATGAACCCGTGCCCTTCTGATTGCCGGTCAGCTGCTCGTCCCGTTGGCGTCATGTATCTTTTCTCGGAAGATTTTTCAATGTGGATGAGTGTTTCAGGCTGATAATTATTGCTTATAATAATAATATTTGTCTTTGTTTTATTAGTATTTCAATGGAAGTTGCTCATTGATCTCTTCAGCACCGATTTACATCGGGAAACAGGCTAAACAGGCACCCAACATTTATACACAGTTGATATTTGTCACAAGAGAAGGGATTCTCGTGCGACTCATTCTTGTGTTTAACAGATTGGCTGTGGAATGATTTTCTAGCCTGTGTATTTCCTCCTTCCTATAGCAAATATTATAAATCCAAACAGTACTCTCTCAGTAATACGCCACTTGATTATCTGACAACTAGTATAATCCGTGGATATTTTCAATAGATGAAAGCACAAAATGAAACTCTGTAATATGGTGGTATTTGTGCGCCTAGACTCGAGTGACAAGATTTGTGCACTGTCTTACTCTTATTCAGTTGATACACCGCCTCTAGCTTGTTAGAGCTGATTGTTTTACCAGGCACCAGGGTTCATTATTAATAATTGTTGTTTGGGGAGATTTTGATTAGTCCTCTATGTATTTTAGCAACTACTGTTGTATGTGTTTCTGTTCATTTTGCCCTGCGTTTTTTGATTGAGTAAGTTTACAAAATGTAATCTTCTCGCAAGCAGATAGTAAACATGACACCTTATATTTATTATTAGTTTCAATAGCAAGGTTTGTACATGTATGTATAATGTATAGTATAAGTATAGATTCTTTTTTTTTTCACAGACCTCCACTAGGATTTCCTGTTCTGAGGTGGCCTGTAGTTTTTAAAAATATTTGTATTTGGTTATGGATTGTCTTTATATCGTCTTCATAATGTTTGTAATTTTATTATCGCTTTGATCTCTCAGCCATGTTTTTACTTTTGTTTTAAATATATTCATTTCCTTTATATTTTTGATTTGATCTGGTAGAGCATTGTATAATTTCATAGCATGGAATTTATTATTTCTCTGTCCAAAAGATGTGTTCAAACTGGGAGTAACCAGGATATTATTGCTTACTGCCCTTTTTTACGTATGCACTTTAATCTGCCGCCTTCACTAATTGGAAACTTGCCCGGTTTTTGGTGTGGGGGATTTTTTTTTTAAATTAGCTCCACACCGGTGGCCCTGAGGAATATAACACCCCTCAGGGCCTATGCCTTCTTTGGGGATCCTATGTGGAGGGACATTTTAGGGAAAGGAGGGGGAGGAAAAAGAGGGTGGCTATCCCTCCCACTGCAGGGCAAGGCAATGTTCCGAAAGAGTCCTGCTAGAGAGGTCAAAAGATGTCCCTCCCAATCTCTCCCGATCCGGCCTGCCACACGTAGGTGCCAAGATCCGGACAAACCTCACCTCTAGGGCACCCCTGCTAAGTCACCTAGTCAAACGTAGCGAACCACTTGGGGTGATGTATGTCAGGGGTATCGGTTGTCTAATAAATGGCGATACCCATACCCGCCTCCCAAATTGTACCAAAATGAATAATGCTAAAGACAGGACCTATATAATATAGGCATTTATTTGTCTAGTTTGGTAGTAAAAAAGTATTATGACAGCATTCACTAGAGAAATATGTTTGTATTTTGAAATAGATACAGATGAGGCGGGCGATGTGATGGCTCGGAAGGTCGGGGAGGCAGTGGCCGGAGCCCTAGGCCCCCTCACCATGGCATTGCAGTATCCAAAAGGTAAGTTACAATTAACCTATTTTTACCGAAACTCAAAACAAGTCACGACTAAATTCCCAAAAATAAAAAACTTTTACCATTCACCCTGAGAATCTAAAATCACATCCTTTTCTATTTTAATCTCTTGAAAGTCAGAATAGATTTATCCCCAATATATCCTGACTGTGAGCTGAGATTTCGCAGAACTGTGCCAAAATTACCTCAACAAGTTTTGTTCAAATATTAGAATAAAAACTACAATTTTTTTTTGCAAATATTTCATTACCAGATAGCATATTTTGTCTTTCATATATATTTTACTTTAAATTTATCTTTTTTTTTAAATTCCCTTTTTGCGGGTAAACTGTCAATTTTCCTTTTTATATGAATACTAGCAGACCCGGCCACACGTTGCTGTGGCTAACGAAACACAACGCCATTGCCCAATCTTTATAAAATCCACACCACCCGCTTGCCAGCTGTCCGCTGCCCGCTGCCTGAATTGAATATTTGAATTTATCGGCTTTTCTCTACTATAATAAGCATGTATTATACATACAAGGGAACGTACCCATACTACGTGACCAACTTTTTGCAATTTTTAACCCCCCCCCCCCCCCCGCCGCTCATTTGTACCAAGCGTGGTATTTTGAAGACCCCCCCCCCCCTAAACAGGTCACGTAGTATGGGTACCTTCCCTAAACTAAACTCGCCACTAAGGGTGGGTTTCTTCATTTACACTCCACTTTAGCTTAGCAGTTTACAGTTCCTTTCGCAGTGCATTTGACATTTACGGCAAAATTGGTTTTTTCACGATGCCAACTGCTTAGGTAAAAGTAAATAGGGATGACAGCATAAAAACTAACCTAATCCCCACATGTTCGTATTGGGAACTGTGTATATATTTTTTTCATGTGGCAACCTACACAATAAATGTCAAAAATTGTGTGCGAATTGCTTCATCTATGGTTGCGTTGTTGTTGGTTTCACGTTTTAACTCTAACTAACTAACCATCATGCCGTTTCGCCACAGGGGTAGGCAGAGAGGACGGACCGCCAAACAACTCGGTCTTGGCACACACTCTTTGCCTCACTAACATTCATACATCGTCTCATACATTCTCTTCTATTATTCTGACTTTTGAAATGCCCGACTCAAGTATCTGATTCACTTGATCGTGCCATGTCTTTCTCGGGCATCCCCGACTTCTACCATTCACATTCGCGTTGTATATTCTTCTTACACTACTTTCTTCGTTCATTCGCTCTACATGCCCAAACCATCTGAGGGTCCCTTTCTTAATCTTACGCATTATGCTTACATCAGCCTTACATTCTTTGCGGATATCCACATTTCTCACACGATCGTACATTGTTTTACCACACATACGTCTCAGGGATCACGTTTTAAAATTGTAATAAAATTATTAGCAATGAGTAATTCTTTCGAATAACATATCATATCATATCTGCAATTAATGTAGTCAAAAGTCGAGCAGTTTCTTTATTAACGCGAAATCTACGTCTTCCATTAGATAGAAATTCCTGCGTTTATTATGTCGCTTTACACGTCGTGTCATATAATTAATTATTAGTTCATCGTCAGAACCTGATGAACCATCACTTGTTGCGAACATAATGATAAAATACTAGCAAATACCGTAAAATAGATAGCAAGAAAATCTCTGAACTGTCACCAAAGTGACATTTAGACAACGGCCACCATTTTGGTTACCTTTCCTTTCGCATTTGCAGCACCATTGTGGGCCTATAAAATGTAAGGTGAAAGTAAACGGTAAATGTCAAATGAAAAAACCCATTTCTATGCATTTTACCGTTTACTTTTACAATTAGCATTGCATTTAGCATTCTCGGTAAATGAAGAAACCCACCCTAATTATACAATGCTTGCAATGCAACACTGGATATTTGAAAATGGAAAATCAAATACCTTCTTACTCTAGGACATCTATTTTCCAATTTCTTCCGTAGAACGAATTTCAAAAGTGACTATAGTACGGCCCGCCAACCGTTTTAAATTGCACAAAAATATGTTTTCTTTGAATTTCTCGGCTTTTCTCTAATATAATTTACATGTATTATACATATAAACATTCCTCTTCAATCACTCTATCTATTGGTGAAAATCCTATGAAAATCCGTTGCGTAGTTTCAAAGATTAACGCGCACATACATTTTGAGCGACTTCATTTTATACTATGTAATGATTATATAAACTGGTTTAATTATTTGTACATAAACCTGACTAATTTTCAATTTGGTAGGCGGGTATGGGTACCGCCGCCCTGGGAACCATTTATTGGATGACCAACACCTCTGCCACAGGTCACCCCAAGTGGTTCGCTACGTTTGGTGACTTAGCAGGAGTGCCCGGGTTCTTGGGGTTATGTTTGTCCAGGTCTTGATGGTGGGTGTGTCGGCCCACCTTCTGCGTGGCGGGCCGGATTGGGAGATGTTGGTTGAGGGAGACCCTTTACAACCGGTTACCGCTGTCCGGGCCGCCGCTCGGTAGTACAGGGGCCCGACCCTCAGGCTCACGACTGAGGGTGGGCTGCCCCATCAACGAGTGTAAAAACCCCGCCGCTGCTGTTGTGCCGGTTCGTGACCGGAGGGGACCCAGCAGCAGCGTTTGGGGCGCATTGGGCGACCTCTCCAGCCGGACTCTCCCTGCCCATCGCTTTGCACCGCAGTGGGTGGATTGGATTCATTCGTTCATCACTCTTGGACACTCTGATCCCCAGCTTCCTACCCACCCCTCATACCTTTTCCTTCCCAGACCTTCCTTCCCCCACATCCTATCTTAAAAATAAAAAATCAATCAATAAAATCATGACAACACAACCAACACAAATTAACTTCATTACAGCGGCGAGTAGTAGGAGACCCCGGCGCAGGCCAAAGATGTTGGTGAATTACACCAACATTCGCGGCCTGCATACCAATTTAAACTCTGTCCACCACCACCTTTTTTCTCAACGCCCCAACCTACTATTCCTGTCTGAAACGCAGATAGCCGAGCCTGTAGACGCCTCCTATCTGGACTGCCCGGGCTTCACCCTCGCAAGCAAGTTCAGACCTAAAGGAGGTGTCTGTCTCTATAGTCGAGCTGACGTCAACTGTGTGCGACTGTTGAGTCTGGAAAACTTCAGATTCGACATAATGTGGGTACGCGTCAATCTTGCCAGTACGGTAAGATTCTATGCATGTTTATACCGCTCACCGAACCTTAGCGAATCAGACACGTCCGTGCTCTTCAAACATTTAAGTGACACTATCGATGACCTCTTGCCCCGCTACCCTACGGCAGAGTTTGTGGTCCTGGGGGACTTCAATGTTCATAACGAACCTTGGTTGAAGTTCTCAGGATCAACAGACTCGGCTGGACGACAAGCGGAATCCTTTGCCCTTTGCTACGGATTGGAGCAAATGGTTTAGGAGCCTACAAGGGCTCCTGATGTCCAGACTCACCGTTCCAATCTTTTAGACCTATTTTTAACCACTGTGCCACACGGTTACAGGATTGAAGTCACAGCGCCTTTAGGATCGTCCGACCACTGCCTGGTGACGACATCAATCCCTGTAAACTTCAGACAGCCAAACGAGAGGCTGAAGAGAAAAGTGTGGCACTATAAGTCAGCGGATTGGTTCAGTCTGCGGGCACATTTTAATGCTTTCCCGTGGTCAGCTGTCTGTTTTCAGACTTCGGATCCCTCAAGATGTGCCCAGGAAATTGGTGAAGTCATCACATCCGCGATGGATGGCTTCATCCAATCTACTGTTAAGGACACTGGTGTAGGCTCAAAGCCGTGGTTCAGTCGACAATGCGCTGAAGCAGTGTGACGAAAAAACGCAGCTTACCGAGCCTACAACACATCTTGAACATCCGAAGACAGAACAGCTTACAAAAAAATGGCAAAGGAAACCAAGAGAATCATAAATTGGTCAAAATTCGAGCACGACCAGCAGATCAGCAGAAAGCTGGCTGAATGCCCGCATGGCAGCAGGCAATTCTGGTCACTTGCAGGCTCAATAGGTCGCAATTTCTGCAAATCCAGTCTGCCACCTCTCACCAGATCTGACGGCTCACTAGCAAACACCGCCACCGAAAAGGCAAACTTATTAGGTAAAATGTTTGCGGATAACTCAACCCTCGATGACCAAGGTGCTGTCCCGACGTCGGTTCCTCACTGCGGTTTTCTTGTGAAAAAGCTGAGGATCCGGCATCCGGAAGTACTCCATTTTTTACGAGGGCTTGATGTTAATAAAGCTAGTGGGCCTGACGGAATACCTGCCCTGGTACTGTAGAGGTGCGCTGCAGAAATAGCTCCAATTTTGACAAAGCTTTTTAAACTGTCCCTGAAGACTGGCTCTGTGCCCTCTGGTTGGAAAAAAGCGGTTATCCGTCCTATTCCAAAGAAGGGTGACCACTCCAACCCGGCCAACTACCGCCCTATAGCGATCACATCAGTTCTGTCTAAGGTGATGGAACGTGTGGTCAACGACAAACTGCTCACATACCTCGAGAAGAACAAAATTATTAACGACCGTCGGTACGGATACGGATTCCGGCGGAACCGCTCGTGCGGTGATCTTCTCGCGTATGTGACGCATGTTTGGGGGCGCTGCCTGGAACGTTTCGGTGAGACCCAAACGGTTGCACTGGACATTTCCAAGGCCTTTGACCGGTTTTGACACCGAGTACTTGTCAACAAACTGCCTTCTAACGGACTTCCCGCACCCTTGTGTACGTGGATTGCCGACTTTTTGAGGGAGAGGTCGATTCAGACGTTTTACCTCTTCCTCACACTCGATAAATGCTGGCGTCCCACAGGGATCGGTTCTATCTCCGACTTTGTTTTTGTTGCACATCAACGACCTTTTGTCATGTGCACCAATTCACTGTTACGCGGATGACAGTACAGTCCATGACAGCTTTTTGTTTGACAAGCCCCCAAAGGGCTCACAAACTCCAACGGCTCGGAGGGCTTTGAAGCAAAGAATGGACGTTTACCTCGAGAGTGTTTTCTCTTGGGGTAAAAATAATCTTGTTGAATTTAATATTTCAAAGACCCAATCTTGTCTGATTACGTCTAAAAGGGATCGAAATGAAAATCTAGTATCTTTCAACGCAAGCAAGCTTCCGAACAGGCCCTCCATTGATATGCTTGGTGTAACCTTAAGTGACCAGCTGAGGTATGGGGGCTCCATCGAAGCCAGAGTAAAGTTGGCCTCCCAAAAACTGGGCGTACTGTGCAGGGCCCGCAGATACTTTAATAGTACACAACTGCTAACCCTGTACAAATCACAAGTGCGCCCCACAATTGAATTTGGCAGCCGCCTCTGGTCTGGAGCTCCAAAATACCTGAAAAATACCCTCGACTCTGTGCAGAAACGGGCGGTCCGTTTAATAGATTCTCCCATCTTAACAGACGGATTGCAATCTTTAGAGCACAGGCGTCGGGTGGGAATGCTATCCTTGTTCTACTGGTAATACAATGGAAGATGCTCCGAGGAACTAGCATCATTGATCCCTTCGGCACCGGTGCATAGTCGGGAAACACGCCAAACGCGTACCCAACATTTGTACACAGTTCCTTCCTACAACATGGGTCTCTTCAAGACCAATGTTCATTCCTTCCTCTCCTCAAAAAGACCCTCCACACAGCATCCCAGATGACATAGGCCCCGAGGGAAATCATTTTCCTCAGGGCCTCCTGTGTGGAGTTAATGTAAAAAAAAAAAAAACTAAATACCCTATACGTAAAAAAATATTAAAAAGTATTTTCAAAGAAATAACGACCTAGATACTCCTTTAAAAATTCAAATATTTTCATATTGTAACGCCTCGAATGAAAATAAATGTCGACATACACAGATATTATAACACTGTTTTTTAAACAGTCAAACAGGCTACAGTCATGAAATAAAAGAAGTTGAACCTACAGTCTTTTTAGCACAAGCGATTCTGATTTTGTCCTCTGTACAGTTTTTAAAGCATAAGGGTTAAAATCCCATTGCAAAAAATTCCAGCACCGATATTATTCAAACACTCACAGATGAGCCTTTCACCGAGTGGGTTTGTAATAAATATCGCTCACCGGTGAGCGAAAAACATTTGACTGGTTAAAATATTAATCTTATTTACGTAGCTGTGGCACTTGCTGAACATTGACGGCTGTCCCTATCCTGTCCTGTCCCAGGTGTCGAATTTTTGATCGGTGAAGCTTCAAAAAGCACATATTTTGTGTGGAAACACGCTGAGTGAATTGGAAAGATTGCATTGAAAAGACCAGCATTGTAAAGGTTAACTTTCATTGTCCCCACTTGCCAGGAGTCCTAACAGGGCTGGCACGCCCCACCTACTGGACCCCTGACGAGGAGGCCCCTGGCTGCGCGGGCTGCGAGACCCTTTTTGGCGCAGGGCCCCACTGCACCCCGAGACACCACTGCCGGCGCTGCGGTCAGTCCGTGTGCTCCGCTTGCTCACCGCAAAGGTTACTATTTATTGCAATACATTACTTTAAAAAGTGCAAATTTGACTTATTCTTCTGCAAATGTAAATATCGGTAACGGTTGCAACATGAATCAAACCTTTCCTTGGAATTGGTTAAATACCTTGGATATAAACTAAGCAAACATGTCTCATTAATTTATTGTTTTGATACACTGACTAGACGATAATATGTACATTTTGTTATATCAAATTTAATGCCATAAATAATAGTATAAATATGTATTACATAATGTTGGAGTTTTACCTACCATTAAAACTCTTATTATGTTGTCTTGCTTATCCAGAATATATAATGTGAGATATCAGCCCTATTTCCCGCCAGCGTCGGTCATATCCATTGCTTTATCTTGAATTTCCCGCCATTCCTCTGCAACTCCCTTCAGCTGTCAATTGTCGCCGTGCAGTTGGCATCTTGAGATGCCGTGTTAATTCAATTTGGACTCACCAAGCAGAGCTTAAATATATTCTGGATAAGCAAGGCAACTTAATAAAGGGCTAGCGAGACTATCAAGCGGCTTGGCTCAATCACATAGTTTTTTGTCTATGGCTAGAGTTTTGACCGCATTTTGACCGTCTCCAGAGGTGGCTTGATTTATATTTCTTGGGCGTAGACAACAAATCATAGACAAATAAGTACCTGAGTGGTGATTTTAGATATTACGTATCACGTAAAACGTTTATAAAAAATAGATTAAATTATTACAAAATAGGTATTAATTGTTTTTGTGTTTAATTTGTAGAAATCCATCTGATTTATTTTAAATTAATGTAAATATAATTTAATAATGTTATTACGTTAATGTTATATTAAAATATTAATATATAACATTTATTATAACATAACAAATAATTATTTTTCTTTACTAGATTCCATCTCGCACAAAAATCACTTTCAACAAGCGAAAATGACAGGAAACCATAAACAAAGGAGTAATATGTTCAAATGCCTCTCGAGAGAAATATCGTCTAGGCATAGACTAAGGCTTGTCTCAACGGCTTGAAGCGCGCATCAAGCTGTTGAGGCAAGCATTCATAGACAATAACTGAAAATAAATTTACGTGCTGGCCGTCAAGCCGCTTGATAGTCTACAAGCGTTCTGGCAAGCATTTGTCTATGCCTAGATGTGATTTTCGATAGTTTGTTTGGTTTATTTATGGTTGACAGTGAATTTTGTGCGGCTGAAATAAAATGGAATATAACGGAGACAAAGCATTTTTAGCTCTTGGTTTATCTTTGTATTTTTATAAAAATAAACGAATTTGGTGTCAAGAATGGTACAATTTGTGATCCTGCTTTACTCATAAGCATTTACAAAGCGTATTACAGGCACGGCACCAAATGATTACTTACACGCATTTTTTCAAAATAGATGATCGTACTTGCAAAGCATTGTTGTATATTTCCGTTAATATTATGAATAAATGTTATAATTAATATTTTAATATAACATATTGATAAAGTTGATAGGAAAATTATTTATTCCCTATTTCTCAGATGTTCACAAGACCTAAACAATATTTTAAATCAGTCAAAGCAGTTACATCATTAACAATAAGAAAACAAAAAAATACTTGCAGAACTGAATAATAACATTAATTAGCAGTTACAATATTATTAAACAATGAGAGAAAAAAAATACTTGCAGAACTTAATAATAAATAATACTAGCTGGTACCCGGCATGCGTTGCAATGCCATTCAAAGAAATTAATTAATTCTCCCTGCATGTCCTTTCCCGTGCGACCTCTCGAGTCCCTTTCCGAGAATACTGCACAAGAGTCCCAAATGCTCCCGTCTGGAGCCAGTGAGACTATGGTATCCCCGATCGGGGTATGTTGTGAGGCTGAAGGTAGTGGGGTGGGGAAGGAGATAGGAAAGAGGAAGGTGGGGAAGTACCTGGCTATTTAGATCTGGTCACCAATCACGGCTTATGCCATTTCAAGCAACGTTTCAATTCTGAATGGTGGTCTACCAGGGCGATACTTAGAGTATCTTCCAATCTGGAACGTGCCGCAAATATACTTTATATTATTTTAAAGAAAAAAATTGTGAAATAACACAAATTAATCAAATAAAATTTATTTGACACGCCGGGATTCGATCCCCCGACCTTCGGTTTACGAGTCAAGAGCCTTACTTACGTCAATTTTTCTTTCCGTAAGATCTTTCCACAAAGTATCGGAAGACTTAAAAAAATCTTTCAATTCCTTCCCCTCCCTCCAATTTTCTTACTTTTTCTTTCCGGAAGAACCTTCTACAAAGTATTAGAAAACTTAAAAAAATATATGAATGAGTAAAGTGGTTCTGAAGTTATAGTGTGACCAAGGGAAACAGGGATTCATTTGTAGAAATCCATCTGATTTTTCTACAAATTAAACGCAAAAACAATAATTAAAAACGTACAAATGCATCTGATTTTACTTTTAAATTAATGTAAATAATATTTACATTAGTTTAAAAGAAAAATCAGATGCATTTCTACAAATTAAACAAAAAAACAATTAATTCTTATTTTTTATTAATCTAATTTATAGAATTGTTTCATGATGCATAAAAAATGTAACAAATTTTGAAAAAAATCGGTTCTTTTATGTCGAAGAACGCTAACTATTAATGTACATGGGGTCCTATTTTATGATTTTGCGATTGTTTCGAAAATGTAATTAATTTCAAGAAATGGCCAAGATCACCTCTAATGAGTGAAATATATCAATTCGCATCAAGCTCGCCGCCAGCACGTAGATTATTGAAGCTTGCTTCAAGCGTCCTCGGTAGACTGTCAAAACGCTTGGCTCAAACGAAAACTACGCGCAGTGTTGCCAGCTTAACAAAAAACTACGTGCTTGAAAGAAATTGCTATTGATAGTGTCGGAATCTCTTTAGAGTTTTAATGGTAGGTAAAACTCCAACATTATGTGTGTCGTTGCTTATCCAGAATATATAATGTGAGAAGTGTTTGTTATCGCTTGGTGACAATTCTAAAGCCAAAATTGTGACTATTACTGTATTGCTTGCAATAACTTGGTCAAAGACTGAGAGTGAATGGGGGGATTCAGCACCTCAACATTGAGACCTCTGATTTGTCTATAATATTTCTTGAATGTGTTTTCTGAACTCCAGCTTCCTCTTTCCAAAATGCTGTCTATAGGACACTCTTCTAGCCAACTTCTTGAAGCTGCAGCTGATCTCAAACTCCCAGGAGAGGCATCAATCCCAGCATCCTTCAAAATTGTTTTAATCCATCCACCAATAGCAGTTCTCGAGGCTGGCCTTGCAGGCCCCAACGTGGAAATAAACAGACATTCAACACCAGCTTCATGTCTTCTGTTCTCACCCAAAGACATAAGCTTTCTCAACCAGAATATGGAATCTATATTACTATCCTCTGCTTTGTAAAGCTTCCAACCAGACTGTCTATGTGTAGAGGTGTCCTTCTTAGAACCAAAAAAAAATTTGGCCATAATACAATGTGATCATCATTGTCAACAAGATTATCAGAAGATGCATGTAGTAAGGTCAGATCCTGTACTTGTCTTCCTGATGCCAGAAGTAAATTAACAGAACATCTACGAGATGCTTCGAAAAGAGTCAGGTCATTTGAAGGATTCTTACAAAGCTAAGACACCAAGTGTCCTGGATCCCAAGTAAATGCTCTAAGCTTCTTATTTGCAGAATTTCCTATACCTCTCATCACTTACTTGACCAAGGGATGATTACTTATCCTCAAATCGCCTATGGGGTCATACAAAACCGACACTACAGACTTGTGAAGTGCTGTAGTATTGGGATCCAAGCCTTTCCTCACTCTTAGGTATGCTAAAAAACCGTGCCAGCTGAGATCCCGAAGGGTTATTAGGACATGTATTCATTAATGGCGCACCATTCCTTCCAGCTCTTCCATACCATGTGATAAGTTGTAAGCTTAGGTTTGCGCCAACCCGCATTCAATAGAGCTTTTTTCTTGCTGTGACCAATCGTTCAAAGCTTCACTCCACCCCTAATCTTCCACACCTGTAGTTGGAGCTTCTGAACCTGTTGAGGATGAAGTCCTGTCGATAAGTCTATCAAGTTGTCGACCAACATGGGTATTATGTGAGGTCGGTCTAGGGCTCTTCTCTTTAGGTCTGGTAACCAAAACACTTTTGGCCAATTTGGGGCTACAACCAGGTACACCCCTGATGACTTGTTCAGATGTGCCAGCACTCGTGGCATTAAGCAGGGGGGAGGAAAGATCCATGCCAAGGGGAAATGCCAACTCCTGCTGAACACGTTGTGAAGCATTGCTCTCTTGCCGTGGGAATCTATCGAGACATACTGATCCACGAAGTGAGCCCTCGAGGGAGCGAATAGATCCACTACTGGACTGCCCCACTTGTGAAAAACAAGTCTTACCGCTGGGGGTAGAAGGTGCCATTCTGGTAATGTCATCCCTTGGGATAGATGATCCGCGAGGCCATTGTAGCGTCCCGGCAAATACTGCACTTGTAAAGAGATTCTGTGCTTGTCCAAAAGCGCAAGAATCTGAAATGTCAGATGAAGGAGACCCATCGACTTGGTGCCCCCCTTGTTCCTCAAGTAGGCTACGACTGTCCTGTTCTGACCTCTGGGGACCACAAAGGTAGCAAAATTCAACTTTCCGAGCATACTCTGAGCTCCTTTCAGAGTCCATCTTCCTTTTGTCACGGATCTCTGAAGTGAGTTCCAAAGACCTTGGCGTCTGTATTTGTTTAAGGACTTCTGTTTCAGTTGTGGGTTCTACACAATTCCAAGATATTCCACTGACTGTGCTGGCTGACGGACACACTTTTGGAAATTTACCGACCAACCTAACCGCTCTAACAATTAAAGAGCTTCTCAAGCTTGACTGAGGATCTCTCTGGTCTGATGAGCCAGGAGAAAGTCGTCTAGGTACACAATGATCCTGATAGCCTGTCTACGCAGGATTTCTGCAATCCAATTTGTGATAGCTTTTAAATTGAAGATCGACTGTTTCGAGCCTTCGTTCGTTTGAACCAGAAAAAGTGTTGATAGGAAGGTGGCATTGTCGTCAGCTCTTTCCATGTACCATCTCTCATCATTGTCATTTCCGGGATTACTTTCGTTTTGAACCTCCTTGCGGAAGCTTGGCTTGGACTTATCAACGAGGGCTCTCGGATGAATGGTCTGCGGTATCCTTTTATCATACGTAAGATGGTCTCTGGGACATCTAAGGCCTGCCATTCTATCCAATAATCCTGTAGTTGACCCGCCCGAAATGGTTGATAGTCACCTGTTGAAGCGGCCACGAGAGGTCTGCCCCCTCGCGCCACGCTTCTGTTCCCTCCCCTTACCCCTCGTACGGGAGGAATATTGGGGGTTTCACCCGTGGTCTGCCTGCCGGGGAAACGAGGGAAATGCCATATTTTCCTTAGATGTTTGCTTGGGGGGAAAGGCAACAACCTCCTTAGATGTTGAAGGGCGGTTGTGCGCGACACCTGTTGAAGCGGCCACGAGAGGTCTGCCCCTTCGCGCCACGCTTCTGTTCCCTCCCTTTACCCCTCATACGGAAGGAATATTGGGGGTTTCGCCTGTGGTCTGCCCGCCGGGGAAACGAGGGAAATGTCAACTTTTCCTTTGATGTCTGCTTGGGGGGAAAGGCACCTCCTTAGATGTTGAAGGGCTGTTGTGCGCCGAGTGGCTACCCTGAGGTAGGCGCACTGGACTAAAGCACTTTGCTACACCACCTAGTTTCTGCAACTGGGCAGAAAGTGCTTCTTCCCCAAAAGGATGAGTGGTAGAAGGAGGAATTCTGCTGAAGAGCCTCCGTTCCACTCCAATCTTACAGCTGTCCATTGTTCCTGTAAAGACCTGACAGGGAACCTTCTGAACTACTTTCCCATTTGATAAGTTTTTTGGAGAGCCTTTTGAAAGCACTCTCTGCTTCAATGAGGCATGCAATGCCAGCATCTTTTCCATGGCCGTAAATATTGGTGAGGCGGTGACAAATGCCAGCACCTCGCAGTTTACCTCCAGCTCCTTGAAGGCTGGATCAGCCAAATATTCCTAAAGCAGATGCATAGCGGACATTGGCCCACTCGCCCGAGTTTGAAACATGCTTGAAACTGTCAAAAGCAGGACCAAACTTTTATAAATGAAGCTGAATTATAGATAGGTCTAACTACATCAAATTGCGTCAAACGATTATCAAACGAACATGAATGTCATGATTTCGCATTTGTAATTTGAGTATTTTAATATGACATCGCCGATGGTCATATTTCATTCAAAAAATCGATTACCTACCTAAATTCCAAAGGTGGAAAAATGGTTAAATGTGTCTACAATTGATCCATAAATCAGGTAATTACGTAAGACAATACATTCAGCTTAATTTATCTTTAGTATGGATATAAATGAGTCGATCCCAGTGGCATTGCAATGCCGGCCGGGTCAACCCGCGACAGGAGTGGAGCAAGCCCCGAACATCCCGTCACATTCCAAAAACCAGTTTAATAAACTGGTTCCGCATTGCGGGAACTATCAGATATTAAGCTGATAGGACAGATAATACACTTATCTTAGCCAACAGGCCGAGAAGCGATTGCTAATCGGCGCGGCGTCCTTCCGTTTTCGAGAACAAGCGACGCAGATTTATATAGCGTAGGTAGTAGGAATACGCTAATCTGTCAAAAATGTTTGCACTAATCACTTGCACTAATTTTTTCATAAAATTACGGAATTTGCGGGTAGCAACAGATATTATTTTCGTTAAAACAATTACAAACGAAAAATTTTATGACCGGACGTGGGCGAAACAACGCCAAAATTGAATTAACACGGCATCTTAAGATGCCAACTGCACGGCGACAATTGACAGCTGAAGGGAGTTGCAGAGGAATGACGGGAAATTCAAGATAAAGCAATGGATATGACCGACGCTGGCGGGAAATAGGGCTGATATCTCACATTATATATTCTGGATAAGCAACGACACACATAATATTATTGTTCTGTCACAGGAAACACGTGCTTGCCTCTGATATGGTTTAAGCTTGTGCAATCATCTGGGTTCCTAGACCTAGACAAAAGCATCTGTATGATTAATATGGTTTAGCAACTAATACTGTTAAATATACTGTTAAGATACTGTTAAATGGTTGCAATGTCGAAAAGGTGGAAAGATTTAGATACCTCAGCAGTATTCTCACGGAGACTCTTGACCCAGATGTGGATGTTAGATGCAGAATTGAAGCAGCAAGAACTGCGTTCATTAAAATGAAATCCCTCTTCTGCAATGACAATATCAGCTTAAAACTAAGGCAGAGAATGCTAAAATGTTATGTGTGGTCGGTCTTGCTCTATGGATGTGAAACATGGACCTTGAAAGTAAATACCATGAACAGGTTAGAGGCTTTTGAAATGTGGCTTCACCGGAGAATGCTCAAGGTCCCATGGACCGACATGATCACCAACACATAAATTCTCAGGCGGGCTAGAGCAGATAGAGAACTGCTTACATTAATAAAAATCAGAAAAATTTCATATCTGGCTCATATACTTCGAGGGGAGAAGTATCACTTGCTCCATTTGATATTGAAAGGCAAGATAGAGGGTCACCGAGGGCCTGGTAGGAGACAAATGTCTTGGCTGCGTAATATACGAGAGTGGACCGGCATTAGAAGTGTGGAGGAGCTATTCCGGGCAGCGCAAGACAGAGAGACATTCTCAAGAGTGATTGCCAACGTCGGGGGGACCTGATACGGCACGCAAAGAAGAAAAGAAGCAACTAATGTGAGCAACTTTGTATCACGTGGTACGCAGCTTCCCACTCCCACAGCATTACATGATTTACATATTGGCATTAGATTCTACCAAATGCCGTCTATATTTTTACTACAAATAGGCTCCAGCACGGGGTAGATAAAAATCATCATTTTTTTTTTATATGAAAATCGGATTTATTTGATTTAAATCAGATCTTTTTAATATTTTTTAATATTTCCTCTCTGAAGTAGGTCTATGTTAAAAAAAAACAATGTTGCTGTTATTCATTTTAATTATTAATTTATAAATTTCAAAATGAATTTACCAGTCTTTCCAAAATGTCATTATATTTATTTATTTAACATTTTACTGTAGACAAACATTTTTAAACATTAATTATAACATTAAAAAATTAACACAACATACTAAAAAAAGAGTGCAAAAGTCTTAGAAATTTCTTCCAACCCACCTACAATAGGAAATGTGCTAGGAGAGATTTTTTTTTTTAACACTAGCAATAGTATTTGTTTATTAAATAAAAAATCAACAATCAAGAGTTGAGCGCAGAAATAGAAGGATTTATGCTTGCCATCCAAGATAGAGTCATTAATACTAAAAATTATAGGAAGCATATAATCAAAGATATAAATCAAATTGATGATTTATGTAGAAAATGTTTGGCTTTTCCGGAAACTATAGAACATATTAGCGCCGTCCGAGTATACAGTTAGGCACAATCAGGTTTTAAAAATAATCCACCAAAGTTTGGTAATTATTAAACATAACTTGATTGACTGCCGTAATATACCATATTATGAATATGAACCAAATTCATTTTCTAAAAATTATCATGATATATATTATGATAAAACTATACTAACAGACAGAACAATTAGTCATAATAGACCTGATATAGTTTTACATGACAAAATTAAAAAAATAACTTATATCATTGATGTAGCTATTCCAAATTCCTGTAATATTCAAAAAACTGTTTTTGAAAAAATTAGAAAATACACAGATTTAGGAAATGAGATTAAAAGAATTTGGCATTCTCGGACTATAAAAATATTACCATTATTTCGGCTACTGGCATTAATCTAGGTCTCTGATTCAAAATTTAGGCGTATTAGATTTGTCAAAGAATTTATATATAAAAATGCAAAAATCGGTAATTTTAAATACATGTAGGATTACAAAAGATTTTTTAAATATTTATATTGAGGGATCAGTAGGATTTATAGGTTCAATTAGGAATTCCACAGAGCCGAACCCTCTGATATGAAAATATCTGGAGTCGGTGAATTATTTTCCCATCTGGTCTCTGGTAGGTTGACATGTTGTTCTTGTATTGTTTTGTAATTATAATACTTATATAGTGCAATTGCATAACGTGGATTGACCAGATGATCATTTGGGAAGTGTGTGAAAGGGTTTAGTTTTTCCTGTGGGGAAAATTAAACCCGGACATTTAAATCTGGTGCGTTAAAAAAAGAAAATTAAAAAGACTTAAAAGTAAGAATATTAACCCCTCCGAATTTTCGAGAATATTAGCTTTTGGTGTCGAAATGACATTTTACGAAAACTTTTAGTTATAACCGCTTCACAATTAAAGCTCTATAAATGAAACATTTCTGAACGTAGCCGAATAGTAAAAACTGTTTTAGAAAGGTTACAAAATAGGCTTTCAAATTATTATATTACAAATAAATATTAGCATTTGTAAATATTAAAATTTAGAACGCAAACATTAAAAATAGGTAAAAATGACTCATGTGATGTTTTTATGTGAAAACGGTACTAAAATCACAGATTATGCCAACAACAATACTTATTCTATTGTATATATGTGTAATAAACACTTTTGTCACCTCACTTTTTTATCACTTCATGTAAAAATATTTAATAAAAAATTAAAATGTGGAGCGCGGTGGAGCTGCCGGTAGCAAATTTGCGCAGGTAAATATTTTTGTCAACTACACGATTGACAGCTAATTCCTGTTATGTATTTCCATAGACAACTTGATAGAAATGTGCAGCTTGATCTACTATCGACCTTTGACTTTTTGTTTTAGGGATGTAACTAAAACAATAACGGAGTTATAACGATTTCTATGGAAACACACGCTCTGACTTATAAACACGCTTATTGTACTTGACTGCTGTCCTATTTTTAACACTTATATCTGCTTACGTTGCGGAGGGGTTAACAATGAAATTAAACCATTTGGGTATCTTGTGTACTTTATTGGTTTTGTGACTTTTCAAATTTAGTCTTTCAAAAGGAAGACGAATCTGCCCGCCTTCTCATTGCCTAATCTATTTATTATTTTACTGAAGAAGCAACTGCACTGGCATTTTAGATGGGTGATTTGGTGGCAGTAAATTTTTTTTGATTGCCATGAAATTCATTGATTTTTCTGAAAAAAAATCACTGGATTTTAATCAACATCTAATTCAACATCTGATGATATTCGAGATTTGATAGTTAAAAAAATTAAAACATCGCATTTGGGCATTGCAGTAAATGGGGTATAAAAAGCATCAAACAATAAACTAATTATCTCTTGCCCTAATAAAGATCATGCAAAAAAACTAACAGACGAAATAAATACAGTATTCAAAAACAACATGATCGCAAAAGAACTAGAAAAAAGAACCCAAAATTATTCATAAGAAACTTACCTGTCAACTTATCTGAAGAAGCCATAATAGAATCATTTAAAACACAAAATGATGGAATCAAAATCATAATGGATAAAAATCCAAAAAATTCAGTTAAATTACTGAAAATGCTTAAACCAAAAGGACAAAATAATCTTACGAACTACATAATCAAAACAAGTGGAAAACTTAGGAAATATCTGATATCTAAAGAGAAAATGAATATTGGATACTACAGAGTACGGGTGGAGGATGCAAATTCAATTATGCATTGCTTTCATTGCTTGAAATTTGGTCACTCGGCTACAAGGATTAAGGGGGATTGATCCCCCCCCGAAATTGACATTGACACCGAGGACGTAATTGATTCGTTCGCTGCAAAGAAAGCTATAAGACTAAATTTAATTTTGTCATTATAAAAATAGGTGATAAGATTGATACGCAACACCATTTAATTTCTCTTATTAAAAAAATATTTTAAAAAACTTAACATATTTCTATAAACACTGTTCCACCAAACAAAACACCCCCCGAAATTTTTTTCTGGCTACGGCCTTGCTCGGCTATCAACTGCCTAAATAAGGACAAGAATGCCACGTGTCTCACTGCGCCATGGATCATCCCTGGAAAGACTGCCCTAACAAAAACAAAGAAGAAAAATGCAAAAATTGTGAATTCCAAAACAACACATTCAAAGTCAACTAACGATACAAATCATAAAGCAAACAGCAAAAATTGTACATATTTAAAAAAAATGATGACTATTGCACAAGGGCGTATACATTATGAATAGGTATGCACCTACTTTTAAATTCTTAACAATGGTAGCCCTCATGGTATGCTCAAATATTAAAAACTCAATATCGAAATTTATATATTTGTATAAAATGCGCTTTTTTTCTGAAACTTCCTACAATTTAGTTATAACTTTCTGTAAAATTTTAAAACAAAAAAGAATCATTATAATATTATTAACCTACCATCAAAGTGTTAAAGATTCATTGGAAATATTAAAAAATTATTTAATTATATTTTTCTGCAAAATTTTAAAACAAAAACGAAGCATTAAAATATTAGCCTACTCTCAAAGTGTTAAGGCTTGTGAAATATTATTTACACAAAACAAAATTGATATCTTTATACTATGTTTCTTCTCTATAACATTATCACTAGAAATATAATGTCAGTTTATTCCATATTGTCACCAAAACAAATTGAAGTCAACCTTGATGGACTATTTTTGGGCATGAATTATAATTATTCATTATGATTCGTAATATTATTATTGCTGAAAACTTATTTAAACTTGCATTCAATATCAATTTCAATAATGAACATAGCGGACCACTTGGGGTGACCAAGTGGCGGGGGTGTTGGTTATCCAATAAATGGTTCCCGGGGCGATGGTACCTATAACGCCTCCCAAATTGAAAATTTATTGTAGTACTTGACATAAACAATTTTAATTTTGCACAATTTTAGTACGAAAGCTCGGTCAGTATTGGTATACCGCGATAAGTCACTAAACAGAAAAAAACGAATAAAAAATATCGATTACTCGGGGAAGGACAACACTAGACTACCGATAAAATTCGTTACATCACTACTTCGCTTTGTATGTAGGTATTTGTCAAAACCCTCGTTCCCCGGCCCCCCTCAGGGAAACTGAGCGAAAGGGATAACTGCACATCGGGCCGAAAATACCTAAATAAAATCTTCAAAATCGATGTTTGTATTCCCCATTTTTCTTCTCCTAAACTGGACTGATTTAAAAAAAATAAATCATTAACTGTATTAGAAGAAAATATCCTATGTCGGTATGTTTTGCTTTTTTTTTAAATACATTGTTTAGTTTGTATACTGAACGTCTTTTGACGGCGTTTAAACCAGGCAATTTTATTCATTTTTGGAAGGTCCTAACTTCTATAAGAAGTAAATTATCAAAAAAAGCAAAACGTACCGACACGCTAGTGGTTGTTATCTATTTTATGTAAAAAAAATTTGCTCTAGGGTCAAAATCCAGAGAGATAAACGGGGAATACACGCGTACTCTCTTAACAGCAGAATTATGATAAAATGTAATGTGATGTTTCCAGGCAAGCTGTTCCGGAGCGGGGCTGGGGAAGTCCCGTGCGCGTGTGCAACAGTTGCGTAGCCGACATGTCGGAGAAAATCTGACCGGACCCTCCCCCTTCCCCTCGCTACTGCCCCAGTCGGTAAACACACCAACCAACCTCCTTTCCCTCTCTACATGGCTGAATTAATGATTTGCATTTTAAAATATAAGATACAATATGGAGACAGGTTTGCTTCTTGGGAATGTTTAGTGAAATAGGTACGATGGCAATAGGTTACGAGAGTCCTTTAATTTCTATACCCGTTATATCAGATTTTCTTACAAAATTATCTGAGTACGACATGTTGTTTGCATTTTTGCATTCTAAAATAGTGGATTGAGGCAATGCCTCGGTAAGACAGAGATCCTGGGTTCTAATCCCAGTTTCGACCGCTACCTTTTTATTTTTGTGGCTTGTTTCGTTTATGCATATTTATTTGTATTATCTTCTTCTTTAATTATTAATATTATAATCTTAAAGAGTTATTACAATAAAATTGAATAATTCGCGAGTATATATTTACTCTAGATTTGTGACTTTTATTTGCTGTTTTCTCCAAATCAATGAAAGTTGATGTAGCCGATATAGAAATTATAGAACTCATGTTATGTGCATTTGATACAATAAAATAATAATACTTGATAACATTTCAAATAACTAAATAAAAGTTTTAAAATTGATTTAGCTACCCATTGAAGTTGATTTAAAGTTTTTTTATACAAAAATTAGCATAATTGACACCCTGATATAGCATTTCATTTTGTCTTTAAATATTGATGTTTCATTGTTACAAATGACATTCTGAGTAAAATTTTAATATTCAGATGTTTACTGTATATTTTTTTAATAGTTTGTAGATTTTTCAGTTGCTGCTACATAGTTGTACCATGTTAAAGAATATAACGTCAGAAACTTAAAAAATGACAAAAACTGCACCTGCTATTGCCTTTGCTGTAAATGTTACCAACCAAACCAAAATTATAAAATTTTCAAAGTCTGAAGTACATAATATGTGTTAAAACATAATCAGCTTTACTAAAAAACCCAGTGGAAATTTTATTCAATTGACAAACGGCCGCGGATGTGAAAACATTACTCATTAAAAATTTGTTCTTTGAAAGAAATACACATGGTTTATTTAACGATTGATGTTCGAACGAAATTTGGAATTTTTCCAAAGTATTTTGAATGTTCTATATATTTCTTATTTTTGAAGGTGTCGTAAAAACAAATACCATTTATGAAAACTAGATAAAATTACCTTTTGTATTTGAAATACAGTTTAGTTTTCAAAAACTGACATATTTTAAGATTCAAACTCGGAAATAAATGGAAAAAAATTCTTACCCAAAATTTTTTCACTAAAATGTAGAGAAATTAAAAAAAATCAAAATTTCAAAAACACAGTCCTTTTATGTAATAAATTTGAAAGGAAACTATCACCTCACTTTTTCCTCGTGCATACAATAAAAAAATAATAAAAAATTTCAAAGTTATTTTATTGCTAAAAAACTAACCTAAAAATTATACCGGCTTTTAAAACAGATTTCTTGCATCTCTAAAGACGTTAATTTCTTTGATACATTTAGGAACACATGTATAAGATATTATTATTTAAAAAAACACCACTTTCATAAAATTCTCGTAAAATAAAATCCTTTATGTAAATTTGAATTTTCATGTAACGTATAAAATAGTTTTTGACACTTCAATTTTCAAAGTACGATTATTGTTTTATAACTTGACTAAAACTTATGAAAAACCACAAAAAACACGGTAAATATATCAATTATATAAATAAAGGAGTAAATTAGTCATATTTAGAAATTAACCATCACATAGTAAGTAATATTGCACACACATCCGCGAGGCAAAATTGTTTCGCGCTTCAAGCGTGAAAGTTCATTTATGATATGAGCGCGAACAACGAATGCGCAGGCGCCGCCACCTAGCGGTTATGAAGGAAAACAAACAATTTAGTACTTAGACTATAAAAATAACATTGTTGCCAGATTTAAAATACGTTTTAAGAACAAACCTTATAATAATGATAATAAATTTGGACAACTTATATAGCGCTGTTTTTGCGAAAAATCGCCTCAAGAGCGCTGTATTAGTAATGTTATCGTGTTTTATTGTTTTATTCATGTTGCTGCAGCAACACGGGTTATCGGGCGTGCTGTGGTTTTTTTTTAGTAAGGCTGAATATGTGTTAAAATAGCGAATACCCTCGAATAACTTGTCTCCAATACATATTGGAAAATTTATTTACATAATACATATAGGTATGGTTTAAATGGTTTCTCTTCTTAGGTATGTTGTACCACAAGATTTTAAGTTTCAATAAATTTATTAAAAATATTATAATAAATAAAGCATTATTTTTCCATGATATAGGTAATATTTAAATTAAATTTTAGTCACAAAGCTAAATTATTTGTAAATATCTACATAGTTATTTTCTTTGCTTTATCTGTAAATATTGGAAATGTTGTACTATTCATTATAATAAATTGAGATATTAAATTTGTTGAATTATAATAATTGTTTTGTGCTTGTTTTTTTTTTAAATTGTCTTTAATTTAGTAATAAGAGAGAAAGTGAACTTGCATTTTTCAACAGTAAATTTTATTGATATTTTCAATATTATAGACATAAAATGTTTTACTGTAAGTTGATAGTTCATAATATAAGATTGATAAATGAGTAGTCTTTCTTTTGTACCCATTGAAAATAATTTGTAATGTAATATCTTAGTATGATTTGGCTTTATGATAAATCTGTGCAAAAGTATTTATTTATCAGTATTAAAGCCCAAATTATTCCTAAACAATTCAGTGCTCAAAATGCCTAAAACAATAATCTTACGCAAAACATTATTTGGTTTGTAATCATTTTGAATTCCAGTTTGTAGTGGGTAATATTATAAGGACTGATCTATTTTAGTCCTGCCAATGAGACTTTGACCGAATGACACATATTATAGTAATATTTTAGTACTAATCTCTGTCATTTTACATTTAAAGCTTCCGTTGGCAGAACTGTTGTAGGTATTGTTCTCATCTGCCAACAAATTTTGCTCAATATTTGAAATGTTGTTTTGTTATTGTTTTAAACTAGTTTCAAAGACTTTAATGCTTATATTTACTTTTTTCAAATGTTTCGTTTTTAATAATAATGCTGGTGTGTTGTAGCTTGTAGCTTGTAGCTTGTAGCAAGGTAGGGTTTGGTGTCTTTAAATCGGAAGTATTTTACCATCCTATACTGTTTTGCAGGGGAAAAATCTATGTGTTGGGAATGTTTTAATTTACCATTCATGGATGTTTTATGTGGTTTTCGAATTGATTTCTAAAGTCGGGTCTCTAGTGAAAATAATGTTTGAGCAAACATGAAACGTTATGGCAGGGCCACAATGTTTTTTTCCGTGGCCGATTGAAAACAAAAACGTTGTGGCCTCCACGCAATGTTTTGGTTCCATGTTTTGAAAATATTTGGTTGCTGAAGTTCTTTAAGATATAAACCTGGTTTTTCATCACCGATTTAAGCTAAACGGGAATTTCAGTAAGATTTTTTAGAAGTTTTTTTTCAACATTTCTCAACTGCTTTGCAACATAAAATTAGAGACTGTAGCCGATTACTTTTTACTGAAACAAATCATGTCTGTATCATTAATTGAGTCATTCCTTGTATTATTTTTGTGTAAAGCAAATGAAACATTTTATCTTTTACAGTTTTCCCACAGTAAATTATGCATATGTAATAAATGCAGAGGTGTTTGACTTAACAACAAATTTCAACTTTTACATCCCCCACACTATTCACTACTTGAAGGAGGCTTGTTCCATCTTACTTGCCGTGGTGGATTTTTCCTTTACAAATATTTATAATTTTTACGTGTTTTACTGAATGATCCGGCTAGTCAAAGTTTTAACCTCTATGGCACGGCAATAATGCTATAGTACATGTATGCATATATCCTAACATGAAAACATCAAATGCAATCATGCAAATTCCAGAAATCAAAAATTCAACTTAACCTTTTCAATGCTGATATTCCAACAAGCGGCATCTTTTGAAACAATGTATTTATCGATAGTCCAGTTGATTATTCAGACATCTCCAAATGCTAAGTTTTGAGATAACGAGGAAAAGATTATTCGAATGCTCACCATAAATCAAATATTATTTAAGTGAAAACTTCTTTAGCACTATTGTGATTTGAAACTCGATGAAACTAAAAAGAAACAAACACATACATCTGTAGGATTTAGTTGCGAGAGAATGAGATAGTGTAATCTGTCTCCTATTTGTGCAGTGCTTCATAGCCTCGGTCTCTTCTTTGTGCAGTGCCCTCCCCACACTCTTGTGTACTTTATTTTTCTTAATGTTTCGCTGCTACCGCATGTGAATTGCACACTCTGTTTTTTTTTTTTTTTTTACATATGTCTGTGTTTTACATGTTAAATATGTTATGAAATAACACCAGGAAGCATAACGGTCCAGCACATTAGTTTAACAATTTGAAATTTCCTACTGGTAAACCAGAAAACATCAATTTTTTTTTTATTTCACTTCAATTTTTTCTGCATTATAATTGATTTGGTGATGTTTATTAATAATCTGAGTATTGTATCAGATAGAGGGTACACTTTTACATATAACTGCATACTCAACTCAAATTTCGATTTTTTGACCTGTCTGACTAATAACTGGACAGTAATATCGTAATACAATCGTAATATCGTAAGACAATAATATGTAATATCGTGCTTTATTTCCGAGTTATTATGCTGTGTTGCGCTATCTCCTTTAGAAAACGTTTTGGACAGCATTTCAGTGTGTAATGCGAAATGTTGGTTAAAGAAGAAGATAGCGTGACACGGCATAATATACGATAATACTTTTGACCGTGCAAATCTCAATGTTCATGTGTGTTTTAGTGAAACATGATATGACTACATCCCTGTAGGGGCCCTCCCCGAGTAGGAGATAGCCGCCAATCGATCACACAAGCACGGCCGTGTACACCAGGTTAAGATGAAGCTAATTTTTTTTGACAAGTGTTTTTATAAGACCAGAAAAAAATAAAGTATCAGACCTATAAACTGCTTTAAAGTTAAAAATTTCCTACTTACAAACCCCTTTTGGGTTATAGTTTTATTGTATAATGTGGAAAATTAAGTGCTTTTGAAAATGATCATAAAACATTTAAATATTTGTGCGTGAACTTCGCAAAATAAAATAAAACAGCTTTTTGGCAATGTTTTTTTCTTGTGTGAATCATAATATGGCAACTTCCCAAGGGCGTCACAGTTGAAATAAGTTTGGGAAGCCCTGCACTAAATATGGCAACTTCCCAAGGGCGTCACAGTTGAAATAAGTTTGGGAAGCCATGCACTAAACAATTAAAATGTACACCTTTGAAACTTTGTGAACTTTTTATTAATTATTTTTACGTGAAACTGGAAAAAGTGAGGTGATCATAATATTTATACATAATACATTTGCCTAATAAAACATGTGTTTTTTTCATTTTCACTAATTTTAGTTACAAAAAATATAAGGTGAGCCTTTTTAAAAACTTTTTTATGTTTGCATTAAAAAAATTGTATTTTAAAAATTATATGTTTATTTTGAATTATAAAATTTGAAAGTGTATTTTATCATCCTTCAAAAACATTATGTTCAACAGTTTTACCTTTCATAAGTGAAATTTGCCTAATTTCTTGTGAAAAGAATAAAAAAAAAATTACACAACATGTCAGAATTTCAATGTTTTGATTATCATGTTGTTATTGTATTTGTTGTTTTATCTGTTTATGACCGTAATTGTTAAGTAACTAGAATAAAGATGTTGACAAAATGCTATAATATTGACTCTGTTTTGATAAAACCTTTCAAGCCAAATTTTTTGGAATGATACTTTTCAATGGTTTCGTGTAGAATACATTTTATAATACGTTTCGTGTAGTCTCTGAAGTAAAACACAATAAAATAACTTTTTAGATTAAGGCATTTTTAATAGTATAAACCAGGGCTTTCCGTATTCCGAAGTTGCCATATTTTTGCGACACCCCCCCCCCCCCCCTCCCGACTAAAAATCTAAGCCCTCCGCCGCTCATTTGTACCAAGCGTGTTATTTTGAAGACCCTCCCCCTGAACGGGTCACGTAGTATGGGTACATTCCCTAATAACAGAAAATAGTTTGTCAAAAAACTCCAAATAGTATCTAAATTTTTTATTAGAAAATAAAGAACACAACATAAAAACAATAATGGAAGCAAACAAAAAAGATAAAAAAGCAACCACACCGTTTTTTATTTGGTATTAATGAGAAGGATGTGCTTGCTTTTCTGAGCATAGTTTCTCAAAACGAGGTTGACGTTTCGAAATTGCCACTCTCGTCTCTGCCTCCAAATTTATTTTCGATCTGTACTTGTTCTTAATTACTGCAACTGCAGAGAAACCTGTCTCGCACAAGTATGATGTCGCAAACGGTAATAAAACCCTCAACGCTGCAGTGCTGATGGAACGATATTCTTGATTAATAAGTGGCGCGGGACTCGGTCGCTCCGAAGTGTGCGTGTGGGAGACGCTACAAAGATTGCCTCACGACACCCCTGGAATGATACCGCGGCGCCCTGGGGCGTCGCGACTCACAGTTGGGGAAGCCCTGGTATAAACTAAGTTTATGTTTAAAATTTTATTTAGGCTATTAAAAAAAAGCCATAAATGAAATTACTCAACCCTCAAATCTTTCATAATTATAAATAGAATAGTAGGTATTTGACATCAAAATTTTGAAAAACAAAACACCTTTCATATAAACTTTACGATTTTTTAATAGTTGTACGAATATGTAAATAATCATTTTTATCATCCCCTGTAAAGTTTTCATTTTGTGGCTTGAACGGTTTTACCAAACCACAGTTGATAAATGAATTTATACAACAATCAAAGTGAAATAAAATTTGATTACAATAAATTTATATGATGGCACCTGTGGAGTGTTGTTGAAGTTGCAAAAATTTATTCAGTTTCTTATATATTATGATAAGTAAATTGTGTAGTAATTAATAAAATAGGATGAATGTGCCATTTTGACATGTTAATTAAATTATTTTTGCATGATATTGAAATGCACTATTTAATGATGTAACAACTTACCCTTTGAAACGCATATCTGTAAACAAATGTATATTCAAGTAATTTATGAGAATGTTAGACAATTTCTCAAATTGAAAAATATCTGTGGTCTTAACTCAATATAAGATAAGTGGTATTTTTGTGATAAGGACATCATTTTATTGAGATGTGTATTTGATATAACTATGACTATGATACATAGCTCCATTTAATGGTTCCATGGCGTGCATACTTATATACAATGTGCACTCGGTTTAGAGAAAACACGGTACACTTAATATATAACTAATTGACCCCGAGGGATGTGCTCTGTGCAGAGAGGATGTATAACAAAAGTATAAAACATATTTTCATTCCAATGCATCCTGCCTCTATATATACTGTAAATACCAGCGCATAAGTTTCATATTCATACCAACTTATTATTTTTAATTTGAAATTTATAAATAATGCACAAGAAATTATAATTTTGTAGTAAATACCATTTCGGGGGGCCAATTGGCGGCAGATGAACTGTCAGGTCACCCTATTTAATATAAAAGGTCTACCAAACCAAAAAACCAGAAGAACTACAATTTTTCGATTTAGGGTGAAAATTTACAGTTCTAATTTGTTCACAGAAACATCAGTTTTGCACTACTTCTCATATTTTAATCCAAGATCACAGAATTGATCATAATATCAATCTATTATAATATTTTGTAAGCTCGTGAGTACCCGCTATACAATTTTGCTGGTGTTCGTACACGGCGCTATGCAGCAGCTGTGGGTTTGAAGTCTGGTAGCGTGCTATGCGTTGCAGCATTCGTGTCTGCTACTATTCGTTTGACATTTGACAGAAACGGCGTCTGAATATGAAAGTAATGTTAGATTTGTTCTGGCAGTGGAAAAAATGCGTGTTTATATAACTATACTTTACCAGAATACATAAAAAAGGATTTAGTGGAGAAGGCATGGATTGATGTTGGAAAAAAAGTCATTTGACATTGTGTTAACTCCACAGCTGCACGTGAAAAATGATCAAGTTCAGTATATTTGGGGTAGCGCCGAGTAGTGAAACCAACATTAAAGAGTAGTAAATCTGCAGGGTACTTGTGGTTGCGTCACAATCACGTACTTTGTAAATATCTCCTTGAACGGAGGGCCTAAGAGTGACAAATTAATTGCAAAATATTTTTTTATGTTAAAGAAAATAAATACATACTCCAATGAAATGTAGTGTCAAAATAAAACAGTTGATGTCAAATTAAATCTGTCTGGCCTTTGTTGCAAATAAATAATATAGATTGCTTTTTGACTGTTATCATCTTACAATTTATTATAGTTTATTTGAAAATTGAAATTGATTACATTCTGGTACAGATTTATTGTCCCAAACAGCAGCTTAAGCTTTTACGCTGTGTGTTTTTATGAAAATTCAAGTTCACAATGGAGAATATTTTAGTTGTATTATGACTGAGGAGACTGCTGAAAACTAAAATTTTACTTAGCATTGAGGAATGAAAATTATTGTATTTCTTGTCAATTTGAAAGTATTTAACATTAACCATTTCAAATGCAAAACTATTCTTTGCAGCAGGAAAACAAACAGAATATTCAGTAATTCGCAGCCGGCTAGCGTTGTAATTGTGCAGAGACCTGGAATATTCAGTAATTCATGCTGCCGGCTAGCGTTGTAATTGTGCAGAGACCTGGAATATTCAGTAATTCATGCTGCCGGCTAGCGTTGTAATTGTGCAGAGACCTGGAATATTCAGTAATTCGCTGCCAGCTAGCGTTGTAATTGTGCAGAGACCTGGAATATTCAGTAATTCATGCTGCCGGCTAGCGTTGTAATTGTGCAGAGACCTGGAATATTCAGTAATTCATGCTGCCGGCTAGCGTTGTAATTGTGCAGAGACCTGGAATATTCAGTAATTCATGCTGCCGGCTAGCGTTGTAATTGTGCAGAGACCTGGAATTTTCCTTATTATTTTTTGAACTGTATAAGTATGCTAAGATGATATTTCACCTAACCTTTACAATTTTTTTGCACAATGTATATTAGTGAAATTTTATGTATTACATATTATGCGACACGGGGATAGTTGCCAATGGATCAAATATACGACAGCTGCGTAGATCGTCATGATAAGAGTCAAACGCATCGTACTGAGCAATAAAAAATTGTGTTTTCTAAAAACTATGATTCCTAATTAAATTTGTCATATTAGCTAAATTTCCTTCCTAAAATGAATATTCAAGTAAATATGTGAGAGTTCAAAGTGAAGCTCTAACAATTTGCACAAATTTTACAAAAATGTTATTTGTTAAAAAAAATTGCATAATATTTTGTGTGTGAAAATTTTTAAATCCTGAAAAAAGTTTTATTGCAAATTGTGAAAATTTCAGGTCTGTAGGTGAAGGTGAAGGAAAAGGGTTGGGAGTACAATAATTAGCATACGGCTGTGGGAATAGTTTATTGTGGTACTGTGCATTGATTTGCATCCACTTTAATAACATCCTAAATATTATAAATATAAGGACAGATTTATTAGCTGACAAATACTTCCATGTTGACAGAATGTGAGACTGATTGTTATTTAGAAATATAAAATTAGAAAATCTCTGATATTCCCGGACAAACTTCTGAAATGCAATATTTCCAGCATAATATATTGTCTCGGGATTTCTAATGTTTTTGTAAATAATATTATCTTGTGGAATAATATTATTCCTGGTGATATTATGCATATGTTTTTGTAAATAATATTATCTTGTGGAATAATATTATTCCTGGTGATATTATGCATATGTTTTTGTAAATAATATCATCTTGTGGAATAATATTATTCCTGGTGATATTATGCATATGTTTTTGTAAATAATATTATCTTGTGGAATAATATTATTCCTGGTGATATTATGCATATGTTTTTGTAAATAATATTATCTTGTGGAATAATATTATTCCTGGTGATATTATGCATATGTTTTTGTAAATAATATTATCTTGTGGAATAATATTATTCCTGGTGATATTATGCATATATTTTTAATGTGACAATTAAATTTTATGGATTTTCATATATTTTATAATTTGTTTGCATGAATCGTTTTTGTAAATATAAAATATTTAAACATAAAATTTGTATTATTGATTATTATTAATTCTCGCTTTCCTATAATTGATGTTCAATCATAATTATAAAATATATTACGAGCACTAGGAAATCTTATAAGAATAAAACTTATTGTCGCAACAAGAAAAGTGCTTTTCCCTAGAAAATAGTAGAAAAATAAACGACTTAAGACTGTCATACCAGCAAATCATAATTCCGATTCCGACTACAGCGCTCACACATCAGCGGTCGCGAGCGGACGTTTTTTGAACTAGATTTAGTTCCGCTGCAAGTTTGGTATCGCGTATCTACTAGGACTATCTCACGTGGAGCTAGGGCTGGCTACAGTATGGGTCAGGTGAAGATGAATTCTCGTTTCCAGAATTTTAATTAGTAGTAGGTAGTTATTTGTAATTTGTACATCGATGTGCATAAATATAAATAGATACAAGTGAAATGTGTAAACACAGTAGGTATAAAGTAGATACTTACATGAATGAACAATTACTTAGTTATAATTTTTAAATGTTTTGTTTTTTAATTGTACTTTAACCAACTTTAACCGAGTAATATTCAGTTGGATTGTAAAAAATGTCTCATTTTGAAATATTTATTCGTGTGCACTCTTGTGCGGTATTAATATAACAATTATTTACAAAAAAAATCCCCATCCCCATCCCGTTCGCATGTCTTTTTTTGTAACCATCACCACTTTTCGTAACAATCACCACTTTTCGTAACGCATTCACCAGTTTACCCCATGTGTCGAGCATGCGTAAAGAAGTTTTACTTTAAAAAAATGGGGCAGTTGGGACTCTTGTATCGTATAATGAGAGACAAATAAAAACATTTATTTTTAAATATAAAAGTTTTTGCGTAAAAATATTTAATGAAAATGAAATTCGGTCAACCCTGTAGATTTTACGAATAAGAAACAAGGAATTGTATTTATTTACAGTTTCGTTTCCAAAATAGTATTTTAAACTGTTGTGATTCAGAGCGGCGCGGACACGTCCTCTTCTGGCCGCTTTTCGGGCCGTAATGAACTGTGAAATTTCTGTTACGGCGCTATGATAAAAATCGTGAAATGCAAAGCTGTAAATTAATTAATATTAAATACTTCCTAAAATTATTTTTCGGTCAAACTTATTTATGATTTGTCAATAATGTCTTAGCACAATAAGTATGTAAAAAAAATATGAAATATATTAGTTTATAAGTGCGCAAATAAATACACAAACTTATTTTCGTCAAGAAACACATGTACGTATATATTTTTTAATGATTTTATTCTAAAACATGCGTTTGCTAGATAATGTATTGATTTAATTTACTGCATGATTATGTGATTTGAAATGGGTGTGGTATAATATGAAATCTTTTTTGAAAATTTAACAAATCTGCCAACGACCTATGGTATAACCTTATTATGCTAAAAATAAACATTTTTTCTCAAAATTTAAAACATGCGAATGCTAGATAAAAGAATAATCTTTCGAAATCCATTTATAATTTTTTGTGGAAAAGAGTCAATATGTCTAAAATCTGATTTAAAAATGACATATTTCTGGTTTTCTCTGGTTATGTCCTCTTAACCTTTTTTTTTAATTTTTCACTCCGAATTAGACTCTTGCGATCTCCTGCATCTCATCGATTTCAAAGTACCAAATTGAGCAACTAGGCAAAATATAGGGGGGTCCAACCATAACGTACGATGTTAATTGTAAATAAAACAAAAAGTTTTCAAAGAATTATCTTAATTTTTTTTATTATGATAGAAAGATCTATGACAATTATGTGCGAAAAAAAATATCGGCCAAATGCTCGCCACGGCTTCAGTGGCATACCTCTATCCGATGGTCCATATTTTCAACGACACTGAGGCGTAATGTCATTAATGCGCCGAATTATCTCATCCTTTAGTTCTTGAATTGTTCTTGGCTTTGTTATAAAGTAAGATTATGTAAAACCAATAACAAACAAACCAAAATACAGTTATTATTGATTATGATTATTAATTATTATTTTTGTTAATATTTTCACCAACAGTGAGTGAGTGGTGAGCAAAAAGTATTATCGGAGTAATGTGTAGGTATTTATGATTATGCAATAAAAGTGATAAGGGAATGTACCCATACTACGTGACAAACTTTTTGCAATTTTTAACCCCCCCCCCACCCTGGTGATTAAAAATCTAAGCCCCCCGCCGCTCAATGTGACCAAGCGTCGTATTTTGAAGACCCCCCCCCTCTGAACGGGTCATGTAGTATGGAATTTCCCTAATGTAGGTAATGTGCAAAGTTGTATGAATCTGTCAGCTTTTATTTAATTGGGTCGCCACTGGTCGATGGACCAGGCTAGCAGTGGGAAAAGCAAAATCCTCTATCAGGGCCTTGGGAAATACATACTTTATAGTCAATGCTAAGGATTAAAAATGATAAACGGTATTCATTTGAATAACAAATTAAATTTATGAATTAAACACAGTTATAGAAGATCTACCGCCCAGGGTGCTGCGGTCCAACATTCGTCTTCCAGTGATGAGCCGGGTGCAATGGGTGTCTGATAATGAAAACCAGTGCCACAGACAGGGTAGCCGCGTTCCATGTAAAGAAAACAGTCCGGCAGACGCTTTATCGGGGGATCTCCAAGTTTGATGATAATATTATTATATTTCCCACTCGCTGCGGGACGATACAGCTAAGTCGCTAGCCCGGTCAGTTATTTAGTTTAAGGATTCAACGAAATAAAACCTGATCCAGATCCACGGTACACGCGGTCGACATTCTAAAATGATCCGTTGAGGTCAAGAGGAAAATACTCGGCAACAAGTTTTCGTAACACAGATAATTAATAGGACAATTCGCTTATGGTTTCAAGCCATTTTAAATACGAAATTAGCGGTACACGCGGTGACAAACACTTTACGTTACGTAAGATTACTACATAACTAAAATTATTTTTAAATGATTCTACGTTTAATATGAAAACGGAAAAATTATGTCGACTTTCGGAATGTAGTCTGCCTTCCTAGGCTCCACTCCAACAAGTGAATCAGCTTGCGTTTTCAAACGTCTGATATCTATTCTTTCGAAAAAATAATGGAATCTTTTAGCTTCCACGTTTAAAACAGATTTTACTGACGTTTCACCTAGACAATAGAGAACTCCAGTCCAATTTTTTTTAATGAATAATGACCTTCTAACTTAAATATCTGCATTTTTATTTTTATTTTTAGAGTTAGTTTTAATAGTTAAAATAATTGTCAAAGTTTTAATTTTTCAAGACCCCCCGAAAACCACCGTATGTATGGTGAATCGTGTGACGTCATCACTCCTGAAAAATTAGTATAGGATCAGGCAATCAGCTGATCTACTGCCGCCATTTTGAATTCCGTTATTTGAATGTTTTCAATAATAGAGATAAACTAATAAGAGATACCTTTATTTTTGAAACATTATTTAGGCCTAAATAATGTTTCAATTAACACAACAACTGAATCTCTATAAACAGTATGTAAATACACGAATAAATTAATACGATGGCTTGTGTCATTTCATACATTCCCATACAATGACTTTACGGTGACGTCATGACACGTCGAACAGTGACGTCACCTTGACGGTGTATTTTTACGACCCGATTAAAAATGGACTTTTTAATAATAAACTCTGCGTTTAATATTACTAAATAAAACTTATATATTCAGAATCAGCGTTTATTGGTCTATATTTCTATATGAACATATTTTTTTAAAGTCAGATTATTATTCACTGGAGTTCCTTAATACCAAAAAAGCACCTGACTAGACTCTTGTGATAAAATAAACATTGGATTTATTTATATCATAACAATATTATAATTTGAGATTTTACTCATAAAGTTAAAAATTAAAAATAAATATTCATCCTAGACTTGCAGAAGAGTCAATAGATGGCGCATAATAAAAATAAAATGGATAAAAATTTATCCAGGTACTATCCAGATAGCTTTTAGTTCTGGTTGAATCTTGCAATCATATATAAAGATAGCAGCCAATAAAATGTGCATTAAGAAAATAAAGATAATGTTGGTAGTTCTTAGTCGAAGTATGATACAGTTAAAAGTGACCGAATTTGATATCGACACCTTAGCTCATTTGGTAGAGCACTTGCCATGTAAGCAAAGGGTCCTGGGTTCGAGTCCCAGAGGTGCCAATATCTTTTTCTGACTTTTCTGTCTCCTATTCAATAAAAATGCAATAGTTTGGACAGATATCAACCAATTTTAATTATTACTTTTGCAATTATATGAGAAAAATTTGGGAGGCGGGTATGGATACCGCCACCCGGGAACAATTTATTGGATAACCAACACCTCTGTCACCAACACCTATGGTCACCCCAAGTGGTTCGCTACGTTTGGTGACTTAGCAGGGGCGCCTGAGTTCATGGGGTCAGGTTTGTCCATATCTTGGTGGCGGATGTGTCTGCCACTAACAGCGTGGCAGGCTGGGTCGGGAGAGACTGGTTGAGGGAGATCTTTTGACCTCCAGCAAAACTCCCTCGGAACATCGCCTTGCATCGCAGTGGAAAGGATGGATTCATTCGTCTGTTACTCCTGGAGCAACTGACCCCCAAATTTCTACCCACCCCTCATGCCTTTTTCCCTCCCCTGAAAAGACCCTCCACTCAGCATCCCCAAAGATGAAATAAGCCCTGTAGTGTCTGACCGAAACTAGTTTTTACGGCCGAAACCGAAACTTCCATATAAGGTCATTTTTTTTTTATTAATATTTGTTTCATTTACATTTTCATAATGTAACATAATATTGCTTACATATTTTTATACACTCTCCTAAGAAAGCAAATGCTTGTTTTCATGTTTTCGTGGAAAAAAATAGTCAACCTTAACTGATCAGCCTTTATTTTGAAATGAAATATTAATCATTCAGTCTCTGATATTTGAATTAATAATAAACATAACATAATTATCCCCATTTCAAATAAATTATTTACACTTTTTGAAATCGTAATCGCAAATCGCTTCGTAAATAATATAAAAAAAAAAAAATAGTAGGTATTACCTATTTGAACATTATTAACCCTTTGAGGAGTATTGCCGCATACGTGCGGCAGCACGACTTTATTTAGTTTTTTCTATGCCGTGTTTGTAATTTCGATTAAATTATGATTTATAGATAATACAAATATATTTGTCAAACATTTTTACACGTTCTTACCAAATTGTTACATATTTCATGTTTTGTTGAATTAAAAGTTTTCAAAAATTTTAAATTTTTTTATATATACATATAAAAAGAAATGTACAATAATGAAGCGATAATACCAAAAATAAAAAAAAATGGACTAATCCAGTGGCTCTCAACATTTTACAAATAGTGTTTTCAAAAATTATTTTTTTTATTTATAAAAAAGAAATGTATGATAATAAAAAGAAAATACTAAAAGAGAAAAAATATGTATTTAAATAAGGGCTTATAATAAGTTGGACAAATTTGGTGGCTCTCAACATTTTACTATATTTATACAAATTTAGGTTCCGTATGTTTGTGCCCGCAAACCTCGGAAAGTAATCGATGGATTTACTCAAAAATTTTACAGAACATTGCATTTTAGTAGAAGAATGTTTGTATATACACGGATACATACATACATGTATGTATCCGTGTTTTGAGGAATACCACATGAAAAGAATTTTTTTTTTGCTAGTAATTTAAATCTTACATTATTCACATGTTGAGAACCATTAAGTTTATACCTTATTTTGATTTTTGTATTATGTTTTTATTACGGCACTTTTCTGTTTTGATGAATAATTTTTTTTTTTGAAAACACTATTTGTAAAATATTGAGAACCACTGAATACGTCCACTTTTTTATTTTTAGTATTATCCCTTTATTACATTTTATATTTATTTTCATATAAGTAAAAAAAAAAAAATTAAATTTGAAAACTTTTTATTTGCAAAATGTTGAGAGCCACTGAAACCGAAACTAGGCCGAAACCGAAACCGAAAGTTCGGTCGGACTCTAAAGCCCTGAATGGAATTATTTTCCTTAGGGCCTCCTATAGAGATTATGTAAAATAAGGAAAGATTGATATTTTATGCTTCTAATAAAAAAACTACACATTATTTACAACTATAAAAATATAAGATTATATCACTTCACAATTGTGTTTTCCTGCGCAAAGTCCATGTAGCCCTTTTTACAGCAGCGCACATGAGGTTGGATCGCTTTATCTCATTTGTTTTACCGTACACTACACACTGGCATAAATTGCACCCGGGTAATTTTTCTAAACAAAACTTTTTATTGGATGAAGCTGGTTGTATTGTTCACTATTTTTGCGAGCCATGCAGTACTTTTCAATATCTTCTATAATTTCGGATATAAACTGAATTCTGGTAATTTTTTTTCTTGTATTGGATTTACACCATTTTTCCGAATATGTTAATAAAAATATGCATTGAGAAGAAAATGAAGATAATCTTGGTAGTACTTAGTCAAAGTATGATACGTTAAATATGACCAAATCGGATAGGGACACATTAACTCAGTTGGTAGAGTTGTGCCCCCACAAGGCCTCCAAGGTAGAGTTTGCTCTCGGCAGGCAATCAAGACAGATGTGCTGCGTGGCATATGACAATTTTATTACGGGAGAGTGGTATAACAATCGTTTTAAATTATTATTTTTTTAGCTTTATGAATCAGAATCAATATTATGGAACCCGAAGCATCGCCTACACAAAAACAAAGTGTGACGCTTGGTTAAGAAGTTTAGCATGTATGAATAAGCCGGTGGATGAATTAAGAATTAAATACATTTTCTATTGGTCATATTGGAAAAGTATATAAAAATAATGCAATAATGATTTTTTCATTTATATATGTACATACTTCCATATAGTTGTAGGCAACTGATAATACATCCGTATATATCCTGAAATAGGCCGTGCCATGAGAGTATAGTGCAGGTGTGTCAGGCCCATTAATTCATCTACACCAAAAAAATAATTTTCAGTAAAAAATTACTAGTTTTATGTATTATTTGAGATACACATTGATAGTAATAAATAACTTACAGTTGTTGAATATATCCAATATTATTCAAGTTTCTCCCCAGCGTCTCTCCAGTCTCCTGTATTTTGTTTGTGGCCCACGGGGGGAAACTTTATAAAAAAATATGATAGGCGATGTTTGGAGTGGAATACCTCATAAACGGGTCACGCAGTATGGGTACGTTCCCTTACCACATTTCGGGTAAGCGACATTTTTGTATTGAGCCGTGAGGTGAGCCGTCCAGCATGGGGACGGTGAAAGTCCATCTGTCCGCGCAGGCCGCAACGCACGCAATGGATTTTTCTATATCTTTATATAGAAAAATCCGTTGCCCGTACCGACCACCGGTATTTGCCGATAGTGATGGACACTCACCTTTATAATACAACATGGAGACTTCAAATACCTCATACAAATTCACAGAATTGAGGGGAAAAGGGGCGGGGGAGGGTGCAGTTTTTTTAAAATGTATTATGATGTGAATTCTGCACAAGGATTGAAGGAAAGTTGTGATGAAGTGGGGGGAGGGGAGTGTGTGGCACGAGGCGAGAAGGGGCTGAGAGGGATGGTGAGGTGGTCAGTTTTGTTTAAGCTTATTTAATTTTTTATTATATGAATACCGCACAAGGGTCCCAACTGCTCCCAACCGGCTGGAGCCAGTTAGGGACTCAACACTGACACAACCATAATACAAAACTCTGCGCACTTGAAGTGATATATCACAAAACTGCGCTGTTGTGTTTTATACTAATGAAGCACTTGCGAAAGATTTTATGAAGATTTATTTATACTTTATAGTATTTATAAAATAATTCCCGACTTATATTATTACGGACTGGAATGATGATTCTTTATAGGAATCCAAGTTCAGAAAGAGGGTGAATATAGATGGGCCAGTGAATTTATAATAATTTCAAATTGGTCTGCTTGGAGGTGGTAAAAAACAATGCAATTATTCATTCTCTTTATGCATTTGGATTCCTATAAAGAATCACCATTCCCGTTCGTAATAATACAAGTCGGGAATTATTTTATAAATACTATAAAGTATAAATAAATCTTCATAAAATCTTTCGCAAGTGCTTTATTAGTATAAAACACAACATTTGAGTAGTAAATGCATCCTAGTACCATTGCTGTAAATTAACTCCCCAGAATAAAAATTCGACAAAGTTCACCTCTTCACAAAGTTATGAACTTCCCCCGGGAAAAATTTTTAACTTTCTGATTTTGAAATAATAATATAAAGTTTATCCATTCGTTTATTTTTGTTCAGCCATTAGTTTTGTTTATCAATAATACAGAAAAACTTAGTACTCCTAAAAAAAGGAAGTATCTGAACCCGGGACTCATTTTTCAGAAGATTGGCTCACTTATTACTTTGTTTTTAGGTGGTATTATTTACCCCGACTCGATTTAGCTCACTATCCCCGAGCAGGTACACTTAGTCTGTGGAAGACATGCGCAATGTTTATATTTATCATATGTTTATGTATTCAGCATCTTTCTCTATGGTCTGGGTGTTGTTGATAGTGAAGGACGCGGAATGCTCTCGCCGTGTATTGGATAACATTTACTATACGATTTTAAGATAAGGTAGGATTTTTCACTATTTTATACCCCTTGCCGAGATTCAATTATGTTTTCTTGTATGATTCGTCGTATTTTATACAGCTGTTATGTTATAATCGATGATTTATTGCTAAAATGCTGGATCATCAGTGCACTATAACAATGGCTGAAAGAAATTTGACCTATATATTCGTCGCATATTTAGTAGTTTATGGCAAAGGCAGTGAATTATTTTGCAATGGAGATGATATGTGAATCGATTTGCGATAATTTGGTTCGCGTGCAGGATCGTTTTACTGTATAAATATGTGTCCACGTAGTATGCCCACGTCGTGAGAAAGCTATCTGCTCTGTGATTCACGTATGTCTAAATTTGGTTAAAGTTCGTTTGCATATTTTACTTTTCCAGAACCTCCAGGTTTTGTGGTGAGCCGTCCCTTGCCTTCCGGGTGCACTCATATAAGGTCATGTGACAAAATTGTGTTTAAAAATGTCCGCTTAATTACGTAATGTACACATTTGTTTGAGTTTACAGCTCGTGTAGTGTTACATTTTGGTTATGTTTGCCTCTCGTGTTCAATATGTATTTTGGCATCTGCGGGATGAAGCGAGGATTCCTGCTAACTAATTGCACAGCGGAAGGGGTTTCTTTCAGGAATGTTTCAGGAAATGGAGGAAATTAAAAAGTGAAAATTCGTCGTCGAAATTAGATGTGTGGACGAGAAGAAGTAGATCACATGTCATGTTGTGCGCGGGTGCTCCGATGTGCGCGTGTTGATACATTATCTGTTTATTATAGTTTATACTAGCATCTACTGCTATTCCTAACAAACTGATTGTCTCACCAACTCATTAATTAATACATATTCTAATAAGTAATTGTATTGCTTGCGCCTCGCATCGTAACCAACCGATTGACTGTCCTTCACGAATTCTCAATTCTCACCTCACGGTCTTATCACTGAGAAATATTTCTTATCAATGATTCTATTGCCCACTGCCCGGCCACACTGTGTGAGATACATTATTATTTATTATGCTGCTTACTGCTTATTCCCTACAACATGACGCGGTTGAATTTCAAGAATAAATATATCCTTGCCACTCCGCGTGTTTTTATTTGATTATAATATCGCAATGTGTTTAGTTGTATGGAAATATAAACCAACAGTGCACCATATTAGAATACAGGTCCCTATCACTAGGTGACAACTTTACTTTACCGTAATTATTACAACACGTGTCCGCGTGATAACGTTGTATCCATTTTGTGAAAATATTTTTAGAAAATGCTTTTCCCACAGGAACGGAACGAAATTATTTTAGTTTCAAGAAGCGTTCCGTTTGTGTGTGGACTGTGGAGTGGGCTATTTATAACCGGACTGCAGCATTTTATAACGAGTAATATTTCAAATGCCTTTACGAAAAGAAATTTATCTTTAGAAATATTAAATGACACCACAAGCATACATTTATTTAAACATTTTCAGTTCGCAATAATGTACGTAGGTACCTACCCACCCTATGATGTTGATATTGAGTGAAGCAACGATTTCCCCCGGTTTTTCAAATCTATGTTTACCCATTCAGATTACAAGAAATGCATTCTTATAAAATATTGTGATAGAATGATCTTTCTTCTGTTGGCAGCATTGCTAATAATGCTAACTCTGTTTTCCTTTCATGATGAGATTATGAAATCTGTTTTTGTAAATACAGTCGTTACATTTAAATTGGCGGGTCAATCCGGATGAAATCAATCTCAAAACAACACATTTACTATGTTATACTAGTTAAATAATAGTTAATAGAGGTAATCAAATTATGATTAAATAGTTTTCATACCTAGGCTAGATACATCAATATTATCTACTAGTTCATTACACTGCGGATATCTTCTATCTAGGCATTTTTTATAAAATAAAGAAGAGTGCATTTTTTACATAAGCCTCCACAAAAGAGGCTCCGAGGAAAATAATTCCTCTCAGGGCCTGTCATCTTTGAGGATGTTATGTGGAGGTCTTTTTAGGAAAGGAAGGAGACTTAGTTCTGGGAAGGAAAAGGTATGAGGGGTGGGTAGGAATTTGGAGGTCATTCTGTATTCTGTGCAGGAGTGACGGATGTATGAATCCACCCCTCCCACTGCGGTACAAAGCGATATTTCGAGAGAGTCCTGCTGGAGTGGTCAAAAGGTGTCCCTCAACCAGTCTCCCGATCCGACCTGCCGCGCAATTGGTGGACAGACGCATCCACCACCAAGACCCGGATAAACCTCACCCCATGTACCCGGACACTCCTGCCAAGTCGCCAAACATAGCGAACCACTAGAGTGGCCTATGGCAGAGGTGTTAGTTATCCAATAAATGGTTCCCGGGGCGGCGGTACCCATACCAGCCTCCCAAATTGAATAGTGGTGGACGTCGGGCGGGCTGCGTGAATTTGATTTGCATCCAAATCTACAGTTTTATTCAGAGATAACTAAACGAGGGAAGGTCACTGCCTACATTAGATTTCGAAAAAAACTGCATAAAACCCGGGCAATACCGGGCCCAGTAATACAATAAAATACTAAACACTACTTTAACGATATTTTATTTTATAAGAGGTTGACTGCAAAGAATTTATTTTAGTGAACATGGCTATTTATCATTAAAGTTATTGCGCCTTTAACTTGTTTGTTAATAATGACTACTATATTTTTGCTAACAATTGGTATGTAATATTTAAAATAAAATAATTTTACCATGATAAATTTATTTTTATTAGGTACAATGATTTCTTTTAAAATAACAACAATAATTTCGGACTTGCTTCTACAAACCTCGTGATAGAAATGACGCTGCAAATAGATGCATTTTGTTTTCGCAACGCCATGCCAGAGCCCACTAGTGGTCCGCGGACCACTGGTTGGGAAACCCTGTCATAAACGAACGGACCGATTATGATGCGTTTTTTTAAGAATACATTTAGCTAACTCCGAAAATACGTGGACAATGATCGAGGTGTGGTGATGGTCTTGTAATTAGCGCTCTCTTTGCTGCGAGATAAATAATAAATCTATGCTCTGTCGAATTGCGAAACGGTAAACGTACTACCCAACTCGATGATCCCAAAGCTCAGTTAGGTGTTAGGTATAACTTCAATGAAGTCAAATTCGTTTTCAGAACCATGATTGCTTTATACGGGCTTAGTGTACGAACAAAAACAAAGCGGGTTTCGGTTTTCTGATTAGTCAGCGCATGGGCGGCCGACTGGCGCAGGCGTGCTGACAAGAATGTTTGTATGTCAACGTATCAGACCGAACATAGTGAAGGCAAGTTCAGATTTGTGTCCGCGCGAGGCGGCACCGATAAGCTTTACCGGAATGAATTCTTAATTCCGGCTCGCCGGTGACGCCGGTCAGAATCTGATATCAAAATGAGCGACCTGTTAATTGCCGCTGTTTTCAATCAATCGCCAATCTGGGATAAGAGAAATACATTCCATAGCACCAGAAATGTTGTTGACAAGTGATGGAATGAAATCAACACGATAAAATTTTGAAATAACCTCAAATGTCACAAGTGAATTCCTTTCAGGCACGTACTTAACATATTATCATGTTCTCCTGGGGTTTTTTTTTTCATATTTAAAGATACCAATTACCAAATAACGTTGTTTTATTCCTTAATTTCAAGAAAGGCTTCTCCAAGAGTAAATAATCGTAGTCTACGAACTCGACATTTCGTAAAAACTGACAGCTGCTGTCAGGCTACCGCGCAGGTAGCGCAAGTTTTATCCGCGTTCTGTTTGTCCACATCTCGGCGTCAACTGCCGCCGGCGGAACAGGGCACTGAACGCCGTTAATCTGAAAACCGAAACCAGCTTTGTTTTTGTTCGTACCCTTAGATCGAGATTTATACGGGACTACAGAATTGTGGAGGAAGCAGAAAAAACGTTGTTCACAGGATATTGTTTTTATTATTTTATACCCTTAGAAATGTTATTTTGTTTTAAAGATTTAGACCTAAACATACTTTTTAGGGTTTCGTTTTATTGCTTCAATAGTGCCATCCGCACAGCCGCACAGCCGCACAGCGTTCCAACCAGTGTATTTTCTCCGCACATTCCTCGGAGGATCGAATGCAACCGACCTGATTTTAATAAGTGGAAGGCGAGTACAAACTGAAAGATCTTCATACAAAAAGTTTAAATTTAAAAAAAAAAAATCATTTTCAGCTGCAACAACATCAATAAGGTAGTATTTTTCAATCTCAGCATTCTAGCTCACTGAAAACTCACGGACCGCCACTGATATGCGCATGTATGGTCA
The DNA here is from genome assembly GCA_929108145.2 of Limnephilus rhombicus. NCBI lineage: Eukaryota > Metazoa > Arthropoda > Insecta > Trichoptera > Limnephilidae > Limnephilus > Limnephilus rhombicus. Next base: position 41,384,103 of record OV815277.1, on the reverse strand, counting down.
GTGTATGTCTTGTAGCGGATTCACATTAATATCATTTTTGGACATCGAATTACCGCAACAATTAACGGTAATATCCGCCATACCCCCGTTTGGGGGCATACGTTAATTACGTGAGCAGTTTTACTTCCAATCTAGACCCCCTCCTTGGTGAGATAAATTTGGGCCACTTCGTATACTCTTTTCAAGTAACATGAGATTTTGCTGAACCCCCCCCCCCCACCCGTTTTGAGCTCACGTAATTAATGTATGCCCCCTTTGAATGGACGGATTTAACGGTCAGCATTTCAGAATATGCTGATTGCCGCCCCCCCCCCCCCCTCCTCGAGTGGCCCACCCAAGCTCAGTAATATTTTTGATCCTACCAAACCATTTGGGTTTGGAACCCTGTTTTCGATTATATATATTTATAATATTTAATAATGGCAACTGAGATATCCCCCCTTGTGTGTTTAATCAATTAACTAAAATGTAACCTATGTATGTAAAATATAAACGTGCCAAAATTTCGTTCTTGAAAGACAGGCAACATTTTCCCAATATGATGCCGCCATCATAGTGATGAAAGGCTGTAAAAGTATACGCGACTGAATATTAATCAAAAATTTTCGTTCCGAATTACAAAAATGAACAAACACGATTATTGGTATGACCCTATGTCCTATACGTAGAAATATTTCCGGATATATAATAATTTATATCCCACCTCATTCCCCCTCACAACAAACCCCAATGGTTGCCATACTCATTGACTCTGGGAAATAATATTGGAAAAATGCCGATTTAGGAAGTCCGAGAACCCCCTCTATAAACTAATGAGTTTTTATAAAACACGTTCATTTTTAAGAAACTTATATTAACTTAAGTTTTTTAAAGCATCTGATATAACCAATAAAATTATTATTATTAGCGGAAATTTATTTATAAAATATAAATGTAAAAATGTAACACAAACATTTTATTGGTCTATTCTTGTTTAAGTACCTACATGTGAATATTCATAGATTTTTTTACCGTAACTCCAGAGCAACAAGAATCGGCAGTAAATAGTGGGTAATACCAACACCAACATTTTAATATAATCATCATCATAATATTTATTCTGAGAACAAATCGCCCTCTCGGTTATTTCCATAAGAAAACCTGTTTCGATTTAATTCTTTAAATCTATTTATCATTATTCGCGGCTATCTCAATCTGTATCAACTTGTTAATGTACTCTTTTGAAGCTGGATTGCGAAAATTACTTGTTACCCATCACTATTATATATTTGTTCAAGAGATTGGGTTTATTCGGATTGAAAGCATAACGCTGTTCCACTTATTACATTTGGACTTAATGCGGGCGTCTTCAGCCCGTCTCTGTAGCTCTATAATATTTCACCATAATTCTACCAGTACTACAGTAAAGTAAATTCACCACATTTTTACGCCAATTGAGGGCAAATAATGGAAATATTAAATAGATGTCTTTATATAAATAATATGCTGCGAGTGATGGGTAGATATTCTCGGTGTAGCCCTGGTAAAAGACCACCATTCAGATTTAGTGACCAGATCTGAATACTTGGGTTCTTTCCAACCTTCCTATTTCTACTATCGTGGTACGAGAACACAACAGAATGAAGTTGGCAGGAAAACACTTCTTTTCAGAGGCCCCGGTTTGCCCCCCCCCCCCCCTAGATCCGGGGCTGATTGGGGATGCCCCACAGGGATAGTCCCACTAGCTACAGACAGGCAGTGAAAACTCTTGTATGTTATTCACATTTCAAACAAAGTTATCGTCCGTACAGGGATGTTATGGAGCTCCGTAACCGTAACCGAAACCGAAACCGAAATAAATGTTTCGGATAAAGGCGGAGTATAAATGACAGGTTACGGCAGGTATTTGTTTATCTTGCCCGGCCGAGCCGTCACTTGTCACACAAGCTTTTGCTCAATTTTGACTACAATTAAGGTTAAAGTTTATTAATAAACATTTTGTAATAGTTTCATTACTTACAAAATTCATTAAGAACTGTTTTCGTTATTATATATTTAGATTAAAGTAAAAGTGTACAAAGGATTTATTACACTATTATTTTTGGTAATTATAATTAAGTTTTTGTATTTATAAGTGCATACCTTCATAGGTATCTACATAGCACTTAAAGTGGCCATAATAATAGTTATTTATTTGACTGATTGTAAAAACATATCATAATATAATAGACTATAAATAAAAATCAAATCTTGCTATTTGTAATTTAATTTTACTTTTATAATTTAAAAATTCTAATATCCGTAACCGAAATAATCCGAAACTAGCGGATAATCCGAAATAATTTCATATCCATAACCGTATCCGAAACCGGTATAATATTATTCCTATCCGAAATTTCATATCCATAACATCCCTAGTACAGATCGACACATATATTTGGACAGTGCTGGTATGTGGGGATATTTGGGCTACCAGTGCAAAAATGAAATAATTTCATATCCATAACCGTATCCGAAACCGGTATAATATTATTCCTATCCGAAATTTCATATCCATAACATCCCTAGTACAGATCGACACATATATTTGGACAGTGCTGGTATGTGGGGATATTTGGGCTACCAGTGCAAAAATGAAATAATTTCATATCCATAACCGTATCCGAAACCGGTATAATATTATTCCTATCCGAAATTTCATATCCATAACATCCCTAGTACAGATCGACACATATATTTGGACAGTGCTGGTATGTGGGGATATTTGGGCTACCAGTGCAAAAATGAAATAATTTCATATCCATAACCGTATCCGAAACCGGTATAATATTATTCCTATCCGAAATTTCATATCCATAACATCCCTAGTACAGATCGACACATATATTTGGACAGTGCTGGTATGTGGGGATATTTGGGCTACCAGTGCAAAAATGAAATAATTTCATATCCATAACCGTATCCGAAACCGGTATAATATTATTCCTATCCGAAATTTCATATCCATAACATCCCTAGTACAGATCGACACATATATTTGGACAGTGCTGGTATGTGGGGATATTTGGGCTACCAGTGCAAAAATGAAATAATTTCATATCCATAACCGTATCCGAAACCGGTATAATATTATTCCTATCCGAAATTTCATATCCATAACATCCCTAGTACAGATCGACACATATATTTGGACAGTGCTGGTATGTGGGGATATTTGGGCTACCAGTGCAAAAATGAAATAATTTCATATCCATAACCGTATCCGAAACCGGTATAATATTATTCCTATCCGAAATTTCATATCCATAACATCCCTAGTACAGATCGACACATATATTTGGACAGTGCTGGTATGTGGGGATATTTGGGCTACCAGTGCAAAAATGAAATAATTTCATATCCATAACCGTATCCGAAACCGGTATAATATTATTCCTATCCGAAATTTCATATCCATAACATCCCTAGTACAGATCGACACATATATTTGGACAGTGCTGGTATGTGGGGATATTTGGGCTACCAGTGCAAAAATGAAATAATTTCATATCCATAACCGTATCCGAAACCGGTATAATATTATTCCTATCCGAAATTTCATATCCATAACATCCCTAGTACAGATCGACACATATATTTGGACAGTGCTGGTATGTGGGGATATTTGGGCTACCAGTGCAAAAATGAAATAATTTCATATCCATAACCGTATCCGAAACCGGTATAATATTATTCCTATCCGAAATTTCATATCCATAACATCCCTAGTACAGATCGACACATATATTTGGACAGTGCTGGTATGTGGGGATATTTGGGCTACCAGTGCAAAAATGAAATAATTTCATATCCATAACATCCCTAGTACAGATCGACACATATATTTGGACAGTGCTGGTATGTGGGGATATTTGGGCTACCAGTGCAAAAATGAAATAATTTCATATCCATAACATCCCTAGTACAGATCGACACATATATTTGGACAGTGCTGGTATGTGGGGATATTTGGGCTACCAGTGCAAAAATGAAATAATTTCATATCCATAACATCCCTAGTACAGATCGACACATATATTTGGACAGTGCTGGTATGTGGGGATATTTGGGCTACCAGTGCAAAAATGAAATAATTTCATATCCATAACATCCCTAGTACAGATCGACACATATATTTGGACAGTGCTGGTATGTGGGGATATTTGGGCTACCAGTGCAAAAATGAAATAATTTCATATCCATAACATCCCTAGTACAGATCGACACATATATTTGGACAGTGCTGGTATGTGGGGATATTTGGGCTACCAGTGCAAAAATGATAGTTCCTCTTGCCCCTACTTCATTCATTAGTTCTTTTAACGTATGCGGACCGCCAATTAAATTCGCCATTTGCTTTCCTATGGATAGCGATTGAGTTACCAACTGTTTTTTTCAGTTGTTCCATGAGAGGAAGGACTTACACTTGCCTAGTATCGCATATCGCTATTAGATTTGATCGAAATAAAAATTTCGCAATGATGATGAAACATAGTTATGCTATGAAATTTAAGCAAAGAATGATCAGACTTTTGGACCGCGAAACACGCCCACATTGCATTTCTTGTGTACTTTTTCTATGGCCACAACGTCAGAGCTCAGAGGCGAGAGTACACGCCAACTGTAAAAAAACTGGTTAATTTCAATAATACGTTTGACATTGAAATTTTAATGTTTGGACACGCTGGTAAAAATCTGCTAGTTGCTAGTGCAATCATTACTGAAATATTATCTCTGTATCATTTGAGCTGAAATTGTTGCAATAATGACGTAGCAGGTGTTTAAAAAAATCAGAGTATGCAATTTACATATGGTAGAAGTGAAACCTTCAGAAAACTAGAGTAGACAAGAGTGGGGAGGCTACGAAGCATTTTTTTTTTCATTGTGAAAGATGATTTTTTCCATATTTTGGTCGTCAAATTCCAGTGCACCTTTTCCTATACATTTGGTCATCTTATTAGTATTTGTGGTTTCTTCTTCGGAGTCGCTAGATGTCGCTTTCTTTTGTATTTTCTTTTGCTTGTTCATTTTGGAGTGGTTTGAAGATTAGATATTATTTAACAATTTTTTATTTTTTTTATTTCCTTGGTTGGCTGAATGTCTGCAAAGCTTCGTCAGGCGCTTTATGCCACTACACTAAAGGGCACTTGCGCTGGACCGTGGATTTATCGCATTATATTGGAACCGAGTACCCGTGAATAAAATAAATATTTTATTGCTATCCATTCTCTCGCGGTCTAAATCCTATGGATGTATGCGTTTGTCTCTTTTTAGTGTTGCTCGTTTCCGTTTCACCAAGTTTAAAATCACAGCGATGCTAAAGATGTTTTCACTTAAAAAATATCGATTCGTTCATCTTTTAGTTGTGGGTTTAGCCAAAACTTCACATTATTGCGAATACCGTTCTAAAATTCATTTTCACTTTTCAAAGTAGCTCGAAAAGTAGATTATTGGGACAGTGGAATTTCCGTCGTGTATTGTAGCTTTAAAAAATGGTTTAATAGTTTCCCACACGCTCTATTTATTGCAAACAGGCTAAGCAAATAGGTCGAGAGATAAGAGATGACATCACCGAACGTATAGTACCTACCTGCTGGAATATCAAACAACGGGTTAGTTGCGAAACAATGTTCGTTTTTCAAAAGTCGCTCGTCTAATATTTTCATCACTTTTGTATGTTTGTGATGAGAGAAAATGCTAAAATCTTATATGTAAAAATCTCGTGTCACGGTGTTTGTGATCGCACTCCTCCGAAACGGCTTCAACGATTTTAATGAAAATTTTTATGTACATTTGGTAGGTACGAGAATATGTTTTAAAGTATATTTAATACCGCTGGTGATTAGGGTGTCCCTACCCAGAAAATATTTTTCTATTTTTTTGACAACTTTTTTTAAAATATATTTTTTATTTGGCATCAAAAAATACCTATAACCCCAAATTTTAACCCTCATACCCCCACCCTCCCATTTTTTAAACGCGATTTTAGGATTTTTGTATGAACAAATTTAACCGTCTTTCGTATTTCAAACAGAACGAAATTATTTATGGTGTGAATGACAGATGGCGCTACGCCCGCCTCATCGAACTTTCATCCACACATGTGCAAGACATTCACGAGAAGCGTCGCGTCATTTTGGTATTTCATTCGGCATCGAGCTTATTTATGTTGGCTAAAGACGGACTGACAAAAAATATCGTACACTTCTCTTGCTCTTCGAATTCGTATTGATTTTCTTTATTTCATTTTCCTACTTTAGTTGGTGTTTTTTTTGCTTTTATCGGCGTTCATCGTCTACAGTTCTCCATTCCTCTTTCTGTCATAGATCCCATCCCCATATACTTACAATGCATTCGTTATTTTTTATTTAACAACCAAAATATTCACTAGAAATAATTTATATGGCAGAACAACGTTTGTCGAGTCAGCTAGTATTCATATAAATTTCCTCACTCCTGTAACGGAAGTAACGGTGTATTTACTAACGCTTAGCAAAACTTTATTCATCACAAGTGAGGAATTTCATATAGAAAAGGGGAAGATCTCTGCTTAATTTTAAATATAGTAGTCCAAGTAAGAGCTCACAAAGCATTCCAATAGGATGTATTGGGGTAACTTGATTGGTATGATATTGATGGGTGACAATGACCATTATTCTACAATTAATGGGAGTTAGTCTTAATAAGAACCTATTACATGAAAAATGTATGACATTTAAGCCGATTGTTAGCATACAGGCATCTTGTTAAAGACCAGTTTTCAAGGGCGACGCCGCACAGTGATTCGTTTCATACATGCTAGACGCTAAAAACTCTTACACATGATTAAATTTTTTTAACCCTCTATTGAGGTGTAGTCAATACTAATTTTATGAAAATTAGTGTTAAAAAAAGATATATTTTTTCTATCGTTTTTTTAAATTTTTTATAATTTTTAAATAATGTGTTAAGAGTATTTGAGGTTTATAGTAAAACAATTATGTGTAAAAAGTAAAAAAAAGTGTATTTCGAGTGCCATAAATTATAAAGATATAAGCCTTATTTGTTTTTTCAACTTTTTTTCACCACTTGCACTGAGCTTATCAAGTTCAAATGTACTTAAAATTTTGTTAAACATTCCCTTTTTTTTCTTCGGCAAACTTCCATGTCCTGTAAAATGAAAAAAATAATAATAATGTTGATTCGTGCGGGTTAATATAGAAACTGATATGAATAGAATATTAGTTGCACTATTTAAAAAAAAAAGAAAATTATCGTGCGATTTTGAGAGTTTATCTCAGAGAGTACTCTGAGATAAACTCTCCGAGAAGTTAGAAATTTGATATTTTTTAGGCCAAAAAAAAAACACAAAACTTATTTATTATTTAAAAAACAACTAAAATTATTAGTATTGAGAAAAAACTTTAAAACATACCTTCCAAAGTAGCCACCATTTAACAGAATCGAAAAAAAAACACTTTTCAAACTTAGTACACAATTTTAAAAGTCGAGCTGGACGAGCGAATAAATGCAAATGATAATTTCAAAACATATTATTCGACTTTAGGCCTCTGGTATGAGTCAATGCTTGCACTAATCACCCCAATTATTAAGAATGCATTTATTATCCTGTCTATCTGGTAATGTCGCCATGACGTCATTGTTTGGGAATTCAAAAGTTACTTATTAGCGTCTAGCTTGTATGAAACGAATCACTGTGCGCCGTTGTCAAACGCGACTAGCACTGCCAGTCTCTAGTACTAGCCAGTGCTAGTCGCTTTTCAGTTGCCAGATTAACAGGTTGCCATGGTTACGCCTCGCGACCTGGAAAGTTTGTTCATATGTCAAAGCAGGAAAATTTCGATTTTGTTCAGGAGGTATAAAATTGATAAATCTTAATATATGGAACAAAGTCGGGTTAGTTAGACCGATTTTTATGATATTTGATTTGCTGGATTTGTCTCCGTCCGAATAGCAGAATAGCTATTAAAACATTGCGAAAATTCACGAAAAAAATAATTATAAAGAAAACTCTTTATCCCATACATTTTATATAGAACGAATTCTCATCTTTTGAAAGAGCTGTAGGAATATTGTGATAAGTACCTATAATATTGAGTAGTGAGTGAAATCCAAAAATTGAAAAACGTCAAATGTCAATGCGCTGATTGTTTTGCTTTTGTTCTTAAACATATGATGCTGCCCCTGCCCGGACAAACGGTAAACGTAAGTCTGCCACCCAACCCCTCCGTAAGAAAAATACAATAATTATAATAAATGTCCGTCACACCGCACACGCATAAGAAAATGAAACGCAATTCCCGTAAGTAAGTAAAAAAGTAAGAAAATCTACACAACGCCATCTCTGACGCTGACGCTGACAAAAACAAAACACTGACACTGACAGTTGCACATCATAAATAATTGCTAACAGTTATTGGTTCTGAGGCGGTACGAAGTTCGCCGGGTCAGCTAGTTATTAATAAATTATATTTTTGTTAAACGAGCTGATGTAATTACTGAAATCGTAAAGTTGATTTGCGCCGTGAATTGAGTTGCCAACCAGTTTTTGGTTTCTCCATGAGCGAAGGCCCTAAGAGAGGTAGAGCGCGTGCTAAATGAACTAGAAACAAAATGTATTGTAGTGTACCACTGGGTACATTGGTTTCCATTCAAATCCACATCGAAGGCACTTCTAGTGTGTATAATGTATTCAGTGGTTGCGGCTTTGTGAATTCAGGTGTTCTGGCTCGTCTTTGTCCTTGACCAACAGAAATTGCGTATTTATTTTGTTATTTGTTTATGTTCGTCACGGCCGCAGACTTTATCAAGCGGTGGAGGGTGGTTGTAGTTGATACTATGGACCTACTGCCTAGAGCTCCGTTCTTACCTTTTCCTGATTTAATTCGGTCATTTTGAGTTATTTTATGAACACTACAAATATGTACTTCACGCTATTTTGAAGTTGTTTGGCCCGATCGAACAAGTTAACTTGGAACTACGCTTGTCGCTACGTCTGCATGCTCGATTAACTCGTCACAAGACGCCTAAGATTATACCACAAATACGCTCAGTCAAATCGTAAATTTCTGATTAACAAAAAAGCATTAAGAGAGCAGGTAGACACGTTGGGGCATGTTCTAATGAGCGTAAAATCATCTAGGGATCGTCTATTAATCACGTGATGTTTTTTAGCAACTTTTTAACCCCCCCCCGTGGTGAGGTTTTAGACTACCCCCGAACCCCCACCCCCCTTTTTGAGCCTCACGTGATTAATGGACGACCCCCTAGCATGAACGAGCGTGGGTATTTAGTTTTAGACTCAATTGCAACAAGATTAATTCATGTATTTAAAATAGTAACATACACAGGCGAAAAGGAGAGTGTGCACAAGGACATAGAGCAATAATAAGAAAGCCGAACAATTTACACGCCCTCGGTTTCCGGCTCGTAGATGGTTCTGATATAGAGCTGGGTCGATCGATCATTTTTAATTATTATCCACTGCCGAAGTGATCGAGTCGAGAGTACCCACTCTTTAATCGGGTACTTTTTCGCGTGGAAAAAATGCCTTATGGAAGTGACAGAGAGATCGATGTGCGCGCCGCCCGCTTGAAAATAGTACCCGTTGTACACGAGATCCGAGTCCCCTTCACTCGAACTTTAATCAAGTAGGCACTTTCGTTTGACGTAGGTAAATGTTAGCCTATTTTAGATTTCAGTTCAGGTATCTACCGTATCTATTAGTCCTTCGCGAGAACGAGATTCGAAATGCCCGGTCTACAAAATCCATGGTCGCTCGCCGCACCGACACCATCACGGGACACACGGGTTCGTGAGCGGGTTACAAAGATCGGATAGTTCACGAAGAGATTCCGCATTAGTAACGTCGTCGTATCATAAAAATCATTCTCACAAAAAAAAAAAACGTAATTCTTGCATTCTTAATAATTCCCGCTTTTTTGTCTATGATTTAAATCGATATATATTGCTCTCCTCATATGTAAGTCAGTGCTCCACTATGATTCCCAAATTATTTTAGCTAGTTGTGATTTGTAAGTATTTTACCTACATAAATATCCAAATGGCAAGTGCAAAAAGAAACCAATTACGTTTGACACACTGATCTATTATTTCGCCAAACTCATTTCGGAGCTACGCAAAAAACCACCGATCCGAATCAACGGGCCTAGAGCCTAGATTAATGAAGCACGGAGGCAAAAATGATTTTTTGTTCTCTAACTTTGTCCGAGTTCTATTATTACCTGTATAATTAGAGATGGCAAAATTTAGCATTAATTTTCAGATTTTTTAGCTTTAACAATTGGAAATTTAGCGTTTTATAGTATTTTGAGGCATAATTTAGCGTTTTGTAGCAAAATAGAAAAAAATGTATTTCCTGAATGTTTTTAGCGCATATTTTAAGTATTTTTGGTAAAATATATGTTTAACCTTCATTTGCAAGTATTTCCATGTGAAAGATTATAAATAATTAATTTTAATATTAAATTAATAAGGAAGGAAACTCTAGTACGGGTCGAAAACAAACACAACTAATGCAGATTGCGATTAACATCAATAGGCGTAATTTATTTCGCACAAATTGTGTAATGTCAAAAAGCAATTTTAGCCTACAGTACAAAAATATTAAATATTTACACATAAAATAGTAACAAAATTGTAAAAAGAGGTAGGACAGGCTTCTAAAAATGAAATAAAGTAGGCATATTTGAAATACAGGTAAATACAAAAAACAATGGAAATGGCACTTTACTGATTGAATGATAGCATTGCGCACGTTTCAATAGTGGACTCCTTCATTCTCGTACGCCTGTCAGTCAGTACTAAATTGTAGTGACTGAAAAAACGCTCTGCATCAACACTATTTACAGGGGCCCAAATTGTCTGTAGGGCGGCCCAGCAAAGGCAGTGTTTAAGTTAGAAATGATTTTTAATCTCTTATTTCCGCTGATAAATATCGATTTTTTGAAATTCTCACATATTATTTTAATACCCGGTATTTTTGGGAAATTCACGCCTATTTCGCTAAATAGAATAATTTAACTGAAATAGGCCAACATCACGTTTTTCGCTATTTTTTCGCGTTTTTAGTTAAAACGAAATTTTGCCATCTCTATGTATAATAAATACGCTGCCTGTAGACGCTGTACGTCGGCATGTACCTACTGAAAAGAAATGTAGAATAGAAGATATAAAATCAACGGCCATCGAAATTAATTGCATACTTATTTTTAGGTAATTCAAAGTGACAATGTTTTTTTTATGTGAATACCGCACAAGAGGCTCAACTACTCCGAGTTCTTCGGATTAATCTTGTTATAATATAAGGAGAAAAAGGTTGCGAAGTACCTCCCTATTCGTCGGCTCATTCTGAATGGTAGTCTTCCATCAGGGCGATACTGAGGGTTTCGACCACTGTATTTTCATAGATTCGGTTCTCATAATTCATTAATGGAAAAACTTTAAGAATAATGTTTCGTGCGTCACTTTTCATATTTTTTACACATTTATGTCGCTTTTACATCAAAAAAGTTAAAAACTTGATTAATACGTAATAAAAACTTTGCGTTTTTGATTTCTTTTTTGGCCCCCCCAATTCGAAACATCTTCTAATATGAAGATTGTAACAGCACGTACCCGAAGGATTTTAACCAGCGATTCTTGAACATATTTGGAGTAAAAATGTTGATGTCATTTTACTATCCGATGTAATTTTAAAATCGATGTTGAATCTCGTGTAAAGTATTTTAATTGAACATTTTTAATGGAAAATATTAAAATATGACATATACTTACCATTTTGGAACACACCTTATGCAAATAGAACCATATGCAACCAGCTAGATCATAATAATTCATTGCATAAAATTCTAATTACATTTTCCGAATGCAATTCCAAGCTGGGGCTAAATATTTTCCATTACAATATGATAAATTGAAATACTTTACACAAGATTGAAACTCAAAATAAATAAATAAAAAAAGTTGAATTAGATTAGGAAAATTGGTGTTTGCAAACTTAGAAAGCTTATAATATGGTAAGGCGAAGTTAGAACACTATCCAACCAAAGTGGCGAACCATAATGCGCCTCGTAATTCGTAATAAGTAATAACGGTCAACTGTCAGATACAAACAACAATAGAGAGTGTAAGTGATGTTATAACCTAGTAAAATGAATGATTATATAAAAAGCTTGATCTTTAGAACTTTGTCATACGTATATCTACGAAAATACAACACAGATGGTTCTGAAAATAATTTTGGGTATAGAAATGAGCGAAAGAAATGCTTGGCATTCAAAGGGCATTTTCGGAAAAAAATCCATCCAAATTAGAACCCTATCCAAATGAGGTGACGAAATATTTTCACCGTCCGCGTCACTAATTGTAATTTTAACCTCACGGTTTTAGGAATACGTATTGGGATACACCTACCTGGCGTTATCATTGTCGATAAGAATAGAGTTCTTTAACGAGACGTTGATAAGGTCATAGGTCGATATATCGATAAGGACTGATTTGCTGATGCCATCTTATATTATATCAAATGCGTAGGTACCAGGTACACCCGATTCAACGATTTATACAAGCGATAAAATTTTTTATCAGTCTTAAAAGATATCTTAGAGAATGTGCGTAATAATTCAGAATATTTAGATATTATCGTGTTTTTAAAAAATGCCACCGTTTCGTTCTTTGCGGTGCCACACGCGCAGATAAAAGATCATCGCACGCCAAATAACGCTCTCCATACCAGTGGCGGCCGCTGCCTTGAGAATGTGGTGGTTCACTTTTTTTTACATGAATACCACACAAGAGTCCAAACTGCTCCCGTCTGGAGCCAGTGGGACTATGGTATCCCCAATTGGGGTATGTTGTGAGGCTAAAGGTAGAGGGGAGGGGAAGGAGATGGGGAAGAGGAAGGTGGGGATAGTACCTGGCTATTCAGATGTGGTCACCAAACTGGCTAACGCCATTTCAAGCAACGTTTCAATTTTGAATGGTGGTTTTACACCAGGGCGATACTGAGAGTATCTTCCACTCTGGAACGTGCCGCAAATATACTATATATAATTTTAAATGAATCAATTGTGAAATAACACAAATTAATTAAATAAATTTTTTTGCCACGCCGGGATTCGATCCCGCGACCTTCCCGCCGTCAGACAATCCGTAGGTATCTACTTATGACAAAAAATTATTAATTAGGAATTTTCAATAATTAATTTATTATCAAACAAACTGTTATTTCCTCTTATATATTCAACACTGGTTGCACTCATTTTTGTAATAAAATTAAATATTAATATATTAGGTTATTGGTATTTAATATAATCAATATATAAAAACAAAACAATGACAATTATCACGTCACGTCAAGCGCGCACCGCTAGACAGTAGACTGCACTAGACGCAAACTGATCTATGTATGATCTTCGCCGAAATTCGATTGTATTCGTGTCACCTCGGTTCATGGTTCGGGTCAATGATTGACCGCCAATCGGTAAACTTCGGCAATGATCGGAATATCTTGGGTGGGTGGCACACCAATTGAAGCCAAATTCTGATACAAATTGCGAAATCCACGCGCTTTCGATGTTTTAAATATTTCATACAAAAATATGATTTCGTTCGTTTGCAAACCGAATGCACACCGATACGGCTGATACGAGGGCGCTAGGCGGCCGCGCTGTTCGAGATTAAAAGCGTTCTCCCTGATAATATTCGTGGCATTATATTGGTAACTAATATTTTGAAATGATTAAATTAGATATTCTATAGATTTAAATTAGAGATGTGTATAGTCTTCAATAAGTAAATAAAGTAAATGTAGACATTATAATTTGGCAGTGCTGCACACAAACACACTGTGCGACCAGCCGCCCTTGCTCCATACAATCCCATCAGACCTGTCACACCTAAGCGGTTTATGCGCAGATCAACAATAGACAATACGGATCTCAATGTACTGACACACTTGCTCACACAAGTCGGCTTATGAGCATGCTCATTAATGAGTACACATTTGCTCAATAATGAGCAGGCTTGGTTTCAGCTTTCTCGTGAATGAGCGTGCTCACTGCTCAAAGCCAACATTTGAACACATGCTATTTAATGAGCATGCTCATGTCAAATGGAGTCAGTACTGATGCTGCTTGCAATTTGCAATGCAATTATTTAAGAATCTTCTGACGTAAAAAAATAAGACGTTTGATTTAGGTCCAAGATGTCAACAAATCCGAAATTGACTAAATATTTATTTATTTAATTTCAACGGTATACATATACCATAAGAACTGATTACATGCTATTACACGTCAGAAAATGAAAGATAATAATATAGAAATAATAAAAAAATGTTTAACAGATGATTGTGGCATTTGAATGAGAAATGACACCAGAGAGACAATTACGTACAAAAATCTATAGTACAAATAGAATTAATATTGACTGAAAAGGTTTGATAGCATAGCCCTCTTGTACCTACCTTCCGTGCAGTTAAATAGATCTTCCACATCTGTATATCTATTAGTAACATCATGTAACCTAGGTAAAAGGGAGTGTTTCGTATACTTAGTCCTATTATTGTTACATTTAAACAGGATTTTAGATCGAGTGGTTCTCGTGGGAATATGAAATTCAATGAGCTTAGTTAAATCAGACTGTCTATGCTACCATTTACAATTTTGAACATAAATATTAAGTCGGATATAATTCTTCGATCTGAGAGTCTTAATAAATTTAATTCTTTCATCAAATCGCATACATTTGAGTGTATACACAATTCGTCACAATCTTGCAAATGCGGAACCATTGAAATTGTACAAACGTATATATATTTGGGGATAACTGTAGATACGCATATGAAATGGGATACTCACATAAGCAACATCTGCAAACGCCTACGAGCTATTGCTGGGCGAATTTACAAAATTAAATTTTTCATGCCCATAAGTACGTTAAAAATAATTTATTTGTCATTGGCGGAATCTACTATCAGATATGGAATAACGTCTTGGGGAAACTCGTGCAAGACAAATATAGGTTACATTCAAACAATTCAAAACTCTTTGACTAAGCTCTTGGTAAGCAAAAGTATTTATGCACAAAGAAGAGACATAAAATTATTATATGAGTCAGTTAATATATTACCTGTTCGAGGGATATTATGGTTTAAGATTGTATGCCAAAACCTTTTGTCGGATTCAATATATAAAGAAAAAGTTGACCATGCACATGGCACTAGATTTAGTAAAAATGAGGGTTTATCCATTCCGAAAATTATAAATAAATACGGACAACGGACATTCACTTATCTTGTCCCTACCATATTTAATAAGATGCCAGCAAACATAAAAATCGAATCAAATTGCACCACCGATTTAAAAAAAATAATTAAAAAATGGCTAATGGATCAACACTTTTTATACTGATATTGTTTTGTAATCTTATGTATAAATATGACCAAGAGTAATTTGCCTGTGTTATATCTGTCTATCTGTATATTTTATGCCTTTGTATTGTAGCTATTTAAAAGTTATTCTTCTGTATCTATTTTGTGTATTGTGGTTTCATGTTATATTTGTGATTTAATGTTATATTAATATTGTTAAATTGACCTGCTGACAAACTGCTTTGGCAGTTTAGCGGGTGCTTAAAATGAAGAATAAAAAAAAAAAAAAAAAAAAGTAATTGTAGTTTATGTTTTCAATGGGAATACCGAGTTTAAAATTAATATGTCTTAGAAATTTATGTTGAATTTTTTCGATTGAATCTGAATGTATTTTAAAATGGGGGGACCAGATCGAGGAGTTATATTCGACTTGACTACGTACTAAGGATGTATACAACATTTTTAGTGTTGAAATATTCCTAAAACCTATTTCGAAGAATGAAGCCAAGCATTTTCATTCCTTTATGACCTATTGTGTTTATATGGGATATAAACTTTAATTTACAGTCAAAAATTATGCCCAGGTCGTTAATTTCTTCGACAGAGGTAAGGGTAGAGTTATTAAGTACATACGGATGAATAACTGGTTGACTTATTCTGTAAAATCTTATTGCATGACACTTATTTATGTCCAGAAAAAGTTTGTTAACAGAACACTAATTAATTAACTTGTGTAAATTATCCTGTAGACAGATACAATCTTCAACGGTTTTAATTATTTTAAATATTTTCAAAACATCTGCAAAAAGCAACACATTTACATGCAAAAGTAGTATAAAGTATCTGGGTGTCATAGTAGATAGACACTTAAAATGGAAAGAACAAGTCCAAAATACAGTAACCAGAATAAGAAAACTTATATACATATTTATTAGACTGAGAAACATCTTATCATCCAATATGATCAAAACTATCTATTTCTCTCTTGCCCAATCTATTCTACAATATGGTATAATCGGGTGGGGTGGGACTTTCAAAACTAACCTCTTACCTGTAGAAAGTGTACAGAGGTTGATTTTGAAAGTCATCTTACGAAAACCATCTGTATTTCCAACAACACAGCTATTTGACTCTTTTAGGGTTCTCAGTCTTAATAAAATTTTCAAAAAGTACTCATTATTGCAAACTCATAAAGATCATTTCAATCCATCAACAACAACATTCACAAACATAAACAACCGACCACGATCACGGGGCAATTTAGAAATTCCAAAATTTAAAACGAGTGCTTCCCAACACCATTATAAAATAAAATCAAGTCTGAAAAAAATTATTAAGTTTTTAAATCCCAAATAAAAACACTAATAGACCAACCCAACACTAATTATAAGTTTTAAATTTATCATCACAATAATAAAAACAAAAAAATAAACTAGAACATATTTTCTAAAAATATTTCATCACCATATCAAATTGAAAGCAAAGTACATACGCATTATTTGCAGGCACCAAATTGTTACAACTTTATTATATGTACCTACTCTGACCATACTGTCAGCCCATCCATTTCAAATATCAATGTTTTCTTAACCAACGATATGTACCTACTACCTACTTACAATCTACATACATATTGAATAAATACAATAATATTATTTTTATTTCTAATATATCTATGCCTGTATTATCTTATATTGCATCTTATTCCAATTTTAACTCTTATTTACTTCTAGTTCATTATGTCCACTTGTCTTCATGAATATATATTTTGTTAATATAAGTACTTGTAATAACATACTCTGTGCACCTATGCATTTTACAATGGCACTCCAAAATTCAAGCACTAGAAATGTTTTCTCTTTTGAATTGGGTAGTTTCATTAAAAAGAAATTTATATATTGTTATTAGTTTTAAGAATCAAATGTTTTACTATGAATCTGTATACGTATGTATTTTTTTAAATAAAAAAAAAATTAAAAATCCCAGACAATTACATACCACCACCTTCCCTTACTGAGAGCATACATATCCCTGCTGTACACATAAAAAGGGGTAATAAAAGTGATGTCACTAACTATAGATCTATATGTAAGCTATCAATAATTCCGAAACTTTTTGAAAAATTACTTCTTGATAAAATTTCCCCATATATTAACCATCTCATTGTTCCAAATCAACATGGATTTTTGTCAGGCAGGTCAACTCTGACAAATCTCTCTTTATATGAAAACGTTATATTTTTTTTATTAGTAATAGAAGGTACATAAATTACAAATAAATTTTATACAGTAATTAATTACATAGTAGATATATTTGATGTACCCACAAATATTTAAAATTAATATTTGATGTATATCAAATGCGTTAGCTAACAGAACTCAAGTCGATTCCATATATACAGATTTTATCAAGGCCTTTGACAAAGTGTGCCATAAAATTCTACTGGTTTTAACCAGTAAGCTATTACGTAAGATATCGACAGAAAACTTTTAGACTGGTTTGCGAGCTACCTATCTGATAGAGTTCTACTTGTAAAAATTATTTTGTTCTATTCCAATCAATTTAGAGCTACCAGTGGTGTACCTCAAGGGTCTCATTTAGGCCCAATTTTGTTTTTACTGCTCATAAATGATATTGTTGACATATTTGATGAAGATGTAAATGTATTGCTTTTTGCAGATGATTCAAAAATATTTAAAATCATCAAAACCGCTGAAGATTGTGCCTGTCTACAAAGTAATTTAAACAAATTAATTAGTTGGTGTTCTCTTAACAAACTTTATCTGAACATAAATAAGTGTTATTCAATAAGTTTTTACAGAATAAGTCAACCAATTATTCATCCGTATGAACTTAACAACTCTACCCTTACCTCTGTCGAAGAAATTAATGACCTGGGCATAACTTTCGACTCTAAATTAAACTTTATATCCCATATAAACTCAATCTATAATAAAGGTATCAAAATGCTTGGCTTCGTTCTTAGAAATTCCAGAGGTTTCAGGAATATTTCAACTTTAAAAATTTTGTATACATCCTTAGTACGTAGTCAAGTCGAATATAACTCCTCGATCTGGTCCCTCCATTTTAAAATACATTCAGATTCAATCGAAAAAATTCAACACAAATTCTTAAGACACATTAATTTTAACCTCGGTATTCCCATTGAAAACATAAATTATAATTACTTGAAAGAATTAAATTTATTAAGACTCTCAGATCGAAGAATTATATCCGACTTAATATTTATGTTCAAAATTGTAAATGGTAGCATAGACAGTCCTGATTTAACTAAGCTCATTGAATTTCATATTCCCACGAGAACCACTCGTTCTAAAATCCTTTTTAAATGTAACAATAATCGGACTGAGTATACGAAACACTCCCTTTTACCTAGGTTACATGAAGTTACTAATAGATATACAGATGTGGAAGATCTATTTAACTGCACGGAAGGTAGGTACAAGAGGGCTATGCTATCAAACCTTTTCAGTCAATATTAATTCTATTTGTACTATAGATTTTTGTTAAGATTAAAACTAAAAGTTTTCCATCGATACCTGCTTACGTAAATTAACCAATAGAATTTTATGGCAAACTTTGTCGAAGGCCTTGATGAAATCCGTATATATAGAATCGACTTGAGTTCTGTTAGCTAATGCGTTTGATATATAGTTTTCATATAACGAAAGATTTGTTAAGAGTTGATCTGCCCGACAAAAATCCGTGTTGATTTGGAACAATGAGATGGTTAATACATGGGGAAATTTGATCAAGCAATAGTTTTTCAAAGAGTTTCGGGATTACAGATAGCTTACATATTGGTCTTTAGTTAGTGATATCACTTTTATTACCCCTTTTTAATATAGGTGTTAGATAACAACGTTTCCAAATGTCAGGGAAGCAACCTGTGTCGAGGGATTGATTAAACAATAAACAAATTGGCTCAGCCAGTGAAGCAATGCAAATAATAAGTATATTGGGATGCACATTTTCAGGTCCGGCCTTCTTGTTTTTGTTTAGAGATTTAATTTTATAATTTTATATTAAAAACGATATTTTTGACAGTTTTTACATTAAGTTCTGTAGTTGTGAAATATTTTATAGTCGTTAAGGGAGTTGGATTCTTTGAAGTTTTTGTGTGCAATTTTTTTTACAGATAACTAGGTTAATTAGCTCACGGCTAAACCATTTCGGGAACTTTGCTTCTTTGAAGTGTGAAAGTGGTACATAGTTTTCAATGGCCCTATTAATAATTGTGTAAAAATTTCAAGATTATAGTTAATATTATTGTTGTGGTGAAGAAATGACCAGTCTTCATTTGCAAGATATTGGTTCATATTAGGATAGTCAGCTTTGGAATAATTATATTAAAAAATGAATACTAATTTCAATAGAATGTGGTTTCATTTTGGAGGTACAGGAGCTTTTGGGTAATTTGGAAATCTATTTGGGTATTTTAGTGACCTTTCAAATATGTTCGTGATTCCCACAATAAATCACGAAAAACAAGGTTTTTTCGTCTCCACAGCGGGCTATTTTGACATTTTTGCAAAGAATGCGCAGATGCGAAGTGAGGTCGGATTGAAATGAGCATGCTCATAATCTAGCCTGTTCACACATGCTTAAAGGCTTCACCTTCCACCCGATAATCCAAAGAGCATGCTCATTAATCAAACGGCTGTTGATTTGTGAGCATGCTCTCTCTCTCTGGTTTCAATCCTGGGATTGGTTTGCAGCAATTTCATCTATTCGTTTCTTCCACTCTTCCCTGTCTTGTGCGGCTCTTTTGAATTCTGCATATGATAAGCAGCGCACGTCCACCAGCAGGTCCTCCAGGTACTCTCGGCGTGGGCGTCCCCTAGCGTTTGTCCCCTCGGTCATACCCTCCATTATGGCATGCAAGAGGCCTTCTTGTCTTATTGCATGGCCGATCCATCTTGCGCGCCTTTCGGACAAGGTCCTGAGCAGGTGCCTTCCTCCTTCGATTCTTTGGAGAACCTCCTCATTTGTGATGTGGTCTCTCCAGGAAATTCCTAGTAGTCTTCTATAGGACCACATCTCAAAAGCCTCTAGTCTCCGTTTATCTCTTTCGGATAAGCACCATGTTTCGCAGCCGTACATCAAGATACTCCATACATAGGTCTTGATGAGGAGTATTCTCAGTTTCAGGTCTATATCATTCGATTCTATTATTTTCGACCTTTTATTGAATGCAAGCCTAGCCTGGTGTATACGGCTGTCGACCTCGCTCTTAGACCGACCGTCCCATGTTATTTTGCTCCCGAGGTAGACAAACTCCTTGGTGTTCTTTAGTGGAACTCCTGACATCTCTACTCTCATCTGATGTTGCGTTCGGCCTACAGTCAGCAGCTTTGTTTTGTCTTTATTTATCCTCATGTTGTAATTATTTTGAAGAATGCTTTGCATGGTTGTTAAGGCCTCTTGCAGTTCTTCTTCGCTTTCAGCAACCAAAGCAATATCGTCAGCAAACCTTATCATATCCACCTTTTGCCCGTGTATCTTTACACCTTTTCTGTGACTCATTCCCTCCCTCAAGTCATCAATCGCACTTTGTATATATGCGTTAAAAAGAACAGGTGACAGAGAGCATCCCTGTCTCACCCCTTGTCTTATACTGGCTTCTTTTGTATCATTGTCACATCTAATTATAGCGGCCTCATTCTTGTATAGCGCCTGGATTATTCGTCTATCTCTATATTTGATGTCAATTCTCTTCAGAATCTCGAAGAGTCTTTTCCATTCTACTTTGTCGAAAGCCTTCTCCAGGTCTATGAATGCGATGAATGTGTTTTGGTTTCTTTTTAATCTTTTTTCTAGTAGTATTCGTAGCGACAATATTGCTTCTCTGGTTCCTACACCTCTTCTAAAGCCAAACTGGTCTCCGGAAAGGATGTTCTCTACTTTTGGTTCGATTCTTTTTAGAATGATATTAGTCAATATTTTTGAGGCATGGGATATTAGGCTAAGAGTTCTGTGTTGTTCACATTTCATCGTGCCCACCTTCTTTGGTAATGCGACAATTAGGCATTTCTCGAAATCCTCTGGTATCTTTCCAGTCTTATACATTGTCTGTATCATTTTAAACAGGGCATCTATAGTTCCTTTTCCTGCTGGCTTAATTCAGCATTGCTGGCTTAATTAAGCATGCACATTCGGCTTCAAATGAGCATGCTCATTACGAGCAACGTCACTGACACACATGCTACTAGGTAGCATGCCCTTTGGCTTCTAATGAGCAAGTGTGTCCGTAGCATTACGCCGTAACCGCTCCTGAGGCGATATATGAAAAATTATGGAACCCCCCTCTCCGCCGAAAACAGTAGAGGTGGTCATTTTAATTGCGGAGCTGCCTAAACGGGCAGATGACAGCAGTCAAGTTGATAGATTCAATACAAAGCAATGGCATTTCGTGGCAGCTCTATATATTCGACCACCACAACACGGGCATGTGCCTAGTAGCATGGTGGTCGAAAAATCCCCAACTTTTGTAAAAAAAAATTTAAAAATAAATGAATAAAGAAAAATTCAACTGACCACCTCTCCCTACCATAGGAAGAAATATTTGATAGTAAAATGTGTGTGTTCAAAAATAAGAGAAAAATCACTGTCTAAATCTGATTTCGAAAACTTTTCGTGAAGTATACTTTTTCTAAATGCTTTAACTTTGGTAAATGTATTCACCGCTTAGTTAAAAACATTAAAACCGACCTGTTTCGTGTACTTATGAATTTAATCACGTTTATCTATGTGTTTTGTATAGTTAGTACCTAAATTTTCCTCAATCTGGCGACAATTCAATGAAACTGTGCAGTTAACTAAAAAAAAGCTTTGTTTCCTTATTTTGCAAGTCATTACTTAAGTACGCAAATACTATTATGGCATCAAATAAAAAGAAAAATGGGGTCTTTTCCGAGAATTAAAGTTAATTATGATGCACACCAGGCAAAATTATTACCTCTAGAAAAAAACGTAACTAAAATCTCGCAGTAAATATGCAGATTGGAAAAACAAAATCCTCAAAATGAATAGATAATAGTAATTTGTTAACGTAATAAAAACTTATTGACTGAGACCTGATTTAACTCGACCATTTTACATTTCGTCTGTCTGTAAATTTGTTTGTTAATTCCGTGTCCGTTTCAAGGTGGTTGCCGTTTTAATGGTTCAGTAAAGATTATTTTTTCAATGTGAAATCATCTTGTTTATTTCAACTTTCTTACTAGCATTTTTGTTTAAATATTATGGTACCTTCCTGCCTGAAGAAAGTTTGAAAAATGAATTTTGGTTGAGATAGGGGGGCATACATTAATTAAGTGAGCTCAAAAGGGGGAGGGGTCCAGCAAAATCTCACGTTACTTGAAAAGAATAAACGAAGTGGCCCAAATTTATCTCACCAAGGGGGGGGGGGGGGGGGTGTCTAGATTGGAAGAAAAACTGCTCACGTAACTAATGAATGCCCCCTAGTGACGTTTCTTTCGACATTTTTTAATTCAGTAGACATTACAGTACAAATCTTATAAATTCAAAAAATTTGGTTTTAATTTTTTAAATAAAGAGTAAATTAGAAACATCTTTTTCGGACGCGAGGTCTACTGTTCACGGAGCTACTAGTGTCGTGTATATTGCGCAGGCCAATCGGAAAATCATTGCCATTTCACGAAGCAGCTAATCATGATGTGGCTTGCGTTTTAATTCGAAGAACCTATTAATTTTTTAATAGTTCAAAACAAATCGAAAAAAAAATCATAGCCGTCTACTTCTTCTTCTTCAATGGCGCTACAGCCCATTTCGAGCCTTGACCTCCTTTAAAATAAGCCTCCACCGCCCTCTGTCCTCGGCCGTCGTCTTCCAATCTGCAACATGTAGTAATCCTCTTGCATCCTTCCTGACATCATCCTCCCATCTCAGTCTAGGTCTGCCCTCCTTTCGTTTGCCTCCCGGGTGTCCTGTCAGAACCTTCTTCGGTACTTGTGTGCTTGGCATTCGGTGCACATGTCCGGCCCATCTCAATCTTTGGAGCCTTAAATGGGTGGAGAGTCTGGGAGCTTGGTAAATATCATAGAGCTCATTATTGTGGCGAATTCTCCATGCCTCTTCCTCTCGCACCGGTCCTAAGATTCTTCGAAGTACCTTTCTTTCGAAGATGTCCAGCTGTTCCGCCGACTTTGCTGTCAGTGTTACCGCCTCACATTCAAAGCCCAAGACAGTTCTAATAATTGTCTTATAAGAACACTGGCAGCAACGCGAAGTAAGTATTGTTAGCCGCTGTAATGCGCTTTCTTACTTCTACTGGGTCTTCATTGTCCTGCGTTATGATGGAGCCCAGGTAGGTAAACTCTTCGACCACTTCGAAATTATAATTGTCTTTAAATTTAACTTTATCTTATAATATGCGGTGAGGGGTTCTGGTTTGCATCATGATTTTTGTTTTATTCTCATTGATTTGCAAACCCACCTCTCTTGCCGCAGTCTCCAAATGGTCAAACACTTCTCTTACAGCCTGCAGGGATCTTCCGACAATGTTAAGGTCGTCTGCGTAGCCAACTATTTGATTGCTTCTGTAGCAGATGTTTGAGTCGGTACTGATCATTGTCTTCCTCACGACGTGCTCCAGTACAATATTGAAAAGGGTGGGTGCTAACCCATCACCTTGTTTCAGCCCCTGGGAGACGTTAAAATCCTCCGTTGTTTCACCTCCTATCCTTACTCGACACCGTGAGCCGACCATTGTTGCTTTTACAAGCTTGACTATTTTGGGCGGTATTCCAAAATTTAGGAGTATTTCATATATTTTCTCCCTATCTATACTGTAATACGCCTGTTTAAAGTCAACAAATAGTTGATATATGTCTATATCGAATTCCCAGCATTTTGTCAGGATTTGTCGAGTAGTGAAGAGTTGATCAGTGGTGGATCTCCCCCTCCTGAAACCTGCCCGATATTCTCCTAGCAAGTTCTCTGAGTAATATTCTAGTCTTTCAAAATCATTGTGAAAATTTTATATGCTGTACAAAGTAACAATATTCCTCTGTGATATTCACATTTTAATTTGTCTCCCTTTTTATGTATGGGGCATATTATGTTAGTTTTCCATTCTTCTGGTACTCTTTCGGCGGTCCATATTTTTACAATGAGATTGTGTAGCAGGTTCTTCAGTTGTTCATTTCCATATTTATAGAGCTCTGCAGGGATATTATCTCCTCCCGGAGTTTTATTGTTTTTCAGTTATTCTATTCTATTCATAATATGTATTTTACCTGAAATATCCTTGTAACTACTATATTCATTTATATACCTGTACGCCTGTCTCGACACAGGTATACCCTAGTGAGACAGGCATACAAATTAAACCATTGTAAATATATTTTATCATAGATAAATAAATTTTCTGCATAGATAAACAATGTTTTCTGCAATTTTCAAACACGATCGTATATTTCAGATACACACATTTAATAGTCAATTCTATCTAGTTTCTATAAAGGTATTGCTTTTACGACATCTTCAAAAATAAGAAATATACAAGACATTTAAAATACGTTGGAAAAATTCCAAACTTCGCTCAGAATTAATAAATACAACAGTCGTATATAACAGATAAACTACCCCCTCAGCCCGTGTAAGCAGTGTATATATCTATTCATGAACAATTTTTTTTTAATTAGTAATGTTTTCACATCCGCGGCCGTTTGTCAATTGAATAAATTTTTCACGTGGTTTTTTATTAAGGCTAATATAGTCTGTTAAGAACAGATCACCGATCATAGCTAAAGTAAATTCAATCCAATATTATTGTTTTTTTTTTTACTACCTTTCACTTAAAATGACTTATGCGTGTTAATATTGCACCAATAGACACAATTCATAATGTTGATGTTATTAAAATCTTTTTGCTTTTTTTTCTCTTCGCCACCACTCTAAATTACTGTACTGAGCTTCGTGTGAATAAGTATCGACACCCCATTCACCACCCCTAAATCCTCCCACCTCGTGTGGGTTGGTTCCATCGCGCATTCTGTTGATTTTCGCTATTTTCCAGAACAGAAGGGCTTCATTACAATTCATTTACCTATACGTATAGTGTATTTTAAACATTTCACCGATTTAGATGGAATAAAATATATCTCAGGTGAAATACTAATCTCGTAGACGATGGTTAGAAATTTGAATTAATCTTTTTTTTTGTATTTCAGAAATGAGTTATTGTTTCTTAACAGATGTTGTTTCTTAACAGATTTTGAGATGACGAAAATGATGACAACCTTTCATAAACTTTATATTAATGCCTGACACACTGTAAGTGCCTTATTTCTTCCCGATGATACTGACGGTAAAACAGTTTGTACACATTATTTTAGGTAATTAAACGGTACATTTAAATTGGACCACCCCCTGCCCCCAACCAACTCAGGCCAGACGTCACTCGGGGTGTCTGCAACCGGGCGTGACGTCATTGGGCCGGAGCGTCGTCATGGCGACGGGACGACGCGCGACGCTTCGGTTCGGTTGTCATGGAGACGGCGCCCGTCCCTTCATCCCCCGATCTTCGCGTACCTCTGTGTCCTGGCAACATTTGCACAGATACGGCCAACGGATCATCCACTCAAACAAAAAAAAACTAGTAAACTTTGAAGAGAAACCTAAATACCTTCCTGTCGCGCTAGAAACCTAAATACCTTCTTAGCGTTGTATCAAAAAATCCACCGTGGAGTTCCTAGTAGTTCTCCGCCCTTGCATCTATTTTCTAGTTTTTGAATATTTTATACATACTAAAATATTTTAATCGCTTGAGAAGGGAATAATTTATCTTAATATTATTCTGGTCTCGCCACTTACAAATCATATATTTATTTTTTCGGTTTAAAAGCGCTTCTCAAAATTACAAAAATCATTCATATTTCTAATTTTCAAAAGTCGTTGTACTGTATTTATTTACAGGAAATCAAATTAAATCGCTCACTAAGAAAGTTATTTCGTAAATTTGTTAAATTACATCGACAAATTTATTAAACAATATCTCTAACAATTACAGGTAACTGTGTATTATTAAATTAAGCTTTCATGAGATATTATAAACCAATACAACCTGTATTATTATTAATTTATTATAATAACTTTCTTATCAGTTTAGAAATTATCAAACTTTGGGGCTATTCTTGCTATGTTATTTACAGATATTCTCTATTTTTTGTTATTTTTGGAAATTAGGTTTTTAGTTGTGTGTGTAGACGGCTTCTCAGCTTGAAACGTATATTTAAAAATTTAAAATTATTTAACCATTAAAAATTTTCAACGTACCTCTTTTTAGTTAAGTTAGTTATATATATGTGTTATATAAATATTTTTTAATAAAAATTCATAAAAAAATCAGTAAAATTCATCAATTCGTCCTTACGAACAGAGGGGCAAGCTGCAAAATGTAAAAGTCTATATTTCTGTCTAGACTTCCAGACAAACAAGTGTCGTTCCAATTCCGTATCCACTCGGCGATTTTAGTAACGGCGAAATTGGAGCAGACATTAATTATTCTTTGCGAGGGTTGTTTGGTAACATAATACAGCCTTACTGACATTGGGGGAAGGAAGCATGCGGGAAACCTCAATTATTGGAGGTCTGAATAAGCTAGTCCTAGTAACATATTTAATTAACACGTCAAAGGAAGTGAGACTAGCATTTCATTGAGTTCTAAAACCAATCCTGCCGAACGATTCTATATCTTTTGTGGGATCGTTATGGGATAACGGACGTGATCTCCTGTCAGATTTGTGTGATTTATTTGCTATTTCTATGTACAACGTACATTAAATGAAAAAATAATCATGCATACTTGCAGGAATTCGTGTTTAAAACGATCTAAACTAAAACATGTGACAGTAAATATGTAAAAAATCACACGAATCTGACAGGAGATCACGTCCGTTATCTCATAACGATCCCACAAAAGATATAGAATCGCTTTTCTGATGAGTGGTAGCGGAGTACGGAATTGATAGAAATAACGTATTAAGTTGATTTTATGCAGCAAGAGCGTGTGTGAGCACCTCTTTTAGGATGTTTTCATTGTTTTTTTTTTATTTCGAAAAATTTTTAGAAAAAATTACGGTAATGAAGATATTTTTATTGAGAATCGGACATTGTTCCGTTCCTTCCCACCTTTATAAAATTCATGTGCTTGACTTTTTTTTATTTTTTATATGAATACCGCACAAGAGTCCCCAACTGCTCCCGTCTGGAGCCAGTGGGACTATGACATCCCCAATTGGGATATGTTGTGAGGCTGAAGGTAGTGGGGAGGGGAAGGAGATAGGGAAGAGGAAGGTGAGGAAGTACCTGGCTATTCAGATCTGGTCACCAAACACGGCTAAAGCCATTTCAAGTAAAGTTTCAATTCTTAATGGTGGACTCCCCAGATTGTACGTTCTGTGGTCTAGATGTGGGAACTTTAGATAACATATTTTTTGATTGTTCCTCTCTAAATAAATATCCTCTCTTCTATCAAGCGTTATCAAAAATTGCCTCTCCTCCATTCAACATCTCATCTCTTCTAAGTCTGAACTCTACTCCAATCTTCCATAAAATTCTGAAATTTGCACATTTAAATAAAATTAATATATAATTTCACCTTTCCTTTCTCTGTAATTATAAATGATGGCCTAGAACACCCTTGAAGGGTGAAAGTCAGAAATAATTGAAAAAAAAAGATATTTTTATTTCATGTTAATGTTGACGAATAATTTTTTTATAACGATTTAAAATTTGCCATTTTCGATGTGCCGCCAAAACGACTAGCGCAATTTGCCGCAAAACAATTCGGCGGCGTTGACATCACGCTTTGAAATTTTGGTCACAAGCCGTCTTACCAGACACTGGCGGTTTCTATGTGATAATGACGTTGTAGCCAGTTCGAACCGTTTCGGAATGTGTTATTTTTAAAATTAATAATTATGAATCAAAGTATCGACTAAAATTACACGTTTTAGTAAAATGATCAGTATCAGAAAAATTTAAATCTTCCTCAAATTTTGATGGTATTCATGGTTTGTGAAAATACCCCATAATGGAGACAATTAAAATGTTTCAAAACCACAATAATATTAATAATGACGACTGACGACATGGCTAACTTTCATGTTCTTTTTGGTATCCGGTTCTTGACGGCTGCACCAAAACTATCCACCACATTCATTTATCTATTTATTACACTGCAATACCTAAGAGGATGAGGCTAGCAACACGGTACCACTATTACATAAATAAATACACACTTTACCACAATCTACACATCTGCCGTTATTTAGCCGTGTTGTGGTTCTTCCTTCGTTAGCCAACTAACCACAGGGCCGCCTGAAGATTTTCTGCCGTATCCCGTGTTTTCGATTCCACTTGAAAGCTGAAGGACGAGTTATTTCACAGAATTTGAACAATTCATCAAATTGTAAGTCACTTTTCAAGTTTAGTGAAAGTTCTATTCAATTTACGTTTTTATACCATTATTGACCAGTTGTTGTATAATATATTATTTTCAACAATTATGTATAATATCGACGTTAGTTTTGTAACGTGATTACACACAATGTAACGTGTAGAATTCTCGACATCTTTAATTTTAATGAGATACTTCTGCTTTAATCCTGCACCTGTAAAAATTACCTCAACTGTGCCATGTTACGCAGCCTTTTAAAGAAATCACAGTCCGTGAAACTGTGTCAATATAAATCTTGAAAAAATGCATTCAAGTTTACATAATTCTGTGATCATTTATTATTGCACAACTGATCTGTAGTGTTTATGCATACTTATTAGTATTAGGAATAAACGGCCTTGTACGAGTAATTTTCGATGCGCGTGGCGAGTCCGTCATTTATGACTGTGGTTCTTAACCTTTTCGAATCCACGGAACACTTGAGGATCGGAAAATGTTGCGGAACATTAATATTACTAAGGTTAAACAATATATTACATGTGTACAAACAATGTGTTATAGTGCATTAATATTCTTTCAATTAAATTTATAGATAACTTATTAGTAGGAACCTGAACACTTTCGAGTATCGGTAAATGTTGCCGAACATTAATATTACTAAGGTCATGCTAACAATATACATATATGTACTAATATTCTTTCAATTAAATTTATAGGTCACTTATTACTAGGAACCCGAAAATTTTGCGTTTTTATTTTTCGGCGAAATTTGCATTATTTTTTTTTTGTCAGATTTGTGTTGTTTTTTGGTAAAGTGCTATTTTTAAAATCAAAAGCGGTGTTATTTTGCAATGAACGTGATAACTTCTGGGTATTTACAAAGTGAGAGAACAAAAAGTGAAATTAGCTGCGTCTTATTTTATGGCCATTAAAGCTTCCTGAAATTGGTGTGAAAAACGAAGATTCGTTTATTTTTATTGAATCTGAATGAGGAAACTCTCAAATTGTAATATTTAATTTATGAAGACAATGTTAGCGACACTTGATCGAAAATCTGAAACAGAAAAAACCAAACAAAGAGAAACCTCTATCATCTGCCCTGATGAGATGACGGACGCTGTAAAGCTATCCGAAAGGTTGGCTAAAGAAGGAGGTAGCGCAACGCGGCATAATACCCCAAAAATAAATGGCGGTAATACTTTTGGCCGTAAAACCATGAATAGAAATGAATGTGGTCTTTGAACACGTCTGAAACCACATTCATTTCGTTAATGCGCGTTTTCATTCCGCGACTAAACATCCCCGACAAAATATCCTCCGAACAAAACATCCCCCAACAAAATACCTACT
This sequence comes from Limnephilus rhombicus, assembly GCA_929108145.2. Classification (NCBI taxonomy): domain Eukaryota; kingdom Metazoa; phylum Arthropoda; class Insecta; order Trichoptera; family Limnephilidae; genus Limnephilus; species Limnephilus rhombicus. Next base: position 41,353,894 of record OV815277.1, on the reverse strand, counting down.
AAAACTTAACCAACCTGACAAAAAAATGGGACATAAATAATACAGACATCCTGTAAAGACAATACATTATTGTTATCTGTATTATTTTTGTCATTTTACTATTTTTTAACAATATTTTTTTGTCTTTAATACTATATACGCACCAGATTTAAATGTCCGGGTTTAATTTTCCCCACAGGAAAAACTAAACCCTTTCACACACTTCCCAAATGATCATCTGGTCAATCCACGTTATGCAATTGCACCATATAAGTATTATAATTACAAAACAATACAAGAACAACATGTCAACCTACCAGAGACCAGATGGGAAAATAATTCACCGACTCCAGATATTTTCATATCAGAGGGTTCGGCTCTGTGGAATTCCTAATTGAACCTATAAATCCTACTGATCCCTCAATATAAATATTTAAAAAATCTTTTGTAATCCTACATGTATTTAAAATTACCGATTTTTGCATTTTTATATTATATATATATATATATATATTTATTTTTTTTCATACAATTTTTGAAAATACACTTTTATGTTTTTTTTTCTTGATTACCATACTAGGCTAATGCCCGTGTTAAGGTAATCATACATGATATAAGTTATACAGTGTATGAACTAGAACAAAATATAGGTTTGAAATAGAAATTATAAGATATTAGAAACAAGATAAAGAAAAAAGATAAAAATATTTAAGGTAAAATAAACAAGATATATGTATACGTATGCACATACAAATACATATGCTCATACATACACAAATACATATAAATACATACAAACACACATATATAAATATATATACATATACATATAAATATATAAAGGATTATAAAAAAGAAAATATTTTAAAGAAGTTAAAAATAAAATACTATATAAAAAATAAAATACTAAAATATAACTATATAAAATACTAAGAAGTAGGATTTAAATATGTTAATCTATAATTTTTTTTTTATGAAAGCTAAAATTTTTACTGGAGGTTTGTCAAGTATGATATTTTATTTAGTTGATTTAATTATTTTTTTTTTCTTTTAAAATGGTTAGGAAGTCATATATTCTTTAAAAAAATCTCGTCCCCTTTCGAATACCCAATTTTGAACACGAATAGTAAAAAGAGGTATGGTAATATTTGATTTTATATCGGTGCTCAATGCATTGTATATTTTGGGGGCAATGAACCAAAATTGTCGGTGAGCGAATGTGGTTCTAGTTTTTGGGACCACGCATCCCAGATTTGATGAAAAGCGGGTTTTGGCTTGATGTTGTGGAGCCACCAGTAGGTTATTTTTCCGTATGTAGAATAGGCTTGTCTTAGTGAATAGTTGGCGAATATCTAAGACCTTAAATTTAGTAAATAGCACATTAGAGGGGTGGGTAGGTTGGCATTTAAATATGATTCTCAGTATTAGTTTTTGAACTGTAATTATTGGATTAATGGCGGATTCTGTGCAACCACCCCATCCCAAAATACCGTTAGAAAATTAGTGAGGGGTATATTGTTTGCAAGATCTTTGTCTGAGACGTTGTGTCTGTCTAAAATATTTTTTGCTAAGTTAGATCCAATATTGGAGAAAAATTGATTGAAATGGTCGGAAATTTTTTCGGGGTCGGAATTGACATGTAATATTTGGTCTTCGATGTTAATCTTAACAATGGGTGTATTGGTTTTATTAATATTGGCTATATCTTTAACGATATTCCAAATTTTTTTATTATCACCGTTAGATTCACTGATTTGTTTATGGTAGTAATCTCTTTTAACACTGTCAATTATTTTTTTGCAGTTATTTCTATAACGTTTGTAGAATAAGAGAGATGCATAATCGTAGAGATGCATATCATATAAATTTAGGAAGTCAGTATTATTTTTGTCTCATTTTTTATTAGGTTAGGTTAAGGCGGAATTACATTTGTCTTACGTGTCGTGACGCGTCCGAACGGTATCGGTTTCATACATTTAATGATTTTCATCACGACACGACACGACAGACTAATATAAACGTCACAATATTAAATGTATGAAACCGATACCGTTCTGTAGCGTCACGACACGACACGACACGACAGACAAGTATAATTACGCCTTTAGGTTTTAGTAGATATTTTGTTGCGGGATGAAATATCCCGCAACAAAAACATTCATTTTATTTACGTAAAAGTGGCGTTCCGTAGAACTCCAGTTGTGAACCACTGAACTAAAATGTCATGAACGAAATTTAAAACGGTTGTCATGATATACCTATTGCTTAGATATTTATTTTAGAAGTTAGAAGCAAGTATATTGGTATATTCATCAATGCAGTAGCTAAGTTTTAGAGCAAATAGCGCCTCGGGCAACACTTTCTACTAAAACTTGAATCGACTTACGGTTTGTTTATAAACCGTTTAAATATTTGTGGTGTTAATTGTGCCCCCGCACGATTGTTTATTTTTTGTCGAGGTTTTAACATTTTGCCTCACGTTTAGGCTTACATTATTATTGTAATCGAAATTATTTCATAGTATTGTGAATTAGTATTATCATAAAGTAGCAAAGAACCGTGAAAAATCACGGAATATTAGATATAATTGTAGGATCGATTTTTGTATATTTGCTAAAAAAACGCGGACCCTTGAAAATCACGAAACTGACTTGTCCAGATTAACTCTGAGAAATTTAAAAATTTCAGATTAATGTAGATTTTAATTAATTTTCTTAAAAAAAATATTATGTGTATTATAAGTACTTTATCGTTTTTTTTACATTAACTCCACACAGGAGGCCCTGAGGAAAATAATTTCCCTCATCTGAGATGCTGCGTGGAGGGAAAGGCTTGTCTGAAGTCAGAAAAAAAAATAGTTTCAATTTTGAAAATGAAACTTAAATTCAAAGCAAATCCGAGTTCATTGAACTAGACTAACTAGAGATATAATCAGACACAACAGCAATTAGTAGTTTTGATGATGTCGTCAACTAGTTACTGCCCGATTTTGCCCGAGCTTCACAATACTATTTTTTCTATGATAAAAAAACATTGCGATTTGAATGTACGAGTATATTTTTTTAACAATTGAATATTGTTATCCAGTCAAACGATATTTTTGCATATTGTGGTAAGTTTGCAAAACGTCTTGAGCGATCGCTTGCCATAATGAGCCAAAAATTATGGAACCTAAAAATAAGAAATTTGGTGGATTCATTGGCTTTAAACTGTTGATAGAAATGGTAGAAATTATAGATATGTACAAATTAATTTCGTTTACGAAGAAATTGCAGATAAAAAACTGCAATTTTTAGTATCCATCGAGTTTTTAGTGAAACGAGCGATTTTACATAAAATTTGTTCGTGAAATATCTATAGCAGCAAAAGCTTTCGAAGAGTGAGCTCTGACGTCATGAAATTAGCACAACTTTTATATCTGGAAAGTCGATATTGACACCACTTTTTCTCGACCATTCCCTCACGTTCTGTGCATTTTAAAAATAACATTTAACTGTCGACATTATGATAATTTGTTAATTAACATGTTCTGTAATTTCTATGAATTAATAATGCGGAAATATTGAACACATTATTACATACCTGCCCAATAACTATCACAAAATTTGAAGACAGAGAACACCACACACTTTATTTGATTTCTATTCCAGAATTTGAAATTTTGACTAGGGCGCAAATCTCGGGCCAAACCCTTAGACGTCGTAATTTATGAATTTGCAATTTCAAGCCTGTTTAATTTGATTAAAGCATTAATCAAGTTCACCGAAATCTAATTTAACTCCATCCATTTAAACTGCCTGTTAAAATCAAGCTTTCCACTAATGCTACCCCTGAATATTGCGGTCCGACAGATTTTTGTAATATATACGTATTACTCGTCGTCGCCTCTCGTTCCTCCCTGTTTGAGAGCTCGACCGCCGCAGAATAAATGAAATAAATTCCTGAAACCGGTCGTCTGCGTCTGCGTCTGCCTTTGTTGCGGGGATAAAACATGCTCGAAAGCCGAGAATTGCGATCAGACGAAAATAATATATTTATGCTACGTCCATGAGGGCCATTCCAATCTGGAAAAGTTGCTGGAGAAAACCATCATTTTTTCTTCTGTTTCCCTCTCCTATCAGAGGTTGCCTATAGTTAGGGCAATCTTCACCATGCAGACCTCCCGGAACTGCAATCGTATCAGTCACTTGTGATTGTGAAGCCATGAAGCGACATCTTTGTTTTCCATGAAAAGTCCTCTGGATTATGAATTTGGTGAACTTATTTTTTTTGGTTGCTCATAATAATTATCGAAGACCATCAAATAATATCCCCCATAAAATTTTCATGGTTTCTAATCTTTTATTTTTTTAAGTGAAAACTTCTTTAGCACCGTTGCGATTTGAAACAGCCTCCACACTCTTGTCTACTTTAGTTTTCTGTTGGTTTCACTTCCACCGCGTGTAAATTGCACTCGTTTGTTTTGTTAATAATAAATTGTAGGCTATATTGCAATACCTTACCACTGCATATCTTATCGAATAAATTATTTTTGACCTCAGAACAGAAATTTAACAGAACCATGAAAAATAAAATCAGGAATAGCTGGAAAGGTCTGACGGGTACGTCCTAATACACCCTGAATAATACTAGCCTGTTGCTAAGGGATGAATGAATATTATATATTTACAGTTATTATTTAGTTGTTTACCTGATCTTTGATGAGGCGGAGCATTAAAATGCTCATTTTAATTTCAGGGGAAGCCTTCTACAAATTATATAATCTTCATTTCATGGAAATGGCTTCCATAACTTGAAAGAGTACACAAATAATTATTAATATTAAATTTCAAATACACTGACATTTGACTGCCTTTGAGAGCTTTGGAGGAACAGGTTAAAATACCCTGTGTAATGGGTGTGAAATATTGTCAAAAACCAAAGATGAATATATTAATTTTAATGTTCTTCAGTCTGCAGACGGAGCTAAAAATCTTGGGCGCGACTTTCTATACCCGTGCAATAAATTGATCGCAAAAACATTTCCATCGTGTGCTATGGAGCATTCAAATATTAATATAAGTGTAAAAATGGTCAATACGCCATGTTATTTGTTCTATAATTATTATATTTTAATTCTTCCATCAGAAGAAAGGGTGCTAAAACTCAGATAACTAACTACAAGTTTCCTGTACTTCTTTATATTTTGTTATGTGAATACCGCACAAGGGTCTCAACTGCTCTCAACCGTTTGGAACCAGTGAGACTATGGCATCCCAAATGGGGCGTATCGTGAGGCTGAAGGTAGTGAGGAGGGGTAGGAGATGGAAAAGGGAAAGGTGGGGGGAGTTCCTGGATATTCAGATCTGTTCACCAAACACGGCTAAAGACATTTCAAGCACCCTTGTATTTATTGATTTTCAAGGGCCCTGGAGGTGATTTTCTCACGAAAATGGCGCTATAAAAATTATCCAATAATAATTATTATTTCAAGCTCAATTTCAATTTTGAATGGTGGTATTACATCAAGGCGGTACTGAGAGTATTTTTCCGCTTTGGAACGTGCTGTAAATATAGTTTGAAACACTAATATTAGATAGTAAATGTAGCAATGGTACGTGCTACGTAAACACAGTTAAAAGAAAACTCTAGAATCATCGGTTGATAGTTTTTTATGTGCCATTAAAATTTTCACAATGTTAACAACATATGGAGTGTGACAGACTAAAAAATAAAATAAGAATAGGTACCATTTGTTTCAGCTTGCTGTTCAAAAGAATTGGAATTTGAATTGCTTGAATTTGAATTCTTAAGTAAGTACTTCTCAAGTAAGTACTTCTCACAGCGCAGGTAGTTAAGTTGACTCGCCACATATCGATCGTTTCGGGCGTAATCCAATACGTGACGTAGCAACAATGCGTGGTTGCTACAGGACTCCCTCCCCAGACAACGCAGACATGGCTGCGGTGGAAAGAGGAATAGTCAGATATCGAGGTGATCGGGAAATCGAACCCGCCTTCCAGAACGAGTGGTTGTTTGTGTCCGATCCTTACTGCCATCGAACAACGGAAGGGTTGGTTGTGATGTGGCGGCTGGTGACTCTGATGCGGTTTGCGAGTGTGGTGTGAAACTCTCAAGATCTTGAGCAACGTATGCTGGTTTGAGGCGGTCGATGCTCACGGTGATTTCCTTCCCTTTTACCAGTATGGTATATGTTCGTTCGTGCCGACGAACGACTTTATGAGGGCCGCTGTAGGGTTGTTGAAGCGGGCTCTTGACTGTGTCGTCCCTCAGAAAGACGTGAGAAGCTGTGGGAAGATTTTGGAAGACGAAACGATGTCCATAACCATGGCGGGTACCTTCAACTGGTCTCAGCTCGTTGAAATGTTTCCGTAGTTCCTTTAGGAAGCTTCCGGTGTCGTCGTTAACATTAGGTCGTGCTGTACATAGAAATTCGCCGGGTAAGCGGAGCGGCTCGCCGTATACTAGCTCGGCTGAGGTTGTAGCGAGGTCATCTCTCCAAGCTGCTCTGATTCCCATGAGTACGGTGGGAAGTGTTTCCGTCCAACGGTTATTCTGATGGCACTTGATCGCTGCTTTCAGTTGACGATGAAATCGTTCCACCATGCCATTTGCTGCGGGGTGGTATGCAGTTGTATGGATTTGCGTCGTGCCTGCCAGGAAATTCAACTGCCTGAACAACCTCGACTCAAATTGTCTCCCTTGGTCCGTAGTAATGCGGAGTGGAGTGCCGAATCTTGTTATCCAGCCCTCGTAGAAAGCACGCGCCACTGTTTCAGCCTCTTGGTCTGGGATCGGGAATGCCTCTGGCCATCTCGTGAATCTGTCTACGCACGTGAGACAGTATCGGCATCCTTCTGAAGAAGGCATGATGATTATGTCGATGTGGACGTGCTCGAATCTAGCGGAGGGTCTGGGAAAGACTCCCAGGGGTGCTGACACGTGCCGTGTAATCTTGCTTCGTTGGCATTGAAGGCAATTGCGTGCGAGCTTAATAGTCTCAGCTTTAATGGCCGGCCAGACATAACGTTGAGTTATGAGCTTAACCGTGGCCTTAATTCCAGGGTGAGCCAGCTGATGGACCGCATTGAATGCCGCAGGTCTGAACTTCTTCGTGACGAAGGGTCTGGCTATGGTAGTTGAGACGTCACAGTAGAGATGCGCGTCAGTACCCGGAATATTAATCTTTTTAAGTTGTAGGCTAGAACTTCCTTGCAAGTGTTGTTCCAGTTCAGGGTCGCACATCTGGTCAGCTGCCAGCGCTGCGTAGTCCAGAGGAGTATCTATCGTCTCGACCCTGGAGAGAGCATCCGCGACGATGTTGTCTTTTCCGGAGACGTGTCGGATGTCAGTTGTGAACTGGCTGATATAGTCCAGATGACGGAATTGCCTTGGTGAGCATTTGTCTGCTTTTTGTTGGAAGGCGAACGTGATAGGCTTATGGTCTGTAAATATGGTGAACGACCTGCCTTCCACCATGTGGCGAAAGTATTTCACAGCGAGATAGATGGCTAGTAGTTCTCTGTCGTATGCGCCATATTTCTTTTCAGCTGCCGAAAACTTCTTCGAAAAGAATGCTAGAGGCTCCCAGTGACCTGCGACGAATTGGTGGAGTGCGGCACCGGCTGTAGTATCAGACGCGTCGCTGACGATAGAGAGTGGGGCGTCGCACTTCGGGTGAACGAGCAGGGTTGCCTGGGCCAGAGCTTCCTTGCACTTGCTGAAAGCTTCTACTGTTTCGGCAGTCCAAGACACGAGTTGTTTGCCTTTTTGGTTCCCTTTTAGGAGGTCATTGAGTGGAGCTTGTGTCCTCGCGGCGTTGGGAATGAATCTTCTGTAAAAATTTATTGTTCCCAGGAAACGGCGGAGATCCTTGATGGAAGCTGGTTGGCTGTAGTTGTTGATGGCCTCCACTCGATCTGGGAGGGGTGAAGTGCCAGCGTCGGACACCAGGTATCCTAGGAATTTGACTTTAGTCAGGCCGAAATGGCATTTGGCGGTGTTTATGACAACACCATATTCCTGCAGGCGCTGGAATAATATCTTGAGGTGGACTAGGTGCTCTTCCTCTGACGTTGAGGCAATAAGGATGTCGTCTATGTAGGCGTAACAGAAATCTAAGCCTCTGGTAACCTCGTCCATGAAGCGTTGGAAGGACTGGGCTGCGTTGCGGAGGCCGAAAGACATCACCGGAAATTCGAAGAGTCCGAATGGCGTAGTGATTGCTGTTTTCGGAATGTCCTCGGGAGCAACAGGAATTTGATTATATGCCCGCACCAGATCAATCGTTGAGAAGATCTTGGTGCCGCTCAGTGCCTGTGCAAAATCTTGGATGTGGCGTACGGGGTATCTGTCCGGAATAGTTCAGGCGTTCAATCTTCTATAATCGCCACATGGTCTCCACTGGTCGTCCTTCTTGGGTACCATGTGCAAGGGAGATGCCCAAGAGCTCTCGGAAGGTCGAGCGATTCCGAGACGGACCATGGCCTCGAACTCCTTCTTGGCGCCTTTTAACTTGTCAGGAGCAAGGCGTCGTGGGCGTTCGACTGTTGGAGGTCCTGGCGTGGTGTTAATATGGTGCAGTGTTGCGTGACGAACTTCCCTCCTGGCGCCGTCAGGGCGAGTGATGTCAGGAAACTGTTGAAGAAGCTTATGATACGGGGACGTTCCTGTGACCGTCTTAATGGAAGCGATCTTGTTGTCGCTTCGTTTTCCCGTGATGGTCAAATTCGTCACCTGGTCCAGCAGCCGTTTATTTCGGACATCCACCAGTAGCTCGTACTTGGCGAGAAAATCTGCCCCGATGATTGGCCTGGAGACGTCTACAATGACGAAGCTCCAAGTAAAGTCGCGTCGCAATCCCAGATCCAGGTTGAGCGTTAGGCTGCCATAAGTAGCGATTGTGCTGCCATTTGCTGCTGCCAGTTCGTATGTCGCTTTAGTGGGGCGTCCCTGGACAAGGCGTCGTGGGAAAACGCAGAGATCTGCGCCGGTGTCTATAAGAAATTGGGTACGGGTTACCCTGTCGATAACAAAAAGGCGACTGACTTGGTTGGGGCTAGTGCTGGTCGCCATCAGTTTGGGCCCCGCGCGTTTTCCTGCTGGAAGTTGCAGGGTTTGGTGCACTTGCTTGCCTTCGTCCCATACTTCCAGTGGTACCAGCATGTTCCCTCGGGCTGACGACCTCTGGACCGACTGCGGGAACGATTGCTCCAACGATGCGGGGTGGCGCTCCTCCCATGCTGGCCAGAGCGTAGTGTCGAAACTTCGCGCCTCAAGGTAGCGAGCTCTTGTTGGAGAGGCTGCATCAACCGCGCCATCTGTGTAACCAATGAATCTTCGGACGATGGAACAGCCACTGAGTTAACTGCCGGTCTACCAGCATAGTCTGCTATGGCGTCGGCCAAGCTGGCCACCTTGTCAAGCGGAGTGTCTTGCTGCCTAGCCAGAACCACCTGCATACTTCTAGGAAGACGACCCATCCATAGGGTTCTCAAAACCTCATCGGGCACAGCGCTGCCGGCGAGGGTGCGCAGGTGTCTCAAGAATTGGGAGGGTTTACGGTCTCCGATTTCTTCATGTTCCAGAAGTCTCCTTATCTTCTGCTCCTGCGTGGAGCTGAGGCGTCTGGTTAGTTCATATTTTAATAGTGCATATGCACCGACCTCAGGGGGCTTCACAATGATGTCCCGGACTTCTTGGGCGTGGGCGGGCTCCAAGGCTCCGAGAATGAAACCAAATTTTGTGGCATCCACGGTCACTCCTGCTGCCTCGAAGCTGCGCTCCACCATAGCGAACCATAATTCTGGGTCAGTAGGGCAAAAAGGCGGAATGCGTACTGCCACTCGGTTGACCTCAGGCGGTGGATTCCTGATGTTGGGTTGCTGGTTACTTGGTTGCTGGCTGTCCTCAGATGTTCCGCTCACAAGAGACATGATGATGATTGGTGCGCGAAATTTATCACCGAATAGTTTATTTCGTGCGCGACGTGCTCGCGGTAGACGTACTTGCACGCGTCGTGCTCACTGTCGGATTCACAAATGTAAACTTCGTGGTCACTAATGTGAACGTCGGTGTCACCAATGTAGCAATGGTACGTGCTACGTAAACACAGTTAAAAGAAAACTCTAGAATCATCGGTTGATAGTTTTTTATGTGCCATTAAAATTTTCACAATGTTAACAACATATGGAGTGTGACAGACTAAAAAATAAAATAAGAATAGGTACCATTTGTTTCAGCTTGCTGTTCAAAAGAATTGGAATTTGAATTGCTTGAATTTGAATTCTTAAGTAAGTACTTCTCAAGTAAGTACTTCTAAAATCTTGGGCGCGACTTTCTATACCCGTGCAATAAATTGATCGCAAAAACATTTCCATCGTGTGCTATGGAGCATTCAAATATTAATATAAGTGTAAAAATGGTCAATACGCCATGTTATTTGTTCTATAATTATTATATTTTAATTCTTCCATCAGAAGAAAGGGTGCTAAAACTCAGATAACTAACTACAAGTTTCCTGTACTTCTTTATATTTTGTTATGTGAATACCGCACAAGGGTCTCAACTGCTCTCAACCGTTTGGAACCAGTGAGACTATGGCATCCCAAATGGGGCGTATCGTGAGGCTGAAGGTAGTGAGGAGGGGTAGGAGATGGAAAAGGGAAAGGTGGGGGGAGTTCCTGGATATTCAGATCTGTTCACCAAACACGGCTAAAGACATTTCAAGCACCCTTGTATTTATTGATTTTCAAGGGCCCTGGAGGTGATTTTCTCACGAAAATGGCGCTATAAAAATTATCCAATAATAATTATTATTTCAAGCTCAATTTCAATTTTGAATGGTGGTATTACATCAAGGCGGTACTGAGAGTATTTTTCCGCTTTGGAACGTGCTGTAAATATAGTTTGAAACACTAATATTAGATAGTAAATAAAAAGCAAAAACAATATAAAGAAGGCGCTCGGGTTTGAACCCGCGATCTCCGAATTCCGAGTAGAGAACTTTCTTTTCTTTTGTTTTTTTTTAATAAATATTGGTGTTTGAAACTTTGTTGTTTGTTACGTATATGTGTGTTGTTAACCACACTTTTGTTAACTTCCTCACCACCCCAGAGCCTGGTGCGGTTATAACGAACCTAAAACTGGCAACTTGTTGATTATGTTAAAACTTCCAAGAAAATTAACTTCAACAACATTTCATCATTATCTTTGTTACACAATTCTAATTTCTCATGTAAAAGCCAAAAGGCGCTAACGATAAAAATAAATAAATATCATTGATTATATTGATCACCTAACCTACCTTGGCATCTATTGGTTTTGACGGGGGAATGTGTTGTTTTTTTGCGAGTTTAAATCATCTATTTTTCCGCTTTGCTGGTCAAAGCAATTGCTATAATTAATAATAATAATAATAAATTTGGACAACTTATATAGCGCTGTTTTTGCGAAAAATCGCGTCAAGAGCGCTGTACAAATTCGCATGGATTTGTCATAACATAATAATTATCATCAACTTTATCTATCAATATCTATGTTCCAAATAACAGTAAACAATTAACCGCAGTCAGCGAATGCTGTTAGCGTCGTCGTTTGTGTTTGGCGTATACCAAATACTAATATTTACGCTAAATACTAATAATTATGGGTTACAAACAACTACTGGGTGCGGAAGTGGCGCCCATTGATATATCCGCTTTAATTATCATAAGAAGTGAATAACAAATTTAATGCGGAATAACGTGCCAACCGCTTACTCGTGACATGTTGTAACACCTTATTAAAAATATTTATTTCGGTTGTCTGTCTGTAACACTCCGGTTCAGTGAATTCTATAATTTAGGTGTCATTTTCAGAATTTGAACGAATTCGTTGTAACGCAATATTTTTTTTTTCTTTCAAAATTGTAATCATAATAGTCTTTCATTTTTAACGGATTTGCGCTGGTAATCAATGATGTTACAATAAATATAGACGCGCTGAAGAAATCTCGAAAGTGACTAGTTAAAAGTAAGTCAATTGTGGTTCTTTCGATTTAATAGTGCCACGCAGGGGGGTATAACTCCGACCTTTTTTGTGACCAAATCACTATCACGTGGTTGGTGACGTCAGAGTAATGACTACCAATATGAATCTTACAATTTCCTTACTTTTTTTTTATTTTCCTCTATCCCTGTCGATGGTATGTGACGTCAGAGGAACGACTACCAATAGGAATCTTACAATTTCCGTACTTTTTTACTTTCCTCTATCCTTGTCGATGGTATGTGACGTCAGAGGAATGACTGCCATTAGGAATCTTACAATTTCCTTACTTTCTTCTATCCTTGTCGATGGTATGTGATGTCAGTCATGAAATTTTCATTTTTTGTGGTTAAATTAATTAACATTGTTGGCAGAATTAATTTTTGTAAGGGGCATTTCTGAACAAAGATTTTAGTGATGTCTAGCACTCGAAGCAAAAACCAAATTTCGAAGATAATCGAATATATCGAAACTTTGAAGAGGGACATTTTTATCAAGTTGTTTCTCAGATCACAGAAACAACAAAAAGCATTGAATTTATAAGTGCTCAATATGATGAAATACTAAAAAAAATTGATGTTACAAATAATTTAAACCAAGTTATACAAACTGATTTAGAAAATATTAAGAAAGATCTGAATGAAAAAAATAATACAATAAAAAAACTTGAAATTAGACTGGCAGGTATTGAAACCATGTCAAAATGTAATGCTTTAGAAATAGCTGGGATTCCCCAAAAAATAAGAGAACAACCAATTGAAATCATAAGGAAGGTTGCTGCAGCAGCTGGGATAATAATAATAATAATAATTGGCTAATTTATATTGCGCCGTTTTCGTGGAAAATCACCTCAAGGGCGCTGTACAAATAACATATAAAAGAATTAATATTACTGGCTTAAAACTAAGATTTACAATTACAACTAGTTACTTACATCTAAGACATATAGCTACTTATATTACTGGCTTACAACTAAGATTTACAATTATAACTAGTGACTTACATTTAAAACTTATAGCTACTGACTTATGACTAAGACATATAGATTCTAACCTAAAACTGGTGACTTATTAACACACATATTTACAATTAAGATTAGCGCCAGAAGAAGTAGGAAGTTTTTACATAATATTACAATTCGAGAATACGGGTGCAAAAAGTATAATGAAGGTTAACTGGATTTACGGGAAGGTATAGATATTTTAAATAAATTAATAAATATAATAGTCGATCTTTACTGCATTAAGGTGATTCATCGCTCACCAGTAAACAGATTGAGGTATCACAATTAACAGATTACATTAAACAGATTGAGTTAACTATAAACAAAGAAAAAATAGGAAAAAAACTATTAAAAATTGCAAAGTTTAAATAGAATGTTCAATTCATGGAAAGGAGTATCGGAAAAAGTGAGTTTTCAGTTTGGATCTTAATTCCGCTGAGTTGGTTATGCATCTCGATTCCATAGGAAGTTTATTCCAAGCTTCGGGGCCGGATACTGCGAATGCACGATCACCAAACTTAGTGTTCAGATTTCGCTTAGGTTCTTTCAACCTTCCAATTGCAGAAGATGTCGCTGATCTAAGAGTTGACTGCCTTAGACCAATATTTTCCGGAATACATAGTTCAGAGATATAGGGAGGAGCCATTTCATTGATAGATTTAAACACCATCCAGCATAACTTGTATTGGATCCTTTCAGGACACTTCAGCCAGTGAAGATTTCGGAGGTGTTCCGAAATGTGCGAAAATTTGGGTACTCCAGTGATAAGTCGTGCTGCGGCGTTGAAAACTGATTGTAGTTTGTCAGTTTGACATTTAGGAAGACTTGCATAGATGCCATTGCAGTAATCAAGACGTGATACTATATACGAGTTCACAAGAAGCTTAGTTGCTTCTGTAGAAAGGTTCCTACGAACTGACTTAAGTTGTCTAAGATAGAAGAACCCCGTGCTAACGGTCCTATTCACCTGGCTTTTCAATGAAAGGTCTGAATCCAGATAAACTCCCAGAAGTTTGACGGTTGTTTTCGCAATTACGTTATTGCCGGAAATAGCAATTGGTGTGTTATCTATTAAATGTTGGCGTCTATTTGTGGCTGCCCACAGAAACTCGGTCTTTGAAGGGTTTAGCTTCAGTTTGTTTGCGGACATCCAGAGACTGATTGCTTCTAGACACTCAGCTATGCGAATTTTAAGGCCGGTGATCTCATTTGGTGTGCAGTAAAAGTAGACTTGCTGATCGTCGGCATAACAGTGAGATAGGAGACCAAATGACTTAATAATCGTTGAAGAGATGTGGACCCAAAACGGATCCCTGAGCTACCCCTGAAGAGAGTTTAGAGTAGGGATAACTATAAAACATACGGATATTACTGAAGTCATCCGAGTCCCAGACAGACGAAATGGAGCTCCACCCAAACTTCTTGTCACCTTTTCTGAGAAAAGACAAAGAGATTCACTCCTTGATAAAAAGAAAGAAATAAACTACAAAGAAATTAAGGATCTGACGACCTCTCAATTCTTTACCGGGGAAGAACTAAGCCCGTATCATAAAGAAATACTATGGAAAACAAAATAATTAGCCATAGAAAAAAAATACCAATATGTGTGGTACAAAAATGGTAAAGTTATGATACGTAAAAAACAAGAAGATAAAATAATCTAGGTATATGTACCTTGATGATATGGTGAAAATAATTTAGTAAGTAATATAAAAACATAATTAATTTAGATGGCAAAAATGGATAACACAACAACAACAAACTTACCTAACCTTTCATTCATAAGAAATAATTTTAACATAATGCGTCAAAACATTAGAAGTATTAATAAAAACTTTGACGAACTACAAATATTGATAAAAAGTTTAAATCTAAACTAGGATATAATTATTCTTACTGAATGTTGGTTAATTGATAAGTACTATCCCCTACAAATCGATAAATATGTCCCTTACTCTACAATTATGAATAATACAAAAAAATGATGGTGTCATCGTATATATTAAAGAAGATATTGAAGCTGATGTCAGAGAGATCGGTATTAATAATGCGAACTCTGTCTAAGGATATCAATCGGCAATGATATAACAATGCTCGCAATTTACAGATCTCCATCTACAAAAAATCTGGAGCCATTTCTAAACTCCTTATCCTTTGAACTGAGTTTACAAAAAAACACTAATGATGTATTTATTATCGGTGATATAAATATTGATATCCTTGAAAATGGCCATCCAAAAAAATATGATTACATGCAGACACTTGCATACCATGGATATGAAAGCCTAATTGAGGAACCTACACGTGTATTTAATGAAAGCAAAACTTGCATTGATCATATCTTTAGTAAAACTAATAAAAAAACTCAAGCCATTATTTAAACTACCACACTGAGAGGCCATTACACAATAATTCTATCTATTACAAAAAATAACTCTTTATGTAAACCAAAATACGAAATCACTCCTAACGAAGTCTCAAACAAATTGGGAAAACGTCAAAAGGGAGTTGACAATGAATGACTGGACCGCCCTTCTGGAAAAAGATGATACTGATACTGCTTGGAGTTATTTTGTAGAAATTATACAGCACAGTAAGCTATCAAACACCAAAACCAAAGATATCGTAATACATGTAAAAATGTAATTCGTTATGCTAAAGAAACATTCTATTAAAACAAAATTGATGAATGCAATAATGATTCCCGTAAACTCTGGCAGATCATAAATGAAATTACAAATATTAAAGACTCGCATAAAGACAAAAACATTAAAGAATTAAACATTGATGAGATTACCACATCTTTTACGAAACACCCAGACAAACTTCTTGACCTTATAAACAACTACTTTTGCAATATAGGCTTTAACCTTGCAAATAAAATTAAACAAAATTCTACTACTGTTGAAAAAACAATGAGGAATGATGAAGTAAATCATGAGAACAGCCTCAATATAGTCAAGATAACAAGTGATGAAATAAGAAATATTATAGCCTCTTTAAACACAAATATCTCATCGGGAAATGAACTGATATCAAGCAAATCAATTAAATACCTACAAAATGAGTTAATTCAACCACTGACATACCTTGTAAATCTATCATTATCTAAAGGTGTTTTTCCCGCTTGTCTTAAAATTGCTACGATCATACCATTATATAAAAATGGTCCCAAAAATGATATTTCAAATTATCGACCAATTAGTATTTTAACTCCCCTACCGAAAATATTGGAAAAAGTAATAAAAAAACAAGCTCTTACATTTTTGGATACCAATAAAATACTATCAATAGGTTTTAGGAAAAACCTGGGTACTGGTGACGCTATAGCTAATGTAACTAATATAATTATTAGAAAACTGGATGAAGGCAAAAATGCTTAGCAGTTTTCATTAATCTTCAAAAAGCTTTCGATACAATTGATCATGAAATACTGTACTTAAAACTAAAAAAAATGGAATAACCGAAACAACTCTAAACCTTCTTAGAAGTTATTTAACTGGAAGAGAACAAATTGTACAAATTGGTAAAAGAAAGAGCAAGTCTCTTCCAATTAAATTCAGGGTACCCCATGGAAGCGTATTAGGACCTATACTATTTCTGATATATATAAATGACCTTATGAATCTTCCCATAAATGGAAACATAATGTGCTTTGCAGATGACACTGTTATTATATTCCACGAACAAGATTGGACAAGAACCTACAAGGAGGCGGAACATGACCTGGCTGTACTTCAAAACTGGCTAAAAGTAAACTCCCTTACATTAAATGTTAATAAAACTAAATATCTAACTTTCTCCAAAAACAAAAGAGCACAACCAATGAATGTGCATACCCTGAAATGACATGAATGTCAAAATACTTTTCCACAATGTTCCTGCCTGTATATAACCCAAACAAAAAGTATTAAATATCTTGGGATTGAAATTGATGAAAATGATTGAGTATATTATGCTTTATGCCATTCTCGATTGGAATATGAAGTAATAGGATGGGGCTCAGCAGCATCTAATCATTTAAAACAACTTAATATCACTCAGAATTGCATCATAAAGACCATTCTAAAGGTCCCAATAAGGACGCCAACAACAGAAATTTTTAAACAGTTTGATGTTCCAAGCATACAGAAAATCTATGCCAAAAACATTCTAGTACATCACCACAAAAATGATTCAGAGGCAGACACCTCACATGCTCATAAAACCAGAGCCAAACAAACAGACATACTTAATTAATATATCGAAGCGTAACTCTTCATTTGGTCAAAGAAGTTCTGAATTTTTAGCAGTAAAGTTATAAAACAAACTCCCACTTAGTATCAAACAAATTAATACAAAAAATAGCTACATTAAGGACATTAAATGTTGGCTGAAGGAACTATCGGAAAATGAACTTACAAAACATCGTCATAGAAGTTTCTGGAAAACCTTATCCAAAGCGTAGTCCCCCTCAGCACAGGATCTCCTAGTGAGGAGGACTACGTATATATTTTATATATACATCTAACTAACATGTTTCATATAAAAATGTAAAAAATAGTTTATAGTTACTAAAAAAAAAAAAAAAAAAATAGTGTCGACACCTGTTATACAAAAAGCCCGATATATCGATCTAGGTATTAGTTCATTTATAGTTCCACGCGTCGCGTAAAGACGTATGCTACCTTTAAGTAAATTGCCTTAAAAAGTTGATGTTTTCATCAAAAAGAAAATGTTTTCATTATTCGAAAAACACTAGTAAAAAGTCAAGAAATAATATTTGATTTTTTTTTTTTTTTTTTATTTATTTTTTTTATTATAGCGACTATATAAAAAAATTTTACATACAAAATGCAATGTGAAATTAAGTACAAAATATTGTATTTCTTAGTCCTCCTCACTAGGGGGTCCTGTGCCGAGGCGGACTAAAGTTATTTAAATATAGTTCATTTGTCTTCTATGTCGTTTTTAGCGTCTTCGCTAGGGTTTTCTCATTGACCTCTTTAAGCCATATTTTTATTCTTGATTTGTATTCAATTGGATTTTTTATTAGTTTTATGTCTTGGGGGAGGATGTTATGGAGTTTTGTTGCAAAGTATGTATTTATAAGTACTCTAATTACTTATTATTATCGATTATCTTTTTTAATATATTAAACAATGTCGGGTTAGTTACACTATTTATAACTCGAGATCGACTAGACCGATTTTGATGATCTTTGATTTGTTGGATTTGTCTCCGGCCCGGATAACAGAATAACTAATAAAACACTGCAAAAAATCACAAAAAGAAGGCAATGAAGAAAATTAATTTTTCCAAACATTTTGTATGGAACAAATTCTCATATTTTGAAAGAACTGCAGCAATATTGTGATAGGTATAATATTTAACTGTGCGTGAATTCCAAAAATTCAAAAACGTCAAATGTCAATGCGCTGATTGCTTTGTTTTTGTTTTTAATCATATAATGTTGCCCCTCTTTCTCACACACTAAATGTCAATAGTCGAAAATGAGACAAACGGTGAACGTATGTCTCCGCACTCCTCCAAAGGAAAAATACAATAATAAATAATAAATCTCTGAAATTAAATGCTTTTTTTATGTAACTCCACTCAGGACCTATGTCATCTTAGGAGATGCTGTGTGGAGGGTCTTTTTAAGGAAGGGTAGGATAGGAAGTTCTGGGAAGGAAAAAGGCATGAGAGGTGGGTAGGAATCTGGAGGTCAGTGTATCCGGGAGTGAATCCATCCCTCCAACTGCGGTGCAAAGTCATCGACTTGACCGGAATTGACCTTATACCTTGATTTTTCCAGTCGAACTCTTTCGACCCATTGGTCGAGAGAATCCGGCTGGAAAGGTCAAAAGGCCTCCCTTAACCAGTCTCTCTCGATCCGGCCCGCCACGCAGCAGGTGGGCAGACGCATCAAAGTCACCCTGTGAACCCGGGCACCCCTGCTAAATTACCAAACGTAGCGAACCACTTGGGGTGACATATGGCAGAGATGTTGGTTATCCAATAAATGATTCCCAGGGCGGCGGCACCCGTACCCGCTTCCTTTCAACATTTTCATAAAAATCAGCAGTAACAACGAGTATCAACAACAATCGTCGCCATGTGCAAAACTGTCATTGCTCCATTATAGCTGAATCATTTAAATCCTCAAATTCCGTCACGCGCCCAGAATGTCACTCGTCACTCTAGTCTGCCTTGAGTAAGTAGGTATTTTATTTATATTTATTTATAAAATACATGTTACATTATATTAGATATTTAAGTAGATTAGATTTATTAAATCACCATACTAGGCGGCTGCCTGTTTCATGGTGATCAATTAAAGATAGTTTCTTTTTAGTGAAGTCTAGTGTAAACACATGGTACTAGTATGTAATGATGTTGAAAATTGGTTAGTTATAATAAAAAATGGAAAAGAGAAAAAGAAGTGCGTAAAATAAACCTGTAAACATATGGTACTAGTATGTAGTGATGTTGAAAATTGTTAAAGTTATAATAAAGAATAGAAAAGAGAAAAAGCAGTGCGTAAGGATTTGATGCAACTTTGGCCCGGTCCTATTTTTTTCGTCTATGCGCACATATTCCTTTAAGGTCTATATTTGCCATACATGAACAACGTTTGAATAAAGAGTTTACTGGAAACTTAACAGTGTATTTTACTTGTCACACATCTTGAATTTGTGAGACAAAAGCAAGTCTAAATGTATTGTAACGTCATAGCTAGTAATCGGAAAATCGTCTTTACGTCGAAATTGGGAACATTTCGATGTGTGAATTATATCACGATTGCGACCTTTTAAAAACGATACATTGAGAATTTGCTAGTTGAGAGGTAAAATATTATATTTATGCCCAAAGTACAATTCAGTTTTTAGTATATTAGGTACATTGATTTGTTTTTAAGTGCGTGTTGTTTTCTGTCACGCTTTACAGAACCTGTGATAACCATCTAGCTAAAGTATCATCTTCACTAAACTGTAAAAATATATTTTACAACTGCAAAGATTGGTTCATCTTTCCAGCAGAGGAGATATAATATCGGACAGTATAAGTATGGTATAACAATAATTGTCCTTCTCTCGAGGGAGATGAAAAGCAATTTACCAACGACGCACAGGTCTTATTGGCTGGCGGTAATAAAATGAATTCGTTTTCCTCTTTTATCTTTCAATAATATTTTTTTCAATTGCTTTGGAAAATATAATCCCCGGTAGTATTTTGTAATTAGAATTCCGTCGTTGAGGTTTCAGGTATAATAATTTTCGGATCTGTATACCTTATTTCTCATATTATGGGTTTCAAATAATTTTAGGGTTTGTATACTTAATAATTAATTCCTAATAATTTTAGGATTTGTACACCTACCCTTATTTCTCATATACCAAATAATTTTCGGATTTTTATTCCTTTATATAATATACCTTATAATTTTTTGGATTTGTACAACTGCCTTTTTTATCTTACACCAACTAATTTTCAGATTTGTAAACCTGATAGTTTTCCTTCTTAAACTCATCTTTCTTGGATTTTCACTTTTTTAAATAGAAAAAACATAGACAAAATACCAGAAGTAATTTTTTTTACGTATTCCAAACATGTTTGTGTTTTTTTCGTTATTTGTTTTTGGGGTGTTATGCCGTGTTGCGCTACCTCCTTCTTTAGCCAACGTTTCGGACATCGTTGCAGTGTCCATCATCAGGGCAGATCCGGTAGATGTGTGCAACACGGCATAACACCCCAAAAACAAATAACGAAAATGCTTTTGGCCGTGAAAATCTTAAAACGTATATGTTTATGTTTGTTCTATTATACAATAATCTATGTAATCAAAATGTTACTGGAAAGCTGTTAGAACAAAGAGTGTTGGGTCAGAGTGCCGAGGCGGTTTATGTATATGCACAAAGTAAGTAAATTAATGTTGGAAATAAATACTTACAAATAAACCTTACTTTTAATATCTACATTCTAATCAAATAAATATATAAAAACTAGCTTTTTCCCGCGGCTTCGCTCGCATGGTATTAGGGGTTCCCACTCCGTCACCTCCACCTTCCCTCTCCCCACTCCACTCCCCCCACCTTCCTCCGTCCCGTGAACCCCCCTCCCGAGTTCCCCTCCTCCCTCCCAGGTTCCCCTCCCCCTCCCAGGTTCCCCTCCCCCATCTCTCCCTCCTTCCCGCTTTCCATAGCAATAGCCGCTTCCTCGCGTGCCACCAATAGCAATTTTTTTATACAAATTTCATAATGCCAGAGCTCACCTGAAGTTTTATAAAAACCCTGTCCTGACAATAACGAACACACAATTTTTTTTTATCCAATTTGGTGCAGTCGTTCGAAAGTTATGCGCTTAGCAACATATTCAGCGATTCATTTTTATATTATAGAGCTTTCTTACATTTAAACTGAATATAGTCAGTTTTATAAGACTGAATAGAATAAAATATATTTAAAAAGGGTAATTCATTTGTGGCCTAATACTTTAACATATTAGTTTTTGTTTAAAAATATTGACTTATTTCAAATTTCACTGAAAAATGTGTAAATAACTCAAATATTATGGTAACGCTGGCTCGTCATCTTGGGATCACAAGGAAGTTTTAGAGCTTGGTAATGGGAAGGTTAACACCACCCAGAAATGTGAAAATACATCGGTAATGGAAATTAAAAATGCTGTAAAGGACAAGAACAGGGTGGCCACAGACCTGGAAAACCTGGAATTATCAGGGAATTTTATCGAACCTGGAATTATCAGGGAAATGTCAGGGAATTTAAATTTTTTTTTTATAATATCGGGGAATTCCAAAAATAAAACTAAATTCGTTATTTTGTGATTTGTGAAACCCCAAAGTTGTTTTATTGCGGTATTTTAAATATGTACATAGTTATCTAGGTCCTAATACAATCCTTATATATAAATACACTTAAAATAACACATCCATACCAAATCAATCACATATCTTCGCAATTTAATTTTAAATGCCTTTTTGCTCTCTTCCAATTTTATTTCTTTTGGTAATTCTCCAAATATCTTCAATGCTCCGTACATCAATGACTTTGGATTTTTTCCTGAAGGGGAGTCTTAGTTAATTTTTTTCCTCGTCTCATGTGTATGTTTGCTTCGTAGTTTATCAATTTTTCTTAGGAATTCAATAGACGTAAATATGGCCATTGATTATTTTGTAGATTAACAATATAGTATTAAAGTAAATAATTTGTTTAAATGACAAGATATTTAACTCCTTCAACATTTTTTTGACTGAAGTGTACCTATTTTTCAAGTGTCAAGTAATCTTCTTATTTTTCCCAACAGCGAAATTTTTTGGCAATCTTTTTAATAATTGGTTTTGTATTTTGGGCGAAAGTCAATTTCGAGTCAATTATTACTCCCAAATATTTCATTTCAAATACTTCTTTCAAAACTTCACCGTCTATCAATATGTCTTTTTTGTTTCCGTAACTCGTTTTCCAATGTTAATAAATTTTGTTTTGTTTACATTTAATTTTAGTTTATTTTTCTTCAGCCATATTGATATATTATGTAGGTCTTCATTTAAATGATTCATTATGAGTTCATAATCTTCTCCTGCTATATATGTATCAATGCGTCGTCTGCAAATAATCTTATTTTACAATGTTTCAATACTTTTACCATATCATTAATGTACATTATAAAAAGAATAGGTCCGAGAACAGATCCTTGTGGTACTCCCAATGTAGTCTTCATTGGTTCGGAGATTGTCTCACCCACTTTTGTGGTTTGATATCTATTATTTTAATAATCCTTAACAATTTCAATGCCTTTCCTTTTATTCCATTTTTAGATAGTGTTTTAATGATTATATGTCTGTCTATCATTTCAAAAGCTTGAAAAAAGTCTACAGGCGAAATATCGTAAATTTGTAACAAGTGTATTTTGTTTTTAATAGATTATTGTGATGCAAAGAAAAAATAAATGCTATAGATGATGGAATTCCCTTTATTATTTATCTAACAAACGATATCCCCTAATATCAAATTAAACATATCAGGGAAAAATGTAGAAACTGCCCTTGAAAACCTGGAATTATCAGGGAATTTTGAAATCCGTTTTTTGTGGCCACCCTGAAGAAATCCAAAATTGTTAAATACGTCATTTTTGTCCGATTTTTCTCTACCGATCTGCGTCGTCGAAATATTTATAGGAAAATAAGTGTGTCCTTTATGACACGCATTTTAAGAGGATTTTTTCCTGGTAAATTGAAGTATTCTGAAAGATCTACTAAATGTAATTTTATAATAAAAAAATCATAATTATAGGTCTACAAAACCAGGAGAACTGATTTAAAAAAAAAACTTCTTCTCATTCTCCTGAATAATTAACATTTTGTCCGTTACGGCATTTCAAATTTCCGTTATCGATATATTTGTATATCACTATTTTGTTATTTCAAATGCAAATGGTTGGTACATCGTCCAATATGTTTTCAATCAATTTTCCCACGTTTTTACCACAGGGTATTAGTATTATCTACGTTCGACGACAGTGTTGTTCCGACAGCCTGTATTCTCGTATTGATCCCCAGAAGCCAGAACGATATCCTCGTTCGCCTAACCAACTTTCAAGATCCAACTTTCTGGGCACAACTTCCAATAATAATTATCTACGTTCGACGACAGTGTTGTTCCAACAGCCTGTATTCTCGTATTGATCCGCAGAAGCCAGAACGATATCCTCGTTCGCCTCTGGGATCCAACTCTCTGGGCATAACTTCCAATAATAATTATCTACGTTCGACGACAGTGTTGTTCCGACAGCCTGTATTCTCGTATTGATCCCCAGAAGCCAGAACGATATCTTCGTTCGCCTCTGGGATCCAACTCTCTGGGCATAACTTCCAATAATAATTGAATTTGGCGACACGGATTGCTTACCTTTGTAACACAATTTACCACAAGTTTCGTGCGTGGAAAATTAATGGTTAATTATCAGATATCTGTAAAATAATGTCCTGTTCCGTTGATATGCGGAAAACACAATAAAAACAATATGTATATTAATTTTTTTGGTTAATATTAGGATATTTGCATTACGAGAGAAATAAGCATATTTTCCGAGACCTACTCTACCGATTTTTTAAAATATCGCAGCGAATGTACACAAATAAAACACAATATAAAACAACTAATATTATTGAATACAAAAAACATAAGAAACTGGCTACAATCTTTATAACTTTTAATTTATAATTTTTGTCGAATTGAAGTCGATTTTTTTCACGCACCAGATTTAAATGTCCGGGTTTAATTTTCCCCACAGGAAAAACTAAACCCTTTCACACACTTCCCAAATGATCATCTGGTCAATCCACGCTATGCGATTGCACTATATAAGTATTATAAATACAAAACAATACAAGAACAACATGTCAACCTACCAGAGACCAAATGGGAAAATAATTCACCGCTCTGTGGAATTCCCAATTGAACCTATAAATCCTACTGATCCCTCAATATAAATATTTAAAAAATCTTTTGTAATCCTACATGTATTTAAAATGACTGATTTTTGCATTTTTGTATGTAAATTTTTTGACAAATCTAATATGCTTAAATTTTTAATGAGAGACCTAGGTATAATGCCAGTAACCGAAATAACAAATTGTAATATTTTTATAGTCTGAGAATGCCAAATTCTTTTAATCTCATTTCCTAAATCTGTGTATTTTCTTATTTTTTCAGAAACAGTTTTTTGAATATTACCAGAATTTGGAATAGCTACATCAATGATATAAGTTATTTTTTTTTAATTTTGTCATGTAAAACTATATCAGGTCTATTATGACTAATTGTTCTGTCTGTTAGAACAGTTTTATCATAATATATTTTATAAAATTCATTTTCTAAAAATGAATTTGGTTCATATTCATAATATGTTACTATATTACGGCAGTCAATCAAGTTATGTTTAATTACCAAACTTTGGTGAATTATTTTTAAAACCTGATTATGCCTAAATGTATACTCGGACGGCGCTAATATAGAACATCCCGATATAATATGTTCTATAGTTTCGGGAAAAGTCAAACATTTTCGACATAAATCATCAATTTGATTAACCGATTAACTGTATTATTGCAATAACATAAATAAACCTCGTATACACTAAAACACGTTTTATTACCAATAACGTTTCTTACGTGGTCACGCTGTTAAAACGCATTGAAGATGTGACAACGTTGTATATGGTTTTAATTTACTAGGAAACAATGTTGTTTTAATTTTTCTCCGCAAGGGGCATTATTGGCGCGCCTATGCATTAGTTCTTCGGCCCGCGACAGCCCGCGATGACAAAACAGCTCGGTGTGTTTTATGGCGGGATATCGAAAATTTTGTGATTTTACTTAATAATTTCTATTGTAGTGACGAATTTACTCTTCTGTTCACATAATTGATATATTTACCGTGTTATTTGTGTGGTTTACATCAGTTTAATCAAGTTATTGTACAAACGCCGTACTTTCAAAGTTGAACTGTCAGAATATTGTTTTTTTATAGGTTACTTAAAAGATAAAATTTTCATTTTAAGATCTTTATTTTAAGAGAATTTCTTAACAGTGATAATTTTTTATAATATTAAAATCTAATACATGTGTTCGTAAACGTATCAAAAAAATTAACGTCTTTAGAGATGCAAGAAATCTGTTTTAAATTTCGGTATTATTTCTAAGTTATTTTTTTGGCAATAAAAAAAACTTAGAAATTTTTTATTATTTTTTTATTGTATACACGATGAAAAAGTGAGGTGATAGTTTCCTTCCAAATTTATTACATAAAAGGACTGTGTTTTTTAAATTTTGATTTTATTTACATTTCTCTACATTTTGGTCAAAAATGTTGTGGGAGGAAATTTTTTTCCGAGTTTGAATCTTAAAATATGGCAGTTTTTGAAAGCTAAAGTGTATTTCAAATACACAAATCTAAAAGGTAATTTTATCTAGTTTTCATAAATGGTATTTTTTTATGACACCTTCAAAAATAAGAAATATATAGGACATTCAAAATACTATGGAAAAATTACAAATATCGTTCTGACATCAATGGTTAAAACCAAAGATATTAAAATACAGAAGAGATATGCTATGGTGTCCGCGGAACTGTCGCCGGACTACGCGTTAATTAGCGTAGTTTTCATACAAAAAGAATTTGTTCATTTCGTTGATTTTTTAAAAATGTGCATTAATATTGGTTAACAATATATTTTGAATAAGGAAAGAATTCGTTCATTTAGTTTAACGTTCGTTTGGTTTATTCGTTAATTATTTGTTCTTTTAGTTTATTTGTTAATTGGTAAACAATATCGGCGACACCCGGAAGCGCAGACCCACATAGTAAAAACAGCAGATAGCACATCTACTTATATTTCAATATCTTTGATCAAATATTATGATTTTTATTGTTTCTCTTTTTTATATTAACTATGAACTAGTGATGCAACGGAAGTGTCTTAGCGGAAGCGGAACCGGAAGCGAAAATGTTAATACCATGCAGAAAAAGCTAAATTTTATTTTTTAAGATTTCTTTAATTAAATTTGTATTTTGTAATTTGAGTACTCGAAATTAAACAGAGGTAAATTATATTTAATAAAAGGTAATTTGGATGTTTTTACACCTTTGGGTCTGTTACGGTGTTCTTCATATATTAAACCAGCTCCACTAAATAAATGCTCACTGGCTACACTGCTGGGGGGAGCTTATAAGTATTGGCGAACTATTGGCAACAGATGGGGGTATTTGTGCGCATTTACCTTCCACCCCATAAAGGGGATCCTCATGGAGAGGTAGTCTCTTCTCTTTCTTGTACTCCCGAAGGTGTGACGGTATCTCTAAAAATAAAATGTCACCATCGTCAGTTGTAGAAAAGTTCTCCTCCTGGTCTTCATTTACACTTAACATCGATTCCAATATTTGTAATGATAATGATGATTTTGAAGTAGAGGGCTGCACTTCGACATCTTCAATCGCAAATTATTCTTCGTTTGGAGTTCTGTTATAAAGTTTGCGGAACCAGAAACGGAAACGGAAGTGAAAAAAACTTGCGGAACTTCTGCAGAAGCGGAAGCAGAGTTCTGTTGCAACACTACTTTATTTATTTATTTATTTATTTATTTCTATTCGCAAACATACACTTAACAGATTATTACATTGGTTTAAGTACATAAATAATAAGTTTCAGTATAATAAAGAATATGAAAAATGTTATTGATCCGTAACTGTACGTAAATTGGTTAAAAGTAGTGTTTTGTGAACACCTCACTAGGCGAACCTGTGCTGAGGTGTTCCCATTTTTAGGATAAGTGCTCTTCTGTCGGCAAGAGTCGAAGCACAGTATCCTCCTTGATTTTGTCAAGAAGGGCACCGTGGGTCGATCCATGACGGCAGTATCCTATACATAAATTAAATATTAGTAAGGATCTATTTGCAGGTTATTTCAGGATATCTAGAATATGTATAAGATAGAAGAATTACTTGAAATACAATTAGGTATAATTATTCTACAGACCTCCCGCCACTAGTATTAAATAATATTGTGGTACTTTTTTGTGGTACTTTTTGTGTCCCGAAACAATTTTTTTTTTATTTTTTTTTTTTTAAGTTTGGGTTGGGTCATGTTTGGTTAGGTGTTATAATCTTTTGAGTAAAGAGAATACCTTGTTGTTTGATCCAGTCTTTGATTAGTTTTTTGTGATGGATTGTTGATGTATTTGAAGTTAATAATTGCTTCAGTGTATTGGGCATGCAGTTATAAAGTTTGGTTGCATAGTACTTAAAGTTTCTCTGCCCGTGTGAGGTATGAGTTATTGGAATATTTATGGTTTTTTTTTGTAGAGGCCCTGGTTTTAATCGCTATTTGTGGTTGCATTGGAATGTGGAGTTCATGTTGGAAGAAGTATATTAGTACAGATTTGGCATAGAGTTGTCTTATTGTCATGACGTCCAGTGTTTCGTAAATTACATTCGTGTTTGTAAGGAATGGTACTTGGAGGATGAGTTTAATTATTGCCTTTTGAATTTTTACTAAAGGGTCTAAAGCTACATTCGTTGCACTTCCCCAAGCCAGTATGCCGTATGAGATAATGGATTGACAAAGTGCAAAGAATATGGTCCTGAGGATTGTTCTTGGAAATATGTTTTTAATTGAATTTAAAAGATGCATGACTCGTTTCAGTTTGCTTGTGATATAAGTTATGTGGTCAGTCCAGCGCAAGTTGGCATCTATTATAACTCCTAAGTATTTTGTATGCTTAACCCTTTCAATACGCTCGCATTGACAGGTGGGAGAAGTTTGTCCGCAGTTGTGTAATATAAGGTCAGTATACGGTGAAGGTTGGCCTCTTTGTGTGATGCTGTGTGTAATATAATTGGTTTTTGTAGTGTTTAGGGTAAGAATGTTATTGTTTAGCCAATTTTTAACTACCGATAAACTTTTTTCAGCCTTTGAATATACCTCATTCCATGTTTCTGCCTGGCAAAGAAGTACTGTATCGTCAGCAAATGTTACGATTTGACCGTCGATATCAATGTCACACAGGTCGTTAATGTAAATAATGAACATTAGGGGACCAAGGACGCTTCCCTGTGGTATTCCATACCTACATAGAAGTGGCTCGCTTAACATGTTGTTAATTTTGACCTGTTGCATTCTACCCGACATGAAGCTTTTCAGTAAGTCTAGTTCTGTGCCACCAACACCGACGTTTTTTAGTTTTTTGAAGAGTTTTTCGTGAGAAATTGTGTCAAAAGCTTTACATAGGTCTAAATAAATTGATATGACTTTTTTTTTAGCATCTAGGTTATGCGTAATAAATTCGGTTACAGTGGCAATTGCATTTTCTGTATTCCTATTTTTTCTAAATCCATGTTGGTTTATTGAAAGTATTTGCATGTTTTCCAAATAATGTTGCAGCTGGACTTTTATTGCTTTTTCAAGAATTTTTGACATAGTGTTTAATAAAGTAATGGGTCTGTAGTTATTTACATTATATTTTGGTCCTGATTTATAAATGGGAATAACCAGACCTTTTTTTAGAATGCTTGGGAATACTCCTTCTTTCAGACTAAGATTTATTATGTATGTTAGTGGTATGAGCAGTTGGTGGCTTAGTGTTATTATTGTTTTCGAGTCTATTCCGTCAGGTCCCGTTGTTGTGTTATCCTTTAGGGATTGTATTATTTGTTTGGTGTCTTCCAGAGTTACCTTATGTCGTTTGAAATGTCTGTCATTGTTTGTATTAGAACACTGAGTCATATTGTTACGAGGTACTTGATTACCGTTTCCAGTTGAAATTTTATTTATATTTTCGGCTAGGCTAGCTCCGATATTTATGTAATGTCTGTTAATGTAATTAAGAATAAGTGTTAGATTTTTGTGGAACTCGATTTCTTCTTCGTTAATAAGTAACTTTTTGATTTCATCATCTTTGTTTTTTAGTGTATGTGTACTTTCTCTTAGAATTGACCAAACGCTTTTCGGGTCAAAGTTTGCAGTTATCAGTTTGTTCCTGTAATATAATTCTTTGGCCTTACGTATAATTTGAGAACAAATATTTCTGTACCTTTTATAAAATGAGTAAAGAAAAGTATCATTCGGGTTGCGTTTAACTTGTTTGTGCAGTTTGTCCCGTTTTTTAATGCTATTTAGTATGCTTTGGGTGATCCATTTTTTAAGTCTTTTTTTTCGGTGCGTGATAATGTTAGATGTTGTTGTGGTGTTTTGAGTGATGAGCGTTTGTAGGTATGCTAGAAAGTAATTCCAGGCTTCTTCTGTCGTATTTTTTTTTTTTTAGATGTTCCCACGTTTGTTTTTCTAGGCAACTTTTTAGATTAACGTAATCAGTTTCTAATTTTGTGATATTATTTTGAATGGTTGAATTCAGAGTCTGTGTGGTCAGGCCAATCATTGTTGTGTAGTGGTCAGTGATTGTGGATTCGAATAGAACGCTACATAATTTTCTTTTGGATTTGACCATTATGTGGTCTATACATGAATCCGAGTCTCTGGTAACTCTGGTTGGAGTGTTGATGGCGCTTATTATGCCGTGTTCCAGGAGCATCAATTGGTAATCGATATTTTGAGGATGGCCTTGTGGTAGTATATTTATGTTAAGATCTCCAGCTACAATGATGTTTTTGAAGTGGGAGTTTTTTTTTTAAGTGAGTATCGAGAGCTATTATAAAGTGTGCAATGTTGTGTCTGGATGGTGATCTGTGAATAGCGAGTATGTACGTATCAGGGTCGACAATTATTTGTAAACAGTTATACTATAAACAGTTATTACTATAAACATTCTTTTGTTTTACTATTCACAATTTATAATTTACAACTGAAAAATGTCCTCTACAACACAGGTGAACTCGCAGCCTTACTAAAAAAAACCACAGCACGCCAGATAACCGGTGTTATTGCAGCAACATGAATAAAACAAAAATACACTAAATCACGATAACATTACTAATAAGATTTGGTCTTAAAACGTATCGTAAATCCGGCAACAATGCATATTTAAGTACTAAATTGTTTGTTTTCCTTCATAACCGCTAGGTGGCGCGGCGCCTGCGCATTCGTTGTTCGCGCTCGAAAAAGACGCTGGAAGCGCGAAATGATTTCTGTGTGTGCGAAATGATTTTTGTGTGTGCAATATTACTTATGTGATGGTTAATTTCTATTAATATGAATAATTTACTCTTATATTTATATCATTGATATATTTACCGTGTTTTTTGTGGTTTTTTATAAGTTTTAGTCAAGTTATAAAACAATAATCGTGCTTTGAAAATTGAAGTGTCAAAAATTATTTTATATGATACATGAGAATTCAAATTTACATTTAAAGGTTTTATTTTACGATAATTTTATGAAAGTGGTGTTTTTTTTAAATAATAATATCTAATACATGTGTGCCTAAATGCATCAAAGAAATTAACGTCTTTAGAGATGCAAGAAATCTGATATAAAAGACGGTATAATTTTTAGGTTAGTTTTTTAGCAATAAATTTTTTTTTTATTATTTTTTTATTGAATGCACGAGGAAAAAGTGAGGTGATAGTTTCCTTCCAAATTTATTATATAAAAGGACTGTGTTTTTGAAATTTTTTTTTTTAATTTCTCTACATTTTAGTCAAAAAAATTTTGGTAAGAAATTTTTTTCCATTTATTTCCGAGTTTGAATCTTAAAATATGTCAGTTTTTGAAAACTAAACTGTATTTCAAATAAACAAATCTAAAAGGTAATTTTATCTAGTTTTCATAAATGGTATTTGTTTTTACGACACCTTCAAAAATAAGAAATATATAGAACATTCAAAATACTATGGAAAAATTACAAATATCGTTCGGACATCAATGGTTAAAACAGAGATAAACTACCCTCTCAGGCCGTGGAAACCATGTGTATTTCTTTCAATGAACAAATTTTTAATTAGTAATGTTTCACATCCGCGGCCGTTTGTCAATTGAATAAAATTTTCACTGGGTTTTTTAGTAAGGCTGCTAGTGTGGAGGACAATATATTATACCTTTGTAATGTAAATGTACTAAGAATAACTAAATAAATGTTAATGCGGACGCAGTACTCACACAGAAGCATTGTACAGCATGTTAAAAACTTGTGATTCCAACAGAAACAGATTTGAAGAAAATTCCGGTGTAATCAGGTCATTTTTTTTGTTTTAATCCTATCCCAGTATAGGGGTAGGCAAAAATATTCAAATACGGAAGAGATATGCTATGGTGTCCGCGCAACTGTCGCCGGACTACGCGCTAATTAGCGTAGCTTTCATACAAAAAGAATTTGTTCATTTCGTTGATTTTTTGAAAATGTGCATTAATATTTAAGAAAAAAAATTAAATATCCAACTCATTTACTTTTTAAGGAATGTAATGTAATGAACGTTAAACAGTTATATATTACACAAACGCTTTGTAGATTTTTTAATAATATTAATTTTGCAGAAAGAACACAGCAAATTCGTACTACGAGAATTGGCTCTGGTCTGAACTTTATGGCAATTCAAACTAAATCTTCTTTTGGTCAAAGAAATCATTTTTATCAAGCTCCACTCATATTTAATAGCCTTCCAGAACGTATAAAGTCATCTAATTCCTTGTACACTTTTAAAAAGGATCTTAAATTATTTGTGTTAGTCGAGGATTGCCAATTGATTTTCTCTACTTTGTCCTTTCTAAATTATTAGCTAAATGAGTATGTTTATAATAATAAGCTAAAATAATATTATTTTTGTTTGAACCGTTTTTGTTCATCTTCCTCTTGCCAAATCTATAGCATGTTAAATTGTATACATATATTTATTATTCACAACTTAATCCTTAAAAACAAAAAAAAAACAAAAACAAAAAACTTTATTTTATTTTAAATCAGATCTCAAAACTATGGTCACCCTAAAAGTTACATTAATGTAGTACCTAGCGCCATCAGTTTAGTAGGTACCAGTAGGTACCCATAATCTAATCTCAATCTGTAAGAAATACAACAATATTGTTCTTTCAAAATCTGTATAATTTTGTGTTATTTTGTTAACTTGTATAATTATTGTTAACCTCAACACAGGCTTGTCCTAGTGAGGTAACAAATTGTATTGTAAACATTTTTACCTGCAGTGTAAAGAAACAATAAATAAATAAAAATAAATATTGGTTAACAATATATTTTGAATAAGGAAAGAATTCGTTCATTTAGTTTAACGTTCGTTTGGTTTATTCGTTAATTATTTGTTCTTTTAGTTTATTTGTTAATTGGTAAACAATATCGGCAACACCCGAACACGGAAGCGCAGACCCACATAGTAAAAACAGCAGATAGCACATATACTTATATTTCAATATCTTTGGGGGTAGGTATGTAATGTAAAGCTGAAGGAGGAGATGGGAAGACAACGGTCGGTATCCACCTGGCGATTCAGATCTAATTACTAAAATAAAGCTCAATCCATTTCAAGCAGATTCTGAGGACTAGTTAGTTGTCTTCTCTATTCTGTATCGGCCCAAACGAGTCTGCTTGAATAGTATATGAAAAAACCAGTTTTGTTTTCGCTTATTTGGTAGTGCTGGAGTATTTGAATGGCCCCACCGCGCAGTGCGCACCACACCGACGCTGGTGATATCTGGAGCAGCGGAATCCGACCAGATTCTCAGCGAGCGGAGAAAGTGTCGCCTGCGTGTTGCCTGCTAACTGCTAAGAGGGCCGGGTCGCCGGGTGACTGGTGACTGGTTCACCACCACCAACAACACCTTGTGATTTGTTACCCGCACTACAAAAAATATATTATGATTGATTTACGACCATTTATTTAAAAAAAAGAAATTCAAACATTTCCAGGTTAAGACTAATTGTTTTTTTTTTTTAAATTAAATGAAGACAATACAAGCGACAATACAATCGAAAATCTGGAAACAGAAAAATCAGAAAAAGATATTGACACCTCTGGGACTTGAACCCAGGACCTCTTGCTTTCCGGGCAAACGCGCTAACCACTGCGCCACGGTGCCGATATCAAATTCGGTCATTTTTAACTGTATCATACTTCGACTAAGAACCACCCACATTATCTTCATTTTCTTAACGCATATATTATTGGCAATTTTATGTATGATTGCAAGATTCAAACCCGAACTAAATGCCCTCTAGATAGTGTCTGGATAAATATTTATCCATTTTATTTTCATATGCGACATCTATTGACCTTTCTGCAAGTCTAGGATGAATATTTTATTTTTATTTTAACTTTATGAGTAAAACCTCAAATTGTAACATTTAATTAAATGAAGACAATATAAGCGAAACTCAATCGAAAATCTGGAAACAGAAAAATCAGGTCGCGGACCGGATCGGGAGAGACTGGTTGAGGGATACCTTTTGACTTCCCCAGCCGGACTCTCGACCCATCGCCTTATACCGCAGTGAGAGGAATAGATTCATACGTCCGTCACCTCTGGGCACACTGACCCCCAGATTCCTACTCACCCGTCATATCTTACCTCTTCCTTTCCTTCTTCTACCCCTCATCTTCCTCTCCTTCCTTTCCCTAGAGCAGTGGTTCCCAACCCTTTTCTGACCCGGGACCACTAGTACGTTTATTTTTTGGACAGAAACCACAAGCAGTGGCGTAGGTTAGCATGGGTGGCACCCGGGGCGGATAGCACAACGGGAGGGGAGTAATGGGATAGGGTGGGACGGGTTCTAGCAGAATATTTACCACAACGGAGGGGGCGGATTGGGATAATGGGTGGAACGAGGTAGGAGGGGGTGGAGCGAAACGGAATACCATAATGGCCACTGACTACAAGGTATAATAATGATAAACTGAATATGAATATGGCGATTTTTTTTATTCAGACTTCTCGACCAGGGACCGCCCGCGCGCTGGCTCGCTTATTGACCGGCGGACCATCTTCTAGCCTCTTGCGGACCACTAGTGGTCCACGGACCACTGGTTGGGAAATCCTGCCCTAGAGGGATCCTTCACACAGCATCCCCAGGGATGACAAGGGCCCCTAGGGAAGTTGTTTTCCTCAAGGCCTCCTATGTGAAGCTAATGTTAAAAAAAACTGGTGCAATTTAAAAAAATATAAAATAGATATCGACCACTAGCGTGTCGGTACTTTTACTTTTTACTCTTTTTGCTTTTTTGATAAGTTACATCTTATGGGAACTAGGGACCCTTCAAAAATCGTTAAAATTGCCTGGTTTGAACCAAAACCTCCTAGATCACAAGGCCGGGACACTCATTCAAATCAGCCTCCTAACTTGTACGGGATCCCACAAAAATTCTCATTTTACTTTTTTTTCTATTTATTCTTATTTTTTAAATTATTTAAAAATATTTTAGTATTTAAAAAAAAAATACTTTTTGGAAGTTTTCATACAAGTTAGAGAAGGCTGATTGGATTCAGTGTCCCGGCCTTGTGATCTAGGAGGCTTTGTTTGAATGCCATCAACAGGCGTTCAGTATACAAACGAGAAAATGTATTTTTTTAAAAGCAAAACGTACCTACAGACAAAGAATACACAGTTGCTAAAAATATCCTAAATACACTCCACTTTTGGAGGAGAAATGGGGAATACAAAAGCTCGATTTGACAGTCACCTACATATTACCTTTACCTATTTTCTGTCGACATTCCTTCGCATCTACGTAGTGTTTCTCCGAAGCAATTAGATTGATTGAAATCTGGTCCCGTTCCATTCCGCCTCGTGCTGCAGCTGCAGCCGCAGTTAGTGAATCAATCGCCCGGTATGATTTGGACTGATAATTGGGGCACGGCTCTCACGAACTAACTATACATATAGACAGACCCACGAAATGTTTAACCCCTCAGGCCTCGACCGTATTTATGTCAGAGGATAATAATATTTCCGTTTTGCAATAAAATTCAAATAAATGGAATTTTTCTGAATATATCCCAAAACTAAAAACTCTCTTGGATAGGTGATAAAATGCGCTTTCAAATTTTATAATCATACTAATATTACAAACGCGAAAGTTTGTATGGATGTTGTACGTGTGTTTGTTACTCTTTCACGCAAAAATTACTGAATGGATTTTAATGAAACTTTACAATATAATATCATACATCAGAATAACATAAATAGGCTATAATTTATATAGCTAGCTAGGAAGGGGAAGCGGGAGGGAATGGGGATCCACGGGAAAGGTAATTCAGGGAGAAACAATTTCTTTGGATATTGCATTGCACCGCATGCCGGACACCAGCTAGTTAGAAATAAAAAAAATAATTGATATAATTTTTGAAAGCAAACATAAAACGGTTTTAAAAATGGCTAACCTTGCGCTTTTTCTAACTAAAATTACTGGTAACGAAAAAAAACACAAACAAAAATTATTAGGAAAATTTGTTATAAACATTATTGTCAACTCACTTTTGTGTCGTTTCATGAAAAAAAATAATTAATAAAAAATTCTCAAAGTTTCATAATTTTTTGTAAAATTGCGGTCGGAAACTTTGGACTCATCGAGGCGCCTCGCCTCGATGAATCCCAAAGTTTTCATGTAAGCCTCTTACATTAAAATTATTTTGCGGTTAACTTTTTGATTTGGAATATAAAGCGTGCTATTTGCTCCTGTTTAGATCATATTTCTAACCATGATAGTAAGGGAGACACAACGATTTCTACGAGACCTGTAGAGTTGCTCCGAAAACCGACATTATTATAGACAGAGACCTACCAAAACCATATAGCGTAATTTTAACGCTGGAGAAACTAACTGACCGACATTGGTACTCGTATAGCCACTAGCGAAATATCGCGGTGAATGACCTTTAGTTTAGGTTTTTTTCTAGACTGAACGTCTCGCTCCAGTGTTTTTATTTTGCCAGTGGTCAACTAACT
Source organism: Limnephilus rhombicus (assembly GCA_929108145.2). NCBI lineage: Eukaryota > Metazoa > Arthropoda > Insecta > Trichoptera > Limnephilidae > Limnephilus > Limnephilus rhombicus. The sequence goes on along the minus strand of OV815277.1, from coordinate 41,317,484 downwards.
ATTAGAGGAAGGGTCCCAAACTGTGTAATACGGCGACCCACTTTTTAGAATAAAAATTCTTCCTTCCCACTTATGCATTTTTATTTTTTTTAATTAGTCAAATAGGTGCATAATAATAATAATAATAATAATAAGCCTTTTTATTCTGGACTTCTGTTAGGTATGTATTAGACATGATCTTATTTGTTATAGTATATCCCGAAGCTCAGTTTGCCTCTTGGCATAGGCCTCCTCTAACATTTTCCATTGGGACCTGTCACGCGCTACTCTTCTCCATTGATGTCCAGCAGTGAGTTTTAGGTCATCTTCCCATCTCATGTGTTGACGTCCTCTACTTCTCTTGCCATCTCTGGGATACCAGTCAGTGACATTTTTGCACCATTTCTCTTGTGGATCGCGTATCATGTGTCCTGTCCATCTCCACTTTTGTTGGTCTATTCGGGTAACTACATCGGCAACTTTAGTTTTCTCCCTTATTGTGCTACCTCTCACTCTGTCCTGTTTCCTTGTTCCTGTCAAACTTCTCTCCATGGCTCTCTGGCAGCGTTCCAACTTTTCTCTGTGGCGTTTGGTGAGTGCCCAAGTTTCACATCCATAGGTGATGACTGGAAGTATACACGTGTTGAAGACTTTCCTTTTTATTTGCATACTTAGCTCCTTAGATTTCAAGACTTCTTTCAAAGACCAGTATTTCTTCCATCCATTTGCTACTCTTCTCTCGATTTCTTTAGTGGTTTGATCTTTGTGAGATATTATCTGTCCTAAATAGATGTAATCTGACACATATTCGAGTGGTTGGTTGTCAATTTTTATAGTTACAGGTTCAGAGTTTGTAAGCAATTTTGTTTTGTCTTTGTTCATGCATAGGCCGACTTTCACACTTTCCTCGTTTAGTGATTCTATCATTCTAATTAGGTGCATTGGGTTTTCCTCGAATAGGACTATATCGTCTGCAAATCTTAGGTGGTTAAGTTTTACACCTTGTACGTTGATACCATATTTTTCCCAATCAAGTTTGCGGAAGATACTTTCCAGAGCAGCCGAGAACAATTTTGGTGATAGAGGGTCTCCCTGTCTTACTCCTCTCTCGATCTTGAACTTTTTTCCCAAGGTTTCTAGTTGGATCCTCGCTTCGCAATTCAAGTATATGTTTTTTATAATATTAATGTAGTTTAAAGGTATTCCCTGCTGTTCAAGGCTATCCCATATAGCTATGTGTCTTATGCTGTCGAAAGCTTTGGAGTAATCGATGAATGCCATGTATAGTTTCTTATTATACTCATTATATTTTTCTACTATTTGTTTCACCGTGTGTATGTGGTCCAGGGTAGAGTATTTTTGTCTAAAGCCGGCTTGCTCCCGTGGTTGATTTTCGTCTAACTTTTTACTTATTCTTTCCAGGATAACTTTGGAAAATACTTTGTATATATTTGACATCAAACTTATAGGTCTGTAGTTCCCTATATCTTCCTTTTGTCCTTTCTTGAATATAAGAATAATGTTTGATGTTTTCCACTGTGTAGGTATTAGACCAGTTATAAGTATATCATTGAATATTGAAGTTAGTATTGGTAGTAGTTCTTCCATGGTGCCTTTAAGAAGTTCGTTTGTCACTTTGTCTGGACCTGGGGCTTTTTCCATCTTCTGACTGTATATGGCTTTTTCTACTTCTCTGGAAAGTATTTTTGGTTCAGTTACAACGTTTTCCTGCTCTTTATTGACGTCTTTCTTCGGATCATGTTTTTGTTTGTCGTCTGGGCTTGAGTAGAGGTCCTGGTAAAATTTTGTGGCTATTTCGTTTATGTTTTTTCTATTTGAAGAAGCATTCCCCCTTTTGTTTAATTTTGGTATCCATTCTTTATTTGATTCTCTCAATTCTTTAAGCGCTTTTTAGGTGCATACTTGGTTTTAAATATTTTTTATTATTATTTTAGTAAAAAAACAGTAGGTACAAAGATAAAATCTGTGGTAAGTAACAGTTTACAAGGTTTTAGAACTTATTGCATGGATCCCTACCAATGTTTCTATGAAATATCTGGTGAGTGTTCATATACATTTTAACGGACGGGGTATAACTACATGCTAGGGAATGATTTGAGGTAAATATGAAGTTAAAAAAATATAAGTGTGTGCGTATGTGAACGTGTATAGTTATAGGTATATCTCTAAATTGTGTCAAGAAGTGGAGTGTTGCACATTGATTAAGTTACCAGTAATGTTTTTCTCAAATTTTTATTTATTGTAGTCACAATGAGAGGTCATAATAATCTTCAAATTTCGAAATGGTGAATTAGGGAGACCGGACAACTCAGAATGAATCAACTCGACACCTCCCTTGAAAAGTTATTAAAAGTGATTCATGAAATGAAGTTGTTAAATAGGTTGAAAAGGATTATTCTTAAAAAACTAATAACCTGAACATCACCTCACCACTCAAAATGCTGTAACTTCATTTATATTGCCATATTAAAATTTTAACGTTACAACATCCCAGCACTTAAGATTATATTTATTGTACACTTTTTTTTTAAATCCTTAAAAATGTGTATTTTACTAATTATTATAAGCAATAATAATCAGCCTGAAACACTCATCCACATTGAAAAAATCTTCCGAGAAAAGATACATGACGCCAACGGGACTTGAACCCGTGCCCTTCTGATTGCCGGTCAGCTGCTCTCCCAATTGAGCTATGGCGGCTTATCTTAGATAAGCTTAGGCTTACCATACTAAGGCTTATCATACTAAGGTTTCATTCAACAATTATTGCTTATTATATTTTTTTGTATTTTACTATTTTGGTTTTCCAATAGTATTATGTTTACTGTAACATTGTTATAATGTAAACAATAAAAAAGGTTATGTTAGGTTATGGGCTATTTTTCAATTATAGTTTTCATAGCTTTTATTGACTTTTCAAAGAGGTGTCGAGTTGAGTTGATTCTGAGTTGTCATGGATCCGTGAAATATTACAGGGAAAATAGGAAATATAACGATCTTTTTATTAACCACTTCAATTCTATTTTAGACAACAACCTACCTTTGGAGTCGGAAGTTAATTTTTTGATATTTTCCTAGATAAATATTATGTTCGTTACATGGGTTCAATCCACCTTCATCCAGAAAGAAGATGTTATACGTGTTCGCGATCCACATAATGAGAACCTCTGTATAACGTAGGGTGCTTGCAAAATACATTATTTTGTATTATGATTCAATGCAAAAATATGTTATTTAGGACCGGTCCCAACTGATCCGCCGAATACTTCGAATAAGGCGCCGCAACCGGGTTCAAAAAGAAGTAGATGGAGAGATATGTTGGAGGAACGCGCTAACATTTAAAGCGACAAAATCGATGCGAAAATTGTGAAAATGTTTAATAAAACCAATCCACCAATCTAAATAATCTTAAAAAATAACATAAAATTTTTTAAGAGGTTCATTCAAATGTTTAAGCGAGATATGTAAGAAATCGGTAGAAATGCGGGTAGCGGCGCCTTAACATTTAACTGCTGAATTGATTTTTTTACGTATACTCTGTTACGTAAAAAAATCTCGTAATGTCTCTTGTTACTTTAGGGAACGTACCCGTACCACGTGACCTGTTTAGGGGGGGGGGTCTTCAAAATACCACGCTTGAGCGTGTAATATGTGGCGTTCAAAATACCACAAATGAGCGTCGGGTTGTTTAGGTTTTTGGTCACCGGGGGGGGGGGGGGGGGGGGGGGTTAAAAATTGCATAAAGTTGGTCACGTAGTATGAGTACGTTCCCTTAAATCAGGGGTGGGGAACCTGCGGCCCGCGAGGCCTTTTGGTGCGGCCCGCGGGCACTTTTGATGCGGCCTGCTGAAAGAACCACAAAAAATTACACAGAACGGGATGGTTTTTTCACGGTGTTTCAGATGCATTTTTAAGACGTTATTACAAAATCGTTACTAGCAAGTAGTTTAGATACAAATAAAATTGTGATAAAACCTCCCATTTTACTTTTATTTTAATTTGCTATTGTGAAATTACATCGGAACTTTTAATTTTCTTGTACGGGACGGTCCCGATATTCAGGTTTGATGGCAAATCTATTCGGAGGCGATCTTAGGCAGTCTGACATAAACATTATTTTCTAGTCATCGTTGCGGAAGTAAAGTGGATAGTAAATCAATAAAATGACAACTACGAAGAAATGAAAAGTTGAAGCTGAGTGAAACGTAATTAAGGCTGTGGAAAGTGCAACTCGAAATGAATAACACGACGTATATTCCAACACCGAAAGGACAAAAGCCTTCTGCATCGTTTGAATACGCTGGTGATTGCGCGAAATTAAGTGAGGCATTTAATGATCGATTTAAGTGCGTGAAAAGAGAGCAAACATATTTGCTACTCCATTCAACGTCGAACCACCGAATGTGTCTGATAATGCGCAGCATAAATTATTCAATTGCAAACCGATGATGAACTAAAATCTGGATATAACAATCTCCTCAAATAAAGTCAGGAATCACTGGTTATATAAAGTCAAGCACGTCCCTTACATTTTATATATAATACAAACATTAATGCCATAATAATTGCCACACTTCTGACGTAAAAAATCATTACATGTAATTTATTGTAATTAGTTAAATAAATATTAAATTATAATGTGGACAATAAGTATGCTACAAAATGTAGAAAAACCATTCACATAAACCGAGTACAATTTAATATAAGCTGGTTGACTAGTGGACTCCTATGCAGATTCATTCTAAAGGTGAAACCAATCTTGTGTTCATAATGCAAATTCCTATTGCAGATTCATCTGCTAACCCTAACGCATTTCGAAGGTAAAACCATTTTGGTGTTCTAGGTGCAGTATTAATTAAATCTGGGGACTCACTATCCAATTCGCTCTGACGGAAAAACCAGTTATGTGTTCAAAATGCAATGAAAAAATTCCACATGTGGTTTCGTCTGCTAACGCTTTTCGTAAAAACCCGTTCTCGTTTTTGAAGTGCATTTATAAAATTCTAGTTGCCTTTGTGCTGCCAGCATTAGAAAAAAAGCAATTTTCGTGTACTCAGTAAAATAGTTTTAAGTCTCCGCGTACAGATTCACCCTATAACTGAAACCAGTTCTGTGTTTAGAATGCAACGAAAACATTCCAGGTTGGGTTTCATTTTTTAACGTATTCCTCGTGTTAGAAGTGCATTTATAACATTCTAGTTGCGTACTTTGTGCTGCCAGAATTGGAGGAAAGCCACATCCATGTTCTGAATGGAGTTTTAATTCCCCGCGAACAAACTCGCATTATAATTAAAAGCAGTTCTGTGTTAAGAATGCAACGAAAAAATTCCAGGTGGGGTTTTATCTCGCTAACGCGTTTCGTAAGAAACCATTCTCGTTGTGAAGTGCAGTTATAATTTTGTAGTTGCATGTGTGCTGCCAGTATTGGAGGAAAGCAATTTCACGTTCTGAGTATAGTTTTAATTACCCGCGTAAAGATGCAACCTGTAATTAAAACCAGTTCTGTGTTAAGAATGCAACGAAAACGCATCAGGTTTGATTTCATTTGCTGACTCATTTTTTTATGTTTGAAATGCATTTTTAAAATTCTAGTTTCTTGTTTATGCTGCCAAAATTATAAGAAAGCCGTTTTCATGTTCTGAGTGTAGTTTTTATTCCCCGCATGCAAATTTAATCTAAATTGAAAATAGCTCCGTGTTCAGAATGCAACGAAAAATTTCAGTTGTGGTTTCACCTGCTGATGATGCATTTTGACGGAAACCGTCTCGTGTTCAAAGTGCAGTTATAAAACTCTGGTTGCAGACTATGTATGTGCAGCCTGAATTTTCAGGAAAACCATCTGCATGTTCTGAGTGTAGCTATAGCTATAATAAAAGTGGTTTTTTTAATATTCCCCCCCCCCCCCCCCCCCCCCCAGAGACGGAAATCGGAGTGCGGCCCGCGGGTTAAATTATGAACATCCGAATGGCCCGCGACGATAAAAAGGTTCCCCACCCCTGCCTTAAATGTTTACATATATATTAGAGATCCATGAAAATTTGGAGGTCAAAATTATTATTTATTGGACAATTTAAATATATTTAAATAAAATACTTTTTTATTGGAAGTAACTTGTATTTGACAATTTGGATATTATATAATCATTTTTGGCAAAAATTACTTGATCAGAAATCAGTCTCTATTATCTATTAAACTAATTAAAAACAATGAACTCACTTTTATTATTCTATTTTAATAGTGTCTCGAATAAACTATATATATAAAACTTTATTAAAGTTGTTATTCTTATATAGTAAAAATCAACAAAAAAAGTCACTTAAGTACTGACGATGGGCCAGAGAGGCCCGCAAAAAAAAGTCACTTAAGTACTGACGATGGGCCAGAGAGGCCCGCAAAAAAAATGAAATGAATTTACTTACAGAAATTTAACTTTAAAAAATTAAAGTTCAAAACTTACGGCTCTGGCGTCACTAAATTCGAAGCTACTGGAAGCGGCGTATGCGTCGCGCGCGGGGAAGGTGAGTATTTCGATATTATTATTGTTGCTAGTACGGAGCGGCCCCCACGTCAGCAGTGAAAGGTTAAATCAAAACCCTCTTAAACAATTTGTTATCACGCCACTGGCGGCCCTGTTTTATTCACTGTGAACTATCAACAACAGAATAACATATCGATAATATAGCAGTTTACTTTAATTGAGATTAATTAATATTAATGTGTTTATCACAACGGCTGTTCTTGTTTACACTCTTACTACGAAATGCCACGATGTGCCACTTAACTTAAGTATTCAATTTGTAAGAACATTGTTCAGAAATACAAACTTTTGATTAGGTATGTGTTCTATTTTTAACGAAAATGCACTTAAGTTAATCAATGATTTTCTGTAAAATCAACAATACCTATATTTTGTAGTTCAAAGTTGTAAATCAATCAATATACTACACACGATAGAATTGAATTCTAACTATTATTGATATATTGATTAACTAACTAACTAACTAACCATCACGCCGTTTCCCCGCAGGGGTAGGCAGAGAGGACGGACCGCCAAACAACTCGGTCTTGGCACACACTCTTTGCCTCACTCACATTCATACATCGTCTCATACATACTCTTCTATTATTCTGACTTTTGACATGGCCCGTCTCAAGTATCTGATTTACTTGATCGTGCCATGTCTTCCTCGGGCGTCCCCGACTTCTTCTACCATTCACATTTGCATCATATATTCTTTTAACACTACTTTCTTCGTTCATTCGCTCTATATTGATTGATTGAATCAATTACCTTCTTGCAAATTACATGAAGAAAGCCGAAATCTAGGCCTGCTGCTGATCAAAGCTAAAACAAAACTAACCGTGACCGACAGGACAATAACCTTTGTAGGAACAAATGCTCTCACGGACTTTATACCTAGGCTCGACCATAACTCACAAAGACCCTTTGACCTCCAGGTGGTATTTATCGAGCCACCGTCTTGCACCGCTTACGTCGTAAGTCCGTCACCCCTGGACACTGACCCTTAAAATCCTACCCAACCCTCATATCTTTTCCTTCCCAGAACTTCCCCCCCTTCGTTTCCTTAAAAAACGATTCTACACAAAGCATCCCCAAAGATTAGATAGGCGTTTAGGGAAATTATTTTCCTCAGAGCCTTCTGTGTGGATGAGATGAGACTCGTCCGGGTGCTGATTTTCCCCATATTTCTACGCGGTGTGGAAACATGGACACCTGTAACAATTATTATAAGCAATAATTATCAGCCTGAAACACTCATCAACATTGAAAAATCTTCCGAGAAAAGATACTTGCCGCCAACGGGACTTGAACCAGTGTCCTTCTGACCACTGAGCTATGGGGGCTTATCAAATACCCGCCAAATAATTCAATATATACTAGTGTTTCGTTCAACAATTACTGCTGAAAACAATATAAATAAAGTTGGTTGTTTTCAGGTGGAAAAAATATAATAAGCAGTAATTGTTGAACGAAACACTAGTATATATTGAATTATTTGGCGGGTATTTGATAAGCCCCCATAGCTCAGTGGTCAAGGGCAGCTGACTGGCAATCAGAAGAACACGGGTTCAAGTCCCGTTAGCGGCAAGTATCTTTTCTCGGAAGATTTTTCAATGTTGATGAGTGTTTCAGGCTGATAATTATTGCTTATAATAATTGTTACCCTTTGTGCTATGCATAAAAATCTTGTCTAAACGTTAGTTTATAAATTAAAAATAATAATTAATGGACACCTGTAGTCAACGAAAGTAAGCGGATGGACAGTAGCATAGAATTTCATGGTCAGCCATGGGCGCTAATACATCGATTCTGGAAGAGCTAGTCCACAATTCCACAATAGTTATCAGCTGTATGTCTACAACTTTTTATACAAGAGATTTGGACACGTTGTTCGCTGAACCGAGAACTCAAACTTGGAGAAACTCATCGTCACTGGCAAGGTGGAAGGGAGGAGAAGCAGAGGAGATCACCAATGCAATGCGTTGGAGTGACCAAACAACACGTTGTCCGGAACTAAGTACCTCGAATCTCCACACTGGCAAGGTGGAAGGGAGGAGAAGCAGAGGAGATCACCAATGCAATGCGTTGGAGTGACCAAACAACACGTTGTCCGGAACTAAGTACCTCGAATCTCCACACTGGCAAGGTGGAAGGGAGGAGAAGCAGAGGAGATCACCAATGCAATGCGTTGGAGTGACCAAACAACACGTTGTCCGGAACTAAGTACCTCGAATCTCCACACTGGCAAGGTGGAAGGGAGGAGAAGCAGAGGAGATCACCAATGCAATGCGTTGGAGTGACCAAACAACACGTTGTCCGGAACTAAGTACCTCGAATCTCCACACTGGCAAGGTGGAAGGGAGGAGAAGCAGAGGAGATCACCAATGCAATGCGTTGGAGTGACCAAACAACACGTTGTCCGGAACTAAGTACCTCGAATCTCCACACTGGCAAGGTGGAAGGGAGGAGAAGCAGAGGAGATCACCAATGCAATGCGTTGGAGTGACCAAACAACACGTTGTCCGGAACTAAGTACCTCGAATCTCCACACTGGCAAGGTGGAAGGGAGGAGAAGCAGAGGAGATCACCAATGCAATGCGTTGGAGTGACCAAACAACACGTTGTCCGGAACTAAGTACCTCGAATCTCCACACTGGCAAGGTGGAAGGGAGGAGAAGCAGAGGAGATCACCAATGCAATGCGTTGGAGTGACCAAACAACACGTTGTCCGGAACTAAGTACCTCGAATCTCCACACTGGCAAGGTGGAAGGGAGGAGAAGCAGAGGAGATCACCAATGCAATGCGTTGGAGTGACCAAACAACACGTTGTCCGGAACTAAGTACCTCGAATCTCCACACTGGCAAGGTGGAAGGGAGGAGAAGCAGAGGAGATCACCAATGCAATGCGTTGGAGTGACCAAACAACACGTTGTCCGGAACTAAGTACCTCGAATCTCCACACTGGCAAGGTGGAAGGGAGGAGAAGCAGAGGAGATCACCAATGCAATGCGTTGGAGTGACCAAACAACACGTTGTCCGGAACTAAGTACCTCGAATCTCACACATCCCAGGACCGCGAGGAGTGGAGAAGCCTTTTAGATTGTAAATTAAAGTGATCGTCACGATCCTCAGCGATGAAAAAACGACTCAACAAAATGATTATTTTTTTAGACTAAACGTTCGCAGTGGGGTGAAAACGGTTCGGTCAAAAATAAATGGCTTAAACATAGTTGTACATTTTAAACTCATGACAATGGTAAATATAATATTAAAAAATATTGGCACCTCTGGGACTCGAACCCACGACCTTCTGCTTTCATGGCAACAGCTCTACCAACTCTTAGACTTGCAGAAAAGTCAATAGATGTCGCATATTATAAATAAAATCGATAAAAAATTATCCAGACACTATCAATATAGCATTCAGTTCGGGTTTGAATCTGAAGAATTTGAATCTGGAAAATGAAGATAATGTTGGTAGTTCTTAGTCGAAATAGGATAGTTAAAAGTGGCCGAATTGGATATAGACCCTTAGCTCAGTTGGTAGAGCTGTTGCCATGAGAGCAAAAGGTCCTGAGTTCGAGTCCCAGAGATGCCAATATATTTTCCTGATTTTTCTGTCTCCTGATTTTCGATTGAGTTTCGATAATTTTTCATTTAATTAAATAGTATTATTATTCAATGTAACGCGAAAAATCTTTACAGTCCCGGAAAGTTTTTTTTAAGTTGATTCGCTTTTTCGTTCAGTCCTGGGTTACGATAATCTCTGGACCTCTAACTCCGGACCGAAGTTTGGTGCTGTGATGTTTCAGGGGGGGGGGGAAGTACCTAGTGTAAGTAAAACAGCGGGAGTTGGAAGGGGCTTCAAACTAGAGATGAAACGGATAGTTGTTTGGCCGGATACCGGCGAGCTGCGAGGCCGGATATCCGGCCGCCGGATATCCAGCCCATTGTCTCGTTGCATGTCGTGACGAGTTTAGCGCTTTCTACTATTTGAAGACAGTTCGAATTGATCGCAGCCGCGATCCTATTAGTGGTCCTACTTGGTGGTCGACTAACTCGAAACAATATCCACATTTGACAAAGTTTGCCAAAGTGTACCTTTCAGCTCCTTGCAGCAGTGTTTATAATGAGAGGCTGTTTTCCGAAGCTGGCCTGGTTTACGAAAACAAGCGAAATCGCTTGTTGCCTGCGGACGCTAAAAATGTAGTCTTTATTCACCAAATTTACCACTTGTTAATTTTGAGTGTTAATTCAAAATATTCTCTTTGATAAGAGGAAGAACAAGAGGTATATTCTGGTGCTTCAATGTCAGTATTTAATTATTTCATGAATCTCTGTATTTTTTACGATTTTTAGTTCACTATAATGGTGATTGTCATTAGTTAATCATGTTAATTTAAGTTTTCGCTACTCTGCGAGGTTTTTGTAAGCCTTTACTAAAAGTTTTTAGTTTAGATATTTACTATTTATGTATTTATCATTAGAGCGAATATATCAGAAGAAAATTTTAGTTTTTTGGAATGAATTTTGGCTTTTTTGTAACTTTTTCGACTTTAAATAAAAGCCGTAATAATTATAAGCCGTTTTATTGATATTTACCTCACAAAGATTAATGTATTGCATTTTATTATAGGAAATTGTTCTAGTTTGTGAATATCCGGTATCCGGCCGGATAGTTACCGGATATCCGTTTCATCTCTACTTCAAACCACTCCCAGATACCCGAAAGGGCCCCCTGCTTTGCTTACGCCCGCTCACTGTAACTGGTGTAGAAGAGACAGCGAGCTTTTATGGCCTCACTAAAAGTGCACTTATGGAGTGTCTAATCACCCGAAAGGGCCCTCTGCCTTTCTTACGCCCGCTCATTGTAACCGGTGTAGAAGAGACAGCGAGCTTTTATGGCCTCACTAAAAGTGCACTTATGGAGTGTTCTAATCACCCGAAAGGGCCCTCTGCCTTGCTAACGCCCGCTCATTGTAACCGGTGTAGAAGAGACAGCGAGCTTTTATGGCCTCACTAAAAGTGCACTTATGGAGTGTTCTAATCACCCGAAAGGGCCCTCTGCCTTGCTTACGCCCGCTCATTTTAACTGGTGTAGAAGAGACAGCGAGCTTTTATGGCCTCACTAAAAGTGCACTTATGGAGTGTTCTAATCACCTGAAAGGGCCCTCTGCCTTTCTTACGCCCGCTCATTGTAACCGGTGTAGAAGAGACAGCGAGCTTTTATGGCCTCACTAAAAGTGCACTTATGGAGTGTTCTAATCACCCGAAAGGGCCCTCTGCCTTGCTTACGCCCGCTCATTGTAACCGGTGTAGAAGAGTCAGCGAGCTTTTATGGCCTCACTAAAAGTGCACTTATGGAGTGTTCTAATCACCCGAAAGGGCCCTCTGCCTTGCTTACGCCCGCTCATTGTAACTGGTGTAGAAGAGACAGCGAGCTTTTATGGCCTCACTAAAAGTGCACTTACGGGGTGTTCTAATCATTCAGTTCGTAATGTGATGTGAAACCTAGAGTAACAATAAGGCATATTGTTACTCCAAGGATGTAAACATACAAGTACCTACACGTCGCAAGTGAAATAATTACTAGTTTGTAAATTTCGAAATAATTTATAGTTTTCATTATTTTTGATTCGAATCTTTATTAGTAGATTTATAGTGTGCTTGTAAAGTGTGCAAGTGTATTATTTATTATGACATCATGGATTCCTGTTATAAGACGGGACGTGGCAAATCGCTGAATGGAAAAAGTCGTGAAATATATGGGAAATTTTTAACTTAAATCGAATTTTAATGCATATTTTTCCGTCTATCCCGACTGAAACCGATGTTTCTTTTCGTAATTAAGTTAATCAAGTACCTAGTTTAATTTTCAAAATCTATGCCTCTTAAACGTGTGGCGGCTTGTGGATTATTTTCTTTTTAAAACATTATGTAGGCATAGGTATATATTGTATTAATTAATCTTTTTAATTAACACATTTTTTTTAACCCTGACGATATTTATGAATACCCATTTGAATTCAATCCTGAAGATTATCACATTTAGTTAATAAACTTTATTTTTCTTCCTAAACTTCATTATTCAATAAAATGTTGTAAAACAAAATAAGTTTTATGTTACCGACTTCAACATGCTTTGGCTTCGAATTCTCAATTGTGAAATAATCATAATTTTTTTTTTTAAAGCCTAAAACGAAACGTATGAAAGTTTTGCATCTGTGTGAGTACTGTGATGAAGTCAACTTAACTTGCGAGACCTATACCTACCTCGATATTTGCTAGATAATTTATTTATTTATTTAACGCCCAAAGGGCTTTTACATGTTTGGTAGTGAAATAATAAAAATAAAATTAGATAAAAAAGCACACAAGTCATAAAAATACAAAAATACAGCGATTTCATAGGTTTACAGAAAAACAGATATGTTTAGGAATAAAACAGATAAAGACATAATGAAAATAAAATTAGATATAAAAGCACGCAAATCATAAAAATACAAAAATACAGCAATTTCATAGGTTTACAAAAATACAGATATGTTTAGGAATAGTTTTGGAATAAGTTTTTACATGATCAACAAAATTCGCCAAGTTTATGTTGAATATGTCAATATCACCTAAGTACTGATTTCCCGTGAAATCGTTGTATCGGAGAGTGGGCAATGTAGTTCCGCTTATGAATGCTACAGTAGAATAGTGTATTTTATCGTGTAGTTACTGTCGGTATTCGTAAGTTTATGAGTTGCAACAAAAAACGTTTTAAAAACCTTCCGCTGTTCGGGAGTTTTCATTGTAGCCTAACTCTTTGTTGTTAAGAATTCTATAGCTAATAGTTATGTCTGGCTGTAAAGCAATGATTGGGTATCGCTGAAAATGTATACATAGTAATTACAATAAATTAAAATGTGATTTATTTTCGAATTACCACGAGGTGTTACGCCTTCCGATCTGCTTGACTTTTAACCGTCCAAATTATTATAAGATAAGTTTTAATCAGTTTTGGTTCACGTGTTAACCCTCTGAAACCCAACGTTGTGTGAATTATTAATACAACATCACTTGAAACAAATGATTTCATAAAAATACAACTACGAGTATATTGTTAGATTTCCAACTATCAATAGCTCTAATCAACGCCCAAGGTCAAGTTATGCACTTATTTCAAACCATGATCTAATTTTATGCGAAGTGCAGCGTGTAAAATACATACTAACCCCCTTACTAATAAACGTGTTTTAAACATTTACACACGTTAGAAACAACAATTAAACGTAGTAAACAGAAATTTAATCACGTTTATGAGTAAGGGGGTGCAGGAATATTTTTAATATATGTTTTTTTTATATTATCATAAAATAAATTAATTCGGATCCTGGAGGGTTTTAAAATATGTTTTATCTCTCAAGGTTGTGACCATCATTCGACCGCTTTCTGATAAGATTTTGCTCTGGTTTCGCATTTATATACCTACAACATTTCCAAGATTTGAAAGTAATAATAACTAAGATTGCGTAATAAAAATCGTGTCATTTAATGTACGAACTTCTTTATCACCAATGTGATTTGAAACTCAATGAAACGAAAAAGCGACACAAAAAAGAAACAAACACGACACAAAAAAGAAACAAACACTATATATAGGATTTAGCCTAGAATTAAAATGAGATAGAATTTTTTATTTTATTTTTTATTATTATTGTACAACAGAATAATTCCAATTACAGTACAATTTAGTTACCCTATCAGCATTTAGGCAAGTGACTCTTCAATAATATTTTTAAGGCATATAAAGAACAGTCACTTACATCCAAATGGTTTGCAATTTCATTTAACAGCACCACTCCTCTCGTCATGCTTTGCTTTGCCAAGACGTCTGTTCTGCCGTTCGGTACTTTAAATAAGTCATGATGTCGACTTCGGCTGTAGTGGTCTGGTACATATAAATCATAGCATCCCAAGAGAAATGGGCTATTGATGAAATTGTTCCAAATTTTGAAAGACAGAATAGCAAGACTTGCTTTCCTTCTAGTTTCTAGGCTCACAGAATCAGTTTCCTCAAGTAAGTCAATATGGTGCATGAACCTTGGATAGGTTCCATGCTTCCACATATAAACATACCTGAGGAATTTCTTCTGGATTTGCTCTAACATATCAATGTACTTCTGGTGGTACGGTGCCCAAACATCGCTCGCGTACTCCAGCTTGCTTCTCAGTACGCCATCGAATAACGCTAGCATAGCTTCTTGGTTATCAAATTGCTTACAAGTTCTGATGATGAATCCAAGAAGTTTGTAGCAAGACTGAGTGAGCTGCGATATATGGCAAGAGAATGTCAGTTCGGGATCAAAGACGACACCGAGATCCTTCACGGATTTTACACGTGATAACGTTTCGCCTTTTATTTTATAATCATAAATTATAATGTTTTTACAACGAGTGACACATTTCTTTGTGTTAAAATCTAATTTGTTAATAATCGGTCTCCTCTTTGTGCGGTTCTTCATAGCCTCCCCACTCTTGTCTATTTTAGTTTTCTGAAGGTTTCACTTCGACCGCGTGTGAACTGCACACAATAAAAAAAGTAATGTTTTTATTATACTAGGTACTTACGAGTACAAATGAACGTTTCGCACGACTTGTTTGTTTCATTATTAACGGCCGTTGTTCCCAACTTTTCGATCGATCATTCTGAGTATTCTATCAGCTAAGTGATTTGTTTAGTGACTCTCGATTCGCCGGAGAATGGTTTCGGAGAGTTGCGTTGGTGAGAGCGTAGTTATGCATTTGAGGAGTGTTGAGCCTAAATTTCGGCTCAACAGTTGGATCAGTAGGATTTGGAACAAAAGCCTTTAGGGAAAGTACCCATACTACGTGACCCATTTTTTGCAAATTTTAACCCCCCCTCCCCCCTCGGTAACCACGTGTAGTATATTCCAAGATCCCCCCTCCCCCTACAGTTTTCACGTAGTAATTCATAAATGTGGTTTTGATTCATTTCTTGCTAACAAAAAGTTGAAAAAAAATTATTTGGCTTATATTTGTCTTTATATATCTACGGCGCTTTCTGAATGACGTCGAGAGTGCATGCATACCTATAATTACAAGTGGAAAAGAAAAGAACCTAAACCCCCCCCCCCTCATTGTGACCAAGCGTGGTATTTTGAAGATCCCCCTCCCCCCTGAACGGGTCACGTAGTATGGGTACGTTCTTCTAGTCTCTAGTTTAAATATCTCTGGGTCGGCAACTCCATCCAAAATTATTATCTACCAGCTGAAGTTCCCGGGCTTTTCGAAGAGTTTCTCGAATAATGTTGACAATAATTTTCCTCTTTTTTTAAACGTCTATCGTGCAAAATTTCATCACAGACATCCTTCTTTATGTATATAGATTAGATTTACAGTGTATCTTTTTTATCCACGGAAACTCGTCTCTCCGTATGCAAATTAATGAACGCTCGCGTATTCATGTACATAATCTTGGTCTCGTAGGCAGGTACATAATAATTGACAATTTATAATATGTAAAATTATTCACCATAAACCTGAATAAACTTAAGTTGCTAGGAAAACTGTTGGTCCGTTTGTTTCAGATTTAAATAGTAAATTATTGGAATCAATTTATTATAAGTCTTAAACCCAAAGTTTTTTCCATTGATGCAGTCATTATGTGCATTTCACCCACACAATCTCAACCAATAGGAGCCTTGAATAGGTGCTGTACGGAGGTAAGGTTTCATTCTATCTCATTCTCGCAGGCTAAATTCTATAAATGTATGTGTTTGACTCTTTTTATTGTCGCTCGTTTCCGTTTCATCGAGTTTAAAATAAAGAAGTTTTTCTTCGAACGTCTTCAAACTTCAAACACTTGAAAAACCTATCTAGAATTAATTTAATGTTTTTTAGTTCCATAGCTCATGATCTAAATGATGTTGCGAGGTGAAAATTGTTGCATTGACCTAGAAATTCGACGAAAAGGTGCGACGAATATTATCACGACCAGCTCACCGACTCTATCCTTTAATTCGTACGGCAACTGTATTTTCTAGTTTCATAATAACCTAAAGAAAATTGTTGCATTGACCTATAAATTCGACGAAAAGGTGCGACGAATATTATCACGACCAGCTCACCGACTCTATCCTTTAATTCGTACGGCAACTGTATTTTCTAGTTTCATAATAACCTAAAGAGAATGAATTATGAGTACCCACAATATGTAAAAGCCCCCACGGGCGTATAAGAACAATAAATAAATAAATAAATAAATATATTATTATTTACGTCTTTTTTCTTTAAACGTTATCATTTAGAGTTAGAGCACAGTTCTGCTTCACGGAGAGTGTGATTATGGCAATTAAAATATTTTTTTTACTAAAAGAATTGCACATTTTATAGTTAGATACATTATCGTTTGTCTGAATTCTTCAAACCTGCACTTCCAATTTTGAAAATGACACTTCAATTCAAAGCAAATCAAGAGTTCATTTTAAGGCGCCGCTACCCGAATTTCTACCGATTTCTTACATATCTCCCTTAAACATTTGAAGTTTTTAAGCTCTTATAAAAATATATGTTATTTTCGAAGATAATATCTAGACTCGTTTCACGCCGAAACGCAAATTATATAAAATTCCCTCGATTCAAAAAAATTGCCAAGTATGCTCCGAAAATTATTATAAACCCGTTTGTTTCAGTTATTTACAAGTTATAGTTGTGAAAAAATCATAATGTTTCTTTAAATAATACTAAAGATACCTTCCACGAGATTTTTTACCCTATTTTAAACGAGTCGTATTTTATTAAACATTTTCCCAGTGTTCGCATCGATTTTATCGCTTTAAATATTAGCGCGCTCCTCGAACATTTGTAATTACATATCTTTCTATCTTCTTTTTGAGCGCGGATACGGAGCCTTAACTTGAGTTCACATAGATAGATGGAGTCACAACCTAACCTTTGAAAAATCATGGACGGTCTGAATAGAGAACTCCAGTCCAATTTTTTTTAATGAATAATGACCTTCTAGATAAGTTTTAAGATTTTCACGGCCAAAAGCATTTTCGTTATTTGTTTTTGGGGTGTTATGCCGTGTTGCGCTACCTCCTTCTTTAGCCAACGTTTCGGACATCGTTGCAGTGTCCATCATCAGGGCAGATCCGGCAGATGTGTAATTTTTAGTCGTGAAATGTGCACTTCGAAGTAAATAAGCACACACTTCACGACTAAAAATTACACATCTGCCGGATCTGCCCTGATGATGGACACTGCAACGATGTCCGAAACGTTGGCTAAAGAAGGAGGTAGCGCAACACGGCATAACACCCCAAAAACAAATAACGAAAATGACCTTCTAACTTAAATAACTGCATTTTTATTTTTATTTTTAGAATTAGTTTTAATAGTTAAAATAATTGTCAAAGTTTTAATTTTTCAAGATCCCCCTAAGACCACCGTATGTACGGTAAATCGTGTGACGTCATCACTTCTGAAAAATTACTATAGGATTGGGCAATCAGCTGATCAAGTGCCGCCATTTTGAATAGCGTTATTCGAAGCATTCTCCCTAGAAGTAGCTTTACTATTTTTGTGTGCAGTTGTTTTTCAATATTTTAAATAATAGAGATTAACTAATAGAGATACTTCTATTTTTTATACTGCATTATTTAGGCTTAAATATTGTTTCAATAAACACAACAACTAAATCTCTATAAACAGTATGAAATAACAAATAACATGAAATGTTGTTAATACTGATTGCTTATGTCATACCTACATAAAGATTTCAATACAATGACTGGAGACGCGTGACGTCAGCACTAACCATTCAGTAATACCAACTTTACAGTGTGTTTTGACGAGAGGTTTAAAAATGCACTTGTTAATAATTTTTAAGAACTCTACTTTAATATTATGAAATTTAACTTATATATTCAGAATCGGCGTTTATTGGTCTATATGAACATATTTTTTTAAAGCCATAATATTTTTCACCGGAGTTCCTTTTTCTCGACAAAACGATTCCAATTTTGAAAACGGCAATTAAAATAATATTTTATATTAATAATCAAGGATCGTAGAAAATGCGTTTAAAAAGGTTAGCTCATCGACGGGTTAGAGCGGTGATTGGCTAAAAATGCTCGTGATGTAGCTTGGAGTCCATGTTCCACTGGAAGATTTGAATTAACTGCGATACAAGTGACAGTATTTTACTTCAAGCTACGTCACGCGTTCGAAATTTCTAAAGCGGCCCGACGGGTTTTTTGTTTCAAAAAGGCCCTTATGAGCTAATCTCGAAACTCAGTTAAAAATATATTATATTCTATCTTGTATTCTTGTATTTTATCCCTTGTTTGAATTCTAAAAATCTTCCAATATAAAAAAATACAGGGTGTCCCAAAAGAAAGTTGATATTTGTTTTGCTTTCTGTGTGAACGCAACTTTTCCGAGGGACGCGGGGAGTATGTCAATCAGTAGTCTGGCTCTTGGGAATTTAGTCGCTATGAAGCATTTCTCGGGAGCGACCGCGCGTTGTGCGTGCGTGAGTTTTACAAAAATGGTTATTCGGCGACTGTAGCGCGTAGAAGATTCTGCAATATTTGAGGTTTTCATCAATTCACTGATGCGCCAAGCATTCCTCTCATTCGATAATGGGTCAAAAAGTTTGAAGAGATCGGTACAACGCTGGCAAAATCAAAATCCGGGCGTCCAAGGTCATCGAGAACGGTAGAAAATGTAGAGAGTGTTTATCAGTATTTTCGTGACTACTCAAAACTTTTCGATTCGGAAGCGCGCAAGTGCTTTAAATGTGCATAGATCATCGTTACACAGCATTTTGCACAAAGACCTAAGGCTGCACCCTGCACCCCTACAAACTAACTGGCTATAACCAAAGAACATGGTTCAGCAAGACGGAGCAACATTACATACGTCCAATACGTCTCTGCCGTGAGTTCGTGAAATTTTCCCTGGCAAATTGATCTTCAGGAGAGGTGACATAAATTGGCCTCCTCGTGGTCGTGACCTAACCCCTATGGCCTTTTTCCTGTGGGGTTATCTCAAATCTAAAGTGTACGCCAAAAATCCGATTTCCCTGATGCAATTAAAAGAAAATATCCATCACGAAATGGCACCCATCACGAGGCCTACCTGGCGAGCCGTCATAAGAAATTTTACTCTTTGATTAAATGAATGCCGCGAACGTGAGGGTTTACATTTGGACGATATTATTTTTCAGAAGTAAATTCCCAAATGGTGTATTTTAGTATTTAATAAACATTTTTTCGATAGAACCCTTGGTGTATTTTAAATCGATCCACTAAATATCAACTTTCTTTTGGGACACCCTGTATCACCAACATTCAAAGCAAATCCGAGTAACAGACAGAGAAACGTAGTCACTATCGAAATTAGTATTTTTAATATTTTTTCCTGGGCCTATGCCATATTTGGGTTACAGAGAATTTTCCGAAGTTAAAAAATCAATGTACCAATAATATTAACAATTGAATAACCTCTTTGACATTGAAGTACGAGTAGTAAATGAGGGTAACAGGTAGGCACTGTTCTAATTGAACGCTTCAGCGAATAAGTTAATTGTTTTCTTTGCGTCAACCTGTTAAATCGATTAGAAAACCGTTTTTTTTTTTTTTTTTACATTAACTCCACACAGGAGGCCCTGAGGAAAATAATTTCCCTCAGGGCCTATGTCATCTGGGATGCTGTGTGGAGGGTCTTTTTGAGGAGAGGAAGGAATGAACATTGGTCTTAAAGAGACCCATGTTGTAGGAAGGAGGAAACACGGAGGCCGGCAAATCATTCCACAGCCGAGCTGTTGAACACAAGAACGAGTCGAAGAAACGACCCGTTCTCATGTGACAAATGTCAACTGTGTACAAATGTTGGGCACGCGTTTGGCGTGTTTCCCGACTATGCACCGGTGCCGAAGGGATCAATGATGCTAGTTCCTCGGAGCATCTTCCATTGTAATACCGGTAGAACAAGGATAGCATTCCCACCCGACGCCTGTGCTCTAAAGATTGCAATCCGTCTGTTAAGATGGGAGAATCTATCAAACGGACCGCCCGTTTCTGCACAGAGTTGAGGGTATTTTTCAGGTATTTTGGAGCTCCAGACCAGAGGTGGCTGCCAAATTCAACCGTGGGGCGCACTTGCGATTTGTACAGGGTTAGCAGTTGTGTAATATTAAAGTATCTGCGGGCCCTGTACAGTACGCCCAGTTTTTGGGAGGCTAACTTTACTCTGGCTTCGATGGAGCCCCCATACCTGAGCTGGTCACTTAGGGTTACACCAAGCATATCAATGGAGGGCCTGTTCGGAAGATTGCTTCCGTTGAAAGAGACTAGATTTTCATTGCGATCCCTTTTAGACGTAATCAGACAAGATTGGGTCTTTGAAACATTAAATTCAACGAGATTATTTTTACCCCAAGAGAAAACACTCTCGAGGTAACCGTCCATTCTTTGCTTCAAAGCCTTATGAGCTGTTGGAGTTTGTGAGCCCTTTGGGGGCTTTTCAAACAAAAAGCTATCACGAACTGTACTGTCATCCGCGTAACAATGAATTGGTGCACATGACAAAAGGTCGTTGATGTGCAACAAAAACAGAGTCGGAGACAGAACCGATCCCTGCGGGACGCCAGCATTTATCGAGTGAGAAGAAGAGGTGAAACCATCGACTACCGTCTGAATCGACCTCTCCCTCAAGAAGTCGGCAATCCACGTACACAAGGATGCGGGAAGTCCGTAAGAATGCAGTTTGTTGACAAGTCCTCGGTGCCAAACCCGGTCAAAGGTTTAAACGGCTAAACGTTTAATTCTAATTATGAAAAAATCATTGATTCCTATTTTTTAACTATCAATTAAATGTAATTAGTCAGCTTATTAGAAAGATAAAATGTCGGGAAAGATATCGGGTATAATATTAAAAACAATGTGTCTTCGAGTAAAAAACTTAGAAGTCTTCTTTTCTTTGCCATTCTAAGGAGGCGTTGTTTCACAGAAATTCAAATGTTACATTGTCATCAAATGATCATCCAGCACCATTTTCTTTTTTTGACGCTGCTAATGGCGCTGAATGGCAATTCGATTACTTCATATATTAATTTCTACGAAACAACTGGGCCTTATCTTTTTACCAACTGGTTTTATGCAAAAAACAGTTAAAATTACAGATTGCTATTAATTAACTCTGCGGCCGTCCTAAGGAGAAACTAAAGACACCGCGTTTAAAAAAATGTTAATTTAAAAATAGTTGCAACTTTTGTTCGGAACTATGGCATCCCCAAATTATTATTGCAGTATGTTATGAGGCTGAAGAGAGTGGAAAGAGGAAGGACATAGGAAAGAGGACGGTTGTGATATTTTCAGATTTTTGTATATTTGAGTACTCCACAGCGTCCCCAACTGAACTGCTCTCAACCGTGTGGAACCAGTGAGACGATGGTATCCCCAATTAGGTTGAAGGTAGTGGGGAGGGGAAGGAGATGATGTACCTGGCTATTCAGATCTGGTCACCAAATACGGCTAAAGCCATTTCGATTCTGAAATGTAGTCTTTCACCAGGGCGACACTGAAAGTATCTACCATTCGGGAACGTGCCGCAAGTATACTATATATTATTTTTGATGAATAAATTATTGTGACAATACAAATTCATGAAATTAAATTGACTTGCGGTCGCCGGGCTATGAATATAGTATATTAATATTTTCAATTCATCAGGTAGAAACTGCCTCTAATGATTATGATCATTTTAAGATTAGTTTTTATCTAACATGGCCTTGAATCTTATTATTAAAATAATATTCATCGTTCATTTCAAATACCCCCACCTTGACACAATCTAGTGTAGTCTAGTCACTGAACCGAAAATATCTACAAGTGTGATCTGTAGCGGTTTCAAAGAAAACGAATGTCGCCTACTTACACAATATATTACTTATAGGTCACTTAGAGCCGACGAAAGAAAGCGGATAGACGCCCTCCAATTGTGGTGCAAATCCTCCAAGATAACTTGCTCGCCAAACTGAGGAGTCTAACTTTGAGTCACTGGCAAAGCTTTTGGCAGAAAAAGCAGAGGAAGTAGAGGAGCCTTGTCCTCTACGGAAAATGGAGTAGGGGTCACGATCCTCGGCAATGAGAAACTGACGTAGGAGGGTTTATCCAGAAAAAGCAGAGGAAGTAGAGGAGCCTTCTCCTCTACGGAAAATGGAGTAGGGGTCACGATCCTCGGCAATGAGAAACTGACGTAGGAGGGTTTATCCAGAAAAAGCAGAGGAAGTAGAGGAGCCTTGTCCTCTACGGAAAATGGAGTAGGGGTCACGATCCTCGGCAATGAGAAACTGACGTAGGAGGGTTTATCCAGAAAAAGCAGAGGAAGTAGAGGAGCCTTCTCCTCTACGGAAAATGGAGTAGGGGTCACGATCCTCGGCAATGAGAAACTGACGTAGGAGGGTTTATCCAGAAAAAGCAGAGGAAGTAGAGGAGCCTTGTCCTCTACGGAAAATGGAGTAGGGGTCACGATCCTCGGCAATGAGAAACTGACGTAGGAGGGTTTAACCAGAGAAAATCAAATATTAGACGTATTGACTCTTTTCCACAACAAAATTATAAATTGATTTCGAAAGATTCTTTTTTTATCTAGGAAACGCATGTTTTAAATTTTGAGAAAAAATGTTTATTTTTAGTATAATAAGGTTATACCATAGGTCGTTGGCAGATTTGTTAAATTTTCAAACGAAAAATCTGAATTTTACAAGACGTATTTCATATCATGTAATCGTACATTATTGTAAATCTATACATTATCTTTTAAACGCTTGTTTCAAAATTTTAATTTTAGTTAAAATAAAATCATTACAAATATATCCGAACACTTATTTATGACGAAAATTTCTCTATTTTTACTATCTATTTACGGTCTTACAAATTAATATATTTAAGATTTTTTTACATTCTTATTTTGCTTAGACATTATTGAAAAATGAATACTTATGTTCAGAAACAATTACAAAAAGTACATAATTTTAATAATTTTATCATCACGCCTTTCAGTAATTAAAGCAAATTTAGAATGAAATAAAATCGATATGGAGTTATAATTTTAAAAAGCTGGTACGGAGAATAATTAATCTTTCTCATTCGAACCGCCCTGTACGATCGTAACAACATCTTTCGACGAAATGTGGATTTTCGGCCGCTGGCTGGTTAAAGGCCCTTAAGAGGGAGCCGATCGGAGTTTTGTCCATACAAACGTTTTTCTCAATTTTCTCTGTGGATTTGGTCACTACCGCAAATATTTTTAAATATTAGGTCCTTACACATGAAATCAGCGTTTTGTATGGGAGGAACATAAGGACGATTTCTTTAAATATAATATATTTATTTAATCAAAGTATGTACCATTGCTATCTATGCACTTTTGCCATCTCATAGGTAGTTCATCGATCCCTTTACTAAAGAAACCATTCGGACGGGAATCAATAAAATCTTTGAAGGCGGTTTGGACTGCCCCATCGGGGTTGAATTTTTTCCCTTGCAAGAAGTTATCCAAATTTCGAAAAAAATGGTTATCTGTTGGGGCAAGGTCCGGAGAGTACGGTGGATGTCTAATCATTCCAATTGAAGCTCCTCTAATTTGGTAGCCGTCTGTTGTGCAGTGTGTGGTCTAGCGGTCAACGCGCGTTTGTTGATTTGCTTCACTCAATTCGTGAGGTACCCACCTTTTAAGCTTTTTCACCTTCCCAATTTGCTTCAAGTAGATTAAAACAGTTTTATCACTAACACCGCAGCCTGCAGCTAACTCGGACGTGATTTGCGATGGATCCGCTTCCACAATAGCCTTCAATTCTTCGTTATCAACTTTGGTCTCCGGCCGTCCATGGGGCTTGTTCTGCAGGTCGAAATTTCCGAAACGAAACGAAAACGTTGGAACTAAGGCTGGGCGCAAAAGGACGTTTTCCTTATTCGATTTCCTAATGCGGAATTCCGATTCGGAATTCCCTGAGACTAGCGCAAACGTTCGTTTTTCTTCATTCTCAAAAAGTATGCAAGCGCTGCGTTACGCATGACGTCATTAGGTTTTTTCCGTTAGGTTTCTCCGAACGCGCCGGCTTGCATTCGGAACGTACGTACGGAATTTTTTCCGTTCGGAAAAAAGCGAACATGTGCATCAGTTAATGTATTTTCTACTGATTCCATGCATTCGGATGTCCGAATACGGAAAACGAATTCGGAAATCGAACACGGAAAACTTCCTTATGCGCCCAGCCTAAAAACGCACTGTTTTCTTTTGCGGCACCGTCGCCATATACATCATTAATCCTTCGAGCCGTTTCTGCAGCACTGGTGTCACGGTGGAACTCGTACTCGTAAATAAAGCGATATTTCAAGTTTTCCATTTTGTAAACTGCATAAGTGACGCAATGAAAAAAACAATTAAGGAAAAAACAAATGAATTATAATTTTCGAAACACAAATATATGAGTAAATATCTGTATAAATTTGAATTTGCAATTCCTAACCAAAGAGAAGATATTTGAGATCAAAGTTGCCAGTAGGGTAAAGCGCCAATTTCATATGTAAGGACCTAATATAATATAGGTATCGACTGGATGTGTAAGTATGTTTTGCTTTTTTTATAAGTTACTTATAATGAGTTATAGAACCCTCCAAAAATCGTTAAAATTGCCATCAACAGACGTTCAGTACACAAACTAAACGAAGTTAAAAAAAAAAGCAAAATATATGGTTTTATTTTGGCTATTTAATACTATGTACAAACTGAAATAAATGTAAACTGTCGATTTCCCGAAAATTAATAAATAAATAAAACTTACAGTCGTACAGTTAAATCTTTAAAATCTGTTCAGTTCTAGAGCAGAAAAATGGGGAATACAAAACCTCGATTTTGAAGATTTTATTTAGGTACTAGCTGGTTCCCGGCATGCGTTGCTATGCTATTTAATAAAGATTTTTTTTCTCCCTGTGTGTCCTTTCTCATTTGTCCCGTTCCCCTTCCGCCTCCCCTTCCTTTCCGGCGTCCCTTTCCCCTCTCGCGTTCCCACTCGGCCTCCACCACCTTCCCTCTCCCCACTCCACACCCCCCTTTCCCCGTCCGCGAACCCACTTCCCGAGTTACCCCCCCCCCTCCCGCATTCCATACATTCAGTCCCGGTGGATTCAGTTTTCAAACAGCTCGCGTGTCACCTATTGCAATTTTTTTTATACACATTTCTTAATGCCAGAGCTCACCAGTAGTTCTATACAAACCTTGTCCTGATAATAACGAATACAACAAAAAAAGAATTATCCAATTTGGTGCAGTCGTTTGGAAGTTATGAGCGTACATACATTTCGTAGATTCATTTTTATTTATATAGATTATCAACATAATGTGCAGTTCTTTCGCTCAGTTTCCCGGGGAGTAAGAGCAACAGTGAATAGCAATAGTTTGATAAAATATCTATTGTTCAAATTTCTCGGCGACCGGGTTTCCTCTTTAAGAAGAATAAGCCATTCCGACTTATATTTTATTTATATAGATTATCAACATAATGTGCAGTTCTTTCGCTCAGTTTCCCGGGGAGTAAGAGCAACAGTGAATAGCAATAGTTTGATAAAATATCTATTGTTCAAATTTCTCGGCGACCGGGTTTCCTCTTTAAGAAGAATAAGCCATTCCGACTTATATTTTATTTATATAGATTATCAACATAATGTGCAGTTCTTTCGCTCAGTTTCCCGGGGAGTAAGAGCAACAGTGAATAGCAATAGTTTGATAAAATATCTATTGTTCAAATTTCTCGGCGACCGGGTTTCCTCTTTAAGAAGAATAAGCCATTCCGACTTATATTTTATTTATATAGATTATCAACATAATGTGCAGTTCTTTCGCTCAGTTTCCCGGGGAGTAAGAGCAACAGTGAATAGCAATAGTTTGATAAAATATCTATTGTTCAAATTTCTCGGCGACCGGGTTTCCTCTTTAAGAAGAATAAGCCATTCCGACTTATATTTTATTTATATAGATTATCAACATAATGTGCAGTTCTTTCGCTCAGTTTCCCGGGGAGTAAGAGCAACAGTGAATAGCAATAGTTTGATAAAATATCTATTGTTCAAATTTCTCGGCGACCGGGTTTCCTCTTTAAGAAGAATAAGCCATTCCGACTTATATTTTATTTATATAGATTATCAACATAATGTGCAGTTCTTTCGCTCAGTTTCCCGGGGAGTAAGAGCAACAGTGAATAGCAATAGTTTGATAAAATATCTATTGTTCAAATTTCTCGGCGACCGGGTTTCCTCTTTAAGAAGAATAAGCCATTCCGACTTATATTTTATTTATATAGATTATCAACATAATGTGCAGTTCTTTCGCTCAGTTTCCCGGGGAGTAAGAGCAACAGTGAATAGCAATAGTTTGATAAAATATCTATTGTTCAAATTTCTCGGCGACCGGGTTTCCTCTTTAAGAAGAATAAGCCATTCCGACTTATATTTCGTAATTGATTATCTGTTCAAGAAAGAATTTTTCGATATTTGATTGATCAATGACAGTCCAATTATGATCAAATAAAGCAGACATCGAACGCACAGGTCACAGGTACGCCCGCCACACACTTCTATCTATATTAGGTTGATCTCTTCGGTGGATATAACTTTATAAACGCATTATTCAGTTGGTACTCGCCCTTCTCTTCCGTTTCCTGTGACGTGACAAAGTCTACGTATTATATTTAGCAGGTAGCTTACTAACAGTGGCGTTGCAAGCATAGTCCGAATCACGGCTTCTTTGTTTGTATTTTTAAAAACATCTATTTGAATTTCGATTTTGTTTTCGTGAATGAATAAGCGCAAATATTGGAAGTGGAAATGAACCCACTTCCCGACATAAGATCGAGCTGAAACTCTACATATAAACTTGTTGTCGATGAAAATGCATTCTATCAAATTTTTAATCACAATCACATATAAGACATATACGCTCTGAAATTCTATGACATTACAGCAGTTAACATGCGTAATAAATATCGATCTTATTCAGTCAGGACTTGTCGACTCCGGTTCTTGGGTAGAAAGGTTCAATTGGATTCAATACTCAGTCAAATTATTTTTTCTTCTTTAAAGTGTTTTAAGACATTGGTAAATAAATCAAAAAAATCAAAATTATTTGTAAATACCTAGTTATTTTCTTTGCGTTATCTGAAGCAATTCTTACATATCCCCCCCCCCCACTTTTTAAATATAAATACCATCACCCTTTGGTCCCGTGGGGTACTGAAAATTTGAAATCAAGTCAAATTAGAATAAATGTTAACCATATACCAGCTGGGTACCCGGCTTCGCTCAGGGAATTGATATGATATTGAACCGGCGCACAATGGTGTTGCTCTATGGACCGCGTTGGCATAAATTCAGAAAGTGTTCTTTACAATGAAACAAGTATGCTAGCTTTGAAGTTCATTAAAGGTTTCATAATTCCCCCGAAGCGTGTCGCCCTTATCGCAATACTGACGGAAAGAGATCAGTTTGAACTTGAACTTTGTGCGGATGACCATTTCAGTTTTTTCCGGTGCGTAAATTTCGATACGTTTCAAGTTTAAAAAAAGCGAAATCTACCAAGTGTTTAGATCCAATTCAACACGGATACGATGTCTGGTGGTATTTACTTTTATTATATTATAGTAGTTTTTGATAATATTACACGACATGTCAAAATTTCTAATTAAAACAAAGACCTATTTGAATGAAATATTTTTTTGTGAATATATTAAATATCGAGGCAAATAGTTAAAAGTTCCACAAGATTCTGTCATATTTTTTTTGTATCTTAGGGAACGTACCCATACTATGTGACCAACTTTTTGCAATTTTTAACCCCCCCCCCCCCCCCGGTGACCAAAAACCTAAGCCCGCCGCCGCACATTTGTACCAAGCGTGACATTTTGAAGACCCCCCCCCTAAGCGTGTCACGTAGTATGGGTACATTCCCTTAGCTACTAGGCTAAATTGTAAGAAGTTACTTTTATGCACCATTTTATTAATTATAATACCTGAAGTGAGGACTACCAGTTTTCATGAAAAACTGTTCTAGTCTTATAATCAATGTGTTTTGTTTTAGGTGCAATTTCTGAAGTGGTTCGTACGAGATTCAAGTTACGTATGATTATAAAGAACTCTGGCGTTAAGAAATTTGATGATAAAGTAAAATTCTTAGAAAATATATCGTATGACATATTTTTTAGTGAATATATTAAATATCGAAAGCAAATAGTAAAAATTCCATCAGATTCCGTCATATTATAATTTGTTTTGTTTGTTTTAAACTATGTACAAACAGAAATGTAGTTGACGCAACATCGATATTATTTCCAGATTTCTCTTTAGATTTCCGTGATAAACTAGTTTGATAACCTTCGACCTTTTTTGTTTACCTTGATAGTTGATAATAATATTATGCATTTTTATTATCATTGAATAGGTGAGTGGATTAAGTGTTGTTTTGCGTGGTTTTATGTATCCACATTTCACCTGGCATCATCACAGTAGGTACTTCATATATTTATATCAGATATTATAATTTAATATTAGATATTGGAAAATGTGCATCCATAAAATGACATCCGTAACAGATAAAGAGATCTGTTAAATGCCGCAGTTGCCTTCTTGACTTGGTGCCAATCAGTTTGAAGACCTACTTTGATTTTTGTTTGTGTTTTATTTAGTTTTAAATAAATATATACCTGTCGCTTTAATTTAACAAAGATTTTCATTAGAATTCATATTTATTGAAATAGTTCCACAAGGAGCTCTGTAATGTCTGTGTGAATTGTATGAGTGCAAGCGAGATAGCATGCTTGCGAGAATCAATATAAGGCGATGCGTGCTAGATTTGTCCTCTTTTGCTTAAGGCAGCTCCCTAATAAATACCAGTACAAAATACTGTTACGCTCTTCATTTAGTGTACTACCCACAATAATACTTCGTCTTACACATCTGTAAGTCCGCATCTGAATTGGCTCTGACACCACAACTGGCTCAGACGGACATTACAAGCTCTTTGTGCAATAAAATAGCAATATCTTATTTTTGTAATCTTTTCTTAACACAGCCGATGTCGTACCATTTTAAAACTATAACTAAATGAGCATTTTTTAAAATAAAGTAGAGCCGCAGTTAGCTAGGTATAAATAAACACTCTTAGTTTGCGTTCGGATTTCGTTCGGGAGTTCGTTTTGCGTATTAAATATTAGAATTTTAAAATAAGAATTTTTTTGGCTGGGGCACTTGAAAAACTGATCTATATTTGATTTTCACAAATTTTACGAAAGTGCCAATATCATCAAAACTATAGACTTTTCTCTAAAATCAAAAGATAATGTTGACTTAGACACGACTTATACGAATGATTATATTTATTCGTTAGCAATTCGTTATAACAATTACTTAACAATCCTTTTTTTGTAGTTTTTAATGACTTTTCAAAGAGGTATTGAGTTGACTTGATTCTCAGTTGGCGTGAATCTTTATGCTTGACGTTTAAAAAACGGAAACATTAATTTATAGGTGCAGTAAAAATTTGAAAATAAAATTATTATTTTTTTTTAATGTAAAACAAGAATACGTATGTAGGGGTTCACAAAGTTGAAAGAAGTTTGGTGTTATTGAAGCTATACGCAGAATAAAGTGCATTGTGCAATATCTGTAAGAGTTAGTTGGTGGCGCCATTGAGTTGAGTTG
Source organism: Limnephilus rhombicus (assembly GCA_929108145.2). Classification (NCBI taxonomy): domain Eukaryota; kingdom Metazoa; phylum Arthropoda; class Insecta; order Trichoptera; family Limnephilidae; genus Limnephilus; species Limnephilus rhombicus. The sequence continues at coordinate 41,287,192 of OV815277.1, read as the reverse complement.
CATTACGGCTCCAAGTAGATGACATGACCTTTCAATGCATCTCGGTGCATTCCTGCACCCGATTCAGGGGTTCACAAAGTTGAAAGAAGTTTGGTGTTATTGAAGCTATACGCAGAATAAAGTGCATTGTGCAATATCTGTAAGAGTTAGTTGGTGGCGCCATTGAGTTGAGTTGCATTACGGCTCCAAGTAGATGACATGACCTTTCAATGCATCTCGGTGCATTCCTGCACCCGATTCAGGGGTTCACAAAGTTGAAAGAAGTTTGGTGTTATTGAAGCTATACGCAGAATAAAGTGCATTGTGCAATATCTGTAAGAGTTAGTTGGTGGCGCCATTGAGTTGAGTTGCATTACGGCTCCAAGTAGATGACATGACCTTTCAATGCATCTCGGTGCATTCCTGCACCCGATTCAGGGGTTCACAAAGTTGAAAGAAGTTTGGTGTTATTGAAGCTATACGCAGAATAAAGTGCATTGTGCAATATCTGTAAGAGTTAGTTGGTGGCGCCATTGAGTTGAGTTGCATTACGGCTCCAAGTAGATGACATGACCTTTCAATGCATCTCGGTGCATTCCTGCACCCGATTCAGGGGTTCACAAAGTTGAAAGAAGTTTGGTGTTATTGAAGCTATACGCAGAATAAAGTGCATTGTGCAATATCTGTAAGAGTTAGTTGGTGGCGCCATTGAGTTGAATTGCATTACGGCTCCAAGTAGATGACACGACCTTTCAATGCATCTCGGTGCATTCCTGCACCCGATTCAGGGGTTCACAAAGTTGAAAGAAGTTTGGTGTTATTGAAGCTATACGCAGAATAATGTGCATTGTGCAATATCTGTAAGAGCCAGTTGGTGGCGCCATTGAGTTGAGTTGCATTACGGCTCCAAGTAAATGACATGACCTTTCAATGCATCTCGGTGCATTCCTGCATCCGATTCACTGCGGCATTCTATTCTCGACTTAAACTGCATGGCATAACATTCATTATTATTAATTGAACTACAGAAAATTGTCATTAAACTTTAACATTATGTTGGAAGTAAAGTTGCAAAAAGTTACAATTTTATATGATATGCACTGGTCTGAATTTGACTCAACATCCTTGTTTGTTCGAAAGATAAAGTCTGTGGAATTTATGAATAGGTATTTAGAAATAACGCATTCCGTAGAATTCAAAAGAATATTATTTATTGAAATGATTTGGTATCGAAGAATTTTTATCGTCAAGATTCCAATAAATAATCTCAACATATATTTGTTTTTCGTATCAGTAATTTACAAAGCGCGTGTAATCCCCATCGATTTTTGCTAAGAACACGAGTTATAAGCTTACACATTCCTTACAATTTGCTTACACGTTACTTACAAGCTATTTACCAAGCTTTCAATCTACGCAAATCCAAAACCAATCATGTAATTGAATTGCTTGAAGGTGGAAACATTTCATTTGTCAATCTGAATATCTATTGTCATATCTAAAGTAGTAAAACTCTTAAACTGTGATCTCCAGCGTCATAAAATTAGCAGAGCTTTTGTTGTTTGGATTTTAAAAGCTAATAAAACATATTTTCAATCCGCTAAGCCGTTTCCACCATGCGCGGTTCCGTTGCGTAATCTAAAGCCTCTAGCTTTGAAATATCAGTTCAATTGTAGAAAAATGAAAAGTTTTATACGAATGCTCATGAGTCCCAACTGTTCGGAGCCGTGTGTGCAACATCGACTGTGGCTACATTAGCAACCCCATTTAGGGTATTTTGTGAGACCGAAGGGAAGGAGGTGAGAAAAGGAAGTGTAAGACTATTAGTCACCAAACACGGCTAAAATCATTTCAAGCAGTGTTTCGATTCTGAATGATCAAGGCGATGCTGAAAGTATTTTCCTTATTTATTAATGTGATAGGTCACTACTAATAATGGCAGAGAAAACGCCTAGGACGGGTTGTTTCACATAATTTGAACAATTCATCAAATTTCAAAGCTAATATTCATTCAAGTTCTGTGAAAATTCTTTTCAACTTCTATTAGGGATGGTCCGACGGCTCTGTGGGGAATCCGCTTGCACAGCGCGGGGAGCGCTCCCGGTCGCTGCGAACATTTATGAATAGGTCTTTTAAAGAATCTCTTTTATTTCACTCTCTGACAGTAGTCAGCATCGCGCTATAGATGTGTGAGTGAATGCAGGCCTTGTGTGCTGTGTGCGTGGGCCACGCGCTTCACCCGTGCCGTGAGCCGAATTATTATTTCTGCGCGCATGTTCCAATCTGCAAATGTGTAGAGACAAGACCAAACATTCAATTTCTCTCACCGCTCACAGGAGCGTCCCATTGTAAGCGTCCTATGAATATGCTATTGTAGGTACTTATCGTTGTTGCGCGCACAAAATATCCTGTGGGTATTTTAGAGACAAGACCAAACATTCAATTTCTCTCACCGCTCACAGGAGCGTCCCATTGTAAGCGTCCTATGAATATGCTATTGTAGGTACTTATCGTTGTTGCGCGCACAAAATATCCTGTGGGTATTTTAGAGACAAGACCAAACATTCAATTTCTCTCACCGCTCACAGGAGCGTCCTAAGAGTTTGGATATTATCATAGTTCCATGGGAGCGTCCCATTGTAAGCGTCCTATGAATATGCTATTGTAGGTACTTATCGTTGTTGCGCGCACAAAATATCCTGTGGGTATTTTAGAATATTAGGATATATAATAAAAAAACAAAAAAATAAAAGTTAGAGACCCGTATTTTTATTTATTCTTATTAATTGTAGAGTTATTTTTGATACCACGTTTGGGTGAAAACAAGTGGACTTAATATAATTTTTTTTTTATCAAAACCGACATTTTTTTCTAAAATTTTGCATTCAGGATTTTTGTGCGTACTTTTTATGCACATATGATAATTTGTGTAGCAAACGTAGGAAAGGCAACTTGGCCTTTCTCATATGACCCATATCCCTCACGCCTCGGGCATATTTTTCATAAGGTGGAAATATTTCCGCTTTGTAATCAAATCCAAATAAATGGAATATTTCTGTATCCGAAAACTAAAAACTGTTTTTGAAAGGCGATGAAATACGCTTTTAAATTTTGAAAACCGAAATAAACCTTTGCTTTTCAAATGTAAAAATTTTGAACGCACACATAATTTTTTTTTAAAATGACTCATTACGTTTTTTCTAACTAAAATTACCGATAACAAAAAAAAATAAATAAAAACACGTACATATTTATTACACAAATGTATTTTAAACATTTCCGTCACCTCACTTTTTTATCGTTTCATGTAAAAATAATTAATAGATACAAAATTCCATAAGTTTCATAAACTTTGGTTTTATAAAGGTGTACAATTACATTATTTTGTGGTTAACTTTTGAATTTGAAGTGGTTCACTACGTTTGGTGATTTAACAGGGGTGCCCGGGTTCATGAGGTGACTTATGTCCGGGTCTTGGCAGTTGATGCGCCTGCCCACCTGCTGCGTGGCGGGCCGGATCGAGAGAGACTGGTTGAGGGAGGCCTTTTGATCTTTCCAGCCGGACTCTCTCGACCCATTGCCTTGCACCACAGTTGGAGGGATGGATTCATTCGTCCGTCACTCCCGGACTGTCACCCCAGATTCCTACCCACCCCTCATACCTTTTTCCTTCCCAGAACTTTCTATCCTCCCCATTCCTTAAAAAGATCCTCCACACAGCATCCCCATAAGATGACATAGGTCCTGACAAAAATTATTTTCCTCAGGGCCTCCTGTGTGGAGCTTATGTAAAAAATGCGTTTCATTTCAGAGATTTATTATAATTATTGTATTTTTCCTTTGGAGGTGTACAGACATACGTTCACCATTTGCCTCATTTTCGACTATTGACATTGAGTGTGTAAGAAAGAAGGGCAGCATTATATGATTAAAAACAAATGCACAACAATCAACGCATTGACATTTGACTTTTTGAATGTTTGGAATTCATGCACAGTTCAATATTATACCCCTCACAATATTGCTGCAGTTCTTTCAAAATAGGAGAATTCGTTCCATACAAAATGTATGGGGAAAATAATTTTAACTTTTGTGATGTTTTAATAGTTTTAATAGTCCTATCGGGGGCGGAGACAAATCCAACAAATCAAAAATCAGCCCAGCCGTTCTCGAGTTATAAATAGTGTAACTAACCCGACTTTGTTTTATATATTAAAGAAGATAAGATTACGAAATATTGGTCTTAAAAAAATTATTTTCTTATGATTTTGGATGCAACCTAATTTTTTGGTAATTTTTTGAGAGTTAAATATAATTATTAAAAAAATATTTTTGCTTTACCTACTGAGTTAATATTGAAAAATATATGTGTATATATATATATTTTTTTTTTATAATTTTTTTTTTTATATTTAATCTCTCTCTCTGGTTTCAATCCTGGGATTGGTTTGCAGCAATTTCATCTATTCGTTTCTTCCACTCTTCCCTGTTTTGTGCGGCTCTTTTGAATTCTGCATATGATAAGCAGCGCACGTCCACCAGCAGGTCCTCCAGGTACTCTCGGCGTGGGCGTCCCCTAGTGTTTGTCCCCTCGGTCATACCCTCCATTATGGCATGCAAGAGGCCTTCTTGTCTAATTGCATGGCCGATCCATCTTGCGCGCCTTTCGGACAAGGTCCTGAGCAGGTGCCTTCCTCCTTCGATTCTTTGGAGAACCTCCTCATTTGTGATGTGGTCTCTCCAGGAAATTCCTAGTAGTCTTCTATAGGACCACATCTCAAAAGCCTCTAGTCTCCGTTTATCTCTTTCGGATAAGCACCATGTTTCGCAGCCGTACATCAAGATACTCCATACATAGGTCTTGATGAGGAGTATTCTCAGTTTCAGGTCTACATTATTCGATTCTATTATTTTTGACCTTTTATTGAATGCAAGCCTAGCCTGGTGTATACGGCTGTCGACCTCGCTCTTAGACCGACCGTCCCATGTTATTTTGCTCCCGAGGTAGACAAACTCCTTGGTGTTCTTTAGTGGAACTCCTGACATCTCTACTCTCATCTGATGTTGCGTTCGGCCTACAGTCAGCAGCTTTGTTTTGTCTTTATTTATCCTCATGTTGTAATTATTTTGAAGAATGCTTTGCATGGTTGTTAAGGCCTCTTGCAGTTCTTCTTCGCTTTCAGCAACCAAAGCAATATCGTCAGCAAACCTTATCATATCCACCTTTTGCCCGTGCATCTTTACACCTTTTCTGTGACTCATTCTCTCCCTCAAGTCATCAATCGCACTTTGTATATATGCGTTAAAAAGAACAGGTGACAAAGAGCATCCCTGTCTCACCCCTTGTCTTATACTGGCTTCTTTTGTATCATAATATAGATATATAATTGTACAGTGGAGTTATAATTTTTTTTTTATGTCATTCTCTGACTCACACAATGTTGTCATTTTTGCCTCATCTGTTTTTAAATTATAATATTATCATTATAATCTCTAATGATCTTTAAAAGTTACTTAAGTCATTTTATATTCATTTCGTATAAAAAATCACTTTCAAATATTTTCCAGTTTACATGATCTAATAAATTTCATTATTCTCGATATGGCATGAAACTCAGTTGAGGCTATTAAATTCTGAACTTCCGATGACTTCGAGGTCATTAGTATTGTAGCTCTCTGTCGTTCATATTTAATGCACTTCGATAATGTGTGCTCGACATCTTCAATTTGTTCACATATCGAGCACATTGGAGAATCAGAGAGGCCTATCAAATACAATATTCTTCCCATTAGTGCATGTCCGGATCTTAATCTAAAAATGATTCTCATTTCCGATCTTTTCAGATTAACCTCAGTGAACCATGGTCTTTTAAACGGTTCGTTTTGGAGCTTTCTGTACCATATTCCTTTATTGGTAGACAACATTTCAAAATGATTATTCCACATATTATTACAAATGGAATTTATTTTTTGGCAGTAATCTTCAGCGTCTGGCTTCCAGTCGTAAATGATTCCATTCACACATGCTTCGTTTGCCAACAAATCCGCCTCTTCATTCCCATGTATTCCTACATGAGATGGAATCCATTGTAAACATATGGACACATCTTTCTGCTGTAACCACCTTATTTGTTCAACAGTATTGTAGGCTATTTTCCTACAGGGAACTCCTTTCGGAATACTTTTAATATGTTGAAGTGCACTTTTAGAATCACTTAATATTACAATTTGTTTCCACTTATTTTTAATTGCATATTCCACCGCTTCTTTGATTGCTATCAATTCTGCATTCATAATAGTGTAATTTTTATTCAATTTTATTTGATGGGAAAAATTGTTTGTCATTGAGAGGAAAGCTGCTCCAACTTGGTCTGATTTTTTTGATCTATCAGTGAAGATCTGGTTGGATCCAGAATACTTTTTAATTAGCATATCGCTTACAATATTACTAATTTCATTTGGTAAGAGTAGTCTTTTGGGGGAATTAAAATTGTCAATCTCAACTGAAATACATTCCAAATTAAGTGCTCCTACCCAGGTATCGGAGGAGTACATATCTAGACATTTATTTTTTATTTATTTTCCAATCAATTGTTTCCGAACAAATTTTTATCAACATTGGTAATTTTTTATTGTTCCAGAATCTATTTTGTATCAAGGATTTAAGTTTGAGAACCTCCAAAACTAGTGGATTATTTTCAATGGATACAGCTCTAAGCCAAAATCTTGCAGCTAGTTTCCAAGTTCTTATATGCAAAGGAGGGGCACTCATTTCACTTTGTAAAACATGCACAGGAGTTGAGTTCAGGAAACCTCCACATATTCTTAAAGCTCGTGATTGTATTCTCTCTAATTTTTCGAGATTGCTTTTGGCAGAGTTGTAAAAAAGTATACTGCCATAGTCTAATCGACTTCTTATAAGAGAAGTATACAATCTTCTCATATGAAGCGGATGAATTCCCCAGCTTTTTCCTGACAGCACTTTCAAAATGTTCATTGGCTGATTCATTTTTAAACAGGTGTTATTTATATGTTTATTCCAAGCGAGTCTGTAATCCAACCATACCCCGAGGAACTTATGTTCATCTACTCGTTCTATAAGTACGTCATTTATTTTTATATTCAGGATATTTCGTCTCTTTCCTTTTGCAAATATACATATTTTTGTCTTATTTTCCTATATTTCAAGACCTTTTAATTTAAGAGCATTCTGTAGTTCTAACAGAGCTTTTTGAATAATGTTTTCGCATGTTTTTACTTTTGAACTTGAATAATAAATACCGAAATCGTCAATGTACTGTACGCGTTTCACTTGGGGATAGTTTCCTATACCAGAAGTTCCAATATTGAATAAGAGGGCAGACATGGGATCTCCTTGCGGTAGTCCTCTCGTGCACATTTGTTCAGCGAATATGTTAGGTTCCTTAATAATAATCATTCTTTGTTTAAAATATTCCCAGATATACTTTATAACTTTCCCTTTGATACTTTTAGAGATAAGAACTTTAATGACCTCTTCAATCTTTATATTATTGTATGCATCTTTAATGTCTACAAAAGCAGCAAGGGTAACGGCGTTGGTTGTTTGGGCAACTTGGATCTCTGTAACCATTCTTCCCAGATTATCCATTGTTGACAGTTTTCTTCTAGATCCTATTGTAGACTTATCAAACATGAAATTATTTTCTAAATAGCACTTTAATCGCCTTGTAATTATAGTGTTGAAAGTTTTGCAAAGACATGAAATTAATGAAATTGGTCTTATGGAGGTCATGAGCTTTGGATATCTTCCGGGTTTAATTATAGGAATAATTTTTACCTGTTTCCATTGTATTGGTATAGTGGAAGTTCGTAAAATTAAATTAAATATATCGACAATTAATTGGCAAGAAGTAGGTAAATTTTTTATCATTGAGTAAGATATCAGATCTATTCCTGGGGAGGTATCTTTGGATTTTAATACTGATTTTAATTCAGAAGCTGTTATCGGTTTGTGAATACCAGTAGTCTCCGAGGTTTCTTCTTCGGTCCACACATGTTCGATTAAATTTTCGTTTGGAGCTAGATATTGTAGATATTGTAGCGCCGATTCGCTGTTCTCAAAGATATTTGGACGAGAAGTTCCTATTCCCTTATACCATTTCATTTTCTTCCACATATCAGAATAGGTTGTATTGGTATCGACAGAATCACAGCATTTTCGCCATCCTTCCCTTTTTGCTTTTCTTACTATTCGTCTGGTACTCGATTCCTTACGCTTTAATTCTATATAATTGTCAATATTAACATTTTTTCCGTAAACGAGTCACAGCTAAACTTCTTTCAGCTACAGCTTTAGAGACTTCTTGATTCCACCATGGTTTTGGTTTGAATGCTTTATTTTTAGATTCCTTAAAGAATGGAATACTTTCATCTGCACTTTTGTTCAGAACATCTTCTAATCTGTTATAATATTCTTGAATTGACAGTTTTTCTTCAGGAAAATTTTGTATGAATTTATCTACAGTGGATTTGTATTTGTTCCAGTCTGCTTTTTTGTAATTTCTTTTCAATATTGGTTCGTAATTAAAATCGGTTTTTTTAAGGTGATAATAATTGGTAAATGATCACTACCCATCGTATTTGTGTCTACCCTCCAATTACAAGTTAGTACAAGCTCAGAAGATACCAGGGTAACATCCGGGATCGAACTCCTTTGTCCGGGATGTCCTATTCTTGTTATGTCTCCGTTATTGACAATAATAAGGTTTGAATCTTGGCAGGCTTCTGCAATAAGGTCTCCCCTCAAATCTGGTAAAGCTCTATCCCATACTGGATTATGGGCATTGAAATCACCGCCTAGTAGGGCTCCTGGTCCCATCTGGTCAAAAACTTTCCTCCATGTTTGAATTGTGATATTTATATTACTAGGACAATATATCACGTTGACAGATTTCCGGCATTTAATAGTTTAACACTGCATAATTCTAATTCACAGGACCTGGTGATGTCTAGGGTTCGTTCAATTTATTGTAAACTTTTATGGATTAAGATTGCAACTCCTCCATAGCCATCGGCTCTGTCTCGTCTATATGTTGTATAGTCTTTAAATCTTAAAATGTAAGGAAATTGAAGCCATGTTTCGGAAATAAGTGCAATTTTGATGTGTTGCCTTTGTAAATATATTTCTAAATCAGGTTTTTTAAAGTGCAAACTCCGAGCATTCCATTGTAATACATTAAGATTATTCTTATCCATTGTTTACCGCAAAGATTGATTTCAGAATCTCATTTAAGCCGCCTTCCTTAATGATTCCCATGATGGTGTCTATAACTGCTAATTTAACAAGACTTTCCCAATTTTCACCATTCATAAATATTGTTAATATTTCTCGAGCAACGTTAACATTAATGTTATCTTTAGGATTTATTTCAGTTTCTCCAGTGTTAGTCTTATTTCCTTTAAGTTTTTCAGCGTAACTGGTTTCTCCACTTGATTTCAACACATTTTCATTATTTGAATTAATCTTCTTTCCTGTTTTTACATTTTCTTTTTCTTTGTTGGGTTTTTTCTTATCTACAAGTATTTTTGCTTGTTTGTATGTTACATTTTTTTGCCATTTTTTGGGTTATCTCTTTCTCGTTCTTCCACTTTGGACAATTGATGTCGTTAGCCGGATGACCTCCTCCGCAGTTGACACACTTAGCTGCCTTGTCACAGGTCTCGTGTTGTTCATCACATTTGGGGCACAACTTTTTTTCTTTTTTACCACAGTTCTGAGCAATATGCCCATATCTCCAACAACAATAGCATTGCATAGCTCTAAATGTGTAGGGTTCTACTCCAAATTTGACCCCATATATAGAGACGTAGGATGGGATCTCTTTTCCAACGAATTTTAGACTCACAGTTGTCGTAAGCGTGAGTTGTCCTTCTTTTCCTTTTTTGGAGAGCCGCTTTATGCTAACCACATTATTATCACTTTTTATCACTTCCATGTTCTCCTCATTAGTGACATCAAGATCTAATCGTCTGATGACACCAAAAGAATAATCAATGTTCTTTTTTATTGTCACTTCCCATTTCTTTAGAATAAAAATCGAATTTTTTATGGCCTTTTCAGCTTCCAAATTATTTGTGAACGTAATTTCAAATTTAGTTCCGGATATTACTTTAATTTTTTCAGTTTTCATTCCGGATTTAAAAAGAATTTTGGCCGAACCCAATTTACCAGGTAAGTTTTCTCCTTGAATTGTGACAATTCCTTTCTTATCTTTAATTTCTTCTTTCTTTGTTTCACTTGTTTCTGAGTTCATCCTTGATCTTTTACCGGATCGTGTAACGGTTTGCCACATCCCAGCAGACTCATCATTTTGAGCACTTGCTATTTCCATCTCATCATTTATCACTATGTTGGGCGATAGTGGGTACGCCATTATAATAATGGAACCAGCGCCGTCTGGTCCTGTTCTCTCCTTTATTTTACAATATTTAACACATATAAACACAAAAAAACACGAATAAACTGTAAATTAGATGGGAGCAAATCTCGAAAACGTGCTGTCAAAACTGTTGTTATTGTTACACTTGTTATAAAAATTACGTATCGGTACAGAAATTATTTAAAAATAGCAATATGACCAAAGAAGAATCTAGTTCTTGTGCTTGATGAGCGAGTTACACTAATTATAACTGAAATAGAATAACATTATGCAATAGGTAAGCATATAATAGGATCAATTGAGACTTCTGGATCATCTATATGTGTAGGTGTACATACATAGGATACGGTTACATACTAAAATATTGTGCACTTTGGAGAAATTAGAAAAATCTAAATAAAATAGAGATGAATATAGATTAATAATAAATATAAAGAATGAGAAAAACAGGTAATTATTTAGTTAATTATTCCTGATGAAGTGTAGCTTCAGTTTGAGTTTCAGTTTATTGATGCCTTTGGTGTTTTTTTTTATTTCAATGGGAAGGTTGTTGAAAAACTTTATTCCTAAATAGATATAATTGTTTTGAATTAGTTTGGTATTAAATTTTGGTATTTTGATGTTATCGTCTTATCTTTTTGATTGCTGAGTTTCAAATTTTTTGATGATATTATCTTTGTAAATTTGGATAATTGCATTTTTCTTGAAGATATTCTCTACTCGAGGCACCGTGAAATCTGCGAAAAGCGTTTCTGTTGGATAAGTGGAGGGTTTCTTTAGGATTACTTTAATGATTAGTTTCTGGATCACTTTGATCGGGGTTAGAATATTGTTGTATGACCCCCCCCCCCATCCAATAATTCCATATTGAAATAATGACTGGATTAGTGCATAGTATACTCTTTTTAGATTGTTGAGATTATTGTATATTATTAAAAAAACATTTCCTTGGGTAATTTTAATTTATGTGCGACATTTTGAGTTAAAAAAGTAATACGAATTCTTGCACATAAAAAGACTTTTTTCTCATTTTAATTTTATAATTTTTTAATTTTTTTTTATATTTCTGTAGTATATAGGGATTTAATTTAATAATTTTATATTTCTGTAGTATATGTAGTATATTTTTTTAAAAATAATTACCATTAATTACAAGTAATAGTCAGAGTTGCCTATAAAATGATTAAAAAGATGAGTTTGAAAAATGGAATATATTTATGTCAGATTATTTAGGAAACCGTGGTGAATCAAATGGTGAACAAAAAAATATTTGGTCGAAAACCTCACATGGGATATTTTGTGAATGCAACGACGATATGTTCTCAAGAGTTTTGAGAATAAATATATATATATATATATATATACATCCCGCTATCATTTCTGCGTCCTTTCATCAGATCGACATTACTGCGTCTACCTGAAGGACTTGATTTTACATAGTTCTAACTAAAGTATATACTATCTTTTCAGTGTTTGATTGTAGTTAGGTATTTAAATTTTTGAAAAACATTAATTTAAAAATATACAAAACGATAAAAACGCCCTTTAGCGTTCCACCAATCTGAACTCCTTTCATATTCAATGCAGAGAGGCATCCTGCGTATATTTACTTTAATTTGGTCCACAATGAAGCGTCCAATTATATATTCATTTTCATGTTGACGACAAACCGACGTCTTGCGACGTTGCCGCTTATTTGTTCAAGTTTTTGGTTGAACGACTGTATAGGTATTTATAGAATATGAAGGCGACAATATGTCTGGCCCATACGTCGCGGACTCTAATCAACCCGGCGCGGCGGCAATGCCCACGTAAAATTTATTAAATTGGTATGAGATTTTTTGAGACTTATCATTCAGAATTAAAACGTTGCTTGAAGTGTGATTTGTTATTTTTAGTGACTAGATCTATATTGCTGGGATCTTCCTTTGCTTCCTCTTTTCTCCATTTTGATTTCGCATCAGACAGTGATTACCATATTTTGGCTATATCAGTGGACTCCTGTATGGTTTTCTCATCAAAAACAGTTTTTTCATGTTAATTTTAATGAATGAACTCTAGATATAAGTGCTTAATTATTACTACAACACGATTATCAGTAGAAATATTATGTGACCTATTAATTATAAAGAAGCCGCAGACTTCGCAAAGAGTCAAATTGGGAGGCGGTATGGGTACCGCTGCCCCGGGAACCATTTATTGGATAACCAACACCTCTGCCATAGGTCACCCCAAGTGGTTCGCTACGTTTGGTGAATTAGCGAGGGTGCCCTATAATGTGTAATGCTCATGTGGTGAGGTGTGTCTGGGTCTTGGCAACGGATGCGTCTGCCCACCAGCTACATAGAAGGCCGGTTCGGGAGAGAATGGTTGAGGGAGTCCCTTTGATTTTCCAGCCGTATTCTCTCGAAACATCGCTTTGCACCGCAGTGGGAGGGATGGATTCATACCCGTCACTCCTATTATGTCCGTCACTCCTGGACATACTGATCCCCAGATTCCTACCCACCGCTAGTATCCTTTTCCTTCCCAGAACTTCCTCTCCTTCTTCACCTAAAAAGTCCCTCCAAACAGCATCCCCAAAAATGACATAGGCCCTGAGAGGAATTATGTTAATAATTAATGAAAAATTAAATTAGAATTATAATTAGTTAAATATATATAGCGTCCCACCGAAACAGACCTTTCCACCGAAACCGAATCTTCGGTGTCTGTCTCAGTTTCGGCCGAAACCGAAACTTTTTTAGAATTGTTAAAAATCGATTGAATACTGTTATTTGGCTTATTTTTTTATAAATTTGGTTTGTTTTATAGAAGTAATTCTTTTTTCACATACTTAAATTATTGTTTTTATTTATTTATTTAATTTAACACGTGTTAACTGTCGGAATAAGTGTACAAAATAAGCCAAATAACAGTAAACAACCGATTTTTAACATGTCTAAAAAAGTTTCGGTTTCTAAAACCGAAACTGATGCCAAAACTAGATTTTTTTGCCAAAACTTGCCGAAACCGAAACCGAACCTTCGGTCGGTCACTAATTATTTATATTTTTTTTATTATTTTGAATAATATTATAGACCGGTCAGTGGTTGAGTGGGCATCGCGTTTGGGTCCCACCCAGGCGTTTCGTGTTTGATTCCTCGGTTGACTAAGTCCTCCGTCGTGACTCAAGCAACATTTTCGGCTTACTGTGGTGGTAGTGGGAGATTTTCAAATATTGTCGGGTTATTCGTTAACCCGGAAATGTTTATCTTTCTTTACAAAAAAAATTAATGCTTATCATGATTGACGATGCATTTTCGTTCACGGGAGAAACAATTTTAGGGGTTTTAGTGGCTTAGGTTTTTAACAACTAAATTATATGATAAATCCTTTAAAGGAAAGGGGAAAATAGAAAAGCGAAAGCATAAAACTGTCTAAACAAATAATATAATATGACTTCGGATAATAAGTAAATATTATGTAATAATAAATGACACTGTCCTTTGCAGAGAGTACCGCCAAAGAACTCGATCTTGGCACACACTCCTTGCCTCAATCACGTTAACTTTTAAAGCTCTCTAAAAAATATATATTATTCTTGAATATAATATCTAGACATTCCCCGTGCTGAAAAAAAAAAAAAAAATTCCCTCCATGGAAAAAAATCAGAAAATATGCTCCAAAAATTATTATAAACACATTGTTTTCAGTTATTTTACAAATTATATGTATGAAAAAATTCACAGTGTTTTTTTTAAATGCTGTTTAAGACAACCCCCATGACATTTTTGCTCTATTTTAAACGAGTCGTGTTTTATTAAACATTTTCACAATTTTTGCATCGACTTCGTCGCTTTAAATAAAAGCGCGCTCCTCTAGCACTCGTAATTTCATATCTCTCCATCTTCTTCTTTTTGAGCCCGGTTGCGGCTCCTTACGTGCTAACTTTTGAGTGTCTGATTGTAGCCAGTCTATTTATGCCAGTTCTGAAGAATGAATTCTAAACATAAGAGGATTGAAAAAAAAATTGTCCAATGATATCAGATAATAATTAAAAGGGTTAATATTACTTCAACATTTTATCGGATGTACCATCAAGAGTTGTACGGTGTACACTTAGTGTACTGGTTCATGAACTTGACCTAATAATGAAAATTTTGTTTGTATTATATATATTATAAACAAATACATCACATCCAAACACTTGAAATGTGGTTCCTAGAACTCTATAATGGATTAGGAGGCCCGTTACGTAACAAGGGATTCATTCATTAATTTTGTCTTCTGGAATATTGCCGATTACTCTAATGAACGGTTCATGCCATTAAAAAGATAACGTTTTTAATCTACATTTTTGACAGCAGTGCAATATCTCTCAACGACAGCGGATACCTACTTATCGAGGACATCAATCGCACCTACTGTGAAATTCATCGTGTTCTACATTGCCGGTATCCGTGGTCGAGGTGTAAGGCTCTCGAATTGCAATCAGGAGGACACGGGTTCAAATCTCAAAGTCTTTCAAATCTACCTTCAATCCCGCAGCATGAATAGGTACCCCAATTGGGGATGCCATAGACTCACTGGCTCCATTAAATGAATGGTGGTCTTACACCAGAACGAACTGAAATTATCATCTTCTCTAGAAGAAGTCACAAATATAGCTACTAATACAATAACATATTTTAATTAATAAATTTTTGTAATAATATACGTATTAAATCAAATAAAATTTTATGAGCTCACGCCGGGATTTGAACCCGAAACCTCCGGATTGCTAATAGAGAGCTTTGCCCTCGACCGCGGAGGTCGTTATTTCCTGTCTTTAGATTTTCTTGCACGTCTAAATTAAATGGAACCGGGTCTTTTCCCTATCATTACACACTTCACGTTAAAAAAATGTACCAATATTTTTAGTTGATTAAAATCGCCAATAGCCAATTCTAGTAGTTTTTCTCGATTAGTCTCTGAAGTTCACCTGAACGTTTTCGGTTAAGGAGGAGAACTTTGAAAAATACAATTTCTATCATTAGAAATATGCCAGAATACAGCATCACGTGCCTTGATTTTTAAATGTTAATCTAGCAATGAATTTCAACACGTTTTTCGAGTAAGAAGAAAAGTAACGTGTCACATAGCACTCTCCTTAGGGTGAATTGCCATAAACAAAAAAAAAGAAAAGTAACAGTTTTCAAATTACTTGCAGCTTTGGCAGATTGGGTAATTATTACTACAACACCATTATCGGTAGAAATATTACGTCTTTTGCGAATCTTATAACAAAATTATAATTAATTCAATTTGGGAGGCGGGTGTGGGAACAGCCGCCGCAGGAACCTTTTATAGGATAACAAACACCTCTGCCACAGGTCATCCCAAGTGGTTAACTACGTTTGGTGACTTAGCAGGGGTGCCCGGGTTAATGGGGTGAGGTTTGTCCGGATCTTGTTAGCGGATGCGTCTGCCCACCAGCTGCATGGCAGGCCAAGTCGGGAGAGATCGGTTGAGAGAGCGTCTTTGACTGTCACTCCTAGACACATTGACCCCTAGATTCCTACCCAACCCCAATACCATTTTCCTTCCCAGAACTTCCTCTCCTTCTTTTTCTAAGAAGGCCTCTGTGTTTCCTCCTTCCTACAACATGGGTCTCTTCAAGACCAATGTTCATTCCTTCCTCTCCTCAAAAAGACCCTCCACACAGCATTCCAGATGACATAGACCCTGAGGGAAATTATTTTCCTCAGGGCCTCCTGTATGGAGTTAATGTAAAAAAAGACCCTCCACACAGCATCCCCAAAGATGACATAGGTCCTGAGGGGAATTATTTTCCTCCCAGGGCCTCCTGTGTTGTGCTAATGTAAAATTATATGTTAAATCTCTCAAAAGGAAAATCGAAAGCATAAAACTGTGTAAACAAATAAAATAACATGCCTTTAATAATAAATAAATATTATCTCACAAAAACTAACCAACCCGCTGTTTCCTCGCAGGGGTTCGCAGAGACGACCGCCAAACAACTCGGTCTGTGCATATGTCATAGTCAAAGGTCTGTATGCAGTCTCTTCGCGGAATGACTGGTATATCGGGCTAACCCCGAAATAAATTCCAATGTCGGCCTTTGATTAAAGTATTTTTAGCCAAACCTAGAAGTTCCTAACTTTTTCACTTTTTCGTCAAACATCGAAATTTCATTAAATTGAGTTTTGACGTTTGCCTGACCAAATTAGTTTCTCCTAGGTTTGACGAAAATTCCTTAGTCAGTGGCCGAAAAACTTCATTTGTTTGGGCTTTGACTAAGACTTCAAGTCAGACCTGAGGATTGACTAGTCAAATCTAGGAGCGCCGGAGCTTCGAGAATTGACTATATCATACACACTCCTTGCCTCATTCACATCCATACATCGCTCTTTCATTCTGTCTTTCGACATTACTCGAGAATTCGGTTTACTCAATCATGCCATGTCTTTCTCGGGCATCCCCGAATTTTTCTACCATTCAAGTTCACGTCATATGTACATATAATCTCCTTACAACCTATCTTTAGATCATTGGCTCTACATGCCCAAACCATCTAAGATTCCTATTATTATCTCATTACACTCATCAGTCTTGCATTCTCTGTGAATCTCCAAATATTTCACATATATTTTTTACTGTCAAATCAGTCATTAATTGAAGAAAAAATTGTTTTATTTATTCTAGTTATTTGTAGTAAGTTTTCAAATTACTAATATATTAAGAACATTGATTTTATCTTGTTTAATAATAATAGAGTGGCTTGGCACACGATTAAGCATTGTAGGAATTTATAATCATGGATAAGAAAATATCTAATATTTGTTTAAAAATAGTAATATAAAAAAATTAAGTTGCTGATATATTTGCCGTACAATAATAATATAATCAAAAGCTAAATTTGAATGAAATCATTTCTTTTGTTATCCTGATTGCAATGTGCGATGTTTTTACTGTGAATGATCTGTATCAGAAGAAACGCTATTAAAAAGCGATGTTGCCAAATGTAGGAGTTGCGATACGCGAGTCAATAAAAGCCAATAAAAACGTATATTATGCTAAAAATATACGCTGGTCTACTACAGCGCCACGGCTCGCCGCTCAGTGACAAAACACTGAACTAAAATAGCATATTTCAGTTGATTTAGGTACCAAAACTGCGTCTGGCTTATTTTCGTTTTTGGACTGTATGAGGGTAGAGGAGTGGGGAAAACTTGAAATTACATGTGTTCGATCCTGCGTCCGTATACCGGACGCAGAATGACGGTCGGACGCAGGATTGAATGAAAGTGGACCATTAGAAGACGCAGCAATGATAGCGGGATGTATATATATATATATATATATATTGACCTCTTCCCGTAGTATCTTGATCCTGTAAGAAGTTGCTTGACAATGTTGATCCACCTTTAACACCGTATAACTTGGCTTTGATGGAATACATCTGTATGAATTGGCAACAACGTTACTACAAATACCAAGGTTGCCAGTTTCTCGGTAAAAGTTTTTGATATATTGCACATAAAATTTTCGAACTTTGTATGGAAATCATACGCATCTTTTTTGTTGATCCGGTCAAATCCCCATACGTTGTAGATCCGCTCAAATCCCCATACGCGGTTGATCCGCTGGTTGATAATCAAAGATGGCCAAAAAGGGAAGCCTTCTGATTGGTCGAACGAAGCCTTCTCATTGTTGATAATCAAAGATGGCTGAAAATGGAAGCCTTCTGATTGGTCGAACGAAGCCTTCTCATTGGTAGCAGATATGGAAGGCACCTACTAAAAAAAGATATCCAATTGTTCAGCTAAATTTTTACAACGGTTATGAAGAATATATATTCTTCTATATTCTCCACAAAATATTATTGACATTTCTTGTTCACGCCCCTACACGGAGAAAAATGTTTTGAGAATTTATTGGGAATTCTTGTCTTTTTATTCGGAATTACTGTTAAAAAGGGACTGCAGTTGTTACGAATGAATTAACAGGAAACGGAGTCCTAATATATATTCGGACGGCGACTGTCAAAAACTTTACGAATATATTTTCATGATGTCTCGCAATTTCAACTCTTGTCTGCATGACAATACTAATATTTTTGCATTACAATTACGAATATCTAAGAGTGATTCATGATATTTGCCAGTAGTTAATAATATTTTGTTAGTTCTTTTACGAAAATATTGACAGTCCTCCTGATAAAACATAAAACTTGAAAAAATATAGTGAATATGAAATATTATTATCAATTAGAAATTTGTAAACTTAAATGTACAAATTACTAAAATAAAATTATTATTATTATATTTTTTCAGCAATTCCTAACCATTTATTCGTTCTTATACGACGGTCTTCCTGATATTCTGCTAGTAAAATACTGACAGGTAATTTGTTCGTTCTTTAACTAATACTTTATTAGGTTTTACTGATATTTTGTTAGGTTCTTGGACTAATACCTTATGCTTACTGTCAAGTTAATTGCTCTTTGCGTACTGATAGAAGTATATGACTTTTTACTAGTATTTTTAATGATTCCACTGACATTTCATCATTCCAGTCCAAGCTGCACTAGGATTGGAATGATGGAATGTCAGCGCAATCATTAAAAATGCAAGTAAGAAGTCTTATAATTTTATCAGAAAGCATTGGTAAAATTAACATGGCAGTACACAAAATAAACATGAAAATGAAACAACTTAATAATACTTACAATCTTATATAATATCTTCCAATGAGTCAACGGGATCACGGAGGCCCATTTGGAGTATGTTGGGAGGCTGAAGGGGTTGGGGAGCAGGAAGGAGATAGGGAAGACGAAGGTTTGTTAGATAATAATTCATAAAGAATGAAGCTTTAAATAGTGTAAGTATATTTAATTACTCATCATAAATCACATTGTATAAATTATAAATTTCAAGGAATGTCGAATCTCATATTACTAAGGGTAAAATATAATTACAGATTGTAATACCATACAAAAATACGATACCTAAAGCAGAATATGGACTGGTAAAAATAATAATTAATTAATAAATAATTGTATGTCTTCCAATGATAAAAATACTTGGGATGAACTCAGCTTCTGACAGATCTGCCGAGCATATTTTTTTCCAATTTATCGCAGTATTTATTGGGAAGATCTCTAGTAGCAAAGTAAGGTTTTGTAAAGGAAATAAACTTTTTCACTGTTGTAATCAGTGATTGAGTTTATACTTAATTAGACCGCAGACACCAGGCATTTTACCACTGAACTGCCCTTGTGAGGTGACAGTATTCTATAAATCATCTAATTATTTTTATCATTTAAGTTATATCGTTGTACTTCATACTTTACAAAACTATTATACTGGTCCTTCATTAAATTTCATTTCAGCGACAACGGGTAACATCTCGCCTTTGTAAAATGCAGAATTCTGGCGTATAATGTCCACCATTAGACCTCAAAATTCTGTAATCCATTATTCTGTAAGCAAGAGACATTTGAAATTGTTAATACTTGATGTTATTCAATGATAAACCTAAATAAATAAAACTGTCAACTGAAGTGGTAAAATTATTACATTTGGTTGGATTTTTAATGCAAAGCAAAATCGATTAACAAATAAAAATAACCAAAGTATTCATTCAACACCCTAACTTCATCTTGCGTGTAAAATTGTAGGTTTGTTTACATTTTATAAATTACATCTATTTCGTATTCCTTACCGGCCATTTTTAAACACAGTAAGGAGACTATTACAATGGTTTTTTAGAAACAAAAAGAGCACTTTGAGTATTTCATAGTTACGATTATATAGGCAACATTATATAATCGTAAATTATATCTTAACATATATAAACTTTTACCTATGCAGCTCACGCTATAACACGCTGCCATAACATAAATTATTTGAAAATAAACACCGAAAGAATGAACACCGCTCGTCAACACGCCATTTTTAATTTGAATGACGTGAAGTTCGCGTTCGCAGTGTTTGCGGCTTGCTTAAGGGCCGTTTACACGCACACTTCGGAGCGACCGAGTCCTGCGCCACTTCAGGCCGCCGCGCAGAAAAGTAAAGACCCATAGGTTTACAGCGCAGTTCACTGTGAGACTTTTCTGCGCGGCGGCCTGACTCGGTCGCTCCGAAGTGTGCGTGTAAACGGCGCTACGTACAAAAATCTATAGTACAAAATAAATAGAATATTGACAATTTATCGGATGCGAACTCAACAGAACGATCTCAGGCCGGCAAGTGAATATTTTAGCAATGCAGAAGGGCCTACGAGATGCGCAGTATAAACGACCGGAATTTGGCCCTTTCTAGTAATACCTAAGAAATTAGTTGCTAAATAGTTATGTGATATACATTATTTTTAAAATGCACATCGAATAGTTTTTCTAGGATTACCACGGACATATGAATATACATCTATATCATGTCATTTGGATGTCTATGAGGATTACCTAAATTATGAGTATGTGTTATTAAAAAATAATTTAGCCACAGCGTAAAACCCTTGTTAGTGTAGTACATGTAGAAGCACTAATAAAAAGAAGCAAAGCTAGCAGTCCACAGTGGAGTCCTGGTACCTAACCTGATGTATCGCAGTGAGGCATGAAACTGACAGAGGAAGGATGAAAGTAAGCTAAATATAAAGCTGTTGAAATGAGATCCCTGAGGCGTAGGTATATATGTGTAGCAAAACCATGTACGAACGTGTGAGAAACGTAAAGGTCCGCAAAGAATGCTACCTAGTCTGATGTATAAGTAAGATTAAGAAAGGAACTCTCCGATGGTTTGAACATGTAGAGCAAATGAACCAGGAAAAGAGTGTAAGGAGAATATATGACGCAAGTGTGAACGGTAGAAGAAGTCGGGGGCGCCCGAGAAAGACATGGCAATAAAATAGCTATCCTAACAATTTGACGAAAAAAAATTGGTCAGGAGGCCCTGAGGAAAAGAATTCCCCTCGGGTTCTATGTCATCTTTGGGGATGATGCGGGAGGGTATTTTTTAAATAATTCCCCTCGGGTCCTATGTCGTCTTTGGGGATGATGTGTGGAGGGTATTTTTTAGGAAAGGAAGGAGAGGAAGTTCTGGGAAGGAAAAGGGAAGTACCTAGGTGTGGGTAGGAATCTGTGGGTCAATGTGTCCAGGAGTGACAGACGTTTGAATCCATACCTCCCATTGCGGTGCAAGGCGATGTTCAGAGAGAGTACGGCTGAAAAACAACGGGACAGAACGGCTAGGTACCTCAAACATTCTCTCCCGATCCGGCATGCCATGCAGATGGTGCACAAACCTCACCCCATGAACCCGGGCACCCCGGCTAAGTCACCAAACTTAGCTAACCATTTAATTTTGACTTACAGATTGGGAGGCGGGTATGGGTACCGCTGGCCCGGGAACCATTTATTGGATAACCACCTCTGTCATACCGTCATTTCATTTAGACAGGGTTCTAACTGACATTTTTTTCAAAAATGACCTTTGAATGCCAAAGCATTTCTTTTGCCTATTTTTATACCCAAAATAATTTTCAGAACCATCCGTGTTGTATTTTCGAAAATATAAGTATGACAAAGTTCTAACTGTAAGCATTTTAAATAATAATTCATTTTACATGGTTCAATAGTAAGTTAGAACTAAATAAATTTAAATCCGGAGAAAAAAATATAAAGAGTTCACTTTGGCACAGTTCTATCGTCACTATGGACAGGGTTAATATCTACATATTATAACGTCATTGGTTAGTATATTAAATTTATGCTATGTTCGCATCTGACAGTTGACATGTCTGTTGTTGATAATATTGTTAGGAAAGCGCGGTGCAGTTGATTTTTTGTTGGGTTTGTGTAGTTTTGTTTGTTATTTTCGATATAAAACATTGTATTTGACATTATTATAATAACTAAGTATATAAGTGTGTGAGTGAGTTATTGAGATCAGACATCATAAATCATATATAAATAAAGAAGAAATCGACAATATGATTGCTGAAGAAACGTCGCAATGTAATTCATCGGATGAAATTTGCAATCCACCTATTTCTGAAAAAACTGGTCATAATGATGAGGAAATCAGTCGAAAATATGGAAGGTTAGTAACGTCTCCAATAAATGTAAATGATTTTATTCATTTCAACTACGTTTAACATCAAATAATATAGTGTGTTGATGTGTTGTTATTATATATTTCCAGGACTTACACTCGTCCAAATAGGAGTGAGAAACAATCATATTCTGGCAAAGATGTGAATGTAGAAGGCCCACATTCAAAAAAGTATGTTTTTAATACATTTTCTTACAACGTCACTGAATATTTGCGTTATTTAATCATTAAACACCAAACATGTTCTTACTCTGATATAATTATTTATCAACAGGTCCCCAACGTATGAAGTTCACAATAATTGAGAAACAAACACATGGTCTTTATTTTGAAGAACAACCTCATGACAAGTACGTAGTATTCATTATTTACTTCCACAGTAAACATGATTCAGAAGTATAGATAGTTAATTTTACTGTTCGAAATCTCTAATATTCTTTTTGAATAGCTTGTAACTAAATATAATAGATTAATTATGTAATGTTTCCAGGAGCTGTGATCTTCAAAATAATATTGTTATTGAAGAATGTGCTCATAAGTCTAACAATTCAAATGCACAACGAACACCATCTGAATCTATCAACAATGCTAATGAACGTGAAACAAACACTGACCCAGATCCTGAGAAGTATGCTATTTATTGTTAATTTAAATATCGTCTGTGGTTATAAGGAGAGGAAAAGCTGCTAAATTAATGACTCTTTCCTAATATATTGTTGTTTTCAGGTCTTGGGATATAAGAAACATATTAGTATACTTGGGGCACATCATCACTGAAGACCTCTCGGATGATGGTGATATTAAACGACAGAGGAGAATTATCAGTGTTTTGTCAAATATGATTGCCCGAAGATTCTTCCGATGCAGTAATAATGTAAAAAAAAACATTATTTAATGCATTCTGCACTAGCCTGTATACGTGTGAAACATGGTGTCAATACTGAGTAAGCTCAATGGAACGTCTCCGGATCCAATATAATGATGCGGGCAGAATCATATTTGGATTCAGAATGTATAGCAGCGCTTCAACAATGTTCACAGAATTAGGACTCCATGGATTCGCCAGTCTGATGAGACACCGGGTCACTGGAGCCAGGATGCGGCTAATGGCCTCCGACAACACGTTGGTGACCGCAGCCTTCCAGCACCAAGCTCCACTCCTGAGTGAGCGATGAGCCCGAGCACACTCAAGATCACGCCCTGCATAATTGACTATTTACTTTTGTTATTATTAATTTTTATTACTATTATTTTTATTATCTATTTAGCTCCGAGGAACTAGCATCATTGATCCCTTCGGCACCGGTGCATAGTCGGGAAACACGCCAAACGCGTGCCC
The DNA here is from genome assembly GCA_929108145.2 of Limnephilus rhombicus. Lineage (NCBI taxonomy): Eukaryota > Metazoa > Arthropoda > Insecta > Trichoptera > Limnephilidae > Limnephilus > Limnephilus rhombicus. Next base: position 41,263,355 of record OV815277.1, on the reverse strand, counting down.
AACATTTGTACACAGTTGACATTAGTCACATGAGAACGGGTCGTTTCTTCGACTCGTTCTTATGTTCAACAGCTCGGCTGTGGAATGATTTGCCGGCCTCTGTGTTTCCTCCTTCCTACAACATGGGTCTCTTCAAGACCAATGTTCATTCCTTCCTCTCCTCAAAAAGACCCTCCACACAGCATCCCAGATGACATAGGCCCTGAGGGAAATTATTTTCCTCAGGGCCTCCTGTGTGGAGTTAATGTAAAAAAAAAAAAAAAAACATTCATATTTCTTTACTGTGTAAATATATAAATATGTATAACTATATGGGACGTGTGGGATTGCACTATCCTCCCCACATCCTGGAATCAATATATAAAATAAATAAATAATCATCATATTATTATTATTATTAGTGGAATTTGATGATGACAATATTTATGATTTAAACCATGCAATTCAAACTGCACCACAACCTGAACAGTACGATAAATATATTTCATTATTATACTTTATTACAGATAATCAATACGTAATTGATCATATTTGTGCACGTAATTGATCATATTGATGCGAAAGATTATAAATGTGCATGAAATGCTTCAGGTAACTAACATATTTAAGTTAATAAGGATTAATACTGTATCCGTCTAAATAACTTTCCAATTACCGCATTGTACGTGACCATTTTTTTAAGAAGAATGGGTATAGGAAGCTATCCGTAAAAGATAGACATATGCCAACACAGACTTTTTTGTAGATCTATAAAAAAGGAATATCCCACCATGCATTGTTTTGTTATAAATTAAAGGGATTAGGCAGTGTTTTCGATGAAAGCTACCAGGCGGCTTGACATTTTCTGACACTTCTAACAATTATTGTTATGTTTCAACCAATTTACACAAATCCTTGACAAATTATATAATTAAACCTTACTCGTGAAACACTCTATCTACTGGTGAAAACCGCATGAAAATCCGTTCAGTAGTTTTTAAGTTTATCGTGAACAGACAGACAGACGACGCGGAGGACTTTAATTTATAATATGTAGAGATTGGAAGATTGAACTTTGACCAGTCCACAAACTGCTTTAAGTTTTGTACTCATGTATGGTATTATAATCTGTAATTATTTTACCCACTTAATATTTAGTCATTTGAGATTCGACGTTTGTTCGTTAAAATTTGTAATTTAGATGATACGTCATTTATAATTATTAATTAAATGTATCTTGTATAAAAACTACACTTCTCTATGAATTATTATGGAACAAACATTCTTCTTTCCCATTTCCTCTCTCTCCATAACCCCTTCAGTCTCACAGCATACTACAAATGGTAAGATTTTGTAAGTATAAGAATGTAAGTATTTTTAATTTGTTGCTTTTATTATCTTTTGTGTACTCTCATTTTGATTACCACCACTTACTGGTAGAAGAGATTTAGGATTGTTTGCTCATATTTTTAAAAAATTCTGTGAAAGTTCCATTTAAGTTGTTATTTAATCAATATGGGCAAGTTGTTCCACATAGCTGAAATAATAATAGAACTTGAGTAGAACCTCAACAGAACTTGAAAATTAACTTTGAAATTTGATGAATTGTTCAAATTCTGCGAAACAACTGGCCCTAAAGAATAAACTAAATATAAACAAAATTAATAATTGATTACATTTAATAATGAAATTTGATTATAATGATATGCGTTGGAATATGTATAATATAAATGTTGTGTAGTTGGTGGATATGATTGCCGGCAGTTGAGATTATAGACCAGTCTGCTGCAGTCTCTGGAGGCTGTAGAATGTGCACCTGAAAATAATAACAACTTAAGTAGTATAAGTATTAAGACGGGTATAGATTGCTGTAACGTAACACGCAATGTAAGAATTTGCCGTCCACATTGCCGCAATGTAACAGAATTTCCATAGTGTGGACGCCTAGCGGGCACGAACCGCGCACACTCCGCGAGCAAACAGAGCATTTCAACACGTGCGCGCCGCAATCCACAAAGCTTCCGCCGAATACAAAGGGGCGCGCAGTGTGTGCGGAGTGCGGAGCGTTAGTGTGGACTGGTTGTTTGTGTCTATACGGCAGAACGCGCGAACAATGGAGAACTTGTTCTCGGCAGACTGAGCTATGTTCACTGCGCGCATGCCGGGAACAGCTGCGAGTAGGTACATGCTCGGTTCGTGCGCGCGCTGCGTCCACACTTATGAAATATTCCTTTCATGTTACGTTACAGCAATCTGTACCCGCCTTTATGTGTATATTGTTTTGAAATGTTGAATGGTCACGAGGGAATGGTGTATGTGGGTATATCAATCAGTCAAGAATATTTTTTTTTAGTGTGTAGATTTTGCGACTTTTCATAATTTTTTTGGTAGTATCATTTCTTCTTTTAACATAATTATTTAACAATGAATTTGTAGATGATCTGATTAAATGTTGCAAAATAATATTCGATGAATGTCCAGTGGGACAATTGAAATCTGTATCATTGATAGCGTCAATTATTAATTGTGATACTAATTCACGCTGGTTATTGTAATCTAAAAACATTTTTTCTAGTTTGGTTGATAAAAGCTTTTGTACGGTGACATAGTTATGAATGAGGGCATTGACGATGTCAGGGTGAGGACATCATAAACCACCTCGATCCATATTCCTTATTAAAGAGTAACTACAATTTGTGTTTAAGATTTTATCAACAGTGATGGAATTGGAGCATGTTGTACATTTAAGTTTCTTTAAAACGGTTCGGGCACAATAACCTACGAGATATGTAACAGGCAGACTGTCTTCTGCTTGCTGGAAATCTTTCACAGTAAATGTTTTATGTAATCCAGAAAAAGATAAATTTGGTTGCTTATTTGAACTGGTACAGGCCTGGGGTTCATTCTCAAGTTCACAATATCAATCTGTCAATAAACAATGTCAATCTGTATATGACCAAATGCAGATCCGAAAATGCTGCCTCCGCTGTAAGGTAACGTACCCGTACTACGTGACCTGTTTAGGGGGGGGGGTCTTTAAAATACTACGCTTGGTACAAATGAGCGACGGGTTGCTTAGGTTTTTGGTCACCGGGGGGGGGTTAAAAATTGCAAAAAGTTGGTCACGTAGTATGGGTACGTTCCCTAATCTAAATATGGCTTTATGTGAATTTCATCTATCATCAATGTTACAGAATCTCTTTTCAACAATCAATATGCATTCAATTGTTCTTGTTATATAATGCAGGTACATTTTCACAATGCACTGTAAAATAGATTTCAATTGTACAGTACCCCCCTACAAAATAGTGTTATTTAGCCGTTTATTAAATATCTAGGCACTTTGAAACGTTACATTTTTTCATGGTGTCGTCTTTCATTACACCAAAAAACTGTCAAAAATGATTCAATATATTAAATTAGACAACGTTATGAGCTAACAACATTAAATTAGACAAACACATTTTAGAATCAAAATAATATGAATAAAAATGTGTAAACACCACATTACAATCGATTTTTATATACATTTACATTGAGGTTATGTTCAAAGTTGAATCCTGTATTTGCAATAAAAAAATAAGCACTTTTCACTTACCGTTGAATATTTAGTTGGAATGAAATCCCGAACATTAGACTTATCCCATTTATTACGTAATATAACATCATTTGGGAACTTGAATGTATGACGTCTTGGTTCGTTATCGTAATTCCCTCTTATTCCCTTAAAAACTTAAAACACTTCTGTAGAGAATTAATATGTAACGTCGCTCAAAGTATTGCATGTATTGTGTGCATGTAATGCTTCTAAATTATAGTTTTTTTGCCTAATTCAAAACACGCGAGCTGCTCCGCCGCTGCAATAATATCCATAGAAGTGAGGTTCGTATGTTCGTAATGTATGAATCTGACGTTTCCAGCCGCCCAGGTTCAGCGGTTCAGCGTTCAGCCCTATCAATTCCTAGAAGGTATCACCGCTAGAGGCGTAAACTAGGTCTTGGTCTTCTGATGCCGTGGGTGAAGCATGAACCCGGGCACCCCGGCTAAGTCACCAAACTTAGCGAACCATTTAATTTTGACTTACAGATTGGGAGGCGGGTATGGGTACCGCTGCCCCGGAAACCATTTATTGGATAACCACCTCTGTCATACGTCACCTTAGGTAATAGGTTAGTCTATTCTATAATAGCTTTTTCTATTCTATATTAATTTCAATCGAGTCTTTGTACCCTACCTTAATCCATCTCACGAAGTTGCCCAACTGTGTAGCGATAAAAGAAACCCCTAAACCTAGTCCGCTCACAGAATGTCGCACATAAAAACAGTTTTCAAGCGTTAAGTACCAAGACGAAATTGTTAGGCAGTCTATCCTCTTTAGATAATTATTTCTTCAAAGAACTTACAGGTACCTACTAAAATAAGCTGAAAAGTACGACCGAAGCGCATCTTTGTTGGCGGTCAAAATCAAAATCAAAATAAAAATAAAAATCAAAACCAAAATCAAAATCAAAATCAAAATCAAAATAAAACTCAAAATCAAAATCAAAATCAAAATCAAAATAAAATCAAAATAAAAATAAAAATCAAAATCAAAATCAAAATCACAATAAAAATCAAAATCAAAATCAAAATCAAAATCAAAATCAAAATCAAAATCAAAATCAAAATCAAAATCAAAATCAAAATCAAAATCAAAACCAAAACCAAAACCAAAATCAAAATCAAAATCAAAATCACAATCAAAATCAAAATCAAAATCAAAATCATACCAAAATAAAATCCAAATCGAAATTGAAATTGAAATCAAAATCAAATTCAAAATCAAATTCATAATCAAAATCAAAACCAAAATCAAAAACCAAAATCCAAATTAAATCCAAAACAAAAATACAATAAAAAACTAATTAAATAAGAACGTACCTACAAGTACCTACTAAAGGAGCTGAAAAGTTCGACAGACCGTTACTAAATGGACCTGAACAATACGACATAGAACTTCTCATTTGCATTGCGCACAGTTCGCGGTCAAAACTTGGCAAATAAGAACGTACCTACAAGTACCTACTAAAAGGAGCAGAAAAGTTCGACAGACCGGCACCATCCATATATACATATATGGATCAACAAATAAAAACGTGTAAAATGTATATCACACCGAAAAATAGGCGTGGCTTACAGGTAAATCTCGATGACAAAAGCTGATCCACATGGATCAGGATATGTATCCCAGCTTCGGTAACGGATCCACAAATCCGGATAGATCAACAAACTCAAACGGATCAACAAAAAACTGGTGTACCGTCGCGCAAAATCAACAAAGTACGTGAGGAGATAAATATATATATATATATATATATGTTTGTATATATTCATGAAACTAGTATACTTTCAGTTAAAACTAGTATATATATATATATATATACATATATGTTATGATTAAGGTTTTCACGGGTGTAAGATGTAGAACAATTTTCTCGGTTTACCCGCGTAACGTAGTCCTTAAAAGTCCGCACTTAAGTTTTAGCTTTTGGACCGAACAGACATGCGAAAGCTATCAGTTTGAGACAAAAACTCAAGACATAAGGCCTCTGAAGATGGACAGTGTGATCTGTCCGAAACGTCAGGAGTTAAAAAGTCCTTTTAAGGACTACGTTACGCGGGTAAACCGAGAAAATTGTTCTACATATATATATATACATATATACATCCCGCTATCATTTCTGCGTCCTTTCATCAGATCGACATTACTGCGTCTATCGGAAGGACTTGATTTTACATAGTTCCAATTAAAGTATATACTATCTTTTCAATGTTTGATTGTAGCTAGGTATTTACATTTTTGAAAAACATTAATTTAAAAATATACAAAACGAAAAAAACACCCTTTAACGTTCCACCAATCTGAACTCCTTTCATATTCAATGCAGAGAGGCATCCTGCGTATATTTACTTTTATTAGGTCCACAATGAAGCGTCCAATTATATATTCATTTTCATGTGTACGACAAACCGACGTCTTGCGACGTTGCCGCTTATTTGTTCAAGTTTTTGGTTGGACGACTGTATAGGTATTTATAGAATATGAAGGCGCCAAGATGACTGGCCCATACGTCGCGGACTCTAATCAACCCGGCGGTAATGCCCACGTAAAATTTATTAAAGTAGTATGAGATTTTTTTGAGACTTATCCTTCAGAATTAAAATGTTGCTTGAAGTGTGATTTGTTATTTTTAGTGACTAGATCTATATTGCTGGGTTCTTCCTATGCTTCCTCTTCTCTCCATTTTGATTTCGCATCACGACAGTTATTACCATATTATGACTATATCAGTGGACTTCTGTATGGTTTTCTCATCAAAAACAGTTTTTTCATGTTAATTTTAAAGAATGCACTCTAGATATAAGTGGCTAATTATTACTACAACACGATTATCAGTAGAAATATTATGTGACCTATTAATTATAAAGAAACCGCAGACTTCGTAAAGAGTCAATTTGGGAGGCGGTATGGGTACCGCTGTCCCGGGAACCATTTATTGGATAACCAACACCTCTGCCATAGGTCACCCCAAGTGGTTCGCTACGTTTGGTGAATTAGCGAGGGTGCCTTATAATATGTTATGCTCATGTGGTGAGGTTTGTCTGGGTCTTGGCTGCGGATGCGTCTGCCCACCAGCTGCATAGATGGCCGGTTCGGGACGGATTGGTTGAGGGAGTTCCTTTGATTCTTCAGCCGTACTCTTGCCGAAACCGAAACCGAACCTTCGGTCGGTCAGTAATTATAAATATATTATTATTTTGAATTATATTATAGACCGGTCAGTGGTTGAGTGGGCATCGCATTTGGGTCCCACCCAGGCGTTTCGTGTTCGATTCCTCGGTTGACTAAGTCCTCCATCGCGACTTAAGCAACATTTTCGGCTTACTGTGGTGGTAGTGGAAGATTTTCAAATATTGTCGGGTTATTCGTTAACTCGGGAATGTTTGTCTTTCTTTAAAAAAAAATGCTTATCATGCTTGACGATGCATTTTCGTTCACGGGAGAAACAATTTTAGGGGTTTTAAGGGCTTAGGTTTTTAACAACTAAATTATATGATAAATCCTTTTGAAAGGAAAAGGGGAAAATAGAAAAGCGAAAGCATAAAACTGTCTTTACAAATAATATCATATGACTTCGGATAATGTAAATATTATTTAAAATTATCTAACAATGACACTGTTCTTTGCAGAGAGGACCGCCAAAGAACTCGATCTTGGCACACACTCTTTGCCTCAATCACGTTAAGTTTTAAAGCTCTTTAAAAAATATATGTTATTCTTGAAGATAATATCTAGACATTCCCCGTGCCGAAAAGCAAATTATATAAAATTCCCTCCATGGAAAAAAATAGGAATGTAAGCTCCAAAAATTATTATAAACACATTTTTTTTATAAGTTATTTTACAAGTTATATGTATGAAAAAAATCAGTGTTTTTTTAAATGCTGTTTAAGACAGTCGTGTTTTATTAAACATTTTCACAATTTTTGCATCGACTTCGTCGCTTTAAATACAAGCGCGCTCCTCTAGCACTCGTAATTTCATGTCTCTCCATCTTCTTCTTTTTGAGCCCGGTTGCGGCTTCTTACGTGCTAACTTTTGAGTATCTGATTGTAGCCAGTCTATTTATGCCATTTCTGAAGAATTAATTCTAAACATAACAGGATTGAAAAACATTTAGTCCATTGATATCAGATGATAATTAAAAGGGTTAATTATTACTTCAACATTGTATCGGATGTACCATCAAGACTTGTACGGTGTACACTTAGTGTACTGGTTCACGAACTTGACCTAATAATGAAAAATTTGTTTGTATTATAAATATTATAAACAAATACATCACATCCAAACACTTGAAATGTGGTTCCTAGAACCCGATAATGGATTAGGAGGCCCGTTAAGTAACAAGAGATTCATTCATTAATTTTGTCTTCTGGAATATTGCCGATTACTCTAATGAACGGTTCATACCATTAAAAAGATAACGATTTTAATCGACATTTTGACAGCAGTACAGTATCTCTCAACGACAGCGGATACCTACATATCGAGGACATCAACCGCACCTGCTTTGAAATTCATCGTGTTCTACCTTGCCGGTATCCGTGGTCGAGGTGTAAGGCTCTCGAATTGCAATCAGGAGGTCACGGATTCAAATCGCAAAGTGAGCTAATATTTTTATTTATTTGATTAATCTGTATTATTTCACAATTTAATCACTTAAAATAAAATAAGGTATATTTGCGGCCCGTTTCAAAGTGTAAGATACTCTCAGAATCGCCCTGGCGTAAGATCACCATTCAGAATTGAACGGTCAGTGACTGAGAGGGCATCGCGTTTGGGTCCCAACCCGGGGACGCTTGTTCGATTCCTCGGCTGGCTAAGTCCTCCATCACGACACAAGCAACATTTTCTGCTTAGTGTGGTGGTAGTAGGAGATTTTCAAACATTGTTGGGTTATTCATAGACCGGGAATGTTTGTCTTTCTTTAAAAAAAATAAAAAAAAGGAAAAATAGAATTGAAATCCCCGGTGTAAGACCGCCATTCAGAATTGAAACGTTGCTTGAAATGGCTTTAGCCGTGTTTGGTGACCAGATTTATATAACCAGGTTCTTCCCCACCTACCTCTTTCCCATATCCTTCTCGTCCCACTACCTTCAATCCCGCAACATGGGTACCCCAATTGGAGATGCCATAGACTCACTGGCTCAATTGGTTGAATGGTGGTCTTACACCAGGACGAAACTGAAATTATCATCTTCTCTAGAAGGAGTTCCAAATATAGCTACAAATACAATTATTTTAATTAATACATTTTGTAGTAATACACGTATTAATCAAATAAAATTTTATTTTTGGATTTGAATCCGAGACCTCCGGATTGCTAATAGAGAGCTTTGCCCTCGACCACGGAGGTCGTTATTTCCTGTCCTTGGGTTTTCTTGCACGTCTAAATTAAATAGAACCGGGTCTTTTCCCTATGATTACACACTTCACGTTAAAAAATGTATTAATATTTTTCAGTTGGTTAAAATCGCCAATAGCCAATTCTTAGTAGCTTTTCTCGATTAGTCTCTGAAGTTCACCTGAAAGTTTTCAGTTTAGTAGGAGAACTTGGAAAATACTATTTCTCTCATTAGAAATAAGTCGGAATACAGCATCACTTGCCTTGATTTTTAAATGTTAATCTAACAATGAATTTCAACACGTTTTGCGAGTAAGAAGAAAAGTCATAGTTTTCAAATTACTTGCAGCTTTGGCAGATTGGGTAATTATTACTACAACACGATTATCGATAGAAATATTACGTCTTTTGCGAATCTTACAACAAAATTATAATTAATTCAATTTGAGAGGAGGGTGTGGGTACAGTCGCCGAAGGAACCATTTATAGGATAACCAACACCTCTGCCATAGGTCATCCCAAGTGGTTCGCTACGTTTGGTGACTTAGCAGGGGTTCCCGGGTTAATGGGGTGAGATTTGGTAGCTGATGCGTCTGCCCACCAGCTGCATGGCAGGTCAAGTCGGGAGAGATCGGTTGAGAGAGCCTCCTTGACTGTCACTCCTGGACACATTGACCCCCCAGATTCCTATCCACCCCCAATACCATTTTCCTTCCCAGAACTTCCTCTCCTTCTTCTCCTAAAATGACCCCCCACACAGCAGCCCCAAAGATTACATAGGTCCTGAGGGGAATTATTTTCCTCCCAGGGCCTCCTGGGAGGAAAATATATGTTAAATCTCTTAAAAGGAAAATCGAAAGCTTAAAACTGTGTAAACAAATAAAATAACATGCCTTTAATAATAAATAAACATTATCTCATAATAACTAACCATCCTGCTGTTTCTTCGCAGGGGTTCGCAGAGAGGACCGCCAAACAACTCGGTCTGTGCATACACTCCTTGCCTCATTCACATCCATATATCGCTCTTTTCTTCTGTCTTTCGACACGACTCAAGAATTCGGTTTACTCAATCATGCCATGTCTTTCTCGGGCATCCCCGACTTTTTCTATCATTCAAGTTCACGTCATATATTCTTCTTACAACCTTTCTTTAGATAATTGGATCTACATGCCAAACCATCTAAGAGTCCTATTCTTATCTCATTACACTCATCAGTCTTGTATTCTCCGTGAATCACATATATTTTTTACTGTCAAATCTGTCATAATTTGAAGAGAAAATTGTTTTATTTTGTAGTAAGTAAGTTTTCAAATTACTAATACATTAAGCACATTAATTTTATCTTGTTTAGGAATGTATAATCGTGTATAAGAAAATAACCAATATTGGTTTAAAAATAGTCATATAAAAAAATAAAGTTGCTGAAATATTTACTGTACTATAATATCATAATGACAAGCTGAATTTGAATGAAATCTTGTTTTTTCTTATCTTAATTGCAATGTGCGATGTTTTTACTATGATTGATCAGTATCAGAAGAAACGCTATTAAAAAGCGATGTTGCCAAATGTAGGAGTTGCGATACGCGAGTCAATGAAATGTATATTTTGCTAAAAATATACGCTCGTCTACTGCAGCGCCGCGGCTCGCCGCTTGGTGACAAAGCACTGAACTAAAATCGTATTTTTCAGTTTATTTAGGTACCAAAACCGCGTCTGGCTTATTTTCGGTTTTGGACTGTATGAGGGTACAGGAGTGGGGAAAACTTGAAATTACATGTGTTCAATCCTGCGTCCGTATACCGGACGCAGAATGACGGTCGGACGCAGGATTGAATGAAAGTGGACCATTAGAAGACGCAGCAATGATAGCGGGATGTATATATATATATATATATATATATATATATATAATGCAATATAATCCTGCGTAATCCTGCGTCCGGTATACGGACGCAGGATTGAACACATGTAATTTCAAGTTTTCCCCACTCCTGTACCCTCATACAGTCCAAAAACGAAAATAAGCCAGACGCGGTATTGGTACCTAAATCAACTGAAATATGCTAGTTTAGTTCAGTGTTTTGTCACCGAGGTGGCGAGCCGCGGCGCTGCGGAGACGAGCGTATATTTTTAGCAAAATATACATTTGATTGACTCGCGTATCGCAACTCCTACATTTGGCAACATCGCTTTTTAATAGCGTTTCTTCTGATACAGATCAATCATAATAAAAACATCGCACATTGCAATTAAGATAAGAAAAAAACAAGATTTCATTCAAATTCAGCCTGTCATTATGTTATTATTGTACAGCAAATATTTCAGCAACTTTATTTTTTTATATGACTATTTTTAAACAAATATAAGCTATTTTCTTATCCACGATTATAAATTCCTACAATGCGGAATCGTGTGCCATACCACTCTATTACTATTAAAGAAGATAAAATAAATCTGCTTAATATAATAGTAATTTGACAGTAAAAAAAATATACGAGTATGTGAGATATTTGGAAATTCGTAAAGAAGGCTGATGTAAGTATAATGAAGAAGATACGAATAAGAGGCTGTAGAAAAAGCCGGGGACGCCCGAGGAAGGCATGGTATGATTAAAAAAACTAAATTCTCGTGTCATACCTAAGGACAGAATAAGTGTGATGATAAGTTATTGTTAATTAACGTATATTTATTATTAAAAGCAGGTTATTTTATTTGTTTACACATTTTTGTGCTTTCGCTTTACTTTTTTCCCCCTTTTCGTTTTAATAAGTCAGGAACGCTTCATACGTCATACATATGTCTGGTAATTGGTAATGTTATAATATCGTGAAAACAAGCTTTTGGGTCCGTGCGGCTACGAGGATTTAGCATATAATTTTATTATAAGGTTCGCAAAAGACCCTTAAAAATTGTTTCTCCCGTAAACGAAAATGCATTAGTTAATTCGAAAAGTTATCTAGCTTCCATTATGACATACTTGATGAGCATTTATGTTATTCTTATTTAATTTTTATATCTTAAAAAAAAATACAATATAGCGGACTAAAAATATTTTTTTACTAAATGCATATTAAAAAATCTTTGTATGCAGTAGAAGTGAAACCTTCAGAAAACGAAACTTCGAGAGAATGAGACGAATGCGGAGTATCTGGAGTAGGATAATTTTAGGGTTTAATTATAACAATATTGTTACCAATTATGAAAAACATTTTACATTTTATTCTACGAAGCACCGCACAAAGAAGACACCGATTAGTCAATCTCATTCTCTCGCAGGCTAAATCCTATGGATATAGGTATGCGTTCGTCTCTTTTTAGTGTCGCTCACAGAGTTTCGTTTTATAGAGTTTCAAATCACAATGGTGCTAAATAGCGATGAGGACCAATGGAGAAGTACATGACAATTCTATTTTCTTTTACCTTTTTTTTAAAGAAAGGCTACGAATAACCAATTAATGTTTGAAAACAACCTACTACCACCACACTAAGCATAAATTGTTGCTTGTGTCGTGATGGAGGACTTAGCCAGCCGAGGAATCGAACATGCGTCGCCCGGGTGGGAACGCGACGCCCACTCAGCCACTGAGCGATTAATTCTGAATGGTGATCTTACGTCAGGGCGATACTGAGAGCATCGTACACACTAAAACGTGCGGCCCTTATTTTATTTTAAGTGATTAAATTGTGAAATAATGCAGATTAATCAAATAAAATAAACTGCGTGGAGCTAATGTAAAAAAAAATATTAGCTCATATGGCGATATGAACCCATGACTTCCTGATTGCAATTTAAGAGCCTTACACCTCGACCACGGATACCACGAAGTAGAACCCGATGATTTTCACAGCAGGTGTGGTTGATGTCCTCGATATGTAGGTATCCGCTGTCGTTGAGAGATACTGTACTGTTGTCAAAAATTACGATTAAAATTGTTATCATTTTAACGGCATCAACCGATCATTAAAGTAATGCAATATTCCAGAAGAAAAAATTAATGAATGAATCTCTTGTTACGTAACGGGTCACCTAATCCATTATCGAAGTCTATGAACCACATTTCAAGTGTTTTCACGTGATGTGTTTGTTTATAATACTAATAATACAAACAAATTTTTCGTTTAGTGGGTCAAGTTCGTGAACCAGTACACTAAAGTCTTGATTGTACATTCGATACAATGTTTAATTAACCCTTTAAATCTTTAAATTATCAACTGATATCAATGGACTAAATGTTTTGCAATCCTCTCGTGTTTAGAGTTCATTCTTCAAAACTGGCATAAATAGACTAAACGTTTTTCAAAAATTTAAGTACCTGGCTATAATCAGACACTCAAAAGTTAGTACGTACTTTAGTGAAAACTACGTAAAAAGATGGACGCAGTAAAATCGATATGATGAAAGACGCAGATATGATAGTGGGATCGTTTACGTGCTACAATCTTTTTTTTTTCAGCAAAGCGTAATAAACATGAAATGAGTTCAATGTTTGTTTAGTTTATACGATAATTATTCATTCATTTTGTTTATTCGTTAATTGGTTAACAATTAACAGGTATAGGAGCACCATCGAAGCCAGAGTAAAATTAGCCCCCCAAAAACTGGGCGTACTGTACAGGGCCCGCAGATACTTTAATAGTACACAACTGCTAACCCTGTACAAATCGCAAGTGCGCCCCACGGTTGATTTTGGCAGCCACCACTGGTCTGGAGCTCCAAAATACCTGAAAAATACCCTCGACTCTGTGCAGAAACGGGCGGTCCGTTTGATAGATTCTCCCATCTTAACAGACGGATTGCAATCGTTAGAGCACAGGCGTCGGGTGGGAATGCTATCCTTGTTCTACCTGTATTACAATGGAAGATGCTCCGAGGAACTAGCATCATTGATCCCTTCGGCACCGGTGCATAGTCGGGAAACACGCCAAACGCGTGCCCAACATTTGTACACAGTTGACATTTGTCACATGAGAACGGGTCGTTTCTTCGACTCGTTCTTGTGTTCAACAGCTCGGCTGTGGGATTTGCCGGCCTCTGTGTTTCCTCCTTCCTACAACATGGGTCTCTTCAAGACCAATGTTCATTCCTTCCTCTCCTCAAAAAGACCCTCCACACAGCATCCCAGATGACATAGGCCCTGAGGGAAATTATTTTCCTCAGGGCCTCCTGTGTGGAGTTAATTTTAAAAAAATATATATATCGTCGACACCAGTAAGCACAGTCCCACCTAGTAAAAACTGCGCAGATAGGATAGTACATCGCTTATATTTCAAATATTATTTTATATTATTTTATAGTCCTAACTATGGAGATAGTAGGATAGTCCTAACTATGGAGATAGTAGGATAGTCCTAACTATGGAGATAGTAGGATAATAATAATAACAACACTAATAAGAAACTTACTATATTACGACTCATATTTCCTACATATTTTTGGTACCCTCATTATTATAATATTATATAAACAATCTCATTTTTACTTTCCATGATAGTTTAACTACGTGACATCTTACTAATATTATAAACGCGAAAGTTTGGATGTTTGTGTGTTTGTAACTCTTTCACGCAAAAACTACAGAATGGATTTTAATGAAACTTTATAATAATATAGCTCATACATCAGAGTAATATATGCTATCTATAATTGTAAGCTCTGGGGTTATGAAATTTGTATAAATGAATATGTGTGTATTTCATATATTTTACCGGAAGGGAGGATAGGCAGGGGGAAGGGAAACGGCGGAGGAGTAAGAGATGGGGGAGGGAGGGTGGAAGGCAACGGGGACGCACGGGAAAGGACATGCAGGGAGAATTAATTTATTTCTTTCAATGGCATTGTATCGAATGCCGGGTACCACCTAGTTATTTTTATAAATCTGTAATGTTGCATTGTAACAGAATTTAATTTTCTGATTTTAAATTCTTTAATCAGAATTTCTGATGATAATATAATTTTTTAAAGTATAATTGTATTTATTATTAATTTTAGTGCTATGTAAAGCGGCCGTGTGCGTAAGTGTTTTTTAGGTTAACTTCATTATATATTTAGCACTTGTAAATTATGTATTAAGAACTCGCGTGAAATTATTTTTTTTATGTTAAATTTTATGCTATCTGCAGTTCAAAAACTTTTTTTTTCTTTCACTTGTATTGTACATTGTTAAAAAATTTAAAATACTATTACACCCACTCATAAAACTCATGAGTGGAAGATACTCTCAGTATCGCCCTGGTGTAAGACCACCATTCAGAATTGAAATGTCGCTTGAAATGGCTTTAGCCGTGTTTGGTGACCAGATCTGAATAGCCAGGTACTTCCCCACCTTCCTCTCCCCTATTTCCTTCCCATCCCCACTACCTTCAGCCTCACAACATACGCCAATCGGGGATGCCATAGTCTCACTGGCTCCAGACGGGAGCAGTTGGGACTCTTGTGCGGTATTCATATATAAAAAAACACCTTTGTATCATGTACCATTTTAAATATTTTTTGTTATCTAAACTTTTAAAACTGTTTTTGATCCTGTATGCAGTAAATCATAGTAATTGGAAAAAGATGTAAGAGCCCACGGCGTTGATGATTAATAAAATTTTAAAATATGAAAATATGGCTCATCCATTTGGGGAATATTGTAAGGCGGAAAGAAAATAAGGATGGGAGTTCTCAGCAATACAGATCTATTCGCTAAACGTAGTTAACCCCATTTTAAGCAACGCCAAAATTTGAATTCTGAATACGTCCCCAAAATATTCCTTACTAATTTAAAAAAACTTTATGTGCGCATTGCCGCGCGCTCGTTTCATTTGAGCCCGCGACGTATGGACCAGTCACCTTTCCCTTCGTATTTGATACATACTTATTAAATCTTCCAAACAAAACGTGAATAAATAAGCGGCAACGTTGTAAGACGTTGGTTTGTCGGCAAAATAAAACGAAATATATATTTGGACGCAAAATTGTAGATAAAATGAAAGGGAAAATAAGCCGGACGCCTTACTACATTACATATGAAAGGAGTCTGGTTTGATGAGTCGTTAAAAGACGTTTTTTCGGTTTTGTATATTTTTAAATTAACGTTTTCCAAAAAGTTTAATACCTAGCTATAATCAGACAATTAGAAGGTTGTATATACTTTATTTAAAGTTATCTAAAATCAAGTCCTTCCGATAGACGCAGCAATGTCGATCTGATGAAAGGACGCAGAAATGATAGCGGGATGTATATATATATATATATATATATATATATATATATATATATATATATATATGTTATGTTATGATTAAGGTTTTCACGGGTGTAAGATGTAGAACAATTTTCTCGGTTTACCCGCGTAACGTAGTCCTTAAAAGGACTTTTTAACTCCTGACGTTTCGGACAGATCACACTGTCCATCTTCAGAGGCCTTATGTCTTGAGTTTTTGTCTCAAACTGATAGCTTTCGCATGTCTGTTCGGTCCAAAAGCTAAAACTTAAGTGAGTGCAAGTCACTTCTTATGTCTAGAACGAAGTACCCGGGTTGCAGGTGATTGATGGTGGAGGGGGTGGGGGGCGGGGCTGACAGTAGATACCTGATTGGTAAAGCTAATTGGAGACACTACTGGTAATTTTGGAAATGCCGTTTTTGGGGTATTTTCATCGATTTGGAACGCCAACTCAAATCATAACCCATCTCAGTTGTCATCAGTTATAAATACCCTAGTTACCCGGTCAAAACGACTAGCGGACAAAGATCATATTCATGAAGAACTGGGTCTTCTTAGTAGTGCTCTTCAAGCAAACGGTTTCTCCAAATATTTAATAGACAAATCCATAAATAAACGCAAAAAAACTATTTCTGAAACGAAAGAAGAACCCCTTTCTATAGCAATTCTCCCATTCATCAAAGGCTCGACAGATAAAATCAGTCGAATCCTCAAAAGAAATAAAATCAAAACTATTTATAAATCAGAAAATAAAATCTCGTCTCTATTAAGAAGTCCAAAGGACCACATTCCACTTGAGTCACATGGTATTTATAAAATACCTTGTGGGGCATGTGAAAAGGTGTATATTGGACGTTGCAATAGAAAAATATCATGTAGAATTGCAGAACATAAAGTAGATGTCACTAATTTTATTTATTTATTTAATTATTTTCATATTACATTTGGTTATAAAATGACGTATTGCCCATCTCACTAGGTGTGAAACGCCTGTGTTGAGATGGCAATTTACAGAGTGGTTATCTAAGATTTTGTAGTAATATTATGAAAATGGCAGATTAATATAATTTTTTTTTCTTTAAATATACAATTCAAGTATGTTACATATATATAAGAAGATTGCAGTAGGTACATGGTTACATATATACAATAATAAACGCTTAACTTCATCCATAGTGCAACACGTCCTTAATGAAGGTCATAAAATAGACTTTAATAATACAAAAACAATAGCTAGCATATACAATGAACCAAAAAGAATTTACCGCGAAGCAATAGAAATTTATAAACATAAAAATAATATGAATACTAGAAATGACGCAATCAGAATTCCCAACACCTGGAAAGTCTTAATCGATGAAAATACCCCAAAAACGGCATTTCCAAAATTACCAGTAGTGTCTCCAATTAGCTTTACCAATCAGGTATCTACTGTCAGCCCCGCCCCCCACCCCCTCCACCATCAATCACCTGCAACCCGGGTACTTCGTTCTAGACATAAGAAGTGACTTGCACTCACTTAAGTTTTAGCTTTTGGACCGAACAGACATGCGAAAGCTATCAGTTTGAGACAAAAACTCAAGACATAAGGCCTCTGAAGATGGACAGTGTGATCTGTCCGAAACGTCAGGAGTTAAAAAGTCCTTTTAAGGACTACGTTACGCGGGTAAACCGAGAAAATTGTTCTACATATATATATATATATATATATATATATTTTACGTTATTAATTTATCAAAAAAAACATTCTTGCATCTATTTTATTGTATACTTGATGTGGAAAATAACATAGTTACTATATTAAGCCAAATAATGTACATGCGGATATACAATTGGATATATGCATAATGATAATTATACTAAAAAGGTTTTATTTCTGGGAGTGCAAAAGTCATACAGCTTCATATGTGCTAGAGCTACAAAACTACACTCGGATGTTTCTGAGCACAAATGTTTAAAAAACTGGCGTAAAAGTACTAATTATGTGTAAGCCCATAGAACGGTTCTTGAGAAACACAGAAATGCATTGATTGAAATTGCACAAGCGAATTGGTTATGGCGCTCCAGCTTGAAATGCTGCAAATGGGTCCAATCTTTGTGGCGTCATTTTGAATTAGATGAGAACAAATAACTTTGTAAAAACAGCATTATGTAATCAATATTATCAACATGTTTCGAAAACAGAGTGTTCTTCTTCAGGATAAGATTAATAAAGACAAGCAAGTATAGACCTATGAGAATTATAGACAAAATATTAAAGGGAGAGGTGATTAATTACTTAAAAATATCACAAAATGCAATTATATAAAATGAAATATAAATATTATTTTTAATTTAAATACCCTTATAGTATAGCAAAGTCATTGGAGAAGCTGTGTAGAGGTTATTTTTAATGAAAGGAAGGAGAGGAAGTTCTGGGTAGGTAAAAGTATGAAATGATGGTGGAGAGAGTCCGGCTGTAGAGATCAAAAGATCTCCCTCTTCCAGTTTCTCCCAATCCGGCCCGCCACGCAGTAAGTGGACAAAATCATCCGTCACCAAAACCCATGCAGACCTCACCCGTGAACCCGGGAACCCATGCTCAGTCACCAAACATAGCGGACCACTTGGGGTGACCAAGTGGCGGGGGTGTTGGTTATCCAATAAATGGTTCCCGGGGCGATGGTACCTATAACGCCTCCCAAATTGAAAATTTATTATAGTACTTGACATAAACAATTTTAATTTTGCACAATTTTAGTATGAAAGCTCGGTCAGTATTGATATACCGCGATGAGTCACTAAACAGAAAAAAACGAAAAAAAATATCAATTACTCGGCAAGGACAACACTAGTCTTCCGATAAAATTCGTTACATCACTACTTCGCTTTATATGTATTTGTCAAAACCCTCGTTCCCCGGCCCACCTCAGGGGAACTGAGCGAAAGGGACACCTGCACATCGTTCCGAAAATCTTATATATAACGAAAATCTTATATAATAATAATAATAATAATATTTGGCTAATTTATATAGCGCCGTTTTCGTGAAAAATCACCTCAAGGGCGCTGTACAAATAAATAACAACGACATCAAAATGATATGTGAAAAATACCAAGATAAAAAAATATTACAAGTTAAAGCCATCATTACGAACAAAAAAACTAACAGCAAAAACTTAATTCTCCAAACAAATCCAGAATTGAGACTACATCTTATAAATAGAAAAAAAATTCATCTAGGATTCATGAGAATCTATGTAACCGATTGTAACTTTCTTACCCAATGTTTCCATTGTCGAAGATTCGGACACACAGCACAAAAATGCTACAATAAAATGAATAAACCAACATGCAAGCACTGTTCAGAAGATCATCCCATCTCCGAGTGTAAATCCCTGGAACTGCCGCCAAAATGCGCTAACTGTCACTCAGCTAACAAGAAGAAAGAAATAAACTCCTTCAACAGTAAAATGAATGAAATAGACCACCGAACAAACAGCGAAACATGTAAGTTTCGTTCTTACATGCTTAAATTAGCCAAAGAAAGAATAAACTACGACATTGAATAAAAAAACTTATATATATAATATTGCAAAATACAACCAAAAATGCATTAATTAAATGGATGATTTCTTAAATAGCGAATTAGAATTAAATATTAAAATTCAAGAATATGAATGTATTTGTACTGATTCATGTAACAAAATTATTTCTAAAAACATCAATGATATAATTATTATGCACATAAACATCCGTAGCATTCAGAAAAATTTAGATGAACTAATTCTAAAAATAA
Source organism: Limnephilus rhombicus (assembly GCA_929108145.2). Taxonomy (NCBI): domain Eukaryota; kingdom Metazoa; phylum Arthropoda; class Insecta; order Trichoptera; family Limnephilidae; genus Limnephilus; species Limnephilus rhombicus. The sequence continues at coordinate 41,243,436 of OV815277.1, read as the reverse complement.
ATAATTTAATTAAAAAGCCGGACTTCATAGTGTTAACCGAAACATTTACGAACGCTGAGTCACCGTCTTATCACTTACCTGAGTACAATTATATTTCTACCAAAGTAGATATCAACAAAAATTCGGGAATAATAATATTTGCAAATAATAAATTCAGTATTGTTAACATTATAGAACACCCAATACATTTGGTAAACTGCATCGAAGTACATTTCAAACTCGGCAAATCAATATATCATTTAATAGCTATCTATAGAACGCATGGCTCGAGTATTATTACGTTTATTAATGACCTCAAATACATATTATTAAAATTAAAAAATAAACTCTGCTTCGTGGTGGGTGATTTTAATGTGAACATTAATGAAAAAATAGAAAATAATAACAAAACTGAATACATCAATTGTATGACTGAACAAAATTTCATATCTTGCATAAATAAAAATACTAGAGAAATAAAAGAACATACTCCATCTTGTTTAGATCACATTTGGACAAACGTAAACATTAAAGATCTTCACAAACTAAAATCAATTGTTTGGAAAACTAACATAACTGATCATCATTCATGCTTACTTCTGTATAATAATAATATTAAACAAAAAAAACATAATTTAATACCCAAAAAATCAACAATAGACATGACTATTCTCTCTGAAAAACTAAAAAAGGAAGTTATTATTTTTTTAATTTATAAACTAACGTTTAGACAAGATTTTTTATGCATAGCACAAAGGGTAACAATTATTACAAGCAATAATTGTCAGCCTGAAACACTCATTTACATTGAAAAATCTTCCGAGAAAAGATACTTGCCGCCAACGGGACTTGAACCCGTGTCCTTCCGATTGCCGGTCGAATGCTCTGACCACTGAGCTATGGCGGCTTATCAAATACCCGCCAAATAATTCAATATATACTAGTGTTTCATTCAACAATTACTGCTTGTTATATTTTTTCCACCTGAAAACAACCAACTTTATTTTTGCGAGGAAGACATTGTTAGTGTTAAATCCCTCGCTAGGTGGCGTCGAGACAAATTATGTCTGCATTTATTGGGGAAATACTTAAACTTGTTAAATATTAATTATTATTTTTTTAATTTATAAACTAACGTTTAGACAAGATTTTTTATGCATAGCACAAAGGGTAACAATTATTACAAGCAATAATTGTCAGCCTGAAACACTCATTTACATTGAAAAATCTTCCGAGAAAAGATACTTGCCGCCAACGGGACTTGAACCCGTGTCCTTCCGATTGCCGGTCGAATGCTCTGACCACTGAGCTATGGCGGCTTATCAAATACCCGCCAAATAATTCAATATATACTAGTGTTTCATTCAACAATTACTGCTTGTTATATTTTTTCCACCTGAAAACAACCAACTTTATTTTTGCGAGGAAGACATTGTTAGTGTTAAATCCCTCGCTAGGTGGCGTCGAGACAAATTATGTCTGCATTTATTGGGGAAATACTTAAACTTGTTAAATATTAATTATTATTTTTTTAATTTATAAACTAACGTTTAGACAAGATTTTTTATGCATAGCACAAAGGGTAACAATTATTACAAGCAATAATTGTCAGCCTGAAACACTCATTTACATTGAAAAATCTTCCGAGAAAAGATACTTGCCGCCAACGGGACTTGAACCCGTGTCCTTCCGATTGCCGGTCGAATGCTCTGACCACTGAGCTATGGCGGCTTATCAAATACCCGCCAAATAATTCAATATATACTAGTGTTTCATTCAACAATTACTGCTTGTTATATTTTTTCCACCTGAAAACAACCAACTTTATTTTTGCGAGGAAGACATTGTTAGTGTTAAATCCCTCGCTAGGTGTTAGTGTTAAATCCCTCGCATTCGACCGGCAATCGGAAGGACACGGGTTCAAGTCCCGTTGGCGGCAAGTATCTTTTCTCGGAAGATTTTTCAATGTAAATGAGTGTTTCAGGCTGACAATTATTGCTTGTAATAATTGTTACCCTTTGTGCTATGCATAAAAAATCTTGTCTAAACGTTAGTTTATAAATTAAAAAAATAATAATTAATATTTAACAAGTTTAAGTATTTCCCCAATAAATGCAGACATAATTTGTCTCGACGCCACCTAGCGAGGGATTTAACACTAACAATGTTTTCCTCGCAAAAATAAAGTTGGTTGTTTTCAGGTGGAAAAAATATAACAAGCAGTAATTGTTGAATGAAACACTAGTATATATTGAATTATTTGGCGGGTATTTGATAAGCCGCCATAGCTCAGTGGTCAGAGCATTCGACCGGCAATCGGAAGGACACGGGTTCAAGTCCCGTTGGCGGCAAGTATCTTTTCTCGGAAGATTTTTCAATGTAAATGAGTGTTTCAGGCTGACAATTATTGCTTGTAATAATTGTTACCCTTTGTGCTATGCATAAAAAATCTTGTCTAAACGTTAGTTTATAAATTAAAAAAATAATAATTAATATTTAACAAGTTTAAGTATTTCCCCAATAAATGCAGACATAATTTGTCTCGACGCCACCTAGCGAGGGATTTAACACTAACAATGTCTTACTCGCAAAAATAAAGTTGGTTGTTTTCAGGTGGAAAAAATATAACAAGCAGTAATTGTTGAATGAAACACTAGTATATATTGAATTATTTGGCGGGTATTTGATAAGCCGCCATAGCTCAGTGGTCAGAGCATTCGACCGGCAATCGGAAGGACACGGGTTCAAGTCCCGTTGGCGGCAAGTATCTTTTCTCGGAAGATTTTTCAATGTAAATGAGTGTTTCAGGCTGACAATTATTGCTTGTAATAATTGTTAAAGAAGGAAGATTGGAACAATGTTTTAAAGAGTGATGATACTGATATGTTCGACTAACTTTGAAAAAATCCTGTCACAACACATTAAAAATTCGACAACTGAAATAATAATACACATGAAATCAAAATTAAGATGTTTAAAACCTTGGATTACCAAAGGACTTATAATATCTATCAGAAACAAAGAAAAACTTTATAAAACATCTTTAAAAAATCCCCATGATGAAAAAGCATATATTTTTTATAAAAAATATAAAAATAAATTAACATCTTATATTAAAAAAAGTAAGGAAGAGTTTTTTAAAAATAAAATATTATCTTCAGAAAATAATCATAAACAAATGTGGAAAACTGTGAATTTGGCCATAGACAATACAAAAAAAAACACAAAATATTAAGTACATCGAACATGATAAAAAAATTATAGATGCCAATTTACAGCCTAAACAATGTGCAAACATATTTAATTCCTTCTTTGCAAATGTTGGAAAAAATCTTGCGAAAAATATTCATAAACCTTCTAACCCGGAAAAACATAAAAATAAAAATTTACAGAAACGTAATATACTTTCAACATTTGAAATGACAACAGAATGTGAAATCTTAAAAATAATAGAAAATATGAAAGGAGGTTCGTCTCCCGGTTTTGATTCTATTACGGCACACATGTTAAAATCTATGAAATCTTACTTAATAAAACCCATCACTCATTTAATAAACTTGAGTTTAACGAAAGGAATATTTCCAATGAACTACAAAAACACAATAATCTCACCTATTTACAAATCTGGTGATCCACACCAAGTAACGAATTATCGCCCAATTTGTTTAATTTCTAACATAGGACAGATCTTTGAAAAAATAGTAAAAAAAAATTGGTAAATTTCCTAGATAGTAATAAAATACTACACAAAAACCAGTTTGGTTTTATTAAATCACTCAGCACACAAGATGCAATTGCTAACGTAACTTCATACATTTACGAATCATTAGATAAAGGTAAAAAATGTGCGGGCATATTTATTGACCTCAGAAAGGCTTTCGATAGCATATCCCATGAGATACTATTAAAAAAGTTAAATGATATTGGCATAAAAGGCAACGCGATTAAATGGATCACCAACTACTTAAAAAACCGCCCTCAAGTGGTAAAAATCAATCGTATAAATAGTGATCAAGAGATTTCAAGCTTTGGAATCCCCCAAGGTACAGGGCTTGGACCAATCCTTTTTACCATATATGTAAACGATATTTTTTTTCAACATCTACATGGTCAAATTACATCATACGTCGACGATACAGTTTTAATAATAAGTGAAAATACTTGGGAAAATGTAGAATTACAGGCCACAGAAGACATCAATACGCTTAAGAATTTTTTCGACACTAATTTACTATCACTAAATAGTGAAAAGACATTTGTAATTCCATTTGCAATCCATCCAAACGACGCTCCCAAAAATTTTAACATTGTCATACACGATAAAACTAAAATTCACAGCCAACATTATTGCAAATCAAACTGTACAATATTAAAAACAACAAATAAAATTAAATATCTCGGCGTAATTATCGATAAAAATCTGAAATGGAAGGAACAAATATGTCAAGTAGTAAACAAAATCAGAAAATTAATATATATATTTTTAAGAATTAGAAATTTTCTGTCGATAAAAAATCTATATTTAATCTACTATGCCTTAGTTCAATCCACTCTATAATACGCTATTATTAGTTGGGGATCCGCGTATAAATGTAACCTTCTTCCAATAGAAATTGTACAAAGAACAATTATTAAAATTATATTAAAAAAATCCTTAGACTACCCAACAGAACGCCTGTTTGAAGAATTTCAAGTACCCACATTTAAAGATTTATATATTAAAAATTCAGTAATTCAAATAATAAAAGAAAAAGATAAATATCCATTTTTAAATGAAAACAGAACTAAATACGTCTTTTGCACAGCATCATTATACTTATCAGGGAAGAACTTTTTTCAATCGTCTACCAGAAGAAATCAGAAGCATCAATGATAAAACCCGAATACTGCTCTCTGTCAAGAGACATTTAAAAAATATTCTCAAGAAAAAAACTACTGTCAACTAATCTTACAAATATCTTAGTTCTCCATAACATTCTTTCTTTAAAAAAAAAACACACACCATTATCAAATAAATACTGCAGCTCACATATATTTATGTACAATTAATTATTTAAGTACTAACTTATACCTAACTAATAACTAATAGCATTTATGTACACTCCCCTTCCATACACAAGCAAATGCTTTTAATGGAAGGGTAGTAAAAAAAACCTGTAAAAAAATATTTTGTTGTACAATTGTAATTATAATAAATGTTTCAATAAATAATAAAAAAAATAAAAAAATGAATCGCTGAATGTGTTGCTAAGCGCAAATCTCGAGAGCAGCTGAACCGATTTCGCTAATTCTTTTTTTAGAATATTCCTTGAAGTACGAGGATGGTTCTTACGGAGAGAAAAATTAAGAAAATTGCGCAGAAAATTGGATAATTTCAGAAAACCCGCACGTTTGACATTTTGCAAAACAATGATTGTTAAATCAGGATTCTATTTTTGAAAATCTTTAAGTTGATAAATTTATTTAAAGTAGGTACTCCCCTAATAGTTTGAATCGAATCAAGAATTTTAGATATTTTAAATAGGTACCTATGCTAGGTACCAAATTTAATATACATGAAAAATGGAAATTTGAATGAAAATGGTAAAAGGTGGCACGCGGGCTGTTTCAAAACTGAATGTACTGGGATTGAATATAGGGAGGAGGGTTGGCGGGACGAGGGAGCGGGAAAGGGAATATGGAAGGCGGGGAAGGTGGAAGGGGAACGCGGGAGGGGAAGGGGACGTGTGAGGGGGGAGGGGGGTTCGCGGGACGGTGGAAGGGGGGGGGGGTGGAGTGGGGAGAGGGAAGGTGGAGGTGACGGAGTGGGAACGCGAGAGGGAAGAGGACGCAGGAGAAGAAGGGGAGGCCGAAGGGGAACGGGAACGGGATGAATGGGAAAGGACACTCAGGGAGAAACAATTTCTTTATTAAATGGCATAGCAACGCATGCCGGGACCAGCTAGTACCTAAATAAAATCTTCGAAATCGATGTTTTGTATTCCCCATTTTTCTTCTCCAAAACTGGACCGATTTTAAATTTTTTTTTCACGAACTGTATTAAAAGAAAATATTCTATGTCGGTACGTTTTGCCTTTTTTTTTAAATACATTGTTTAGTTTGTATACTGAACGTCTTTTGACGGCGTTTAAACCAGGCAATTTTATTCATTTTTGGAAGGTCCTAACTTGTATAAGAAGTAAATTATCAAAAAAAGCAAAACGTACCGACACGCTAGTGGCTAGTGGCTAGTGGCTAGTGGCTAGTGGTTAATATCTATATGTATTATATAAGGGCTCTAGGGTCAAAATCCAGAGAGATAAACGGGGAATCCGTTTATATGGAAAAACGCCGCTCGTATTTCCTCTTAAGTTTAGACTTACGGAAGTCAATACTTGGTTTGTGTGAAAGCACTATGAAACCATACATGACCAGAGATCAGACCGTTTGTGTGAAAGCACTATGAAACCATACATGACCAGAGATGATCAGAATAGAAATTTCACAGAACTTAAATTTTAACTTAGAAATTTGATGAATTGTCCCAATTTTGTGAAAAAAACTGTGCTTGGTGAAGTATTTTAACTGTGGTTTATTAAGCGGATTTGATTATTAATTTCATTATATGGATCCTTAATGGTACTGACACACTTGCTCATTAACAAGCCGGCTTATGAGCATGCTCATTGATGACAGTTGATGACAACTGTCCACATTTGCTCATGAGCAGGCTTGGTTTGAGCTTTCTCGTGAATGAGCGTGCTCAAAGCCATCATTTGAACACACATGCTCCTTGATGAGCACGCTCGTATCAAATAAATGTCAAATGGAGTCAATTCCATTCGCTCAGAACTAAACAAAATAATATTATTGCTTGCAATGCAATTATTTAAGAATCTTCTTACGTAAAAAAAATAAGACGGTTGATTTGGTCCAAGTTGTCAACAAATAACAAATCTGAAAATGACTAAACAATTAAAAATAACAATTATTATAAGCAATAATTATCAGCCTGAAACACTCATCCACATTGAAAAATCTTCCGAGAAAAAATACATGACGCCAACGGGACTTAAACCCGTGCCCTTCTGATTGCCGGTCAGCTGCTCTCCCAATTGAGCTATGGCGGCTTATCTTATACCCGCCAAATGATTCAATATATACTAGTGTTTCATTCAACAATTACTGCTTATTATATTTTTTCCACCTGAAAACAACCAACTTTATTTTTGCGACAGAGACACTGTTAGTGTTAAATCCGTCGCTAGGTGGCGTCGAGACAAATTATGTCTTCATTTATTGGGGAAATACTTAAACTTGTCAAATATTAATTAATTAATGTCCCGTTGGCGTCATGTATTTTTTCTCGGAAGATTTTTCAATGTGGATGAGTGTTTCAGGCTGATAATTATGGCTTATAATAATTGTTACCCTTTGTGCTATGCATAAAAATCTTGTCTTAAACGTTAGGTTAACAATTAAAAATAATAATTAATTAAAAATAAATTATTATAAGAAATAATTGTCGGCCTGAAACACTCATTTACATTGAAAAATCTTCCGAGAAACAGCCAAATAATTATTGCTTATAATAATTGTTACCCTTTGTGCTATGCATAAAAATCTTGTCTTAAACGTTAGTTTATAAATTAAAAAATAATAAAAAATAAATGTCAATTTCAATAGAATGTGGGTTCATTGTGGAGGTAAAGAAACTTTTGGGGGATTTGGAAATCTATTGTGGGTATTTTAGTGACCTTGTGTTCCAAATATATTCGTGATTCCCACAATAAATCACGAAAAACGTGGTTTTTTCGTATCCCCAGCGCGCAGCGGGCTATTTGACATTTTTGCAAAGAATGCGCAGGCGCGAACTGTGCTCGGATTGAAATGAGCATGCTCATAAGCCAGCCGGTTCACACATGCTTAGAGGCTTCCCCTTCCACCCGATAATTCATTGAGCATGCTCACGAATCAAACGACTGCTGATTTGTGAGCACGCTCAAATGAGCATGCTCATTACTAACAACGTCACTGACACATGCTACTAGGTAGCATGCTCTTTGGCTTCTAATGAGCAAGTGTGTCCGTAGCTTAACTAAAGATGCTGTTGTGTAATTACCCCCTTTCTAATAAACTCTTTTTTTTTAATTTTACACAACTGACAACACCATTTACCCTAAATTAATGGTTGTTTACATATTGTGTAAAATTTAAAACACATGTATTAGTAACGCCCTTATTATTCAGCAACGCAACCCTTACCCGCGGGGCTATTCATTAATCCGAGTGACGTATTAAGACATCCGTTAACCCGGCTCTAAATAATGTAGTGCTTCATTAATCTGTTGTGAGATAATGATTAATGGTTCTAAATTCCCCCCCTTGTTTCAAATTATAGAACGCGCCGCAGGTGAAATGTAGTTTACCTGTATTATAATTATTAACATTTTGTCTTTGCCGTCTTTTGATGGTAGTATTTCAAGTTATGATCTTGGAGGGGACGGCAAAGTTGATAAAAATATATTTTATTTCCATTAACTCCACACAGGAGGCCCTGAGGAAAATAATTTCCCTCGGGGTCTATGGCATCTTTGGGGATGCTACGTGCAGGGTCTTTTTCAGATCAGAGGTGGCTGCAAATTCAACAGTGGCGCACTTTTTTTTACATTAACGAGGCCCTGAGATAAATATTTTCCTACAGAACCTATGTCATCTTTGGGGATGCTGTGTGGTGGGTATTGTTAGGAAAGGAAGGAACGGAAGTTCTGAAAAGGAAAAAGTTATGAGGGGTGGGTAAGAAATCTGGGGGTCAATGTGTTCAGGAGTGACGAACTTATGAATCCATCCCCACCACTGCGGTGTAAGGCGATGTTGCGAGAGTCCTGCTTGTGAGGTCAAAAGGTTTCCTTCAATCAGTCTCTCCCGATCTGGCCTGCCACGCAGTTGGTGGCAGACGGATCCGCCGCCAAGATACGGACAAACCTCACCCCATGAATGAAGTGTTAATAAAATGGTTCTCGGGGCGGCAGTACCCATACCCGCCTCCAACTTGCGATTTGTACAGTACCTTTGTATAGCCTCGGTGACAGACTACCGATTCCATTCAGAATCGAAAAGTTGCTTGAAATGGGTTTGTTTTTATTAACCAGGTCTGAATAGCTAGGCAGTTCCCAATTTTCCTCTTCCCATCAGATAGTACCGGATTCCTCTCAGACAGTACCGGAACCATAAGAATGTTTAATAGGATGAATGTCAGGAATTGGCCGGTTGTAAAGTTACGCGATGCGTTGTTTGTTTTTAGATTATTGACTTCTAAAATTATAACACTAGAATTCTTATGACGCGAGGATGCGTCGTATTTATAATACAAATATGTTTCTTCACGGCTCTATGTACGGACAATGGACAAACGTACCTTGATAACCTTGCTCGTACGTCACAGTGGCGCTTAGATTATAAAACTTGACACGCGTAAATTTGTAGGCGGTCGAAAGAGGAACTATCAAGTATTACGTAACGCACTTGGGGGGGGGGTCTGGTGAAACGTTACGGCGCGTTACGGGGGGGGGGGGGGGGGGGGAGGGTTCGAAGGACGCGTTACGTTACATGTTTTTCTTTATTTAAATAAAAAACTAAGGAATTGAAATCTTCTAAGTTGGCATTCCTTTTAGTTTATGTTATACGGGGAAATTCCTAGACTGTATTGTGCGTCATTTTTATTTTATTTTCGTTGTCAGTATTCGTTAGTGTTTTAAACACGAAATACGCATAAACACAATTTGCTGTAGTCAGTGTTGTTAATGTGAGTTTTTAGGAATTATAATGTCCTCCAAACCGGGAGATTTACATCATCAGCTGTTATTGGCCTATAAAGGCTCTCATCTCATGCTGACTTGCCAGCGCAGCGCAACCAAAAAATGTCAACCAAATATGGAAGACAGCAAAAGAAAAATTAAAAAAATTAAAAAATTTTGCAACATATGAATGATGTTATACGAGAGTTTTTAGTAAGAACAACGCTTTTTAGTTATTACACACAGGTTAGTTTACTGCTAAAATACAATAATATTACCTAAAGCTAGGTTTCCTAGTACATGCATAGTTACACTCAGAACATGAAAAAGGTTTTCTTCACTTTGAATCGTTCTGTGGATTTTTTAATCTCCCTTACGAGAACTTGAAAAACCACGCTGGGACAAAAAATAGTTTTGTCTGCTGAAGGTAAACATGTGATTTTTCGTGCCTCTTTGTAGAACACGAATAGTTGCAGTAGAAACATGTAAGTGGTTTTGTAGCACTGTGAGTCAGCAAATGATTTCTAAGAAGTTCCTTTGTACAACATGAATAATTGCAGTCGGGACACGAAAAAGGTTTTGGTCCAGATGGGATAAACATGTGCATTTTTAGATACCGTTTTGTAGCGCCTGAATAGTCGCACTCGGGACAAGTAAAAGGTTTTTCATCACTTACTCCAGTCAAAATAGACGAAAAAAGGTGCTGACCTCACATTAATTCTTAACAAGCTGAATTTTTGTATAAGTCTTGAATACGTCATTACGAATGCTATGTCAAAAGTCCCCATCGATCCCGCTCTGGCAAGGTTTTTTTTTCGAGGTCAAAGGTCACATTTTTTTGTTTTTTTGCGTATATCTCTGAAACGGTAAGAGCTATCGAAAAAAACATTGAGTAAAAGTTTGTAGATCGTAAAATTCTCTACAAAAATGATATCAATATTTTTTTCTCTACGAAACACCGTTCTCGTTTTATCGCGATTTCAAACCTAGAAAATACGAATATGCACGTATGTGGCCAGTATACATCATCGGGTCATCCATTTGAAGAAAAAATATTGGAAAATTGGTTTTTGTGACTCATACGTGGAAAATACACGATTCTGAGTAAATCAACGTCCATCCCTAATTCATTAGTCGGTTGGCCTTGAGTAATGTCTGCCTGGTACTGCCGGCGCACACCTGCATTTTTGGGATTTTCCATAGGAACCGGCGTAAACCTTCATTTTTCGGATTTTATATCTTCAGTATGTTCGTAGACACTTCGGTCACAACGTTACCATAGTATTTGATGGTTATACTGATAGCATGAAAAATATCAAAGCTGCAGAACAACATCGTCGAGCTACAAAAACATCTTCATCGTCTGATATAGTTTTTGATTGATCAAGGACTGTTCCAACAAACCAACCACAATTTCTCGCTAATGTTCACAATAAAACTCGCTTGATTTCGATGTTGTGTGAAGAATTCGCAGCTGCCAAAATTCTTGTGAAACAAGCTAATAATGATGCTGATGTCCTCATTATTGAAACCGCAATAGATCAATTCAGTAGCAACAATATAACTATCGTTGTTGGAGAAGATATAGATTTATTAAGAATACTGACTGCACGAACTCCATGTGATAAGATCATTTACTTTTTAAAACCTGGGAAAGCTCAAATTCAAACAAAAATATATTAGTCACAAAGTTTAACTGCATATCCAAAATGTCGAGCTCATATTTTACTCCCACATGCGATAACTGGCTGCGATACGACATCAGCAATTTTCAAAAGGGGAAAAACTGCAGTATTTAAATTGTTTTTATTTTTATTTATTTATTTTATTTATTTTTTATTTATTTTTTATTTTACTTTTTTTTTTTTTTTTTACATTTAATCCCGCTAAACTACTTATGTAGTTTGTCAGCAGGTACATAATGACAACATTGGTACATTTTCAAACATTGTATACATATAATTTTATAATTTTGATGCTAAATATCAATTAAATAGATTATTTAAATTACGGAAATAGTATATACATGTAAGTAGCACTAAAAGCCTTATAAATAATAAAAAAGTACAAATGGATTTAGTATGACATGACATAATAAAAAAATAGTATGTTATGATATAATAAAAAAGTACAAATGGATTTAGTATGAACAAATGAAATATAATCACAGGTAAATTAAAAGTTTCATATACATTAGGTATTACAAAAATTGTAATGAATTTACCAATTCCTTCAATGTGAGTTTCAATAAAGAATACAAGGACTTCGGTAGGGCATCAATATAAATCATCCCTATCTAATAGCCATTTCCTTAGTTTATATTTGAGTTTAACATTAAAAACGTTATTATTTTTGATTGTCATTCGTAGTTTATTGAATATTTTGGGTACAATATAGTTTAGGGTCCTTTGACCGTATTTATTGGTACATTTCGGAACAACCAATCCTTCATTTTGAGTGAATCTTGTATAATGTTTATGGTTTTTTATTTTTTATTATATTTTATTTTATTTTTATATATATATTTTTTTATATATATATTTTTTTTACAATAATAATGTTACATTATCAGTTTTATGGTACATTATCAGTTTTTATGGTTGCCCAATCAGTAGAGAAATATTCTCGGGTCTAATTGGGGAGCTAGTCTATGTACTTATATTTAAAACTGCTTATAGATAATTTGTTACAAAAATGAAAATAAAATACTGTAAGATATTACAAAAAATTGTAAAATTAGAAAAATACATATTATTATAGAAATATAATATCAGCAAAATATTGGAAACAGATTGTATCTGAAAATCATCGATACAAATAAACTCTTTCCCTGTACAAGGAATCCGACAATATAACATGTTGACTTATAATATTATAAAACAATAATCCTCTGACAGGTAAAACATTTAAAGACTTGTATATTAATTTAGTGTCACTTCTGTGTTCATTAGTGTACTTAGGGATTAATAATTTTGTCAGGGAGTTTTGCAATGTTTGGATATAATTTATATTAGTTTTACAAGAATGTCCCCAAGAAGTAAGTCCATAACGAATAGTTGATTCTGTCAGAGATACGTATATTAATTTTAAAGTACTTAAAGGCACAAAATATTTTATTTTATAAATCCTACCCACAATAGACCGCAGACGTTTACAAACATTAGTAATGTGTACGTCCCATTTCATGTAGCAGTCAATAGTAACACCCAAATATACATAATTTTTGACATAATCAATGGTTTCACATGAACAGGGCTGTGCAACATTTTTATGGAAGCAGTCAAATGTGGTGACCGGACCACTCAGAAAGAAACCAACTCAGAAGCACCTCAGAAAGGTCATTAAGAGGGATGATAAAAAAATATTAAAAAAATGGTTAAATAGGTTAAGTTAGGTTAGGGTTACCGGCTATTTTAAAATTATTTTTTCATGGCTTTTAATGGCCTTTCTGAGGTGTTTCTGAGTTGGTTTCATTCTGAGTTGGCATGGAACCGTCAAATGTATGTGTGTATAACGAAGGAATTACACTATATCTGGCATGTGGAGATCTTATGTGCATTATTTTAGTTTTTTTGGCATTTATTATGAGACCTGCGTCATGAGACCATTTCAAGAGGGCAATAAAATCAAGCTGCATAAGGTTCATTGCAGTAATCAGGTCTTCGTGCGATATTATGAGCTCCGTATCGTCTGCGTATACAAAATGTTTAACGAATGAAAACAGTTTACTCATAATTGAGACATATATAATATAAAGGGTTGGCCCTAAAATTGACCCCTGCGGAACACCTGTTGAGATATATTTTTTTTGCTAAATTTTTTTACGTATTTTTACTGCTATTTGTCGATCAGTTAGTAAATTTTTTAACAATACTAGTAGCTTACCTCTAATTCCTATTGCCTGCATTGTTTCTAATAGTTTATTTGTATCAATGGTATCAAACGCCTTTGAGTTATCTATGAACAAAACCAACACATGTTTTTTTTAAATTTAATTCGTAATTTATGTGATTTGAAAATTCCTGAAGCAACATTTCCGTACTCTTTTTCTTTTGAAATCCATACTGGTTGGGATCTAGCAAGGATAAAGATTCTAAATATTTGTTAAGTTTTATGGAAATGTATTTTTCAAGGATTTTTTCTAGGGCTGGCAAAATGCTGATTGGCCTATAATTTTGTATATCTGAATGTTTACCACCTTTGTAAATTGGTCTAATGATGCTACTTTTAAGTTCATCTGGTATTACTGCTTGCTTTAAAATTACATTGATAAAATGGGTTATAACAGGCCCTAAAATATTAATATATGTCTTGATGTCAACCATTCGAATGTTGTCAATCCCTGGTGACTTTGAATTGTTTATTTTGCTAACAATAATACTTATTTCTTCGCAGGTGGCTCTGGGTAGGTACATACTATGTTGCACTACTGCCGGTCTGGCGGTCGACGCTATATAATCACATTTATGAACCATAGAGCTAACTTCTTCTTCTTTGCGTGCCGTATCAGGTCCCCCCGACGTTGGCGATCACTCTTGAGAATGTCTCTCTGTCTTGCGCTGCCCGGAATAGCTCCTCCACACTTCTAATGCCGGCCCACTCTCGTATATTACGCAGCCAAGACATTTGTCTCCTACCAGGCCCTCGGCGACCCTCTATCTTGCCTTTCAATATCAAATGGACCAAGTGATACTTCTCCCCTCGAAGTATATGACCCAGATATGAAATTTTCCTGATTTTTATTAATGTAAGCAGTTCTCTATCTGCTCTAGCCCGCCTGAGAATTTCTGTGTTGGTGATCATGTCGGTCCACGGGACCTTGAGCATTCTCCGGTGAAGCCACATTTCAAAAGCCTCTAACCTGTTCATGGTATTTACTTTCAAGGTCCAGGTTTCACATCCATAGAGCAAGACCGACCACACATAACATTAGAGCTAACACTGTTCGTGAAATATTCAACAAAGTTATTTGCTACAGTTTCTTCATTATGCGTGTTTAACATATACTTTGTGATTATTTCGTCACAACTACTTTTTGACGTGCGTCCTAATATTTTATTTATTTCTACCCAAGTTTTTTTTGCGTCTCCGAAATAATTTTTGAATTTATTGTTAAAGGTAGACTTACATTTGATAATTTCTTTTGTAACCTTATTTCTGAATGTTTTATATTCTGATTCAAAGAATTGATTGGTAGGGGAATTCTTCCACCTTCTGTAAAGTAAATTTTTTTTTAATGTATTCTAAGATATCAGAAGTTATCCAAGATTTTATTGCGAGAGGTCTTTTTTTGGGTTTATGGTACATAATGATTTTACTTTGTTCATACAAATCATTAAAATTATTTTTAATTTTACTGTATAATTTATTGCAATCTTGTTCCTCAAGCAAGGTGTGCCACTTAAAATTATGTATATTTTTGTCGATTTTGTTTCGAGATAAAATTGAAATTTTTTCCCCGTGTTCTGTGACTTTTTTATTTGCACCGTATTTAATGTTGGCTGCAGTTAAAAAATGATCCGCTATAGTTATATTATTGCATACACATGAAGAAAGAGTTTCGTTTTGTTGACATCCGCTGTTAAATCTAACAAATATGTGGTCCAAACAGGAGCGAGTAACTTTTCCTGCTAGAATCGCTTCCCCAGTTACGTCACAAATGCATTTGATTAAATAATTATCGGACATTATATTTTCATATGCCATAATTTGAAAAACGTAATGATTTGATAGATAACGCAGAAGTATTTAAAATCATCAACTCTTCAGCAGACGTCATCCTCACTTACGGAATTCGCTTTCTCCTTGCTTTATATGGAGCTCCGAAAAAATGGAATCGATAGACAAGTATAGATTTTTGAATTTCGTGAAAAATACAAAGAACAATAACAGAGTGCAGTTATCTTGTCTCCCTCCAACATCTGCTTCTGCTTATCAACACGTGTTTCGTGTATTCTACCAAGTGCAAGTGTTGCTGGGCAATCAACTGAATCCTGAAGACTGGGGTTGGAAATTGATGAATAATAGTTTGGAGCCAATCCGTACTTTACTTCCACCTGCTCCAGAGACTGAATACAATTTTTTGTAATTGCAAAAAAGGCTGTACGAACAATTGTGGATGCAGAAAAGTTAGATTGTTTTGTTCACCAGTCTGTACCAACTGTCAAGGCCACTCTTGCACTAATGCTGAATCAAATGCAACAGATGAAGATTCTTTCGAAAACGATGAGGATCTAACTGATATATCTCTCTTCTTAGAGCAGTCCCACTTAGTATCAAACAAATAAAAAATAAAAATAGCTACATTAAGGACATTAAATGTTGGCTGAAGAATCTATCGGAAAATGAACTTACTAGTATACTTAAAACATCATAGAAGTTTCTGGAAAACCTTATCAAATTAATGAAGTTAAACCATAGAAGTCGCTGAAAAACTTATCCAAAGCATAGTCCCTCTCAGCACAGGATCTCCTAGTGAGGAGGACTACGAATATATTTTATATATGCATCTAACTAACATGTTTCATATAAAAATGTAAATGTATAGTCAACACAAATTGAGCAAAAATAGGAAGAAGAGAGCGAGGAAGAAGAAACGAGTGATAAAGTAGAATCTGATGATGAATAATGTAAATTTCTTGCTGCTACAATTGGCCGCACACGCCGGACCAATTTTACCCTTTTACCTGAAAAGTGCCTCTAAAAATTGTAATTTCGAAAAAAGGTATTTATCTTTTTTACTTGTACTATCGTGTAGAATCTCCTCCCGAAGTTAGTGCACTTTACACCTGGACACCCTGTATCGTGGAGTATTCCTACTGGGGAAATCACATAAAAAAGCGCCAAGTACACTACCTCAAAGGTGGTGCGGAAATGTGTGCATACCTACGGTCTGAAATCGCGATAATTCGAGAACGGTGTGTTGCCCATATACCTATCTATCGTGCGAACATTACGAAGCCAGATCGTGTCAGGAAGCCTATCACGCGTGTCTTGCAGCCAATGAACAGGCCCTAAACATTTTTAATACCATATAAGGTCATGTATTTAGGACATTTGCACGTGTCAACGTCATGCAAATCATCACCCGTTCCCTCCGGACCAATAGGAGAGGCATTGCCCATATATGGGGTTAGCCGTCTCCCTCTACGGGGAGACGCAAGGGAAAGAGAAAACAAGCGACAGTTCAACGCAGGCACCGGGAGCGAGCGGTTCTCCCCGACCAAGACGTGCTGAGCGACGGTAGTTCCCGCTCGTAACAATGTGAGCGTCGGCCAGGATTGCTGAACCACAGGAAACCCCTGACGCTCCTGTTCGCACCAGCTCGGTGTAATGGCCCTGCCGCCCGCTGCGTCGCCTCCCGCTCGTAACAATGTGAGCGTCGGCCAGGATTGCTGAACCACAGGAAACCCCTGACGCTCCTGTTCGCACCAGCTCAGTGCAATGGCCCTGCCGCCCGCTGCGTCGCCTCCCGCTCGTAACAATGTGAGCGTCGGCCAGGATTGCTGAACCACAGGAAACCCCTGACGCTCCTGTTCGCACCAGCTCAGTGCAATGGCCCTGCCGCCCGCTGCGTCGCCTCCCGCTCGTAACAATGTGAGCGTCGGCCAGGATTGCTGAACCACAGGAAGCCCCTGACGCCCCTGCTACGCACCAGCTCAGTGCGCTGGCCCGACTCCTGCCCGTGCCGCCCGCTGCTTTGCCGCTGTTCACACGTGAGCCTTCATAATACCCACCCCTCTAGTTATTCGTGAGCCATTTAGATTCTCAGCCCAAATCACCTCTTCCTTGGCACCCGCCAGTCAGGACTTAAACCGAGCTATTGTCTTGCATTACCTTGCTTATTGTCAATAAACCTGTCTATACCAACTACCTGTTTCACTGGATATTGCCTGTAGAGAGACCGTACCCCCCCGAGACGAAGTTCGCATACTCAGAAGCTGCCGTCGGCACCCCCTGTATCACTGACATAAATAGGTAATACGTAACAGGTGCTTCGTAGAGAAAATAATAAACGTATTTTTTTGTAGAGAATTTTACAATCTACAAACTTTTACTCATTATTTTTTTCGATAGCTCTTACCGTTTCAGAGATATACGCAAAAAACAAAAAATGGTGACCTTTGACCTCGAAAAAAAAAACCTTGCCAGAGCGGGATCGATGGGGACTTTTGACATAGCATTCGTAATGACGTATTCAAGACTTATACAAAAATCCAGCTTGTTAAGAATGAATGCGAGGTGGAATGTCTATTTTGACTGGATTAACTGTGAATTAGCAATTGCTGTTTTAGTTTTTTTTTTAGAGAAGAAGAATAGTTGCAGTCAGGGCATGAAACGGGTTTTTCACCACTGTGTGTAAACATGTGATTTTTTTATTTCTCTGAATAGTTACAGTCGGAACATGAAAAATGATTTTCTCCACAATGAGTAGAGTCAGCAAAAGAATTCTTGGATATCCCTTTTAAGAACACAAATAGTTGCAGTCAGGACATGTAAAAGGTTTTCTCTTCTGTAAATCGCACGGTGGATTTATAAATTGTCCCTTTGAGAACTTGTATAACTGCATTCTGGAGAGGAAAATAGTTTTTGTCCACTGTGATTTTTATTAATTGTTTTTGTGTTTAATTCGTAGAACTCCATTTTAATTTTTAGAAATTTAATTAAAACTTGCAGAACTCGATAATAACATTATCAAATTTAATTTTAATTAAATTTCTAAAAAAAGAAAAAAATAAAAAAAAGTGATTTTTGGTGACTCTTTGTAGAACACGAATAGTGCAGTAGAAACATGTAAAAGGTTTTATATCACTTTGAGTTAGCAAATGATTTCTAAGAAGTTCCTTTGCACTACATGAATAATTGCAGTCGGGACATGAAAAAGGTTTTTGTCCAGTGTGGTTCAACATGTAAACTTTTGGATACCGTTGTGTAGCGCATGAATAGTCGCAATCGGGTCAAGAAAAAGGTTTTTCGTCACTGAGTTAGCAAGTGCCGTTTTCGTTATTTTTTTTCGAGAAGTAGAATAGTTGCAGTCAGGACATGAAATGGATTTTTCTCCACTGTGGGTAAACATGGGTAATTTTTAGATTTCTCTTCGTAGTACATGAATAGTTGCAGTCGGAACATGAAAACGGTTTTTCTACATTGTGAGTCAGCAAGTGACTTCTTAGATATCTCTTTAGAGGACACGAATAGTTGCAGTCTGCTGAAAAAAGCACGTTTACGAGAGGACATTTTATTTAAATTTAGTTTCTTTTACTTCGCAGCTAACATACATAATTGCAATTAGACAATTTACAATATGCTTGCACACTTGACCTGTGCTTTCGACTGTCAAATACTGAAACTACTAAGAAAAAGAACGCGTATTAAATGAAAAAATTCGTGGTTCATAGTACAGTACGACAAACTTATCTTTGCCGGTGGCAAAAATTGGAACTACAATTTATACATAGACATTTTGACATTTCTATGACATATTTGTTCACCACCTGCGATACCACCGCCGCCCGGCACAGGTAAGTTGTGGCATTGCAATTACAATTGACTCATTTACAAAGGTGGTAAACACAGTGAAATTGAAAACTATAGACCGATCAGTATTTTACCTGCAATTGAAAAGATCCTAGAAAAATATATATCTATAAAACTAATAAAGTACCTTTAAAAATTTTCAATTATTGATACCCATCAATATGGTTTCCAGAAAAAAAAGAGCACAGATCTACTACTTCAAGAATTTTCAAATACAATTGATAATTCAAAGGCCTTTGATACAATTGATCATAGAAAATTACTAGAAACTCTTGAACAAATTGGAATTACAGGAAACCTACTTAAATTATTTGTTAATTACTTTGAAAATAGAAAGATTTGTGTAAAAATTTTAGATCATTATAGCAAAAAAAAGAACGTTTTCGCAGGCGTACCACAAGGGTCCATACTAGGCCCTACCTTGTATATTATATATGTTACTGCAATGAAATTGATTTTCTCTCACGTAAAACATTATGTTTATTCTGACGACACTGCATTAGTTATTTCACACGAGGATTTATTAATTGCAAGTACTTTACTGCAAATAGACTTTGTCACTCTTCAAAAATGGTCACATGATGTAGGTTTAATAATCAATGCTAAAAAAACAAAGCTTATGCACATCAGTTCCCCTCATGCCAACATCACCATAACTCCTAAAATTGTTTCTCATGATTTTAATTGCATCTATAATTCTGTGATACAACCATGCTCATGTAAAAATATTGAACTGGTCTCTAAATACGTATATCTAGGCTTAACAATTGATTGTAATTTTAAATGGGATATTTTTTATTTATTTATTTACGGACTTACGTCCAATTTAAAACAAAGTATCACGAAGTATAGAAATGAACAATGTAAGGATTCGGATGGTACATGAAAGCAAAGACAAACAGTGAAAATAGAAGAAAAATAAGTGTCAAGTCACGTCAAGACCTTGCAAAAATTAGGGTGAATATTACATATCTTCATTTGTTTAAAGAGCGACAGAAATCATTTAAGCTAATACCAAAAAAATCAAGGTCTTGACGTGAGTTGACCAGTCTACACATTCTGGACAGTGGTGAGTTATAACCATAGTTAGTCGAGTGCTGATTGAGGAAAAGCAGGTCTTTATTTCTGAGTCTACGAGAAGGTATATTAAATGTGATGAGTTGTAGTAATGTAGGCGAGTCGATTAAACAGTTAATAATTTTGAAGAAACAAATGAGATCAGATTTTATCCGACGGTCTTCTAAAGGAGAAAGGTTTAGAGTTTGTTCAATTTCAGCATACGAGTAATTGCCTCGCTCTAATCCTAGCCTCCAATCAATTCCCTTTAGGAACCGATGTTGAACGGATTCAATATGACGAATATGGACAGCATAAAAAGGAGACCATATAATACAAGCATATTCAAGATGGGGGCGAACCAAGGAGCAGTAAAGAGTTCTTAGGGTATTTATATTTTTGAAGTCAGAAGTGGTTCTAGTGATAAAACCAAGTAGTTTGAGAGATTTATTAACAATCGTATTTATATGTTCCCGGAAAGAAAGCTTGCTATCAAGAGAGACACCAAGATCTTTAATAGATTGAACAGTTGTTAGGCAATTATTATTTAATTTGTATTCGAAAACAATCGGATTTTTAGATCTGTAGAAGGACATAATTTTGCACTTATCGACATTTAGTTCCAAGCAATTAATTTTACACCAGTCATTGAAAGAGTCAATATCTGATTGGAAAAGAAGGCAGTGATGGTAGTTTTTGATTATTTTTAGGATCTTATTGTCATCAGCAAAAAGCCAAAAGCGTGTGTGAGAGAAAATACGAATAATGTCATTTATAAACAAGTTGAAGAGAAGCGGGGCTAAATGTGCTCCTTGCGGTACGCCGGATGTTACTTCAATAATAATAGACTCAATGTTATTTATTTTAACTCTTTGTTTTCTATTGCTTAAATAAGAATTAAAGAAAGATAGCAATGGGTTTCGTATACCTATAGCATATAGCTTGGCCATGAGGATAGCGTGTTTTACTTTGTCAAAAGCTTTAGAAAAGTCGGTATATAGAACATCTACTTGTGATTTATCTTCTAGGCCATTGACTACAGTGTTGGTGAAGGAGAGTAAGTTTGTAGTGGTAGATTTAGCAGATCTAAAGCCATGCTGTTCCTCAATCAGCACATTTTTGAAAATAGGTGTTATTTTTTTTGTGATTATAGATTCAAAGATTTTAGGAATATGAGATAACATCGATATAGGTCTATAGTTTTCTACGTTCGACCTATTACCCGATTTAAAAATAGGTCGTATATAGGAAACCTTCCAGGAATCCGGAAAAGTGGCAGATGATAATGATAAGTTATATAATAAACAAATTGGCTTAGATACAACAGATTTACATTCTTTCAATAATATTTCAGGTATACCATCAGGACCAGTGCTTGTTTTGCTGGGAAGATTTTTTAAGTAATTGAAAACATCTACAAGTGTGATTTCGCAATTATTAAGGTCAATAGTATTAGCATATTTAAGTGGAGGGATGGTGCATATGTTATCAGTATAGACAGAGGAGAAATGTTCAGCAAAAAGGTTGGCAATATCGAAATCGTTGGTGGCGTGAGTATCATTAAAAAATAAACTTGAAGGGAGATCGTTATCAATACGTTTTTGTTTAATAAATTTCCAAAATTGTTTAGGGTTAAGATTTAATTTTGTCTCGGTGAGTTCAATATAAGATTTGTAACACAAGTTAGATTCAATTTTGGATAATTCTCTTAACTGAGAAAATTTTTGATAAAGCGCTAAGTTGTTCGTTAATTTGAATAACTTGTGTGTTTTCTTTTTTTCCATAATCAAATGCTTTAGTTTCATACTGAACCAAATAGGAAATTTAGGCTGGGAAAAAGTTCCCCTTGGAACGAACAAATCTATAGCATGAGTTATACATTCGTTGAATTTAAATACAGCATCGTTAATATTGTTGTTTGATAACATACCTGCCCAGTCATATTGGGCAAGGTACCTATTCATGCCAGTATAATCACCTTTGTTAAATTTGTAGTGGAATGTAACTGCTGATTTCAGAGTGTCACTTTTGAAAGGATTAGTGAAGTTAATATCGAGTGGTGGATGATATTTATCTATTGGTAATATTGAGTCAGTAGCTTCACATACACAAACGCTAGGCATATTGGTAAATATTAGATCAAGACAGTAACCTCCACAGTTATTGATCGAGTTTAATTGGTACATATTCAGGAAGGCAAAGAAATTTACTATTATGGAAGCATGAAGGGAAACATTATTAGGAGTTTTCACACCATGACTATCATTAAGCCACACTATTTTAGGAAGATTATAATCACCACAAATAAGTAAGGAATCGGCCTTTATGGAAACACGCTCAACTGCTTCAGTATGTGACTTATAGATTTCTATTGAAGAGGAGGGGGGA
The DNA here is from genome assembly GCA_929108145.2 of Limnephilus rhombicus. NCBI lineage: Eukaryota > Metazoa > Arthropoda > Insecta > Trichoptera > Limnephilidae > Limnephilus > Limnephilus rhombicus. The sequence goes on along the minus strand of OV815277.1, from coordinate 41,220,700 downwards.
ATGTATACACAACCAATGACAAGTTTCTTGGAACCAAGTAGAACACAAATAAATAATTGTTCAGATACATTATTAGACGATTCAAGAATGTGGCAAGAGTATTTTTTTTTAATACATATCATTACCCCACCTCCTCTACACTTGTTAGAAGAGGAAGAGCGGTCACAGCGAAAAATAATGTAGTCATGTAGTCCAAGTTCTGTTGAAGCAATATTGTCTGATAGCCATGTTTCAGTAAAACATAAAAAATCATAAGGGCATAAATTTATGGAGCATCTAAAGGAGTTTAGCTTAGTATTGAGACCACGAATATTTTGATAATAGGTGGAAAAGTTAGTATTAATGAGGTGTCGATTCTGATTCAGCCTAAAAAATTTTATATATATACATATACAAAAAGTTTGCACACGGCTTAGAGCTATAGTGAGCAAACTTTATAGACTGAAGTTTTTTGTTCCGCTAAATACTCTTAGATTAGTATATCTGTCATTGGCGGAATCCCTAATAAGATATGGAATAACCACATGGGGACATTCAACAAAAACAAATCTTCTTTCAGTGCAAAACGTACAATATTCTTTGGTAAAATTATTATTAAAAAAAAACTGAATACGAACAAAGACATGATATACCAAAATCATTATTATACAACTCTGTAAATGTATTATCTGTTCGTGCTATATTGTGGCTTAAAATTGCGAGTCAGCATACATCTCAACTTAATTTAAAAATGTAAAAAAACTAAATAAATAATAATAAAAAATAATTGCAATAGGGAATTTCCCTGAATTCCCCATCGCGTCTTGTCATTGCGGCTTGCGGCTATAGCGTTCGGATACAGAGGTGCGTGACGCGGGACACACGGTATAATTCCCCATCGCGTCTTGTCATTGCGGCTTGCGGCTATAGCGTTCGGATACAGAGGTGCGTGACGCGGGACACACGGTATAATTCCCCATCGCGTCTTGTCATTGCGGCTTGCGGCTATAGCGTTCGGATACAGAGGTGCGTGACGCGGGACACACGGTATAATTCCCCATCGCGTCTTGTCATTGCGGCTTGCGGCTATAGCGTTCGGATACAGAGGTGCGTGACGCGGGACACACGGTATAATTCCCCATCGCGTCTTGTCATTGCGGCTTGCGGCTATAGCGTTCGGATACAGAGGTGCGTGACGCGGGACACACGGTATAATTCCCCATCGCGTCTTGTCATTGCGGCTTGCGGCTATAGCGTTCGGATACAGAGGTGCGTGACGCGGGACACACGGTATAATCAAACGGAGATACGTACACAAGTTTTTTTTATAGTATTCGTAAATATTTATTCGCCGAATATGAATATTCGGCAAATGTCTACTATTCGGCGAATACGAATATTCGGTATTATAATTTACCCCTTATAATTTTTCCTTTCCAGAATTTCATCTCCTTCCTTTCCCTAAAAATTTCCTCCACACAGCATCCCCAAAGACGACATAAGCCCCTTGCATCACTAGTAGCAACACAACACATCCTATAATTCGTTGTTCTTTCGTCTCAGCGCGAGACAAATGTCGTCCCAGGCCGACGATGACGTATGAGGCGGGTCGTCATGGCAACGCCTGTACGCTACCGCTGCAGCAAGGCAAGGCAAGGCTGTTGTCACGGCAACCGCGTCCGCAATCCACCAATTCTCATCTTCAACATACATGCCACCACGCAAAACTCCCCAAAATACACTCCGCGGTAAAACTAATACTATGACAATGGCATTGACTCTTTTTGCGCAGTACTCTTTTTACTTTCACCCCTACTTTACCTAATCCAGATGACCATCATTGATGTGAAATACTATGCAAGCATCACAAAACAAACAAACATGTAGCAAGGGCCATAAAGATAACAAAGCGCTTTGCTTAAGACCTGTGCATGCGTGGACTCTTTTTGCTCGTTGCCCGCGTTACAGTACATCCCGCCAAACTCTGACCTTTCCAGGTTCTCCGCTATTCGTTTCGCATTGTCCAGTTCCACTTTTTGAGTGCTATGTTGTGCAAAATACAAATGGCCCCCGGCAGTTGGCAACACTGAACAACTAAACAGGGAAAAAGCGGGATTTTGCGGAAAACGCGCCATGTTTACCGCCGCGGATTTGAAGATTTCTAACTATAATTGACTTGATATTGCTCATTTTTCCAGTTTAAATTATCTGCGATGAGTTGTTATGGCGTTTTGTGCGTATATTATTAGTGTAAAGCTTAAGTTTTTAATGAAAATTTTATGTTTTCGTCTACTGCGTCACCGTTATGACGCGCTCGCCACCACAGATCAAAATAATATGGGTGAAATCGAGACGCGTCACGATGACCTAATATAAAAATGTAAACAAGTGATTTATTTTTATATTGTTAAACATTTTCGAATTGTAAGGGGGTGCCATAACGTCTTTGGGTGTGCCATTATTTTTCGAATTAAGTTTATGCCTGCGGCGTTTTTTAATGTATATTTTAGTTTAGTTTCAAGTTAGATTGCTATTATTGTTAGTTACGCAGATACTGTTCTTGATCTTGTGTTATTATTTCCTGTTATTATTTAATAATAACAAAAACAATAACAAAGTATTATAAACGCAGGAAAAGATAAGTTTTATTTATTTATACTGGGTTTTACAGATGTTCGCACTTGCATGAGAACAATCCAGGTATAAAACTCAGTTATTACACAATTATAAAAATCTACAATTAGAAAAACAAAAACATCACAAATAAAAATACAGAATTATATACAAACTAACTCAAGTAATACATTACAATGAGTGGTAAGAACTAACTAACCATCACGCCGTTTCTCCGCAGGGGTAGGCAGAGAGGACGGACCGCCAAACAATTCGGTCTTGGCACACACTCTTTGCCTCACTCACATTCATACATCGTCTCATACATACTTTTCTATTATTCTGACTTTTGACATGGCCCGTCTCAAGTAGCTGATTTACTTGATCGTACCATGTCTTCCTCGGGCGTCCCCGACTTCTTCTACCATTCACATTTGCAACATATATTCTTTTAACACTACTTTCTTCGTTCATTCGCTCTACGTGCCCAAACCATCTGAGGGTCCCTTTCTTAATTTTGCTCATTATACTTACATCAGCCTTACATTCTTTGCGGATATCCACATTTCTAACACGATCATACATGGTTTTACCACACATACTTCTCAGGGATCTCATTTCAACAGCATTCAGTTTACTTTCATCCTTCCTCTGCCAGTTCCATGCCTCACTGCCATACATCAGGGTAGGTACCCGGACTCCATTGTGGACTGCTAGTTTCGCTTTTATTGAAAGTTTTTTTATTAGCTCCAACGGCATTCAGTCCTCCATTAATGGAGTTACCGGCATTTACCCTCCTTTCAATATCTCTATCAGCCTTCCCATCTCTCGTAAACATACTACCCAGATAAACAAACTCATCCACCTGCTTCAAGTATTCATCATTCACTACTATATCGCACACTGTTTTCGTACTCTCTCTTTCAAACACCATGACTTTAGACTTACTTACATTCATCATTAATTCATTCTTCATACATACTTCGTTCATCCTAGATACTAGAGACTGTAGATCTTCCATAGTGTTAGAAATCAGCACCGCGTCATCAGCATACAACAGGCAACATACTTTCAGACTGTTCAATTTCGCGCCCAATCCCACATCTTTCAATTCTTGCATACAATTATCCATGTATAGATTGAATAACCATGGTGACATTACGCAGCCTTGCTTAACACCTTTTGTGATGTCAAACCACCCCGTAAAATCACCGTTCACCCTAACACATGCAACGCTTCCCTCGTACAGAGACGCAATTGCCTGTATGAGATTTGTATTAACTCCATACTTGGACAACACCTTCCATAGCTTTTTCCTGTCGACTCGGTCGTACGCTTTTTGAAGATCCACAAAGGCGCAGAAAAGTTTCTGGTTTTTCGCCAGAAACTTCTCAGTGAGCATACGCAAGGAGAAAATCTGGTCCGTGCATCCCCTTCCACTCATAAAGGCACCTTGCACATCCCATATTTTATCCTTTGTTTCCGTTCTTACCCTTTCAATCATTATTCTTCCATACAGCTTGCCGACAGAACTTAGCAGGCTAATAGCCTTATGATTCCCACATTCCATGCGTGACCCTTTACCTTTGTACAACGGCATGATTACAGCCCTTCTCCAATCTAATGGTGTGTAACCCTCCTCTAAACATTGGTTAAAAAGTTTGCACAACCATGTGAGAATAATATGGCTATCTCCTTTAAAGTATTCGGCAGCAATATTGTCGAAACCAACAGCCTTACCATTCTTCATGCATTTAATCGATTTTTTTTATTTCATCCATACTGATTTTGATAACATTCACTCGTTTCACCGTTTATAACCGATTCGACGCTGGACTCACTTTCACCCGAGTTGCTTTCAAAGACTTCCTCAAAATATTTCATCCATCTTTCTTTTATTTCTTCTTCATTCGTCAACATTCTTCCATCTTTCGATTTTATCACTTTCATTCTTCCGTTCTCTGGGCCACTCCGGGACCTTTTGACTTCCTTCCAAAACAGTTTAATGTTTTCTTGGAAGTGTTTAGTCATTTTTATTCCCTCTTCATTTTCCAGGCGTTTCTTTCGTTCTTTCACTCCAACACTTACTCTTTTCTTGCTTTCCTTGTATACTTCTTTCGCTCTATCTCTCTCTTCGCTTGAAGCACTGTCAGTCGCTATCAGACGTAACCAAGCTTTCTTCTTCTCTGAGACCAGTGCTTTGATCTCGTCATCCCACCATGCATCACCTTTCTTCCTACCTTGCTTACTTATTCCACACACGTCTCTAGCAGATTCGCACAGACTAACCTTTATGTGGTTCCATGTTTCCTCTATGCTTAGACCGTCCATTTCTTTCGCATTCAATCTCATTTCTGCACAATTCTCATACTCACTTCTCACATAATCGTTTTGCAGTTTTTCTATTTTGACTCTTGTTGGAGCTGATACCGTTTTCACTTTAGAGCGCCATCCGCGAAAGAGGTTTACTCTTGATACCACCAGAAAGTGGTCAGTTTCAACCTCAGCCCCTCTGAAAACTCTTGTGTCCTCGGTAACGGCTCTCAACCTAGAGTCAATTACTACAAAATCAATTATTGATCATTTCCTCTTTCCCACGTATATTGGTGGATGGATACCTTTATGATCGAAAAAGGTATTCGATACAAATAGGTTGCACTCTAAACATACTTCAAGTATTCTGTTCCCATTTTCATTTGTCCTTTTATCCCCGAACTTACCTAAGGCTGAATCAAATCCGTCACGTCCAATTCCCACCCACCCATTCAAATCGCCCGCCATTACAATCCTTTCATTCAAATTTTTTAATCTCATTACGTCGTTCACACCAGTCCAAAAATCATCTTTCACTTCGTTGCTTTCAGAATTAACAGGAGCGTAGCAAATAACAAGAAACACCCTTGTCAATCCAATTTTGAAACGGATCCACATTATTCTCGGACTTACACATTCATACTGCAACATACATTCAACCATTCTGGGAGACAGTAGCGCTGCAACACCCTGACAAGCCCTCTCCGTATCTGGTCTCCCAGACCAGATGACGAGCCTATCGTTATGCTGCATTGTACCGCTCACTTTTTTCATACTCTCTGTCACACAAAGTACGTCCAAACATTTACTATCCATTGTATCGCATAATTCATTCATCTTTCTGTCCATCCCTCCTCTGATATTCCATGTACCAATTCTACATTGTTCACGTTCCGTCCTCCTCTTTGCGCAACCGAAGGGTTGGCGATGTGATGGGTAGCGAGCCTCATCGACACCTGTGTCGGCCATTCCCTTCCAAGCACTACATATAAAAACTACCTTAACATCGCGAAAATACCGTTACACATATTCAACCTACCTCTAATAAATACTCATAACAAACAATAGTAAAAGTCAATATAAATAACTTACGGCACTAACAACTTAATTAACTAGGTAACACTAAATACAAAATATATAATGTCTTATCACTGTAAAATATTTATATCGTCTTAAATGTTTATGTATGTGTAAAGTTCATTAATTTTTGGGGATCGCTGGCAACGGTTAATATGCACTTTTAAAAAAAAAAACCTTTTATTCACCTTAATTACATTAAAAGGCAACTATTTGCATTGGGGGAAGTGGAAAATATTTCATTCTAAATTTCATTACGTAAAATTAAAATTAGCTTTCGTCTTGTGAGATTGTACGCCAGAATCACAAACCATGTTACACAAACCTAGCGTAGCCGCTAAACTATTTGAAAACTGGGATGTTTTTCTTGCCTTGACGCGAGTAGGCGTTATAAAGGGGCACTTTCTTTTGTATCACAAACCATGTTACACAAAAATATTTTCCACTTCCCCCAATGCAAATAGTTGGCTTTTAATGTAATTAAGGTGAATCAAAAGATTTTTTAAAAAAAAATGCGTATTAACCGTTGCCAGCGATCCCCAAAATTTACCTAAAGTTCTTATATTATTGCAAAAATTCACCGTAAATGTTTATAATATCACTCAGGCTAATAATATCGGCTCCGACCGATGTCATCCTTCTGTGTGCGCGGGCGCGGGGGCGGGCGGGGGCAGAGGAGGCTGGCAGTTCGTCAAATGTTTACGAACACATTTGAGGGTACAGTCCGATGTCATCCTTCCTTGTGCGCGGGGACGGTGCGGCGGGTGGCGGGCGGCAGGGCAGCGGGGTGCATTTAGGGATGAAGAGGTCGACAGATGATTATCTTCTGAGAACGTCATAATATTAACACCAGCAACGGCAGGCATGAGGCTGGCAGCGGGTGAGGGGTACACGGGGTAGTGTAGGATAGGTGTGGGGTATGCGAGGGGCATAACCCAAGGGTCGAAATGGTGGCCACATCTGGTAAATGTTCGATGCCAGTTTGAAATTTTAGCCACTGCGTTTGAACTGTATCTTGTAATTAGCTATATTATTGAATCCGTACAAATTATCAACGAAAATATCTACTTCAGTACACTATCTTGTTATATAGTCGACACATCTCTGTATCTTGTAATTAGCTATATTATTGAATCCGTACAAATTATCAACGAAAATATCTACTTCAGTACACTATCTTGTTATATGGTCGACACATCTGGGTCAGAGGGCTAAAGTATGCAATATTATTTTTAATGTATTCATATGAAAAGTTATGGCGTCTTAAACAATGGGAATTGGGGACATTTATTTCAATACTGCTAAGACATAATGTAGTATCAAGATGGCCGTGAATAATAAATAATATGAACTATAATTGGATGGGTAAACATTTGATTATTTGTTACATTTCAAAATATGTCAACAATAATATGTAGGTACTAATAAATAATGTTTTTATTTTTAATACCTGCTGAACTTTATATCTATTTAAATCTATAATTATTTTTTATCGCTAATACACAGTTTTATTATTTATGTATTGAACCGCTTACTGGTTAATACGGAATATTTTTTATTCAAACAGTTAAATTTAGATATTTAGTTAAATTTAGCTTTATTATTGTGAAAAGTGAGTATTTATGTCGGGGAGACGAAAAAATATGTAAAAAATATGCATGTTACATTTTAATTTTCAATGCTACCAATTGTAGAAAAAATATTATTGCCATATAAAACAATAATTTATTCACGCTGTGAAGTGAATGCATTATTGACAAGTTTGTACCTGTATTTATAATAGTGATGCAACGGAAGTGTCTTAACGGAAGCAGAAGCGGAAACAGATGTCAAAGTAAATCTTAGCGGAAGCGGAATCAGAAGCGGAACCGGAAGCGGAAGTGTTAATACTATGAAGAAAAAGCACAATTTTATTTTTTAAGATTTGTTTAATTAAATTTGTATTTTGAACTTTTAGTACTCGAAATTAAACAGAGGTAAATTACATTTAATAAAAAGTAATTTGGCTGCTTTTACACCTTTGGGTCTGTTTCGGTGTTCTTCATATATTAAACCAGCTGCACTAAATAATTGCTCACGGGCTACACTGCTGGGGGGACCTGATAAGTATTGGCGAACTATTGGCAACAGATGGGGGTATTTGTACGCATTTACTTTCCACCACATAAGGGGATCCTCATGGAGAGGTAGTCTCTTCTCTTTCTTGTACTCCCGAAGGTGTGACTGTACCTATCTCCAAAAATAAATTGTACTATTGCCAGTTGTAGAAGAGTTCACCTCCTGGTCTTCATTTACACTTAACATCGATTCCAATATTTGTAATGATGATGATGATTTTGAAGTAGAGGGCTGCACTTCGACATCTTCAATCGCAAATTATTCTTCGTTTAGAGTTCTGCTATAAAGTTTGCGGAACCAGAAACGGAAGTGAAAAAACTTGCGGAACTTCTGCAGAAGCGGAAGCAGAGTTCTGTTGCAACACTAATTTATAACAGCAGAACATAGAAAGAAATGTTTTAGAATAATTACACGTACCCGCTAGACAAACCCTGCTTTGCCAAACAAACCATTAAAAACCTGGGATGTATATCTAAATTATGATGACATGCAGCTTTCGTAGTTTGAACCTCAACCCAATAATTCGATGTAGGTACTTTTTTGTTTTTATTTTGATGAGAATTTATTTTATAAGATTGGTACTTCCGACAAATGTCTACATGTCGACTAAATCTATTAGTTAAAAAAGGAATATTCCATATTATCCGTGCATCAAACTTCAACAACACAAACGTTCCGTATTACCCGTGAGGCAGAGGCGGATTTGCAGTCTTGGCCGCCCTAGGCCCCATACCATGTAGCCGCCCCTTTCTCAGTACCCATCATATTGTATTGACCAGGAGTATCCAAACTTTTCACTAAGTTCCTGCCATTATCATTCATGGTTCATGGGGTGAGATTTGTCCAGGTCTTGGCGGCGGATACGTCTGCCCACCTGCTGCGTAGCGGGCCGGATCGACCCATCGCCTTGCACCGCAGTTGGAGGGATGTATTCATTTGTATGTCACTCCTGGACACACTAATCCCCAGATTCCTACCCACCCCTCATACCTTTTCCTTTTCAGAACTTCCTATCCTTCCCTTCCTTAAAAAGACCCTCCACACAGCATCACCTAAGTTGACATAGGTCGTGAGGGAAAATATTTTCCTCAAAGCCTCCTGTGTGGAATTAATGTAAAAAAATACGCTTGCTAAAGTCGCTAGTTCAATTACTGTATAATTGTCGCAGGCCGGATTGATGACATTGGCGGGCTTTTGTTTGGAGACCCCTGATTTAGACTATAGACTACATAATAAATTTACTTTATTGACAACTTTTATCGAAATCGATTCAGAAATTTAGTTAACTATAATAGCTGCTAGTTTGTAATACTTTCTAAGGTTTCAAGGATTTGAATAAAACATTTAAAACAGTTTTAGGTTTAATTTACTTAACTAGTTTCAGATTTATTCTCATACAATAATATATAAGTGTTACAATTAGGGTTGCCAGATACGGGCTTATCTTTTTCTAGACATTTCTGAGGTTACAGACGAAGTTGGGGTTTTAGAGTCGAAATCCAACTAAAAATGTTGGCTGTTGGACGGGCAATAGAAAAAATATTACAAAATTACTAGTTAGGTATTTTAAAAGGAAAAAAGTTAATGATTATAAAACATACCTATATTTTTTGTGAAATCTATTAAGTAACAAACTGCATACATACCAACCATACCATATACAGTCATGGATAAAAAGTTATAGTTAGTCTCCAAACTAATAAAAGAAATCAGCATCTCTTTTAAATAAAAATCAACTTAAGGTACATATTCAAATATAAAAACTAAACTTAAAATACAAATTAAAACTTTGGTAAAAAAATTTACGTAAAGCATTATCTAACATAAAAAAAAAACTGAACTCAAAACAATAATTGAGCAACTCTTTAAGACTTATTAATAAAACTTTGGTAGAAAATCAACATCAGGTATTATATATATTTAAAAAAAGTTAAAATAAAAAATTGAGCATCTCTTAAAGGCTTATTAATAAAACTTTGGTAAAAAACTCAACATCGGAGATTATTTACATACATAATACAGCCATGGATAAAATGTTATTATTAAGTCTCCAAACAAATAAAAGAAATCAGCACCTCTTTTAAATAAAAATCAACTTAAGGTACATATTCGAATATAAAAACTAAACTTAAAATAGAAATTAAAACTTTGGTAAAAAAATGTACGTTAAGTATAATCTAACATAAAAAAAAAACTGAACTCAAAACAAAAATTGAGCAACTCTTTAAGACTTATTAATTAAACTTTGGTAGAAAATCAACATCAGGTATTATATATATATATAATACCTATATATATATATATATATATATATTATATTATTATTATATAATTGGTGAGACCCTTGCGGCTAGCAATGACGTTTTCGTACGTAGAATATTTAGGTACTTAGGAAGTAATTTCTTGTTATCTGTGAATTTTTTGTCACGATTGGCCGCCCCTAATATCTGGCCGCCCTAGGCCCGGCCCTACATAGGCCTAAGGGCAAATCCGCCTCTGCCGTGAGGTGGACTCTATGCATATTTATCATAGTTTTAAATACATTCCTACTGAATATTGACAATTAAACCTTTAATTTCAAAGGGAAAGTTTCATGTTTATCAAGAAAGAAAAAATTGCTTGAAGAAGAAAAATTTCAAATTGCTTGGTGTACTGAAAGGATGAAAAAATAATTTTATAATATTATTTTGGTTAGGAAGCTGAAAATGAAATTTAAAAAAAACATACCTCACAAAACATAAGTTGTAAATGAAATTGACAAAAGTCTCTATGTGCCCATTATCTATCTTTGGACATTTATGGGGAGGGAGGGTACTGCGGGCAGTGGTTCCAAACTGGGAGAAACTTATCGGTGCGCACAAATACATTCAAGGTGTCAGCTTTAAAATTTTTTGCCTTTACCTACATAAATGTGATAATTTAAAATATGAATATGTACTTAATTTCTGATTTCAAAGCATATTTTTACATAATTAGTCAATAATCTATCTATACATCTTAACCCCTCCGAATTTTCGAGAATATTAGCTTTTGGTGTCTTAAACGAAATGACATTTTACGAAAATTTTGTATTATTACCGCTTCACAATTAAAGCTCTATAAATGAAACATTTCTGAACGTAGCCGAATAGTAAAAACTGTTTTAGACAGGTTACATAATAAGCTTTCGAATTATTATATTACAAATAAATATTAACATTTGTAAATATTAAAATTTAGAATGCAAACATTAAAAAAATGTGAAAATGACTCACATGATGTTTTTATGTGAAAACGGTACTAAAATCACAGATTATCTAAACAACAATACTTATTCTATTATATAAATGTGTAATAAACACTTTTGTCACCTCACTTTTTTATCATTTCATATAAAAATATTTAATAGAAATTAACAATGTCGGGCGCCCTTAGGAAATTTGGCGGGATAAATTATGTGTCAGACTGCGCGTCTGACAGAATGTTCTTTTTATGTATTTCTATGGACAACTTGAATAGAGATGTGCAGCATTATTCACTATCGACATTTTACTTTTTATTTTACGGATGTAACTAAAACAATAACGGAATTATAACGGTTTCTATGGAGACACACACGCTGATGTGTAAACACGCTTATTGTACTTGACTGCTGTCGTATTTTTAACGCATATATCTGCTTACGTTGCGGAGGGGTTAATATATAAAACAAAGTCGGGTTAGTTACACTATTTATAACTCGAGAGCGGCTGGGCTGATTTTGATGATCTTTGATTTGTTGGATTTGTCTCCGCCTCGGATAGGATAATAACTATTAAAACACCACAAAAGTTAACGAAATAAATAGTTATAAAGAAATCTTAATATATAAAACAAAGTCGGGTTAGTTACACTATTTATAACTCGAGAACGGCTGGGCTGATTTTGATGATCTTTGTTTTGTTGGATTTTTCTCCGCTCCGGATAGGATAATAACTATTAAAACATCACAAAAAATAACGAAATAAATAGTTATAAAGAAAATTATTTTCCCCATACATTTTGTATGGAACGAATTCTCCTATTTTGAAAGAACTGCAGCAATATTGTGAGGGGTATAATATTGAACTGTGCATGAATTCCAAACATTCAAAAACGTCAAATGTCAATGCGTTGATTGTTGTGCATTTGTTTTTAATCATATAATAATGCTGCCCTTCTTTCTTACACACTCAATGTCAATAGTCGAAAATGAGACAAATGGTGAACGTATGTCTGCACACCTCCAAAGGGAAATACAATAATTATAATAAATCTCTGAAATGAAATGCATTTTTTTACATAAGCTCCACACAGGAGGCCCTGAGGAAAATAATTTCTCTCAGGACCTATGTCATCTTAGGGGATGCTGTGTGGAGGATCTTTTTAAGGAATGGGGAGGATAGAAAGTTCTGGGAAGGAAAAAGGTATGAGGGGTGGGTAGGAATCTGGGGGTCATTGTGTCCGGGAGTGACGGACGTATGAATCCATCCCTCCAACTGTGGTGCAAGGCAATGGGTCGGGAGAGTCCGGCTGGAAAGGTCAAAAGGCGTCCCTCAACCAGTCTCTCTCGATCCGGCCCGCCACGCAGCAGGTGGGCAGGCGCATCAACTGCCAAGACCCGGACATAAGTCACCTCATGAACCCGGGCACCCCTGTTAAATCACCAAACGTAGTGAACCACTTGGGGTGATCTATGGCAGAGGTGTTGGTTATTCAATAAATGGTTCCCGGGGCGGCGGCACCCGTATCCGCTTCCCGAATTCCCGTAAGTAATTGTAAAAGTAAGAAAATCACAAAAATATAAATCCGTAAACAACGCCATCTCTGATACTGACAAAAACAAAACACGGACAGTAGCGCATCCATAATTGCTTCACTGTGTAATTTTTAACTTAATAAAAAAACTTTATTTAATTCAACAATTATTGATTCTGAGACGGTACGAAGTTCGTCGGGTCAGCTAGTATAAATATAAAAATCTCGTGTCACGGTGTTTGTGGTCGCACTCCTCCGAAACGGCTCAACCGATTTTTATGAAATTTTTTATGTATGTTTGGTAGGTACGATAATAGGTTTTAAAGTATATTTCATACCGCTCAAGGTGATTATTTATGTATGTTTGGTAGGTATGAGAATAGGTTTTAAAGTATATTTCATACCGCTCAAGGTGATTAGGGTGTCCCTATCTAGAAAAAAATTCAATTTTTTTGAAAAATTAAATTTTTTGTATTTTATTTATTTAGCATCAAAAATACATTTAACCGCAAATTATCATCCGCCTACCTGCACCCTTCCATTTTTAATCGCAATTTTAGTATTTTTGCATGAACAAATTTAACCATTGTTCGTATTTCAAACAGAATGAAATTATTTATGTCGTTGAATGCCGCCTCATTGAACTTTCATTCACACGTGTGCAAGACATTCACGAGAAGCGTCACGTCATTTTGATATTTCATTCGGCATCATGTTCTCGCGTGGGCAAACCATCGAGCTTATTTGTGTTGGCTAAAGACGGACTGACAAAAAATATCGCACACTCAATTGCTCTTCGAAATTAATATTGATTTTTTTTATTTCATTTTCCTACTTTAGGATAAAAAAATTATTACTTTTTTTCACTTTACTTTTAACTTTTAGAGATCAAACAAAGAATATGTCCGTTACTTTAATGAAATACATTGAATTGAGAAAATGAATGGTTGGTGTTTTTTTGTTTTTATCGGCGGTCATCGTCTACAGCGCTCCATTCCTCTTTCTGTCATAGATTCCATCCCCACGTATTTACAATACATTAGTTATTTTTTATTTAACAACCAAAATATTCACTATAAATAAAATTTATATGGCAGAACAACGTTTGCCGGGTCAGCTAGCAATTTATAATACTTAGACCATATGTTTATGTATTATCTGGAATCATTTTGAAAAATTAGGTTGTTAGAAACTTAAGTGCCCATTTATTGTTTTCTTATCTATGGTATAATATTAACAATATTTATTTCTTATTATTCCAGAAGTGAACATAATGGCCCCAGAGCGTCAAATGGTGGCGCCCGGCCGAGCACATGCCCCCAGAGAGCTTCCGCGCTCGCATCAGGTAAGCCAGTTTCGGCCCCTTTACACATCGCACATACTTATTAGGTTAACTCTGCTGCTAGCCTAATTCACAAAAAAATTTAAAATACTTGTTTTCAGATTCATAACTACTATGAGAGATGACTATTTATGTCGGAGGAGATCAATGACTAGTCAAATTATCTAAGGGAAGGGACTTGGCATACTCATAAAACATTATGTCTAAATAGTAATACAAAAAACGACGGTCAAGATGGCCGCAATGCCCGAACGTTTTCATGGTTATTATTATTCAGAGGCTTAACATTTGGAGGCAATAACAATTATTTAGTATTCATTATATAAATAAAACACTTTTTTTTGTGGAGCATACAATACCATACGATACTGTCCCGGTGAGACCGGTACACCGGAGGCACTGATTTGTTAGGACTTGGAACACCTGCTCTGAGATTGGGAAGGAGGTTGGAGTTTAATCGACCGGTATACATGGCAACCTAATAAATTCAAAATGGGCAGTAATAAAGGAATAGATTTCTAGCGTAGGAAATGTGGCAAACCCATCGCTCAGGGAGTGGAAACACAAACCTGCAATAGCCTTCCCAAGCCAAGGTGTGAGCTACCGTGCTCAGGCTGAATGTCCTAAGGGAACAGTATCACAAACGGTGCCCCCGAGAAACAAGGTCGCATCTTGGAGTATTTAGACTTTACTCCAGCACTCGTGGCTCTACTGGAGTGGACCTTCTATTACCCTGGTCACTCGTGAGACAAAAAATTGGACCATTCGAAAAGGTGTGCTGAGGCCAACTCTGTGGACTTCCTTCCTGGGGCCTGAAGGAGGAACCAAGAGGAGAAGCCGTGGAGAGGAGAGCTGAGGCCTCTTGAACTCTTTCCTTGTGGGGCATTCAGGGAATCAAGGGGAAGGGCACTCTTCCAGCGCGGGGCCTTTGGGGAACCAAGGAGGAGTGAAGTGGAGATGATGTCCTCTTCCCATGTGGGGCCTTCAGGGAACCTTGTAGGAGTGAAGAGGAGAAATAAGGCCAACTCTGTGAACTCTTCCCTCGTAGGGCCTTTAGGGAACCAAGGAGGAGTGAGGAGGAGAGATATAGTCCTCTTCCCTCCTGGGGCCTTCGGGAAACCAAGGTGGAGTGGACTCTTCCCTTGTGGGAACCAAAGGGAGGTGAACTCTCCATTGTGGAGCCTTCGGGGATCTAAGGAGTGGAGAGGAGAGATGAAGCCCTCTTCCCTCTTCCCTCGTGGGGCCTTCAGAGAACCAAGGAGGAGTGAAGAGGAGAAATGAGACCTGGGAAGACACATTGTCGAACCAGAAGATATGGCTTCATTTTCAATGACAATCCTGGGGACTGGGTTACTGTCAAAGGAATGAGGTAGAACAGGAGATAGCACAATGGGCATGTGGCCTAAGTGCTCACGGTAACTATATACACAGGGTGTCTGGGGGAAAGTGCTTTAACTTCGGGAGGTGATTCTACATGAAATTAAAATTTCAACTTTTGGGCGTAGTTTTGTCGTAAAAAGATAAAATTAGACCGGCGTGTGTGGGGCCAGCTTTACTATTTTCTGCTGTTACGATACGAGCCAATCATAACCATACAATGTTGCCACAATCGTGCCCGACAAGCTCTCAGCAAATAAGATCGTATCTCACACTAAGGATTTTTAGCAGGTATGGGAAAAAATATGTTGGAATTTCGGAAAAAGTTATTAATCTTTTTTACTCCACTCATCGTGTAGAATCACCTCCTGAAGTTAATGCACTTTACCCCCGGACACCCGGTATATGTAAACCGTCTCTGCTCTTAAAAAAAGGAATGGATTGAGCATTATGACTTTTTTCCCTTTATGCCTTCCTCTTCTTCCTGTCTCTTCTCGGCTTTTCTTGGCTCTTCTTGTCTCTTCTTGCTTCTTCTCGTCTCTTCACGGTTCTCCTTGACCTTTCTCGTCACTTCTTGTCTCTTCTTGTCTCTTCTTGCTTCTTCTCGTCTCTTCACAGTTCTCCTTGACCTTTCTCGTCACTTCTTGTCTCTTCTTGTCTCTTCTTGCTTCTTCTTGCCCTTTCTTGCATTTTCTCAGCCCTTCTTGGCTAGTCTTACCCATCTTCTTCTCTTCCTCACTTTCAGCCTCATAACATGCCTCAATCAGGGATTTTACTGGCTCAGGACTGTCAAGAATAGTTGGGACTTGTTCACTAAATGTTTGTTTGTTTACAGTCTGATGTGGGCGGCTGGCCACTGCCTGCACGTGTGGTGCGGCAGATCCAGCGCGAGGTGGCGCGCGCGGGGCGCTCGCTGCAGCGCCTCGAGGTTCGCGGGGCCGTCATCGACAACTTCGACGCGCTCGGGCCTCCCTCGCCCCCCAGCCCCGCCAGCTGCAGGACCCCCGACTTCTTCACCAGGTAACCATCCAGATTATCACATCCATTGCAGATTTATATACTTTCAACTTTTCCGGGTTTCAATCCTAATTCTTCAGCAGGTAACATTATAATTTCACATTCATACATTTTCCAACAATAACTGACTCGATGTGTATTGTGTTCCAGTGGTGAGGTGTACCATGAAGAGGGAATGGACGCGGAGAGGAAAGTGAAGACAGAGGAAGACGGCCAGGGAGAGGACAACGACCTCACCAGCCTCACCTGGCTGCAGGACAGGAACCTACTTAGGAGTAAGTCAGATAACCAACTTCTTCTAAGGGAAATTGGTTGGACTATCATCAACAGTTCACCACTCTTGCTATATTGTACTGGTCACATTATCAGATGGGTGTTCATGTATTTGCTATATGATCGAACCAACTTTTAAATTTTTTTTATTATTTTTTATTTAGTAACTATATAATATTTTTTACATTTTTATATGAAACATGTTAGTTAGATGTATATATAAAATATATTCGTAGTCCTCCTCACTAGGAGATCCTGTGCTGGGGGGGACTATGCTTTGGATAAGTTTTTCAGCGACTTCTATGGTTTAACTTCATTGATTGGATAAGGTTTTCCAGAAACTTCTATGATGTTTTAAGTATACTAGTAAGTTCATTTTCCGATAGATTCTTCAGCCAATATTTAATGTCCTTAATGTAGCTATTTTTTTTAAAATTTGTTTGATACTAAGTGGGAGTTTGTTATATAACTTTACTGCTAAAAATGCAGAACTTCTTTGACCAAATGAAGAGTTACACTTTGGTATATTAAGTATGTCTGTTTGTTTGGTTCTGGTTTTATGAGCGTGTGAGGTGTCTGCCTCTGAATCATTTTTGTGGTGATGTACTAGAATGTTTTTGGCATAGATTTTCTGTATGCTTGGAACATCAAACTGTTTAAAAATTTCTGTTGTTGACGTCCTTATGGGGACCTTTAGAATGGTCTTTATAATGCAATTCTGAGTTATCTTAAGTTGTTTCAAGTGATTAGATGCTGCTGAGCCCCATCCTATTACTCCATATTCCAATCGAGAGTGGCATAAAGCATAATATACTCTTTTTAGATCCCTCATCGACAAGATGTTTCTTAATTTTGTGAAGTTTTTTTCCCAAGTTCTACGGGCTTTATCTTAACATTTTCGATTTATGAAAAAATTTCGTTATTATATGAGCCGTAGACACTTCTGGGCGATAAAATATAATGTGAGCCATTTTTGAAACTTTTTATGTTTGCATTAAAAATTTTATTATTTCAAAGATTATAGGTTTTTTTCTAATAATAAAATTTGAATGTTTTTAAGTTTTATGAAAAAAAAGTTAAATTTTTAGAACATTTTAAAATGACATTTACGGGCAGACTTACAGTTTGTCAAATAAGAGTAGAAAACCTAGGAGGGCGCCACTGTTGTTCTTATGGCAATACTAAAAATATAATCATGGTTGTAATCTAAAGCTGTGTAATCCACATTTTTATTAAAAATTAAAAAGGCATAAAGGTGAAAAAAAAAATTCATTTCACTGATCTCAAAATTAGAATTGCATATAGGTATATTATTATTATATCTTTGCAATTTTGTGTTAACATAATGAAGAATAACGACATTGTAATAAAATATAAAGCACAGTTTAGAAATTGCTCACATTTATTTAATACTAGCTTAAGTACCTACTAGCGTTGTCCAGGCTTTAGAATTTAGATCATGTCTCTAATTTAAGATCTGAATATATTTAACTCATTCAGATCTAAAAGTAGTGTAACTAAACTCACCATAAATGATTCTTCCTTTCTATCTACTGTTAAATTAAATGAAAGCCAATCACTTTGTAAAACACAATTTAATCAAATTCATGTCATTAAGTAGGTAACTTAACAAAAGTGGTTCTTTTTTTTTTCTTCTGTTTTTTTATTCTGTATTTTCAGTGTCATTGCAATTAATAATATTTGACAGGTAAATTGGTATTGCCAGCCTACAAATTTTGTAGTTCCATTTTTTATATTTTCTACTCTTATTTGACAGACTCTACATTCTACAAAACATTATCTGAAATATTCCATGAGAGGAACATTTGTGACGTCTATCGGTCTAAGCTTCATCAAGCTAGTTAGTAGGAATAATAAAAAAATAAATTCATAAAAATCAACCACCCTAATTTGGGTGGCTATCGCTCAAGGACATAACAGTGCTTTCCAAATTTGGTTAGCTATCGCTTTTTTTTTTTTTTTTTACATGAGCTCCACACAGGAGGCCCTGAGGAAAATAATTTCCCTCAGGGCCTATGTCATCTTTGAGAATGCTGTGTGGAGGGTTTTTTTTAAGAAAAGGAAGGAGAGGAGAGTTCTGGGAAGGAAAAGGGTTTAAGGGGTGGGTAGGAATCTGGGGTTCAGTATGTCCTGGTCATCCGCCTCCAAGACCTAGACAAACCTCACCCCATGAACCCGGGCACCCCTGCTAAATCACCAAACGTAGCGAACCACTTGGGGTGACGTATGGCAGAGGTGTTGGTTATCCAATAAAGGTTCCCGGGGCAGCGGTACCCATTCCTGCCTCCCAAATTGAGTGGTTAATGTTGTTTTTATCAAAATATCACAGTATTTGCATTTGATTAGTCTTTATAATCATTTCCTGCTTTATTCTAATCAATATTAAATTATTGTAGGTATTAACTTCAGCAAAACAGAAAATGACGAACTCAGGCCTATTTCAGCACAGGTAAGCCTATTTTTCATTTTGCTTGGGTTTATTATGGTAAAGTTTTCAAAAATCTAACTTATAAATTTCTATAAATATAAAATGGTCTTTGCTGACTCGTCTTCCCATAAAAGAATTTAGATTCATTGATAAGGAGCTTGGTAATCCTGGTTAACTTTGTAAAATGGAATTGATTTCACATTCTGTGAAGGGAATAAAGTGGCACTTAGTAAATAGATACCACAAAGGAATAATAATATCTGTATTGCAGAGTGTGAAGTCTGAACCCTCCCCCACGTCTGACTACCAGGAGGAGTCAGTGACCTGGGAGCCCGCTGACTCCAGCGGCAGCTCCCCGCCTCCGGCTTCGCCCCCGCACACTCCCCTCACTCCCCCCCAGTCTGCACACACCCCCGGCTATCACCCCAAGGCCAACGGGTCGGCCTCCAAGCTGAAGCACCCCCACAATGTGGCCTACAACCCGCTGGTGCACACGCAGAACAAACCGCCTTACTCCTTCAGCTGCCTCATATTCATGGCCATCGAGGACAGCGCCCAAAAGGCCCTGCCCGTCAAGGAGATCTACGCGTGGATCGTGCAGCACTTCCCTTACTTCCGCAGCGCCCCCGCTGGCTGGAAGAACAGCGTCCGACACAACCTCTCCCTCAACAAGTGCTTCCAGAAGGTGGAGAAGGCCCCCGTGAGTATCTCCTGTGCGCTTGAGCGATGTATTATTGATTATGGTATCACAGGATGGGGAGGTGGCACTTACAGTCCAGTCAATAAATGCTCCAAAAGGAGGTGTAGAGTGCGTGAGCAGGGACGTAAGCAATTCCTTCAGAATTCCAACAACCAAAAACAAGATTCCTTGTTTAGGGTGCTTAGGGTGTGAACACAGTAAAAGTCCTGACGTCTAGGT
The DNA here is from genome assembly GCA_929108145.2 of Limnephilus rhombicus. Lineage (NCBI taxonomy): Eukaryota > Metazoa > Arthropoda > Insecta > Trichoptera > Limnephilidae > Limnephilus > Limnephilus rhombicus. Next base: position 41,200,468 of record OV815277.1, on the reverse strand, counting down.
GGTGAGCTAGGGGGGGGAGGGGGGGGGGGGGGGAGGTCCCAGGGGGAGGTCCCAGTTTTTGGCTTTCCGCTTGTATCTCAAAAACGGTGCGGCGCAGAGGAAATTTTTTTGAGAATAAGTAAAAGCTTATAAAATTATCTATAACTTTTATTCTTTATGTAATTTCATAAATCCCAGCCGTTTTTGAGTTACACGCTCCACAAATGTAGATATTTTCGAAAAAATTATTTTACCTCACATTTTTCATCAAACATTCCGTCATATCGTCTAAAATATTCATCACACATAGAAATTTGTTTGAAACAAGTTGTAAAGAATTTAATTCGCTTTTAGAATATGTATACATATGCACATGAATCTCCAACCAGTAAATATTTACAGCAATTTAAACTTTTTTCGTAAAATGTCGTCATTTTCAGAAAAAGCTGTTTTTATCTTATTACTGATACACCGACGCGCGACATCGACTATGCGACGCTCTGATCGCTTTTAGTCCGGCGTATGGTCAGATATGACTATTGAAACCACATTGATGCGATCATTCAAAAGCCGAGGAGTGTTTTGCACAATGTAGTAAGCAAGTGGTTAGTTGGTATGAGCACAACTCTAGAGATCTGCACTTCCCTTGAAGAGTTTTGATGAGTCTTCTTCACGTCAAGTGAACAGGACAAATACCTCAGACAAGCCCACTGAAGTAGAGATACAGCAGACATTTCAAAACTCAGTGGTTTGATGCACATCCTCCCTTCCCACAAACCAGTAAAATATTGTCAATTCCCAATGTCTTCTGTCAGCTCGTCGATAAAAATTCACGATGAAAAGGTTGCAGTTGACCCAACATTGCTGTTTCAGTGGATAAGCAGACGATAAAAAAAAAAGATAAACAAACGATCGGATGAGGATTTGATGAAATTATTTGAGTATAACTTGGCCCCATTTCCCTTGGCACTGTTCAATGAAAATGGGATGCGAAAGACAACTAAATCTATCCTGTACAGCTTATCCGAACCTACCAAAAAACTGGTCTACTGTCTCAGATGAACATAGTTGTGGACTGAGAATTTCTACTACAGAGAGTAATTTGGCAAAAAAATGCCTCCGTTGCCACAATTTGTGATCATTACATTACCCACGTCAACCAACACTATCCTGGATGACTCGCACTGTGGTATTTGATGGGTACGCAAACCTAGCCAACAGTACGAAATCACAAGAACAGATATGATGGTACAGACTGAGAAGGTCAGCTGACATCAATTTGACTTGGAACACATCAATACCTGTTAAACAGGAAGATTTTTTATCCAATCCTACCAACAAAATTAACTTCTTCTCCCACAGACAAAGCATCGGGAGAATGGGATACAGACTCTTCACGCCACAGATGATGTCGATGTCCTTGTCGTTAAGACTGCTGTGGAACAATCCTCTCACAATTCTGTGGCTGTCATCGGTGAGGATGTTAACCTCACCGTCCTTTGATTGCTTCCACTCCTCCCACCCAAGATATTCTGCTGACGAAACCTGGACGAGGGAAAACCGAAACAATGGCACTGTCCACTCAAGAGATGCAGCACCGTGGATTTGAACACATCCTTTTCTTACATTCATTTACCGGCTGCGATACATCTGCAACTTTCAGGAGAAGCAAGGTGAGCTTCTCAATATTGTACTTGGAGTCAGAAATCTTCAAGCAAGCGGCAATGATATTTTAAAACCCCTTCTCTGCTAGCGACGAGGTTGAAGAGGCTGGAATTAAATGTTTCCTTAAATGGTATGCGGCGCCAAAAAGACAGACCTCCCTTAACCAGTATCGCTTCCAGTCGTTCACAAGGTTGGTGGATCTAATATGTGGGACCTAATAGGTGGGCAAATATGAAGCCTGACATCAGCTCCCTCCCTCCAACAGAGAGCGCAGCTAAACAGCACTTTGCACCGATTGAGCTGCCCCCCTGAAGAATGGGGTTGGAAACATGAAGGAGAGACCCTGGTGGCTATTACAACAGAAGATCCACCAGCACCGGAGGTCTTTCTGAATATGATATTTTGCCGCTGCACCAAAGATTGGGCAATTGGCAAATGTGGATGCCGAAAAGCAATGCTAACCTGTTCTGCAGCGTGTCTCCACCGCCAAGGGAGATGCCTCAATAGCGTGCCTGTTGCCGAGGACGACGATGAAGACCAAGTAGAACCCATTTAATAAGAACCATCCACTACTGAGGATGAATATGCCATGGATGAACAACGCTTACCAGGACCCTCACGTCCAAAGAGGATGAGAGTGTAACATGATGTTATTGAGAACAGTGATAATAGAGTGACATAGTGAAATGAGGTTTATAATTTATGTGCTTAATATAACGAAATATTATAAAATTTTCATCACATAATTATCATTATCATTATAAAACACAATTTAAATTTTTTTAAGGAATATGATTTTTGTCTACTTTATTTAATAACTGGCTTTAAAGTGTGGTCACACATATTATTAGGTGAACGAACAAAAGCTGTGGGTCAGTAATAAGATTGAAACAGCTTTTTCTGAAAATGACATTTTACAAAAAAAGTTTAAATTGCTGAAAATATTTACTGGTTGGAGATTTATGTGCATATGTATACATATTCTAAAAGGTAATTAAATTCTTTACAACTTGTTTCCAACAAATTTCTATGTGTGATGAATATTTTAGACGATATGAAGGAATGTTTGGTGAAAAATGTGAGGTCATATGATTTTTTTCGAAAATATCTACATTTGTGGAGCGTGTAACTCAAAAACGGCTGGGATTTATAAAATTACATAAAGAATAAAAGTTATAGATAATTTTATAAGCTTTTACTTATTCTCAAAAAATTTTCCTCTGCGACGCACCGTTTTTGAGATACAAGCGGAAAGCCGAAAATTGGGACCTCCCCCCCCCTCCCCCCCCCCTAGCTCACCACCTAGATGTCAGGACTTTTAGTATGTTCACACACTAAGCACCCTAAACAAGTTTCTGAAGGAATCGCTTAGGTCCCTGCTCACGCACTCTACACCTCCTTCCTTGACTGGACTATTATTATAAAAATAATCTTTAAATTTTTAATTCCTCTAATTAACCCAGTTATTCGGATTGTTTCTACTGAACAAATCCCGGATAGCTTCTACTGAGCGTACCCAATTATTTGGATTGTTTCCTTCCCTTAGCTCTTCGCAAATGCACAATTTATACATGCAGCTACGTACTTCCTGACGAAACGGGTCATCTTGGGGAACCAAACTCCACTCTGAGATCAGTTTCTCACACCGTTAGAAACCTGGGTGACCAATGTCATCATGATATTTCCTTACTAACATCCATTATGCATTATTTGGAACCATTACCTGTTCACCCGCCAACGTTTTGCAGTACAATCTATCATTTCTGATGCGGAAATCGTTAGTCAAGTCCTTATTAGCCGCCACTCTTAAGCTGCTCTACCAATATAATAATAATAATAACGTTTTGTGACATTTCACTTCAAGTGCACTTAACTATAATAAATTTTAAAATAATCCTACAGTGCTCCTTATAATATTGAGAAAATAATAAAAGAATATACAGTATTTATAAAACAATGACAAGAGAACAAAATTAACAAAGACAGTGACTGTTATAGCACACACGGGACAATAATAATAATAGACAATAACGGTGCTATTGTAACACAGGACAAAACAAGAACTTTAAAACTAAAATATAATAACTAACTAACTAACTAACCATCACGCCGTTTCTCTGCAGGGGTAGGCAGAGAGGACGGACCGCCAAACAACTCGGTCTTGGCACACACTCTTTGCCTCACTCACATTCATACATCGTCTCATACATTCTCTTCTATTATTCTGACTTTTGACATGACCCGACTCAAGTATCTGATTCACTTGATCGTGCCATGTCTTCCTCGGGCGTCCCTGACTTCTTCTACCATTCAAATTCGCGTCGTATATTCTTCTTACACTACTTCCTTCGTTCATTCGCTCTACATGCCCAAACCATCTGAGGGTCCCTTTCTTAATCTTACTCATTATGCTTACATCAGCCTTACATTCTTTGCGGATATCCACATTTCTCACACATTCATACATTGTTTTACCACACATACGTCTCAGGGATTTCATTTCAACAGCATTCAGTTTACTTTCATCCTTCCTCTGCCAGTTCCAAGCCTCACTGCCATACATCAGGGTAGGTACCAGGACTCCATTGTGGACTGCTAGCTTCGCTTTTTTTGACAGTTTTTTATTAGCGCCAATGGCATTCAGTCCACCATTAATGGAGTTACCGGCATTCACCCTTCTTTCACTATCTCTTTCAGCCTTAACAGAAAGGCAGTTTGCGTTCAGAAATGAGAAATATTCTGACATAAATTCGGATATTAACCGGTTATTTGCCGGAGACGCGCCGGCGTGCGCGTCATGCGCGAGAAAATAATTGAAATATTTGAATAATACTTCCGACAAAAAACTTTTGGTCTGCGATTTTGACCCTTCTATGTACAGAATTTGTATGAAGAACAGTGTCAGAATCGCTTGCGCCATCATTACTCTAGGTGGTGCTAAAAGTTTCATTCACCTTGTCACCCTGGAATATTTTTAAAACGATTTCATCCATGACAATGCGCTGTCATAAATTGCCGCGAATTTAACCGTCGCAATAAATGCGTGTATTGCGAATAAAACATCGTAAAACCTATTAATTTACGCAATAAATGCAAGTAATGTTGTTTTGGTAGATAGTTTATTGTGTTGTGAACGTGTTTCAGTCAATAAAATATACAATAGCTCAAAATTAATCAACAAAACATTCAATTCAAAGTTCGAAATGGTGCTTTTTTAGTGTTTTTTTGTGAAGTTTTGCGAATTTCCGCGAAATGGCCTGGCCTTTGACCGGTTAAACATAAAAATACAATTATGAGGAAACCGAAACCGAAAAATTACGGGAAACTTGAGAACATGGCTTATTATTATTACGTATATTTAATGTTACATTAGGATTCATGAATGGTATGATTTTTTAAATAATTTTGTTTTTAAAGCCCATTTAAATTCAGCCAAATTCTGGATATTAGTAAGAGCTGGGGGAAGTTTAGTCCAAATGAGAGGGTCCGTTACACAAAAAGAGTGATCATAGTAAACAGCTCGATTTGACCAAGAAAGTTCGGTCAAATCTAGATCTGCTGACCTTAGAGTAAGCTGTCTCTCGCTTAAGTTTTGTCGGACACATAGTTCCGATATATAGGCTGGCGCCATTCCTTGCAAAGCTTGTCTACAATACGATACGGGGGAGGAGAGGGGGGGGGGGGGGAAGTGACACCACGTTAGCCGGCCCAGGCGCCACCCATGCTAGCTACGCCACTGCATTCAGTCAATATAACTCAAGGTTCTTTGTGATATGAATTTTCACCATTCTTCCAGATTGCATAAAAAAAATTGATTCACAAAATTTTATTGTGTTTTACTCCTTTTTGTGTTTTACAAGTGTATTATACATATTTTATGTATATTATTTTGTATTGTTCATTTTATGTATGTAATGTATACCATACCCTATTTTTAACTCATACCTTTAGTTAAGCTAGTATCATTCATATATATATTATATAACAATGAACTAAATAAATGTTTCTCTTTCCAGAGCCTGGGCAAAGGATCCCTGTGGATGGTGGACGACCAATACAGGAGCAACTTGCTGCAGGCCTTCAGCCGCTCCCCCTTCCACCCGTGTGTGCCCCCCGCACAGCCCACCCCGGCCCCCACCCCCACCCCCACCCCCACCCTCGCCCCACAGGACAGGTACCCACCTTATATTCATATGGATGCAATTTTTAGCCATTAGTTGTAATAATGGTTTGTCTAGTCTATAGTTAGAAGTAAGATTTTAGAAATACATATATTATAAATTGGTCCAATTATTATTATTATCATTAACATATAAATGAATGTGAAACGCTTGGCTAAATCAACATGTTTTTCAGCAGGATTTTTTCCATTTTGACTATTTTTAAACTTTCTTGAAGAGAATGCACTTTTTCGCTGTCACCGTCAGTGATCGATTGAGTAAAATAGTACAAAAACCTGCGTGCTCTAAATGATTGACGTGCTAAACGATACGTAGAGAAAAGATCGGTGCAACCTATCTTTGCAAGTTTAGTATGAAATTAATTCAGAACTGAAAGAAATAAATGATACATTTAGGAAAACGATTATTCGAGGATCGATTGATGGAGATTCCACTTTAACACCAAATAATAATAAGTTGATCAACTTAATGAATTTTCTATTAAGTATGTGTGTGTTGTCAGTTCCAGGTTACCAAGCGTCACCAACATCCGTGGCCCCAAGGGTGCCCCCAACCCGCAGCTCTTCCCCTTCCTCTCCCGCCGCCTCGCAGCCTCCGAGCCCCTCGAGACGCCCACCTCTGATGCCCTCAGGTAAATACACACTGGCCGCGGCATGTGCAGGGTCTACGAGTCCAAACTTGTAGGGATTCTCTATTCAGTACTAAATATGAACGCGAAGGTTGTTCCACAGGGTTACGCAAATATCCGATACTCAACGATTTAAAAATCTTGGTGACTGCCACCATATGTCTGCGCGGAGTTTCATTTACAGGCACTCGTTGCCCACATTTTGTAAACTTGTTGAACCCACTTATGTCATCGAGACTTTAAACATGGCGTCAGTTGTGTCAGACATTTTGTAGCAACAAAGTTTTTCATTTTTTTTTTTAAAGATTTACACAACAGTTTTCTTCCATCGTCCACGGAAAGCAAAAACATTCTAGCCATGCCCCAGTGTATCAATGTTTAAATGTTTTGTGAAAATGTTTCGAAAAAAAAAACATTTCATATGCAGCCTTTGGATCAATGCTGGGAATAAAAGAGTCAATAAAGAATTCTCTACAACGAGTAGAAACAATAAGAGATCTTGGAGTAATACTAGACTCTAAAATGTTATTTAGGGATCATATTGAAAATGTTCTAGAAAAAGCTTATAAGCAATTGGGTTTCATTATTCGCATTACAAAGCCTTTTATTATAGCACACACTCTAATTCTGTTATATAAGTCATGTGTACGGTCACAACTCGAGTTCACCTCAGTAATTTGGAATCCTCAATATCAAACATATATTCATCGCATTGAAAATATCCAGAACAAATTTATAAAACATCTATCTTATCGTTTTAGTTATCATTGATTTGACCCTATTGCTTTATATAAACGCAGAAAAATCTCTGATGCGTTATTTCTACACAAAATCGTGAACTGCTTTGTTGATTCCTCATATCTGTTACAGGGTGGCCACAAGACCCGGAAAACCTAGAATTATCAGGGAATTTTACCAAACCTGGAATTATCAGGGAATATCAGGGAATTCCAAAAATAAAACTAAATTCTTTATTTTGCGATTTGTGAAACCCCAAAGTTGTTTTATTGCGGTATTTTAAATAGGTACATAGTTGTCTATGTCCTAATACAACCTTATATGTATATACATACACTTAAAATAACACATCTCTACCAAATCAATCACATATCTTCGCAATTTAATTTTAAGGTGAAACAGAAGCGACAATTCTCATGCAATCTGTTTTTCAGCCGCATTCGAAAACTACAGATAGTATTTTATTTATTTTAGTACAAAAAAATAACACTAATAATGAAATTTACGCGAACAAAAATTTCACTGTTATATGACTTATAATAACCAAGTTATTACAATAACAAAAGTAATTATTTTTCATCAGATTTACGTTAGACATGGGTAGCTAAAATCCGCTACACCCGGCGTGGGGCGCGGGAATAGGTATCCGCATGTTAGAAGGTGACAAACTTATGTGCGAGCGATCCCGATATGCACGTCTCGTGAACGCTTTCAGCACATTCCTATGGTGTGGCAATTTCATATTATTTGTCGAAAAATTGTCAAGTTGCTTTTCTGATTTTTTTATGATTGTTTCTGTGCGCGGGGAATATTTGTGGTCGAGACACGCAGTAAAAGTGGCAAAACTAACTACATAATGATAACAAGGGCCGCTGTAATAACTTAGAACTTTCATAAACTATCACTAGGTAGGTAGACTTGCCTAGTTATTTTGTTGTTGCGATTTACTAAACAATAAAATGAACTAGGTTTTGCCCGTTGCAGCGGCAACTAACGGGTTAAAACACTATGCGATTTGACGTGTGAACGTGGATGAAGCGAGGAGCGGGTGTTTAATTAAATATATGAAGAAAAATTCATGTTTGAATGTGGATTAAGCGAGGTGAACGTATAGTTTATAATTTAATTTAATTTAGAAAAACCAATAGAGCCTTTTCTCAAAAAAGGGGCCAATGTTAGATTATAACAAAATAATGTTAAACCTAACGCCATCTAGGATCTGTTATGTGTAGCTCAGTGTACCTACATGTATTACTTTGTGAGAATAAATTCTTCTGTTCAAGTCAAATTACCGTGTTTCATTAGGTTATGGCCCCAGTAGCTATAATTCGCGTTAAAGTAAAGTTTTCTCACGTAAAATTACTTTTAAGTGGACAGTCTGTGAACAGTGTATCATATACTCCAGAAAAACAGAGTAAATTGCAATAATAACTGTTTTTGGGATTGACAATCTGTTACCGCATTCTCGGTCCCGGAGTGTTATTTTTCAATATGGCGGGAAGTTACATAGTGAATGTACCAAGATTGAAGGGCCGCGAGAATTTTAATGAATGGCAATATGCTGCTGAACATTTTTTGATGTTGGATGGTGTCGATATTCACAAGCCAGAATCATCTGATTGTATAAGTTTGGATGATAAAAAGGCAAAAGCTAAACTTATTATGACGATTGACTCCTCTATTTATGTTCACATCAAAAACGAGCAAACAGTACAAGGTGTATGGAAACGTTTGAAGGCCTTATATGACGACTCTGGCTTCACTCGTCGCATCAGTTTACTTCGTCAGCTAATATCTATTCGACTAGAAGACTCAGAATCAATGGGTGCCTATGTAACTCAAATGGTTGATACAGCACAGAAACTTAAAGGTACCGGTTTCCAGATAACGGACGAGTGGATTGGATCTCTTCTGCTCGCTGGGCTAATGGATAAATTTGCTCCTTTAGTAATGGCGATTGAGCATAGTGGTATGATTATCAGCACGGATGTCATAAAATCGAAATTGCTGGACATGAGTTCCGAAGTTGGCAGCTCTGGAACAAATAGTAAATTTTTGTCAAAAGGTTGGCAGCACCGACACAGCAAGAGAAATGGCAGCATTGGCAGCCCTGCATATAAGACAAAATGGAAAACGTCGACTCCACCGCCATCTTCGAGTTCTGTCAAAACAATCCGCTGTTACAAGTGTCAACAACTCGGTCATTATATGAATAAGTGCCCGAATAATACACAGAAAAAAAGTGAAACCAATGCATTTAGTGCAATATTTTTGAATGGAACATTCAATAATTCACATTGGTATGTGGATTCTGCTGCAAGCTCACATATGATTGTTGATAAACGTTGTTTACAGGATGTATCGTTTAATCACAAAGTGAAAGACATAGTTATTGCAAATCAAGAGAAAATACCGGTTATATGCTCAGGAAACACGATGATTACGACCGTAGTGAATAATTCAGTTTGATATCCCTGTCAAACATGTTTTATGTGTGCCGATTCTATCAACTAATTTGTTATCAGTAAGTCAGCTGATTCAAAGTGGGAACAAAGTTAACTTTGAAGCAACAGTTTGCGAAATACGCAATCGACAGAATGTGTATTTCGAATTATTGAAGGTGTTGCAAATTTAGTAAATGGTGTGTATAGATTAAATATTAAGTCAGAACATTTGTTTGCGTGTACAGCAACAAATGTGACAAGTGAAATATGGCACCGAAGTTTGGGACACATTAATTGTAAAACTCTGAATGCGATGAAGAACGGAGCAGTTGAAGGTGTGATATTTCAACAAAAAAATTGTGAAATTGATAAATCCAGCTGTACGATATGCTGTGAGGGCAAGCAGGCGAGGCTGCCTTTTCCTCTGAGTACTAGCAAGAGTCAGGAAATGCTGGAATTGGTTCATAGTGATCTATGTGGGCCAATGAAGAATAATTCACTTGGAATGGCCAGATACTTTTTAATATTTGTGGATGACTATAGCAGAATGTGTTTTGTATACTTTCTACAGTCAAAACATCAAACATTCAAATACTTCAAGGAGTTTAAAAATTTAGTTGAGAATCAGCAATCAAAGAAAATAAAAATATTAAGATCTGATAATGGTGGCGAGTTCTGCTCAGCGGAAATGAAAAATTACTTGAAGCAGTGTGGTATAGTGCATCAGAAAACAAACGCATATACTCCAGAACAAATTGGGCTATCCGAAAGATACAATAGGTCAATTGTGGAGAAAGCACGGTGTCTTTTATTTGATGCACAGTTCGAAAAGAAGTTTTGGGCAGAGGCTGTAAATAAGGCAGTGTATCTTATAAATAGGTCACCATCGGCGGGACTAAGCCGTGGTACTACGCCTTATGAAATGTGGACAGGAAAAAAGCCAAATGTTTCCCATTTACGAATCTTTGGCAGTCGAGTGATGGTCCATATTCCGAAAGAAAAGCGCAAAAAATGGGATAAAAAGGCAACTAAAATGTTCCTAGTTGGCTATTCGGAAAACACCAAAGGCTATCGATTGTTTGATCCAGAGTCACAAAAATTAATTATTGCTAGAGATGTTGTTGTCATGGAAAATACAAATGACAGTTCGGCAGCAACTATTTTCGTCGAAGACGCACAGCTACCTGACTGCACGGAGGAAAGTCAGGTGAACAGCACATTTGAAGAGGATAATATGAATGATGTTACATGTGTTCCTGAGGAATCGACTAGTGAGTCAGAAGACAGTTTATATGAGACGTTAACCCCGGCCGACACAGATGTTTTTCCGGAAAATACTAACATTGCTCCGGAAAAACGAGTCAAACATAAACCAGAGTACTATGGTTACACGAGCATGTGTATAGAAGACGTGTCGAGTGAACAGATTTCTCTCACTGGGGCTATAACTGGACCTAAAAAGGTGAAATGGAAAACAATTCATTTGGGAGCTAATGGATAGGACTAATGATGTCACAGTGATGTGTGCTTAAAGATATATAAAAGTAACGGTGAAGTGTGTTTATATTTAAGATATTCTACCCTTAGACTATTATTTGCTAAGTGTAAAAAGAATGTTTATTGAATTTAGGTCAAATTAAACAATGTCTAGGAATGAGGGTAAATGCTCAAAAAGATTGTATTACTGTTGACCAAGAACATTTTGTAAACAATATTTTAAATAAGTTCAATATGTCAGATTGTCATACTTCAGAAACCCCTACGGAAGTTAATTTAAAGTTGGAAAAAGATTTAAATAATAATGATGATATTTTAAAATATCCATACCAACAGCTGATAGGAAGCCTTATGTACCTATCTGTATTGACAAGACCAGATATTGCTTATAGTGTAAGTTATTTAAGTCAGTATAATAACTGTTATAATGAAACTCATTGGAAAAAATTAAAAAGATTGTTAAAATACCTACAGAAAACTAAAAGCTATGGTTTAATTTATAAGAAAAATGATTACCCTTTACATGGTTTCGTGGACGCGGATTGGGCGTCATGTACTTTAGATAGAAAGTCATATACTGGTTTCTGCTTCATAATGTCAGGATGTGTCATTTCTTTTGAATCCAGAAAACAAAGAACAATTGCTTTGTCAAGTACAGAAGCTGAGTACATGGCTTTATCCGAGGCCTGCAAAGAGGCTATTTACTTAAAGAGTTTATTGTCAGATATGATTTCTATCAATAAAAATACACCTGTATGTTTGTATAGTGATAGTCAAAGTTCTATTAAATTGGCTGTTAATCCACTGTTTCATAAACGTACCAAACATATTGATGTACGACATAATTTTGTTAGAGAATGTGTATTTGATAATAAAGTGAAACTTGATTATGTTTCAACCTCCAATATGCCAGCTGATTTATTGACGAAAAGTCTGTGTATAAAAAATAAACATTATAAATTTTTAAGTTCAATGGGCATATCGGAAGTTTAAATCTTATTGTTTTTTTGTTAATATGAAATTTGGATTATTTTGTTACGAGAGGGTGTTAGATTATAACAAAATAATGTTAAACCTAACGCCATCTAGGATCTGTTATGTGTAGCTCAGTGTACCTACATGTATTACTTTGTGAGAATAAATTCTTCTGTTCAAGTCAAATTACCGTGTTTCATTAGCCAATGAGTTTACCGCTCAATTTTTTCGCGCAGCTCTTCGGAATTTGCAGGTCGAGACGCGTAATTTGATATCCCTCTTGGATACTCTAAGGTTCTATGAATTCAATATTTTTAGAAAAATAGTTCCTACTTTCAGTACCTACCCATCAAACTATTCTGATGTAAAATGTCCGAACAGGTACCAATAACGATAAGTAATTTAAATTTATTTGAAAATTTTTAAATCTGGTAGAAAATGGATTTTGAAATTTAAAATCTTTTGGATTTTGTAATTTTAATTTTTTGAATTTTATAATCTTTTGAGTTTTGATATTTAAGTTTAAAAGTGGTGTTTAAAACGATGTTTGAATGTGGATGAAGCGAGAAATCTGACACTGATAAAAATTACGTATTATTGAAAAAGAAAAATAAATCTATTCAACCTTCATTTTTATTTAATTAAATGCATATAAATTCACCTTTCCTTTCTCTGTCAGTCTTAAATGATGACCTAGAATACCCTTGGAGGGTGAAAGCCAGAAACAATTGAAAAAAAACATGTTCTTAATATATTTTCCCTTGCTAAGTTCTGCACTCCTGGCATTTATCCTTTTTTTACATGAACTCCACACAGGAGACCCTGAGGAAAATAATTTCCCTCAGGGCCACGTCATCTTTGGAGATGCTGGGTGGAGGGTTTTTTTAAGGAAAAGAAGGGGAGGAGAGTTCTGGGAAGGAAAGGGGTTTAAGGGGTGGGTAGGAATTTGGGGTTCAGTGTGTCCTGGTTATCCGCCTCCAAGACCTAGACAAACCTCACCCCATGAACCCGGGCACCCCTACATAATCACCAAACGTAGCGAACCACTTGGGGTGACCTATGGCAGAGCTGTTGGTTATCCAATAATGGTTCCCGGGGCGGTGGTACCCATTCCCGCCTCCCAAATTATAATTTAGTGTTCTAATACAGTAATCGAATAGATTGGTACCTAGTAAGGGTTAAAAAAGCATCAACCTTCGCACGAAAAACAGGGTCTTAGAATTGTGTGCATTGGTGCACATAATGATTGATGCAAAACGTCACTGAGAAACAGCTTTTATCAATCGTATAGATCACACTTTTAGTGATTTTCAAATCAACGGATCTACTCAGGTTCACGTGTTGTTGAGATGTTGGTCATCCAAAGAATGGTTTCAGGGCGGCGGTACCAATGCCCGCCTCTACGTTGAATGATTATCATTTATCATAAAGATGCAAAATACAAAACAGCGCTATGTAAATGTAATATTTTTGAAAAAAATGATCCCATTCAACTTCTAGTAATTTCATCACATATTTACAAAAAAACATATGCAATATCATCAGAAGATTCTGAGTCGTTATGTGCAGTAGCCTACTCAGATTCTGAGTAGGTACCTACACATCTGTAAAAAAAAGTAATTAAAAATTTGTGAAATCCAGTATATCCGAATGTAAATGAAACATTAGCTACGCTTTTTTCCGATGCATAAAACAAAAACTTTATCATTTCATTTGGACAGAAAATAAGATAAAAGTTTTCTCATACCTAGTACCTACTAACACACACAATATATCCGTTTTCCTAGTTACCTAGGTATTTTTCCAAAAAAAAAAAAAATTGCATCAACCAATACACATGTAATTTAATTTCAGTTAAATGTATAGAATAAATAGTTCCAATACATGTAGGTACTGAGGCAGTTTTGCAAAATTCCATCTTTGATTACTTCCTTTTATTTTATATCATAATTTTAAAGTAAATAAGTTCCTACTCATAGTGAATATCGTCATTTAAATTAAACAGCATTTACGTCTCTATGCGGCCACTCTGATTGGCCACCGGAATAGATCTCCAATCTCTCTCCTGATTGGCTGAAAGCTAAAAAAGATAGGGTCCGCCAATATTTCCTTACTCATTTTTAACAAACACAATTTGATGAACAAAAAAATTTTTTTTCTTAAATCGACCCTTCGATTTTATTTTTTGAAAATGTCATCTATCAAGTGTCCACCTTTCAAATTTACCAACGCCAATACTCTTTTCGTAATAAATAATTATTCATAACGAAAAATGTATTGAAATTTTTATTTTTAAAAAATTATACGCTGCGCAAATTTTAGTCGCAACGGCCCGACTCCATTTTCTAAAAAAAAAAGGTAAGAAAACATTATTAATACTATTAAAAAATTAATCAATATATTTCCAACGGTATTTTTTTTACCACCCTGCACTTACATTCGTAAACTGGCATGCAAAGATTATCGGCATTATTTTAGTAAGAACGCATTAAGTACCTACCTACCCTGTAATAAATAACATTCTAATTAACTGGCCACAGATATTTTAACATCTTAAGCGGCTTTTTGGCGCCTCTATTTTCTTGATATTTTGCAAAATGTCACTATTTCAACGGGATATCCTAAAACATTTCATATTAAATGCATATATAAAAACCTAGACTGAGAATACTCCTCATCAAGACCTATGTATGGAGTATCTTGATGTACGGCTGCGAAACATGGTGCTTATCCGAAAGAGATAAACGGAGACTAGAGGCTTTTGAGATGTGGTCCTATAGAAGAATACTAGGAATTTCCTGGAGAGACCACATCACAAATGAGGAGGTTCTCCAAAGAATCGAAGGAGGAAGGCACCTGCTCAGGACCTTGTCCGAAAGGCGAGCAAGATGGATCGGCCATGCAATAAGACAAGAAGGCCTATTGCATGCCATAATGGAGGGTATGACCGAGGGGACAAACGCTAGGGGACGCCCACGCCGAGAGTACCTGGAGGACCTGCTGGTGGACGTGCGCTGCTTATCATAAGCAGAATTCAAAAGAGCCGCACAAGACAGGGAAGAGTGGAAGAAACGAATAGATGAAATTGCTGCAAACCAATCCCAGGATTGAAACCAGAGAGAGATAAAAACCAAAGAATAATTTTCCCGCACGTCTGGTCATTGATTGTTTTTAAAAACATAAGAGCCGGGCCGGGCCTTTCGACCACATTTGGACAATGTTCGCTGCTTCATTTTTACATGTCATTCGCAATTTTCGCCTAACTGAGCTTCTTAGGAAAATCGAGCTCGGTGTTAATTGTTATTTTTTGTGATTTGAAAGGAATGTAATTACCTACTCGACCACCGATTTGTACTGGCCGCATAATTATACATTGTCGAAGTGACTATGTCTGAAATGTCAAAATAATGTTGAATTTTAATGCAATTATTACGTATCAAAAAAAAACCTGACCATCTTGAGTGATTTCTTTTAATATTTAAATGAAAGAATACCTAGTACAAAAATTATATAGGTGTAGGTACCTACCTACGCGTTTTCTCAATAAATACTTAGCGAATTTGAAATAATTTGATGGAACGGTAGGTACCTACCGCGTTATAAATTGTGTTATTTTCAGATGGCCAGCAATTTTCACACTATTGAAGAATTTAGGAATACGTTTTTGACATGAATTTTTCAGAAAATTGTCCGATTTCGTCAGCGTCTCCTGACATATTTTATATGAGAATCGTATGTAATTTTGGTATTAAAAGTTGCGGAATTCTCTACTGTATAATACTTTTTAGAAACATCCAAGCGGGGATCGGTTTTGGGGGCGCAATGCCGCGTACCGTAAAACCACTACCGAAAACTCTTAACGGCCCTCGGTATTAAAATGTTTCCAGCTAGAATTCGAATATCGAACTCGTAGCTCGTGCAGCTGGCCAGTGCGTTCCATTCAAAACCAAGACACTCGCAGAACAAAACAAATTATTATTAATTCAAGATATAATGATTACGAAAATTATGTTAAAATATATTTTACAATGTGATGTAATATAGCGATAGCTTGATTCATGGAGGAGGTTCTCAAAACATTTAATATAACTTTTTATTTGGAATTTTTTTGATACTTACACAGATGAAAAAGGTACACATAGTAAAAGGTACATATAGTAATACGTAAATAAAAAGTGACAAAAGGCTTGGCCTTTGTTCCAGCCTGGTTTCGCAGTGCGGCGGGGCACTGTTAATACTAAATTGTCTAGTTTGATTTGAGGTTACGGGTTCAAAAGCCGGCGAGGACAAAATAAATTTAATTTACATGAGTATATCATATTGTAGAATTAAAATAAAATGTATATATGTACATATAATTAACTCTCTGTTTCTTAATATTAAAAAATGTCAGGTCATTCGTTTTTGTAAAATACGAAATCATATAATTTATGTATATTCGCTAAATAACGTAAAATTGACAGTTGTCACTCAAATCAGGGACTTGGGTGTTATATTTGATGAACAGTTAACATTCAATCCGCATGTAAATGAAATCACAAATAAAGCCTTAAAAATGCTTGGTTTTATATGTAGAACCGCATGCGACTTCAAGTCATTAGAATGTTTGAAAACACTGTACACATCTTTAGTAAGAAGTCAAGTAGAGTATAATTCGCCTATTTGGTCCCCCTTTTATAAAATACATTCCAACAATATTGAAAGGGTACAACACAAATTTCTACGATTTATTAACTTTAAACTAAATATTCCAATCCAAAATATAAATTATATCCAGCTGATGCACCAACTAAATTTGATTACGCTGTCAGATAGGCGAATTATCTCCGACCTTGTTCTACTAAATAAAATTATTAATTATAGAATCGACAGCCCTGAAATTCTGGCCACAATAAAATTATTTGTACCTTCCAAAAATACGAGACAAAATTCCACGTTTTTCTGTGACAATTTCAAAACAAATTATCAAGCGCACATATCCCTAAATCGAATACAAAATTTTGGTAATAAATTTGGTAATGTCGTTGATATATTTAGAGATTCCGTAGCAGTGCTTAAACGAAATCTACACAAACACTTTGCTGAAATGTATGACTTCACCATTCCATAGTGAAAAACCCTTTTTAGCTTCTATTTATTTCACTCTTTTCTTTTAGACTTTTAAACTTTAATATATATATGTAACTTTACAAATTAATATTGTAATTTAATTTATATTTCGATTATGCTTAAGTCCCTACTAATGCTGATTAATTTCAATCCCGTTATTTTTGTTTGTAAGTACAAAAAAAAAAACTGTTCTCCATAATGGTATTCTATATTATTTGTAAAACATTTATGTAGGTACTACACATATAATAATTATTTTATTCATATATGTACTTAAACTTTTATATGCCATATAGTTAATGTAATAATACTAATAACAATGTATGTAAAAGCCCAATGGGCGTTTAAATAAATAAATAAATAAATAAATATAATGAATCTGTACGTCGTTCCAAAGTCGAAGATACATTCAGTATCGCCCTGGTGAGAGACTATAATTCAGAATTGAAAGTTGCTTGAGAACGGCGTAGTTATGTTTAGTGACTAGATCTGAATAACCAGTAACTTTCCAACCCTCCTCTTCCCTATCTCTAAAAATGTGGACTACATACATTAGGAATATAAATGAAATTTCTTCTGAAGACACTTCAATGAAATAAAATGTTATTGATTTCTTCGAAACAATTCCTTCTTACATGTTTTGGTTTTAGCTAAAACCAATTTTACTTTACTTCTTTTCGCTATTATGCACTTTTCTAAATACTCAGGATTTCTAATAGGCATGCAGCGAATATGTCGAGGATCAATTAATTCGGGTAGCATGCAAAAATTGTAAAAGCGTTTCAGCTGTTCAACCATATTAGTCTGCCAAAATTCGTCAGCCCGTAAATTTTTTTCGATTTTTATTCCGAGTTCAGTCTATACAACAAACATACAAATATCTTTTTTTGTTAAATGTAATTAGCCCTGAACCTAGTAAAACTAATCGTGAGATGTATTTACCAGCATTTCTCCATTTTTGTTTAGTTTCCAAAGGGTAATTTTTTTGGATTTTACTGCTTCATGTATGAGCATGCTGCGTGCTGCAAAAGGACATTTAATTTCAATCACAGTGTCTTCAGAAGAAATTCCATCTAGGGTCGCACCCATATACGGATACTCTTCATCTATGAAAAGTCCACACTTTTCTATGGTAATGCGTTTTAGTTTTGCAAGCTCCTTCAGGACATCGTATTCATGTTTTTGTCCGTGTCGAATCGAAGGAATATTTGGTAACGATTGCTGGTACAGTATATTTTTGACTAATAGAGCGCAACTGATATTTCGCCCCCCGTTTGCACACTTTTCCAAACCCCGATACCGTAATCATATTGCGGCACATCTCGATCCACATTCCACTAGATGCTTGAAGTACTGTCGCCCTTTCAATTGCTTGCCTATCATTGGCTATGGTAAAAAGCCTTTCTAAAAAATCATCTTTATCTGCCTCATACGATGCTTGGTCCCTATCAAGTTTTTCTGCATTGGGACCATAATGCTGATCTTTTGCTGGAACGAGCTGCAGGGTTTTTCTTTTCTTTTTACTTAATTTGGAAGGCGGGAATGGGTACCGCCGCCCCGGGAACCTTTATTGGATAACCAACACCTCTGCCATAGGTCACCCCAAGTGGTTCGCTACTTTTGGTGATTTAGCAGGGGTGCCCGGGTTCATGGGGTTAGGTTTGTCTAGGTCCTGGACAGGATGACCAGGACACACTGAACCTCAGATTCCTACCCACCCCTTAAACCTTTTTCCTTCCCAGAACTCTCCTCTCCTTCCTTTCCTTAAAAAAACCCACCACACAGCATCCCAAAAGATGACATAGGCCCCGAGGGAAATTATTTTCCTCAGGGCCTCCTGTGTGGAGCTCATGTAAAAAAAAAACTTAAAACTTGTTGATTATTTTTCTCCAATCTTTTTAATTCTAATTGCTTTATGAGTTTTCCGGGATTATTACCGGTTGCAAATTTAAGCAAAGAATAGTGTGGACGATCCACACTTTTATATTTTAAAAATATCAAATTGTTTATTACTTAGAGACCCGAAAAAATGTTAACAATAAATTAATTCTTAATAATACTAGTTCACACTACGCAGCTTCAACGGAAACTCACAGATGAGAAAGGCGGCACGCTATTATAGTCCCTACGCGCAACGCATAGAGTGTAATATTGTTGAAACGTCGCATGGAAGTATTATAATTACGCGGAATTTCGAACTTTGAAAAAAGATTGACACGACGGACCGTATGAAGCATGCGTTCACGGCCACCTCTTAGAGCCGAATGAGTAGGAGAATTCTTAGATGTTCATTATATAGTATTTAAAGAAAATAAATAGTTAATAAAAACATATATCTTGACAGAAAAATGTATTTATGATAGCTTAGCGTGGCTACATTATCGATATTTTGACGATTAATAACTTAGATTGTCGTTTGAATCTGAGAATTCATGATACTCCATACAACGATTGAGATCGCTAGTAAGGAAGGCCCTTAAAAGTCTGCCAGAGTTCGAAATTTCCCTAGATTTTGTCCTGATTTCCCTTATCCCTAAAAAATATTTTTCTCCCCTAGATCTAGGGAAATTTCCCTCGACATAACATCACTGATTCAAAATGACAACTTAAAAAGTAAAAAAAACTATCGGTGGGTGAAGACCACCATAGATACGGTGCGTTTCTGGGAGTCTTTAAAAATTAAAACTTTGACAATTATTTTAACTATTAAAACTAACTATAAAAATAAAAATGCAGTTATTGAAGTTTGAAGGTATTTATTCATTAACCTTCGGCATGCCAAGATGCAAAACAAAACGTTGGGTACCATGAGGGGTGACGCTACAACCCCAGGGATTTTATTATTTAAATGCCACTTTTCCCATTAATTCATTAGTTTGATGGAAAATTACTCTTTTGGCCTACATGTTTAATGTATTTCCGTTAAAAAAATATCATTATACAGTTAATTTCATAATATAAAACCTATTCAGTTAATTTCATACAAAATCATTAATTAACAAATGCTCCGGCCACGACGGCTTTGACTAGCTTCCTAGTCGGTACTTTGGTACCTGCTGGCAGGTCAGTGTGACCGGCGGCCGATGAAGCGAATTGTAACCGGGTGGTTCCAAAATAACAAAAATAAAACTAAAAACAAACACCGATTTTTTTTAACAAAAAGGCTCTCGGATGGTAGTTTTATTTTTCCCCTCATTTTGAACGCCAGGATTCGTATTCGTATTTCGTATTTTTGCCAGTGGTGATGGCACTGAACTCCACTTCATGCCCGATTTCGAGGTCATGAAAACTTCACTAGCCGCAAATGTTGTTGTGTTTTTATCTTCTCCGATGTCTTCATCAGATTCTGACTCCTCCCGGACCTCAACGTGGTCCTCCACGTCAGAAAAATCCTCTTGATAAATTGCTTCAAAATCCGTATCATTATCATTATCCCTTTCACTAATGTCACTGTCATCTTCGAGAAATTTTAATAATTCTTCAACAGTTAGACCCCTTCTTGTCATTATGGACACAGTTATTGAAAGGCAATATCACAAGAATGGAACGATATACTAAGAAAACCGCACTTCAAACTTTTTAATATTCAAATTATTTTTTTACCGTCCGCTGTAGTGTTTCGACACGCACTGTAGCTAAACCCCAATAAACACAGCTGGTTGGGTCAGCCAGACCGGCGACGCCCTAGGTGGCCTAGGTAAAGGACCCTATGTCGTTACACCCTTATGCAGTTTTCGATGTAGTGCGTGGGAACGAGATGCCATAAATTGCTGAGGTGCGAGTAGAACAGGGAACCATATCCATAAGCGAACTAATGCGGAAGAGAGATGGAGCATTTCTCATAGTTTATTTTGTCGTAGATGTGGTTCCAGCGAGCAAGAAATATCATACAAGGCAAGGAATGATACCTACACAGTAACAAAATATTTTTTTACGCTTTAATCTAGGACAATTTTATATTTTTTTTAATGACCGAATATGTGTTTATCGGTTTTGCAGGAATACAAAAAATATCGAAATCGTAAGGTCTCTATTAAAAATTCTACATGGAGAATAGTAAATTTAGAAATTATGGGAACCCCTGTCAGCAACGGGAGGGTTAAAAAAAAAAAAAAAAAATTGGACTGGAGTTCTCTATTCTTAAAATTTTTCTTGTCAATTTTCAGTTCAAGAAAGTTCTGTAATTATTTCAGTTTTGTGAAGCAACTGGCCTTTAATGATAAAAAAAAAAAAAAAAACAGAACTTGAATACAACCAACACAGAACGTGAAAATTAACTTAAAAAAAAAAGTTTAATTATTCAGTATCATCGAAACAACCTTACCTTAGTATTGCATTAAAACCTAATTCGGTCGCGGCGAAAGGCCGCTTGACGAACTCCCTTTGGCGGCGGAACTGACTCCAGATCTCGGCTTCGGTGATGGCTTTCCGGATCATGCACGAGGAAATGCTGCCTGTGCCTTGCAGCTACTAGACGGACATTTTATTAGTTAGCTAGCGATAGAATTCATAGTAAAAAGAGGTCGGTTCCATGGGGGTAAGTGAAATGCAATATTTAAAACCTTTGTCGAGTGAGGCCTCGACCCATGTTTGCCATTTGATTTAAAATTATATGTTTGATCTCACAATTCCGCCTTTAAATTATGTACCTTGCAATACCATCCCTTTGGAGAACGACAAATATCGCTGGTTTACGATCCACCCCTGAGCATATTTGGGATCCACAGATATTCTTGACGGGATCCATAACCCGTCCAGAATTGGCGCTTCCTTTGGGATAAAATCTGTGAGTACCTGGTCAGCATTACAATACTAAAGTTGTTTACGATAGGTATACTTGGTTTTGCCACTTGGCGAGAAAAACCCACGTAGCATACTACCGAAATAATTAGGTACCTACCCCGAATGAATAACATTTTAATTTGAACTGGCCAGTAAAATAAACATTTCCTATGGAATCTCTCAGCACGTGTTTTGGTGATTTTTTTTCGGAAAATGTTGAGTTTTGTCAGCATCTCCTGAACTTTTTCATATGGGATGGGCATGTAATTTTGGTATTAAAAGTTGCGGAATTCTCTACTGTATTAGATTTTTGAAAAACATCCAAGCTGAGATCGGTTTCCGGGCTGCTATGCCGCATACCGTAAAACCACTACCGAAAACTCTCAAAAGTCTATGTTATTTAGGCTAAAAGTTTGACACTCGAGACCCTGACCTGCCTCAATATTATCTGACTCGCCGTCGAGCCAAAATAGAACTTGAGACGTTCCAAACTCGAGGAAGCGACCGTCTATTATCGCCTGCGGGGCCGAGGCGGGGCTGGAAAAGTAAAAGGGATTAAGCATTTTTGCATTTTCAAACGAAAATACGCCGTAAGGAAGTACGCGATGCAGGGGAGAAGAGTCCGTTATCGTGTCATGAAAACTGGAATGAAGATTTGTATGGACTTTTTGACACGTTTGATTCCAAAATGGATTTTCGTCTTTCGACTGGCGAACCTGTCGGCGGAAAACATAACTCCGGCCAATTTCTTCGTCGGATAGTGAGAGATTACAGTTTCCGTCGCCAGGGTCGCACTTCAATTTTGTATCAGTCGTTTTGTATGAAACCGGTGTCAGAAATGACTGAAAAAAAAGGTGAGTTTTCAAAACTGAACATTAATATATACTAGCTGGGCCCGTTGCAAAAGCAACTAACGGGTTAAAACACTATGCGATTTGACGTGTGAACGTTGATGAAGCGAGGAGGAGTGTGTGTTAAATTAAATATATGAAGAAACCTGAGGTTACAGTGACTTTGCAACGCATGCCGGGTACCCATTGTATATAATGTTATGTAGTGCAGCGCTTGGTTTAAAATGTAATTTCCCAGGAATTGGAATGGAACCATTACAGTTAAGTTGACCCCGAGGTTATAGTGGCCTTGCAACGCATGCCGAGTAACCGTTGTATATCATTATATATATTGCAGGCACTTGGTTTAAAATGTTATTTCCCGGGAATTGGGATGGAACAATACAGTTAAGTTGACCCCGAGGTAACAGTGACCTTGCAACGCATGCCGGGTACCCGTTGTATATAATGTTATATATTGCAGGCGCTTGCATTAAAATGTTATTTCCCGGGAATTAGGATGGAACCATTACAGTTAAGTTGACCCCGAGGTTACAGTGGCCTTGCAACGCATGCCGGGTACCCATTGTATATAATGTTATATAGTACAGGCGCTTGCATTATAATGTAGTTTTCCGGGATTCGGGATGGAACCATTACGGTTTAATTGACCCCGAGGTTAAAGTGGCTTTGCAACGCATGCCGGGTACCCGCTGTATATAATTTATTTGTTTACGGACAAAAAGTCCATTAACAATATAAAACACGTCACTAACTTATATCTCCCTCTTATCCTTTCCCTCCTTATCCCCTTCCCCATCCTTCTTTTATATCCATATCTTCCATATTTTCCAGGGCCTCCTGTGTGGAGATCATGTTAAAAACAAAATTCTTCTTCTCCTTCCTTTCCCTTTAAAAACCCTTCGCACAGCATCCTCAAAGATGACATAGGCCCATAGGATTCAGAACGGGCATTTCCTCGCGTAATTTCGTGATGCCTGAGCTCATTTTTGTATTCAAAAACTGTATGTATTTGTCTAGGTCTTGGTGGCGGATACGTTTGCCCAACCACTGCGTGGCTGACTGGATCAGAGGAGACTGATTGAGGGAGAATTTTGACCACTCCAGCCTGATTCTCCCAACCCTTCGCCTTGCACAGCAGTGTGAGGAATAGATTCATCGTCCGTTACTCCTGGCCACACTGACCCCCAGATTCCTACCCACCCCTCATACCCTTTTCCTTCCCAGAACTCTCATCTCCTTCCTTTCCTAAAAAAAATCCTCCACACAGCATCCCAAAAGATGACATAGGCCCTGGGTGGAGCTCCTGGGTGTGGGAGATGCTGGGTGGAGGTTTTTTTAAGGCAAAGAAGGAGAGGAGAGTTCTGGGAAGGAAAAGGGTTTAGGGGTGGGTAGGAATCTGGGGTTCAGTGGGTCCTGATCATCCGCCTCCAAGACCTAGATAAACCTCACCCCATGAACCCGGGCACCCCTACTATATCACCAAACGTAGCGAACGACTTGGGGTGACCTGCGGTAGTGGTGTTGGTTATCCAATAAAAGTTCCCGGGGAGGCGCGGCGGTACCCATGCCCGCCTCCCAATTTATAATTTAGTGGTCTGATACAGACATCAAATCGATTGGTACATTTGTCACATTTTTTTAGAAACAATAACTAAGGTTTATTACATTAAAAAAAATAATTTTTGATTTCATAGTGCGCAGGTAGGTACTTAATAGACTTATAGTATTTTTTTCCAAAACGGCGCTACAAAAATGAATTTTTTCTGAATTTTTTAGAAACAAAAATTTTGTTATATTCGAGTATAAAAAAAACAGAAAAAATTTTCTTTCATAGCGTACTCTACTCCCCCCCCCCCCCCCCTTCCTCCATCCCGCAAACCCCACTCCCGAGTTCCCCTCCCCCTTCCCAGGTTACCCCCCTCCCCCCTCCCTGGTTTTCCCGCGCTTCCTTAATTCATTGCCGGTACATTTAGTTTTCAAACAGCTTGCGTGCCACCTATTGAAATATTTTTATGTAATTTTTTATCTGAAAGGGCGTAAGCGACTTTTTTTTTTTAAGCGACAGTGCGCCGTGAGGTCTTGCGGATCGCGGGGGAGAAGGGTCGATTATCGCATCATCAAAACGCGATTTTTTTTACGATTTTTTGTATGAGATCGCTGTCCATGCCCCCTGTCCGGCCAAATCGATCTCTGCGGTCGGTGAAACTGGATAGGCAGAGTGGTCGATTTTCGCCTGTCTCTAAAAGGCAACGTTTCCATAGTGAGTTTTCGAAAAACAAATGCCAACTGTGTATTAATATATATATACTAGGTTTTGCCCGTTGCAGCGGCAACTAACGGGTTAAAACACTGTGCGATTTGACGTGTGAACGTGGATGAAGCGAGGAGGAGTGTGTGTTAAATTAAATATATGAAGAAACCTGAGGTTACAGTGACCTTGCAACGCATGCCGGGTACCCGTTGTATATAATGTTATAATATAGTGCAGTCGTTTGCAAGGCGCTTGCATTATAAGGTAGTTTCCCGGAACTTGGAACGGAACCATTACATCGCTGATGAAGCGAGCGCATACAAAGGGAACAGGTAGTCGGCTTCTCCCCCAAAGTTTCGTTGCAATTGGATGAACGGTTTAGCAATTCATAATTTCATGACGCCATAGCTCACTATTTTACATAGAAACCATCGCCGGCATACGCACATCAAATCCCCAAAGTTTTATCGCAATCGGATGAACGGTTTAGCAATGCATAATTTCATGACGCCATAGTTCATTATTTTACATAGAAACCATCGCCGGTATACGCACATCAAATCCTCAAAGTTTCATCGCAATCGGATGAACGTTTTAGCAATGCATAATTTCATGACGCCATAGCTCAATATTTTACATAGAAACCATCGCCGGCATGCGCACATCAAATACCCAAAGTTTCATCGCAATCGGATGAACGGTTTAGCAATGTATAATTTCATGATGCCAGAGCTCACTATGTATATAAAAATCATCGCGAGCATGCATACATCAAACCCCCAAAGTTTCGTCGCAAGCGGATGAACGGTTTAGCAATTCATAATTTCATGACGCCATAGCTCACTATTTTACATAGAAACCATCGCCGGCATACACACATCAAATCCCCAAAGTTTCATAGCAATCGGATGAACGGTTTAGCAATGCATAATTTCATGATGGCAGAGCTCACTATTGTATACAAAAACCATCGCGGGCATGCATACATCAAATCCCCAAAGTTTCATCGCAATCGGATAAACGGTTTAGCAAGGCATAATTTCATGAAGCCAGAGCTCACCATTTTATACAGAAATAATCGAAGGGATGCGCGCATCAAGTCCCCTAAGTTTCCTCGCAATCGGATGAACGGTTTAGCAATGCATAAATTCATGATGCCAGAGCTCACTATTGTAGTTGTATTGTAAGTACTAAGTAGGTACTTTGTTGAAATATTTCACCAAAACGACGCCATTATGTTGTTGAGCATAAAATAATTTTATAAAAACTTTTTTTCAGCACAAATAATTTTATTCAATATCATGTTTTGATTTTTAAAGAAAAAAAGCCCCTGCAAGTAAGTACCTACCTAGAACAGCGTAATATATATATTTTTTGTTATTTCACAATATCCAAATGAATAACATTTAAAAATAATAAGGCTGCGTTGTTTAACCCCTCCGCAACGTAAGCAGATATATGCGTTAAAAATATGACAGCAGTCAAGTACAATAAGCGTGTTTACACGTCAGCGCGTATGTCTCCATAGAAACCGTTATAATTCCGTTATTGTTTTAGTTACATCCGTAAAATAAAAAGTGAAATGTCGATAGTGAATCATGCTGCACATCTTTATTCAAGATGTCCATAGAAATACATAAAAAGAACATTCTGTCAGACGCGCAGTCTGACACATAATTTATCCCGCCAAATTTCCTACGGGCGCCCGACATTGTTAATTTCTATTAAATATTTTTATATGAAATGATAAAAAAGTTAGGTGACAAAAGTGTTTATTACACATTTATACAATAGAATAAGTATTGTTGTTTACATAATCTGTGATTTTAGTACCGTTTTCACATAAAAACATCACGTGAGTCATTTTTACATTTTTTTAATGTTTACATTCTAAATTTTAATATTTACAAATGTTAATATTTATTTGTAATATAATAATTCGAAAGCTTATTTTGTAACCTGTCTAAAACAGTTTTTACTATTCGGCTACGTTCAGAAATGTTTCATTTATAGAGCTTTAATTGTGAAGCGGTAATAATACAAAGTTTTCGTAAAATGTCATTTCGTTTAAGACACCAAAAGCTAATATTCTCGAACATTTGGAGGGGTTAAGAAAAAAATTGACAATAAGGAACTCCAGTGAAAAATATTATGGCGTTAAAAAAATATGTTCATATAGACCAAGAAATGGGGTAAAGTTCGGTTTATGGGCGAAATTCCTAAAAAATAACTCTAGTTATTTTTATACTAACTTTGGGCCGGGGAATCCGAATCTGAAAGAATTATGTTGGGGCAAGATTCTGATTCTGAATATATAAGTTTTATTTCATAATATTAAACGCAGAGTTTTTTAAAAATTATTAAAAAGTGCATTTTTAAACCTCTCCTCAAAATACAGCGTCAAGTTGGCATTACTGAAATGGTTAACGATGACGTCACTGTTAACCTGTCACCTGGTAGGTAATAGTGTCCGTGTTGAATGTTGTATTGACATTTGAAAATTGACACGTATGCAATTCAACATTTCGTGTTTTTGGTTTATTTTCATACTGTTTATAGAGATTTAGATAAATAATAGTTATTGTGTTTATTGAAACATAATTAAGGCCCTCAACAATTTACGAAAAGGGCTATATTTGCGGACAATCTGCAATAAATTTTGCCTATTTGAGGTTAAAGTCGTGTCATATTTGACATTGTATTTTCAAATTGTTTTTAGTATAGGGCTTTTTATGCAAGTTACTACACAATCGTCATGATCAGTGTATTATAAATACCAGTGTTTCTGTATGTGTTATACATAAAACAATGTACACAATCACGCCTGAACACAAAATTGAAGAACGATGTCACTTGTATTTGCAATGAAAAAGATGATTTATTATTTTTATATTGCACTTTGTGAAAATACAATAACAGTAGCGGTGAAATGTGGACATTTTACCAATGTTTTTCTATATTAAAAGCAGTTAATCTTAAATAAAAAACGCTTCAATTTCTCACACAAAAGTCATTGAGTCATCCTATATTCATTTTATTCCGCCATTTTCTTAAATTCAAAATCAGGGATGCTCTGCCCAAAAAAATTATTTCCCTAGATTTCGAAGTGAAATTTCCCCAGAATTTCACATTTACGCAATTACCTAAGTAGCCACCTGATTGTGTAACACTAATCCTGTTATATGTTAATTAATTGGAAAGATATCGGAACTTGGTAAATATACTTATAATACTGTGCTTTTCCAAATAAAACACTTTTTGCTATGTGAAGTAATAATTTAAAAGTACGAATACACTCACCACTTAATTAGAAACTGAATTCCAAATAAAAAAAACGCTTTGCAAAATAAAAATCAACCGCAATCACCGAAAAAATAGAATTTAAAACATAAATAAATTTTTTTTTCAGAGGTCCCATTTATCTTTTTAGATACATATAATATCATTTTGAGTTGTCAGTGTTAAAAATAACATTGGTACTTACCATGGTAAGTACAACAATAATTAAGATTCATGGGAATTCCAAAAAGTGTCCGAAAACTCGTAGTACAAGCGGGAAACTGGGGAATCCTCATCACATTTGGAGTCGATTTTGTGGTATAATTTTTTTTGATTTGAGCTTTCGTTTTCGAGTAAATCGAGTCAGAAGTTGATTTTTTTTTTGGTCAAATTCTTATAAATTATTACTGACGTTCATAGTACCTAACTAATAAAAACTAATTAAAAGAAAACAAACAAAGAAATCCGGATTTAAAGCATTATTTTGAAATTATCCATAATTTTACTCCGTGTAGTACGGTCGTTTCACGGTTAAAAACAGCTGTTCATTATTTTCGCGCTTCCAAGTCAAAGTGCAATGCGAAATTTGCTGTCCCTTTCTGCGCTCGGTTCGATCAACACAATAGAAGGGGTAAGCTACTAAGCCGAATGGCTTGGCCTTGAACTGTGAACTTGCGAACCAAATTCTGTACCCGAAGCATACGGAAGCAAGTCCAAAAAGGTAAATGTTCAGGAGATGTTGTATGATAGATAACAAAAAAACTAATTATTAAATCAATTAGTTTTGTTTTAAAAAGGAGCAAATGAAACGAAATTTTTATAGTAAAGCCTTTAAAAATAATTGTTTAAAAAAAAACGCTGACTAGAGTCAACTTTTCAATTTGGGAGGCGGGAATGGGTACCGCCGCCCCGGGAACCTTTATTGGATAACCAACACCTCTGCCATAGTTCACCCCAAGTGGTTCGCTACGTTTGGTGATTTAGCAGGGGTGCCGGGTTCATGGGGTGAGGTTTGTCTAGGTCTTGCAGGCGGATGACCAGAACATGCTGAACCCTAGATTCCTACCCACCCCTTAATTTTTTTTCCTTCCCACTCTCCTCTCCTTCCCTTCCTTAAAAAAACCTTCCACACAGCATCCCCAAAGATGACATAGGCCCCGAGGGAAATTATTTTCCTCAGGGCCTCCTGTGTGGAGCTCATGTAAAAAAAAAAACAAAAACATGGACTTGAGTCCTACTGCCTCTAAATGAAGTGGACTATTTTGTTATGACATGTGGTGTATTATAAAAAGAATAAAGTCCATGGTACACCCTTCTGCTTCTAAGATAGTTGTTGCATCATGGTACTTGCATCCACATGCAATTTTGAAAATCGTATTTTTTCTTCATAATGGGACATCCATCTTTCTGCCACTGATAAACATGATAATTTACTTCAAGTCTGCATCAAAAACTCATTTCTTCAAATTTCGGACTTGGACCGTTTTATCCTCGGGAACGGAAATAAAAATGGTTGCTGTTGTAACATCCATGGCCGCCATTGGCTACAGTCGTGTTCGAACCAATTTGAACAAGGTTTTTTTTATTATTTTTTTTATAATGTAATAAAATTTATCAAAATAGAAGGCGGGTATGGGTACCGCCACCGCGGGGACCATTTATTGGATAACCAACATCTCTGCCGTAGGTGACTCCAGGTACTAATATCTACAGCCTGTATGTCGGACGAATATCTACAGCTCATATGTTGGACTAATATCTACAGAGCTAAGATCGGACGAATATCTATGACGGTCCTAGTGTTGACTAATATCTACAGAGCGTAGGTTGGACTAATATCTACAGAGGGCAGCTGAGCAAGAGGTTGTACGGAGAAGCTTAAATTACTTCAATTACGTAATTACTAATTACGTAAAGGCTTAATTGTTTAAAGTACATGAAGTTTTTGCATAATATTACGTATTTTGCTGTTTACGAGGACAATAATTTATTGAACAAACATGGAGGTCATAATACAAAGATATTTATTTATTTATTTATTTCGAAATACACGGCACCTCAACCTAAAGTAACCTAACCTAACTCACATAGAAATAGTTATGGTAACAGACTACATAATTTAGAAGCACTCGAAATAAAGAAAGCTGTTAAAACAAAAACCCAAATCCTTAATAATCAGCTAAATGTGTCCAATAGTTCGATATTAGGGGTTTTTACATACATACATAAATAAAGTTTTTTTTTAAACTGCATTATTACGTTATTCCAATATGCTATACATAATTGCAAATCCAACCTCTGCCAGTGCCGTAGATATTCGTCAACACTTTGGTTCTCATAGATATTAGTCAGCAGTTTGAGCTGTAGATATTCGTACGCACTTTGGTTCTCATAGATATTAGTTCGATTTTTTCCGTTTTTGGAATTCCTGTAGATATTACTAGACGCCTCCGCCGTAGATCACCCCAAGTAGTTCACTACGTTTGGTGACTTAGCAGGGGTCCCCGAGTTCATGAGGTGAGATTTGTCCGAGTCTTGGCGGCGTTTATTTGTCTGCTTACCAGCTGCATGGCAGGAGATTGTGAGAGAGTGGTTGAGGGAGTCCCAGCCGTACTCTCCAGCCGTACTCTCTCGGAACATGACCTTTATTTTATTTTATTTGTTATAAACATCCCTATAAATTCATTATTTATGTTATTGACCAATAAAATAATGACAAATTATACGACGTATAAAATCAATAATATCTTTCAGGAAGTGATTTTATTTGAATTTGAACTGCTAAAGGTAGGAGAGAAAATGTTGTGAACTAAAAATAAAAAAAAGAGAAATACAGAAATCAATGAACTATTAAGTTATTAGTTAACCACTCGAACGATCGCGCGTCAAAAATCTTTTTTCTCCGATTGCTCGCGGTTTTTTGGTGACGATTTTGAATATTTTCCGCTAAAAAAAATCATACCTCCGAATTTTAATATGGAAACATAAAACTGATTGTAGTGCTTTACAGCCAATGAATTCACCTATATTTTACTAATTATCCTATATTTTTAGAATTCATAGATAAATTATTAAAAAATCTTAAACTTTATAAATGCGCGAAATTTGTGTTTTTGTGATTTGAAATTGCCGCCAGTAGCAGTTAAATATCTTTATTGAATATTTTCTACGTTTTTATGTTCTCTATGGCCTGTTTGATAACCACAGATGCAAGAATATAATAGAAAAATAATTTTTTGTATGTTTATGATCACTTCAAAAGTTTGGTCAGAAAATGATGTAAAATTTGAGTGCGTGACGTGCAAAATTGAAATCACTGTATTATGCTATTTAATAAATTTACCACAAAAACTGGTATTACATTAGGAAGATACATTAACTGCCTACAATTATTTATAAGAATAGTCGCTGTGTTGGCTTTATTTTATTCATTTGATGAATTATACAGAAAGCCTATTTCACGATGTCAAAATCATGGTGATACTTTTAAAATAATTGTAAATTAGAACTGGAGATTTGTAACCATGTTTTTATATAACGTGCAAAACAAGGAAATAAGGCTTAAAATGAAATATATATCGTAGATATAAACATTGCCAATATTTCAGGGGGATACTTTGCAAGTTGATGATATCCACCAATATTTGACAAAAAATCACTTCTGACAGCTACCTTAAGGTCAATCTACATAGGGTAAATCAGAATATGTAAAATGATGATGATGATGATGATAAAATTGTATATATATCAAACCTTTGTATGAGCGTCTAATGGCAAACAATATCATAGTGATAATTTTATATCTAAAAGCAAAGGTATCGAAAAAAAATGGTAGAGGGGAAAAAAATTGATGGAACCAATAATTGATTTATTTATTTATTAAGCCCTAATATTCTTTTAAATCAATTAAATTAATATTACAGTTGTATGGCTACAATGGAAGAGCAGTAATTTGATTTAAACATTGTTTACACACTTTATCATAATAAAAATGTATTCAATTTATATAAAATCAATACATAATATCATTGTGCCTCGCTATAGAGTGAGACTCTCACACCCGTATTCAGAGTCGATCCTTTGGTTCAAGGAGCCTTCCTTTCCTCTAAGGAACGCCGTTTTGTTTTCAGAGACACATCTAAGGTCGGTGTGACGTCACTAAATAAGGTAGCTACCTTCCTTAAGATTTACAAAATTTTTGTATTCAGAGACGTCACTACGTAAGTCTCTACGACACGGCGCATGCGCATTCTTGCTTACTTTGATTTTTAGCTGTCAAAAGTCAAGGTTGGTGGTAAGGGTACCTTTAAACTTGCCAAGTCGGTGGTTTGTTCCCAATTGTTGTTGTCGTAAACATAAAACAGTGGAGATGGATGTTATGCAAATGGATAATGAGTTTCTCGATTATGTCGTTGATCCATATCATACACGTGACGACATTGGCACGGGCGCTATGGGCAGCGTACGGCGATATTTACGCGATTTTGAAATTCCCTTTACAGTGACTGCCAATTTAAGGATCGTTATCGGTTGGAGAAAACAACTGTAATGCTTGTATTAATTCCTGTATTATTTCCAAATTACTCTTTAGTAAATAATAGAGGCTTGCCCATACCTCCTGTTAATCAGGTAGCTATCGCGCTGCGATTCTACACTACTGGTAATTATCAGGTAAATATGTACGTCTTTTTACTAGATATCTATTGTAAAATTCTGTTCTACTTTTGTGAAACTAAAATATTGCACTTTGTGAAAAGCTATGATGAAACTTGTTCTTTACATTATGTCAATACTAAATGAAAACATGAATGAAAAATTAACCAGATGCCCTTAGATGTATAATATATCTAGATCATCTTGTAATTATTTCCATTAACTATCTACATATATAATATATATGATTCCAGATTGTTGCGGGAGATCTTCACAAGCTGAGTCAACCAACCTCCAGCAGAGTGGTGCAAAAGATTTCCTCCGGATTGGCGCAACGGTTAACGGAATTTATTTATTTTCCTCAACGGCCCGAGGAATACGCTGAAAATCGAAAACTCTTTTATTCAAGAGCGCAATTTCCAGAAGTCGTCGGGCGCATAGATTGTACACACATTGCCATCAAGAGCCCAAGCCAAACAATAGGGGAATCTTTTCGCAACAGGAAAGGATGGTTCTCTTTGAATGTGCAAGCTGTTTCAGGTCCACGTTTGGAATTTTTGGACATCGTTGCCAGGTGGCCTGGTTCTACCCACGATTCCAGGATATTTCAAAACAGCACGTGCCGCCTAAAATTCAAGGAGAAAAGAATTACAGGCATTCTTCTCGGGGACAGCGGATATGGCCAGACGAATTATATGTTCACATCAGTGTTAAATCCTGCCAATGAAGCGCAGGAAAAATATAATAAGGCCCAAATTTTCTCACGGAATGTAGTCGAAAGATTATTTGGTGTATGGAAGAGGAGATTTCCTTGTCCGAGGAGGAAATTAGAAAATAAATTATCTAATACTACAAACATTATAGTTGCGTGTCCCATTTTGCATAACCTGTGTATATCTTCATACGACCAGCATTTTGGGCGGTTTGAGGGTATAAATATACCTGTCAATTCGGTGGTACAGTCTGCTTCAGGCAGAACAATAAGAGATGCGTTTATCCAAAGACATTTTACGTGACATGTAAAGAACTTTGAAAGGTCACCATATATAATGAATAATGACATCATATTTTTGTAATATGTAATGAACTGTGAAAGGACACAATCTCTAACGTAATGAATAGTGAAGTCATATATTTTTGTAATGTGTAGTAATTGTGCTGTGTAATGGACTGTGAAAGGACATCATATCTAATGTAATGAATAGTGAAGTCATATTTTTGTAATATGTTATAATTGTGCTGTGTATTGAATTATGAACAGGCACAAGGATTTATCTTAAATATATACCTATGTATGTATAAATAATGTGTGTATCAAGGTAGTGTGAAACTCTGTCCATAATTAAAGAAATAACAGAATGGAAAATAAATAAAACATCTATTGGAGATTAATATTTTTTTTATTCAAGACTATTCGCCAGAGCTTTTTCTAGTTCTGCCTTTGCTTTTTTTAATTTGTAGTTCTAGAAGCTCGTTCTGCAGGCGGCTCCTTTCACCTGCTCCAGGGCAGTCTCCCTCTGTGCCCGGGCACTTGGCAGTCTCCAACCTTACTACGTGGATTTCTTCATCGTAAATAATTAAATTTCTATTTCTTCGGCAACGCACTTCGGCCTCGTCCCGAACCACCTGCCCACTAGATGGTACCAAGTCTGAAACAACACAAAATTACAAGCCAATTAGTCAATACTGTAATTTATTTTTTTTTCCATTAACTCCACACAGGAGGCTCTGAGGAAAATAACTTCCCTCAGGGCCTATGTCATCTTTGAAGATGCTGTGTGGAGGGTCTTTTTGAGGAAAGAAAGGAGTGAACACGGGTCTTGAAGAGACCCATGTTGTAGGAGGGAGGAAACACAGAGGCCGGCAAATCGTTCCACAGCCGAGCCGTTGAACTCAAGAACGAGTCATAGAAACGACCCGTTCTCATGTGACTAATGTCAACCGTGTACAAATGTTGGGCGCGTGTTTGGCGTGTTTCCCGACTATGCACCGGTGCCGAGGGGATAAATGACGCTTGTTCCTCGGAGCATCTTCCATTGTAATACCGGTAGAACAAGGACAGCATTCCCACCTGACGCCTGTGCTCTAAAGATTGCAGTCTGTCTGTTAAGATGGGAGAATCTATCAAACGGACCGCCCATTTCTGCACAGAGTCAAGGGTTTTTCAATAACAGGTTCAGGCCACTATGTGCCCGATGACTCTGAGATGTTTAGGTTTTCCAAGGAGAGGTTGTGTTTAGCATCTCTGTCACATGAGACGCTTATGGCGGAGAGCGTTAAGCTCTGCTCTCCAAAATTATATCCAATGGAAGACGCTCCGAGGAACTAGCGTCATCGATCCCCTCGGCACAGGTGCATTATCGGGAAACACGCGCCCAATGTATGTACACGAATGACATTTGTCATCAACAGCTCGGCTCTGGAACGATTTGCCGGCCTCTGTGTTTCCTCCCTCCTACAACATCAAGACTTCCTACCTCTTCAAGACCCATCTTCACTCCTTCCTTAAAAAGACCCCCCACACAGCATCTTCAACAGGGCCGCTCTTTAGGGTGGAGAACGAAAGGTTAAACTAAAGCTCTCCGAGCATTGTTTGACCCTATGAAGGGAATTGCAAGTATTCAAGTGCAAGATAAGTGCAAATAGAGATGTAAACATAGTCACCTCTTTCTTGGGAATAATACGTCTTGTCTTCGTCTTGAGCTGGGGGGTTGAACTTTCCTCCGGTGTTCTTGTTATATCTGAAAATTAATAACACTTTTTACAATATTTCTATCTCAAATATTAAGATTTAGCATGACAACTGATGAAATTATGTTCACACAACAATTTGTATTGAGTTCCTATAGAGAAATGCGAATGCTCCCATCTAAATATAAATAAATACTCCACATTCATTTAAATTTAAAATTGCAAAGAATCAATTACATTATCAAAAACTAACCAAACACCGGCACTTCCATCGACTGGTCAGCCCATTTCCGTCGACTGGTCAGCCCATGGCATGCTGAATACAACAGACGTGCTGACAGCGGTATCTGAAACTTAAACAATACTTTGAATAAGAAATAATGCCAACGTTAAATAAACAAGTAGCCAAAATATTTCGCATAACTTTTTTAAACTAACCATCATATGTATTACAAATAGAGTGATCGCTGTCGTTGCAGAAGCTCAAGTCTGTATCGGTGGCCAAATCCGGTATGCCGTCAACGGGATGGTGCTCATTGGAGACACTTGGCAACAGCCTGCCCCCTCCAGTCTTCAACTTGCTCCTCTTCTCCTCGCAGAGCTCCATCTTCCTTTTTGTTTTTAAGTTGTCTCAACATTTCTTGAGCTGCGCTTGGTTCCTCTAAAATGAATTCAAGATAGTATTATAATAGTATTAAGGAGTCTGAACAATAGAAGAGTATGTATGTGAATGAAGAAGAGTAACCCTGAGGGGAAACGGCGTGATGGCTAGTTAAAATTTAAATTACAAACGATACAAACCTTTTGATTATCGCCGATTGAATTAAAATCATTGTCAACTTGGCCCACGCGTTTTTTCTTTTCACCAAGCTGCAGATGATTCGTCGAAATGCTGGCTACCGCGGGGTTGTTGTTATTTCTTGATCAAATCTAATAAGCACTGTTTTTCGCTTGGCGTAATCATAATCCGTGAATTCATTTTAAAACGAGATGCGTAGCGCTAGAACTTTGACAGGCCAACGACGCATAAATAAACAAAACTGACAGATGCCTGATAAATCCATGGATACGAACATAGAAAAACACACAAATTGTCCCGAAACGGGGCATGTTGTTTCCGTAGAAGCAGAACATCGGCAAGTTTCGGATGACGTCACACATTTATTTCGGCGTAGACAAAAGGTGTCTACCTTAGGAAAGGAAGCTCAAAGTGTGGACTCTGAATAGAAGCGTTAAAGGTAAGGACAGTTCTTACCTTTGCTAAGGTAAGGCCGACACTTGACTTAGACAAATTTAAGGATCGACTCTGAATACGGGTGTCAGTATCAGTGTCGTGTTGTCCGTCATATCTTCCGTTATGTCTTCCGTCATGTCTTCCTGGTCTGGATTTGTCGATTCAGCCTGTCTGGAAATGGTCTTCCCCGTATAAATTTGGAATTTCCAAAGATAGCCAGACTTGGACTCGCAAAGCTCGTAAGACTTTATACCCGCGCTGGCCGCTTTGGTTTTGATCATCTGGACGAATCCTAAACGGCCTTTATAGCAGAGTAAGGATTCATCCAGAGAGATGTCTTGCTTGGGCAGGTATAAAGTCTCAAACTTATTTGAGAGATGGTCCAAGACGGGCTGAATCTTTTGTAATCTTCGCACAGATAACGGTACATCAGAAGAAAGACTTTCATTGTTGGTGAAGTGAAGGAATTTTTTAATTAGAAGAAAACGATTATAATCCATGGCTCGGCTGAAATAAGGCATGGCGGTGAGTTTTTTTTTAATAGAAGTAGTCTTTTTCAACAGGAAGGGGACTAATACCTTGATACATTAAAATTGCCAAGAATACATACATTTCCTCTTTATTCGTGGGAGCCCATTTATTGGTACGCGCATGGCGCTTAAATTGTTTTTTCGCAATCCATTGATCTGCATACTTGTTGGTCTCTCTCACGATCAGTTCAACGACATCTGCATCAAAGATTTTAAGAAAGGCATCCACAGGTTTGCCCATTTCGTCGGTATTGAAAGTTGGTCCTGGCGTGCCTGTGAATGTCTCCCTTATCCCAGTAAAACGTGAGATATCTTTGGACCAATCTAAAGAGTAACCTCCAGGCGGCAGAATCGAACGCATTGCCTCACTATCTACCTGGTCTTGTCTACTAAAGTCTATGGCCATAGCGGAGTTAGGTGAAACGTTGATAATATTATGATAAGGTATTGGTGGCATGCAGAAGGTATCCTCATCGCTCTCTTTGTGGTCGACGTCGCTCA
The DNA here is from genome assembly GCA_929108145.2 of Limnephilus rhombicus. Classification (NCBI taxonomy): domain Eukaryota; kingdom Metazoa; phylum Arthropoda; class Insecta; order Trichoptera; family Limnephilidae; genus Limnephilus; species Limnephilus rhombicus. The sequence continues at coordinate 41,162,477 of OV815277.1, read as the reverse complement.
TTCTCTCCATATCCATTTCTGAAACAACAGAAAACCCAAATTAATTTAACGTGTCCATATTACGATTACCCACTGCCTCTGGTACGGCTTTTGACTCGCAATACGGTGGTCGTGGGATCGAATCCCGGCGTGGGCAAATAAATTTTATTTGAATAATTAGTGTTATTTTCACACAAAATTCATTTAAAATAACATATAGTATATTTGCGGCACGTTCCAGAGTGGAAGATACCCTCAGTATCGCCCTGGTGTAAGACACCATTGAGAATTGAAAAGTTGCTTCAAATGGCTTTACCGTGTTTGGTGACCAGTTCTGAATAGCCAGGTACTTTCCCACCTCCCTCTTCCACACCTCCTTCCCCTCCCCGCTACCTTCAGCCTCACAACATACCCCGAGTGGATACCCATAGTCTCACTGGCTCCAGCTGAGGCTCTTGTGAGGTATTCATATAAATAATAAAATAAAAAGTTAATCAAATACTTGAGGCGGGCAATGTCAGGAGTCAGAATAGCACAGTCAGGTAGGTATGGAATGAAGAAAAGAGTGTGTGTGCCAAGATCGAGTTGCATGGCGGTCCATCCTCTCTGCCTACCCCTGCAGGGAAATGGCGTGCAGGTAAGTTAGTTAGTTTTATAACTCACGGTTTCCAAGTACCGACTCTTCTTGATAGAGAGCTGCCTCGTCCACGTTGTCAGTTCTGCCCATGTCTGACTCTGAAATAATAGAAAACACAAATTTACAGTAGAATTCGGATATAATGACTTTGCATTTAACGGTCTACCGTTTTAAGCGACGATAATGGAAACTCTAGTAAGGTTTCATAGCTTTTAGTAGGAAAACGTATCTGTTTAAAGTGACCAACTACTTAAAGCGACCTATTTTATTGATAATTTGTCCGGTTACAAAACCCAACTACCAATACAGCCTCGCTTTTGACTAGGAAGCTCGACACAATGAGTCCCGTGAAGCGAAAGTGTTTTTTCAATTGATGAAAAAAGTGCTGTATTACACCGTTTCGAAGCCGGTGAATCACATGTAACCCTCACAAAGGAGTTTGGCATGTCTCATTTCTCATTCTACAATACCCGTTACAGAAAAAAAAGATAGAATCCCTGTTTAATGCCAATGTTTTGAAATGTAAGGCCCTCCGTTCATGGAGATACTTACAAACTACATGATTGTGACGAAACCACAAGTACTCTGCATATATACCACTCTTTAATGCTGGTTTCCGTACACGGCGCTATTCGGAATATACTGAACTTGATCATTTTGCAGCCGTGGAGTTTACACGATGTCAAGCGATGTCATATGACTTTTTTCCAACATCAATCCATGCCTTCTCCACTAAATCCTTTCTTACGTATTCTGGTAAAGTATCGTTATATAAACATGCATTTTTTCTACTTCCAGAACAAATCTAACATTAAACTTTCATGTTCCGATGCCATTTCTGTCAAACGTCAAACGAAAAGTATCAGACACAAATGATGCAACGCGTCGCGTGCGATCAGCACCGCCGCGCCGGTTGCGTGAAACTGATTTGAAACCGACAGACGTCGCGTAGCGCCCCGTACACGGTGCTACCAGCAAAATCGTACGGGGGGTACTTACGATCGGTGCGTATGATACGCTCACGAGGATCGAGAAGCTTGTAAGTAGCGTCATGTATGGAGGCACTTAACGTTTCAGGACATTAACTCAAGAACAAATATATCATGCATTGTCATGTGTGAAACTATGATGTCGGTATTCACAATGCTGTGCGAAGTTCTTACTATCGAACAAAAATTAGCCAAAAACAAACTCAAATTTCAGACTTTTTACGTTAGTAACTACATATTTACTTGCATAGAATGTAGGTACATCGTATCTTTTTGGATTACAGTACATTTTGTATGTTTGTTATGTGGAATTTTTAAGTACTATGCTTATTTCCTGCCAATATACCAACAGTGAAACTGTGCTAGGGATATCTATATAACTTGAAGTGAAATATCACAAAACTGCGCCAAATAATGTCACATAAATATTATGTGACTAGTGCAGTTCTTGCCTATTTGGTTTTTTTTGTCTATGGTGTTTTTTTTGAGACTGGTAATTTTTTGGGGAAAGAGAGAAGCTCTTTTTGTTTATGGTCACTTCCTCCCGGGCAGCTATGGGCTAGCTGTGCGTGAATTAGTCACTCACTGGAAAAGTGTTTCAATTTGATTATATCATGTGGAATTAAGTCGATCCTATCTCAAAAAGGCGCGGGGTGTATTTTACGTAACACGAGAAGTTCGTGTACGGCATTATTTTTTAGTGGTTATGTGAATCCCACTTTTTCCGTTGTTGGCAGTTGGCCATTTTGTGGAAATGTGTTCTGGAAACAAACTTAAAAAAAGGATTGGTCCTTGAGGTGGCAGAATATGCCTTTGTGACCCCGCGTCGTGAAGTCACGGACGGATGACGGATTTACCGAGAGACGCAGGTCTTGGTGATCAGTTGGGACCGCGTGTTTTTTCATGGAGCTTGTTGGGATGGCCCGAAGCTGAATGCACTCCTTGGAGGTGTAGCAGCCTTCTTCCTAAGAAGGATGACCTAGGATCTCGGGATTGCGCGACGTCCCCGGTTAAGGAGCCTGGAATTGTCTTCTCTCTACTAAGCAACTTCGCGGACGTCATCCGTCGTAAATTCTTTTAGTTAGGTTAGCGTGTTCCGGAGTCCATCTGGTATGTGATTGCTTTGTATATTTTTTTAAATTTGCACCCTCATGTTTGTTTTTATTGCTTACAATATAGTTTTATAAGATTCATCTTCTTTTATTTTCTAATTTCTCACCTACTTGACAGAAAAATACCTTTCCCATAATCCTGAGCTCTGGTCTCTGCTCTGCCGTATAGAATTACACTCCTATCATATTGTACCAGAACTTGATCCCTTTACAATAAATACTACGTTATTAATATAAAATATAGATAATTGATTTTATATTGAGCCCCTGGTATGACATTTCAAAAAATAAACTCACCGTTCTCAAACGCCGACAATTCTTGGTAGAACGGCACGTCCACCCACAGCTCGCTGTGGTAGCCGGCCTCCGGAGAGAAGAGTTCCCCACACTGGAGTTCCCCACTCCGCGATGTCGGAGCCGTTGATTGGGTCTGTGCGGGAGTGGACATCCACGGTGGTGGAACGGGTCTTGGCAATGGTGAAGGTGTCCCTTTTGAAAAGGGACACGTTATTCTCTCCGGAGAAGTAATTCTGAAAACATATACATAAATCATATGAATTGTTCTCATTCACGTGTGAAATAGTAAGTACAGTATGTAAATAAACAATAAAATTAGAACTCTGTAGAATATGCACTGAATGTGCCAAATGGACAGAGTGCTGATCTTACCAACTCTCACTGTAACAGTGGAACTCACTGTAGCCGGAAGGAAGCAGGCAGGGCCCTAACAGCCTTTAGGGCCTTGACGCGATCCTCTCGCACCAGTAGCAAAGCAGGGTCACCGTTTAAATAAATACAAATATATGATGAGTTCAACGGCCACAGCAAAGTACTTTCATAAAAAACATTAAAAAATACTAACACTCCAGACGAGGCTGCAATTGCAGCTCTGCGTTGACTCCCACATCCACGTGCAGGTAGTCCGGCACCAGCTGGTACTCCATCTGCAGCTCCTACCCCACCTCTCCCTCTTCCTCTGCCACCTCTTGCAGTCAGCACCACTCTATATATTTTAAATTGAAAACACTTAATGTAGGTAAGTACTTAAATGTTTAAATTTTGTTAAATATTGCACTAATATAAAATTTTAAAATAATTATTTAAACCTGGGTCGTTGTATGTAAAATAATTAGTTAAATAATCCTTGAACCGTTTCAATGCCTTTCTTTTTATTCCATTTTTAGATAGTTTTTTAATGATTATATTTCTATCTATCGTTTCAAAAGCTTGAAAAAAGTCTTCAGGTGAAATATCATAAATTTGTAACAAGTGTATTTTGTTTTTAATAGATTATTGTGATGCAAAGAAATAATAAATGCTATAGATGACAGAATTCCCTTTATTATTTATCTAACGAACGATATCCCCTTATATCAAGTTAAACATATCAGGGAAAAATGTAGATACTGCCCTGGAAAACCTGGAATTATCAGGGAATTTTGAAATCCGTTTTTTGTGGCCACCCTGTGTTAGAAAATATTGCATTTCGTTGCCCCAAACAAAACACCAGATCGAACGACTTATTTAGAATACCACACAGTAAATCTAAATACGTGCTGTAATAGTATGTATCTGTGAAACTTACAATGCCTTACGAGATGTAGACATTTTCAACCATGACTTGAAATCATATAAAATGCAGCTTTAATAACGTAAAATACTTTTTTTTTCTCTTTTTTGTGAAAATTATGTTATTATCAACCATAGTCAATAGTATAACCGTGTTTGTTAATAATTTAATGTTTTTCTTTATTATGTTTATATATTTTTTTGTCATTTAATAAGTTGAGTAGGTAATAATACTAAACCAATATTTAACATAATGGAACTTAATTGGTCTACAACATATGAATTTTATTGTTATAAAATTATTTTACTGGATGACTGTTTGTTTCCTCAATAAAAAGAAATAAACAAAACAAAAAAATACAATAACGGGATATAAAAGTGACAGCTACGGCACGGCAACTGTATGGATGTGAGTGAGGTTATGTGTATGTACAGTTTCTCTGTCGTCTCTCTCTGTCGTATAGAGATATTTATGATGTTTTATTAGTACTGGGCCAGTATCTCACTACTATTCTATATAGAATAGTAGTATGTGAAAAATCACCTCATTATGCGTATTTAAATTCTAACAAAACAATACTTTATACAATACCAAGAAATGCTGTTAAAGTAGTAGGTACCTGACTAACCAGTGACATTAACCAGTTTTTATGTATTATAATTGATGCGGTGGTTTCCAGAAGTGGCACTTTTATTTATAAATTATTTGCGCGCGTACTTGTGTGTCAAATATTTGTTTTTTGGGAATAAATGTAGCGTGTGCAGTAGCAACACTCTTACACATCTGAGGTAGCGCAACACGGCATAACACCCCAAAAACAAATAACAAAAATACTTTTAGCCGTGAAAATCTAAACAATGTATCTCACTCTGGTACCAGATCATGTGGACCATATTGACAATCCTGTGCGTCAAAGTCAAAACCAATCTCAAAATATACACAATTTAGAATAATAGTTTTTTTTAAATCAAGTTCCTGATGATAAAGCTTGGCGGGCCGCAGGTTGAGTATGGTTGGTTTAAGAGGACACACGTCCTTATAACTGGGGAGCTGGTGTTGGTCTGAAGAGCTCTCGCAAAATAATGACTGCTTATCCGTCTTCGGCTATCCTCCGCACAAGTCGTAACCGACACTATATGACCCGAAGGTAACATAGATAACTAAAACAATGTTAGAACTTTACAGAAAGCATTCTAGTTTTGATGTTTTGAGAATTCAGCAGAGATGTGGCGAAGCGGGTGTCATGATTTCAGTAGCGACATCTGTAAGTACAGTCTGTGCGAGACAAGTTGTGTGCGATGTGAGTACATAATATGAGTATTGGATACTTGCATATCCCTATGGAAGAAGGGCCATATGTACACTTACTTGCCTGACATACTCACCAACATCGCTATCCCATTTGATCGAATTTTGCATTGAATATTTCATAATGAGAATGAAACTCTGTGTATGATATTTAACCAAAGAATAAAGGGACTTTTGAATCATGAAACACTACCCATCACAAACAGTTCAGTTGAAATCTTAGGAGAATCGGTGTTTTTGACATGTTTTGCCAAAAACATGCTAGCATACCTCTTCAAACACAGAACTATTTTTGACAATGTCCAAACTGCTCATGATAGGGCATTATCTCTTACTTATCCCTTTCGTTAAAAAACTTTTGGCTAAAGAAATTTTAGTTATTTTGCAACAAAGTTATACATGGCACTTCCACTGCCCATTATAGACAGAACATAAATTATTTGAAATATAAGCACCAAGTTTTGAGAGCATTTTCTTTTTTTCACCAAGACAGATCAAAAACATCAACAATTTTATTAAAACCTATTAATAATAAGCGTGTGTTTCCAATGGTACAATGCTGATAGTCTTTTATTTTAAATGTAATATTGTGTTGTTATTTTTAGGTTTGCTGTAAAATGCTATGTTATAATCTGCGCCTACTCTCAACCCATGAGTTCCCAGTTCCCAGTGAGATAGGCACTGTACATCACCAATGTAATGTAATTAATAAATATAAATTAAAAGTTAGTAAGTAAACTAAAGTGAGGTCTGTTTACTTGCAGCGGTCACGACAGCTGTGACTCCCTGGACGAGGTGGTGGTGGCCGCCATGGTTCTGGCTCTGAAGCACGGGCCCGGGGTGCTGCCTCCTTCCATTGTGTCCAGTTATGCCAACCAGGACCACACTTACAGCGCCGCTACTGGAAGAGGTACCAAACCACCACATTATTTATTCCTTTTGCCTTGCTTTAAACCTCTAATATACTTGTCCCAGTGAGAATGACGGTGACTAGTGACATTATCATTTTAGCATTTTCTGTTTTACTCATTTTCAAACAAGACGCTCAATGTCCTGCATACGAGCTCTCGCTGGTTTGCAGGACTATTGTTTGATTACTAAACCTCAATCAATTTTGTTTACAAATAAGTAGGTGATAAATCAACAAAATTTGGAGGCGAGTATAGGTACTGCCGCCCCGGGAACCATTTATTAGATTACCATCACCTCGGCTATAAGTCACCCCATCTGAATAATGGTTTGCCATGGTTGATAGCTAAGCAGGGTACCCGCTTTTATGGGGTGAGGTTTGTTTAGGTCTTGGTGGCGAATTATGTTTGCCCACCTACTGTGTGGCGGGCAGGATCGGGAGAGAATGGTTGAGTGAGACTTTTTGATTTCTTCAGCAGGACTCTCTCGGTATATCGCCTTGTTCTGCATCGCAGTGCGAGGGTTGGATTCATACGTCCATTATTCCTAGACACGCTAACCCTCAGATTTCTACCCACCGTTCAAACCTTCTTCCACCCCAGAACTTCCTCTCCTTCCTTTTTTAAAAAGATCCTCCACACTGCGTCCTCAAAGATGACGTAGGCCCTGAGTGGAATTATTTTCCTCACGGCTTTCTGTGTGGAGCTAATGTAAAAAAAAGTGAAAATAGAGAATCAAAGTAAATTCTGATTTTATGAAAATTGGTGAAATTGACTTATTTCAAATGTTAATAATTAAATTTTATTCCTTGATGGTCAGAAACGTTTTACGGATTGAATAGATGGTGCTAAATAATGTCATATTTTGTACTTACTTTTTCGGCATTTTCATAAACACAAACTCACATTGAGTTGAATAATCTGATGGCAAGAATTTGAAATACATTTTCCAGTAAGAGTGTTCTTCTTTAATTCTTATTTAATGGGCCAAATCGCCAACCAATCATAATTAAGATATCTTCCTGTTGCAACCAAGCAATGAAATTCATCAGTAGTTACCAGCGCCCTTGAGGTGACTTTTGGTGAAATAGGAGGTTGGTGTAAAGCACGGTTTAACGGAACGAACTTATTTTAGCAGCATCACCAGAAGCCGGCTATGCCAGCGATGAGCAGCGAAAGACAGCCGAGGCCCTCCTACACCTGGCCGGGGTGCACACCACTCCTCAAATACAGCAGGTAACACCATTTCACATTAGGGAACGTACCCATACTACGTGACACGTTTAGGGGGGGGGGGGGGGTCTTCAAAATGTCACGCTCCATACAAATGAGCGGCGGGTTGCTTACTGTATTGTCTGCCCCACATTACTTATTCCACATCCCTTCCCCCCCCTCCTGCCAGTACCAACTAAAATTGGTCACGTAGTATGGGTATGTTCCCTTACTGTATTGTCTGCCCCACATTACTTATTCCACATCCCTTCCCCCCCCTCCTGCCAGTACCAACTAAATAGTGGGAATATTTATACTTCAGAGCCAGAAAGGAATGCTTGTATATACCAGGGTGGCCACAAGACCTGGAAAACCTGGAATTATCAGGGAAATGTCATGGAATTTCAAAAAAAATTTATAATATCTATAATATAAAAATGAATCGCTAAATTTGTTGGTAAGCGCAAATCTCGAGAGCGGCTGAACCGATTTCGCTAATTCTTTTTTTAGAATATTCCTTGAAGTTCGAGGATGGTTCTTACGGAGAGAAAAATTAAGAAATTGCGCAGAAAATTAGATAATAACAGAAAACATCGCACGTTTGACAGTTCGCATGTTAGAGAATGACATGTTAGAGAAAACAATGAATGATTGTTCAATCAGGATTCTATTTTTGAAAACTTGAAAAATTTATTTAAAGTAGGTACCTACTCCCCTAATATTTTGAATCGAATCAATTCAGATATTTTAAATAGGTACCTATGTTAGGTACCAAATTTAATATACATGAAAAATGGAAATTTGAATAAAAATTGTAAAAGGTGGCAAGCGGGCTGTTTAAAAACTGAATGTACTGGGATATGGAATGCGGGTGGAGGGTTGGCGGGACGAGGGAGCGGGAAAGGGAAGAGGGAAGGCGGAGAAGGTGATAGGGAAACGCAGGAGGGGGGAGGGGAACTCGGGAGGGGGGTTCGCGGGACGGGGAAGGGAGGGAGGAGTGGAGTGGGGAGAGGGAAGGTGGAGGTGACGAAGTGGGAACGCGAGAGGGGAAGAGGACGCAGGAGAAGAAGGGGAGGCGGAAGGGGAACGGGACGAATGGGAAAAGACACTTAGGGAGAAACAATTTCTTTATTAAATGGCATAGCAATGCATGCCGGGACTATATGGGACGCAGGAGGAGGGTTGGCGGGATGAGGGAGCTGGAAGAGGGAAGGCGGGGAAGGTGGATGGAGAACGCGGGAAGGGAAGGGGAGGTGTGAGGGGGGAGGGGAACTCGGGCGGGGTTTCGCGTTACGGGGGAAGGGAAGGGGAGTGGAGTGGAGAGAGGGAAGGTGGAGGTGACGGAGTGGGAACGCGAGAGGGGAAGAGGTCGCAGGAGAAGAAGGGGAGGCGGAAGGGAAACGGGATGAATGGGAAAGGACACTCAGGGAGAAACAATTTCTTTATTAAATGGCGTAGCAACGCATGCCGGGACCAGCTAGTCTAAAATAAAACTAAATTCTTTATTTTGCGATTTGTGAAACCCCAAAGTTGTTTTATTGCGGTATTTTAAATAGGTACATAGTTATCTATGTCCTAATACAATCCTTATTTATTTATTTATTTATTGTTCTTATACGCCCGTAGGGGCTTTTACATAGATTATAAAATAATATTTAAGATATCGAGGATTACACATACATAGAATTTATATCAAACGTTATAAAAGTGAAAAAACTTTTAAGAATATACAAGTAGTTTTTAAAGAAAAAACCACTTGTATATTCTTGCTTAAAACTGTGAAATATTTTAAACAATGTAATATTTAACAATACCATAGAACAAAATATAATATAAAACATTACAATAACACATCAAATCGTTAAATATATTATACCCACGTTACAATAATTTGTAGGATTCCACAAAGTGTTGGTTTAAATTGCATTTTAGAATGTAAAGGGAATCAGCGAATATATCTACAATACCACCAAACTTGTTGCCTAAATCATGCATCCTATTGGTAAGTGAGTGTGTTTGATAGTTGGTTGTGTATGTGTTGCAAAAGAATGTTATATTTTGTCTAGTATTCCTTGTCGGTACATGGATTTTAATACTAGAAACGATGGCAGGGCTGTCAATTAGAATATAGAGATATATATATATACATACACTTAAAATAACACATCTATACCAAATCAATCACATATCTTCGCAATTTAATTTTAAATGCCTTTATGCTCTCTTCCAATTTTATTTCTTCTGGTAATTCTCCAAATATCTTCAATGCTCTGTACATCAATGGCTTTTGACTCTTGTGTTTTTTTTTCTGAAGGGGAGTCTTAGTTCATTTCTTTTCCTCGTCTCGTGTTGTTGCTTTCTAGTTTTATCAATTTTTCTTAGGAATTCAATAGACGTATGGCCATTGATTATTTTGTAGATTGAAGTAAATAATTTGTTTAAATGATAAGATATTTAACTCCTTGACTGAAGTGTACCTATTTTTCTTCAATATAGTTCTCCTAGATCTGTTTTGTAGAATAAGGAACTCCAGTGAAAAATATTATGGCTTTAAAAAAATATGTTCATATAGACCAAGAAACGCTGATTCTGAATATATAAGTTTTATTTCATAATATTAAATGCAGAGTTTTTAATAAATTATTAAAAAGTGCATTTTTAAACCTCTTCGGAAAACACAGCGTTAAGTTGGCATTACTGAAATGGTTAACCGTGACGTCACAGTTAACCTGTCACCTGTGTATTGTATTGTATTGACATTTGAAATGACTTGAAGTGCACACGTACCTATGCAATTCAACATTTCGTGTTTTTGGTTTATTTTCATACTGTTTATAGAGATTTAGATAAATAATACTTATTGTGTTTATTGAAACATAATTTAGGCCCTCAACAATTTACGAAAAGGACTATATTTGCGGACAATCTGCAATAAATGTTGTCTATTTGAGGTTAAAGTCGTGTCATATTTTGATGTTTGTTTTTATGTATTTTCAAATTGTTTTTAGTATAGGGCTTTTTATACAAGTTGTTACACACTCGTCATGATCAGTGTATTATAAATACCAGTGTTTCTGTATGTATTATACATAAAACAATGTACTTACAAAGTAACACCTGACACAAAACACGATGTCACATGTATTTGCAATGAAAGAGATGATTTATTGTTTTTATATTGCACTTTGATTAAATACAATAACAGTAGCGGTGAAATGTGGACATTTTATCAATGTTTTTCTATATTAAAAGCAGTTAATCTTGAATAAAAAACACACCTCACACCTAAAAGTCATTATCCGCCATGGTTATTCTGGGTTCTTCACAGTGTTGCCAACAGTTAGAAGTGAAATTTCCCTAGAATTTCACATTTACGCAATTACCTACGTAGCCACCTGATTGTGTAACACTAATCCTGTTATATGTTAATTAATATGATAATTAATTGGAAAGATATCGGAACTTGGTAAATATACTAATAATACCGTGATTTTCCAAATAAAACACTTTTTGCTACGTGAAGTAATAATTTAAAAGTACGAATACACTCACCACTGAATTAGAAACTGAATTCCAAATTAAAAAAAAAAACTTTGCAAAATAAAAATCATAAGCAACCCGCCGCTCATTTGTACCAAGCGTGGTATTTTGAAGACCCCCCCCCCCCCCTCCCGAACGTGTCACGTAGTATGGGTACGTTCCCTAATATCATTTTGAGTTGTCAGTGTTAAAAATAACATGGCATGTAAGTACATGAAAAATAATTAAGATTCATAGGAATTCCAAAAAATATATTTACGTATATATATAAATAATACCAGTAATACTGTCATATGTAATAACATTTTTGCCAGATTTCGAAATTTCCCTAGATTTTGTCCTGATTTCCCTTATCCCTAAAAAATATTTTTCTCCCCTAGATCTAGGGAAATTTCCCTCGACATAACATCACTGATTCAAAATGACAACTTAAAAAGTAAAAAAATTAGACCACCATAGATACGGTGTGTTTCTGGGAGTATTTAAAAATTAAAACTTTGACAATTATTTTAACTATTAAAACTAACTATAAAAATAAAAATAAAAATGCAGTTATTTAAGTTTGAAGGTCTTTATTCATTAAAAAAAATAAAAAAATTGGACTGGAGTTCTCTATTGTCATTTGTTTCATTAATCCGTCGTTGGCTAAGAATAGAATGCTGCTACAGTAATTTATGTGTGGTACAATGAATGCGTTGTACACATTTTTACTGGAGATTATGTCAAGGAATCTTCTTATCCTTCCCAACAGCGAAATTTTTTTGGCAAATTTTTTAATAATTGGTTTTGTATTTTGAGCGAAAGTTAATTTGGAGTCAATTATTACTCCCAAATATTTAATTCCAAATACTTCTTTCAAAACTTCACCGTCTATCAATATGTCTTTTTTTGTTTGCGTTACTTGTTTTCCAATGTTAGTTTTGTTTACATTCAGTTTTAGTTTATTTTTCTTCAGCCATATTGATTTATTATGTAGGTCTTCATTTAAGTGATTCATAATATTCTCCTGCTATATATATCAATGCTGTCGTCTGCCATATTTTTACCATATCATGTACATTATAAAAAGAATAGGTCCGAGAACAGACCCTTGTGGTACTCCCGATGTAATCTTCATTGGTTCGGAGATTGTCTGACCCACTTTTGTGGTTTGATATCTATTAGTTAAATAATCCTTGAACCGTTTCAATGCCTTTCCTTTTATTACATTTTTAGATAGTTTTTTAATGATTATATCTTTTTAATGATTATATCTCTATCTATTGTTTCAAAAGCTTGAAAAAAGTCTTCAAGCAAAATATCATAAATTTGTAACAAGTGTATTTTGTTTTAAATAGATTATTGTGATGCAAGAAATAATAAATTCTATAGATGACGGAATTCTCTTTATTATTTATCTAACGAACGATATCCCCTTATATCAAATTAAACATATCAGGGAAAAATGTAGAAACTGCCCTGGAAAACCTGGAATTATCAGGGAATTTTGAAATCCGTTTTTTGTGGCCACCCTGATATACGGATAAACACCCGGAGAAGTGCAAAGTAAAGTTGTGCTTTTGGTGTGTCGGTCAAAGGGTAATGCCTACAATACACAACACCTTTTTTCAGCCCGATTCCAATTGGAGACCTAAGTCAAAATTTTTCACTTTACGCAATCGCTATTTTCATCTCTATTTTCATATCTACGATTTTAATAAGGAACTCCAGTGAAAAATATTATGGCTTTAAAAAAATATGTTCATATAGACCAGTGATTCCCAAAGTGGTCCAGGTGAACCCCCAGGGGTCCATGGGAGACTCAACGGGGGTCTACGTTGGCGTGATAAAAAAATGGGAGTCCACAAGTTGTATGTGGGGGGTCCACGAAAATTTATCTGGTTTCGATAGTAAAGAACAAAAATGTTGGCTTGGCTTTACCTATCAATGTAGGTAGATAATACACTACTCAAAAAAATTAAGGAAGCTACAAAAATCCAATTTATTCGGTGATTTTTGACAGGCTGTGTATTTCGGTGAAAAATGTTCGTATTGAGATTTAAAAAAAATATTTTGAAGTTTAAGGTTATAATTTTCATATTTTTGGCAAAAAATTTTTAGGAGCTACGGTTCTCATGCAATCCTCATTTTTTAGGAGCTACGGTTCTCATGCAATCCTAATATTTAAAAATAATTTCCTTTTTTTAAAACCTCCTTTAATTTATTAGAGTAGTGTATTTTAAGGTCAGCTACTGTTACTTCTAAAAACTTGCATATTTATTTGATATTTAATTCTATTTTGTGTTTCCATCGATGCCTGGAATCCATTATGAGAGAGAGAGCTAGCTCTTTCGCCCTTATAGTTTCAGTTTCGCGCGTGTTTATTCCCTATATTTGCCCTTTTTTTATTCGACTTGCCACATTTTCTCTCTGCTGGCAACACTAGTGACGCGCATCTCAGATCACGTGATGTTATTGTTTGTCATATGACGCCGTTTTTTCGCGCCGAAAGCAGTTTTCGTGTTTCGCTGTACTTAAAATACCAATTTTGAGTCGAAAATCGAAGTTTATTCCCTGCTCTTTCAGTTTAAACATTAAATATACCGTGATAAATAGTTTTCTGAGGACTAAATGTTAAGTGTGTTTTTTTCGGTTGTTTACGTGTTTAAACTGTGCAACAAAATGAGTGATATCGACAACTAAGACGCTTCGCCGGTCGGAAACAATGATCAAGCACGAGTTTCTCGGAAACGCCGAGTGCCGCGCGAAAGCTCTGGATCCGACACTTCGGAAGAAATGCATTACTATCGGGATCCTCGGGTAGACATCCTGATGCAACAGATGTCGGCCATGACGGACGTTTTATCTGGGAATCGGGTAGAGTTCGCGGAGAAAACGGTCTCGGACAAAGAAGACTCCGCGGGAGAGATGCGGCAAGAGGTAGAATCGGGGTTTTTAGAGATGCCCGCCAGCCTAGCCGCTCAGAAAAACGTTTTGGAGTTCTGCAATCCAAGCACATTGGTGAAGGAATCGCCGATTCCGAAGGCGGATGCAAGAAGAGTCGCAGTTATCTCGGCTCTTCAGCGTTTTGGCTCGGAGGAATGGTCGCGTGTTTGCTATGCCGAAACACAGAAAGTATACACCGCCACGCCCGCCTTCGTAGAGCTGGAGGTAAATGAAGAACTAGGAGGTTTGATAAGAACAACTACTTCGCGCCAGCCCTGGACCGTTCCCTGGGAGCCCTCTCCAATGCAGTGCTATCCCAAACAGAGTCGGTCAGAGGAAACATGCAGGCACTGGTGAACTGGGCATCCGAACCAGGCACCTGCTTGACCCCTGCGACTCTGTTTGACAAGATTCAGGGGATGTTTGCCAAGTACAGTAAGACCACGGACGACGTCCTACAGATTTTATGCGGAAGGCGAACGGAATGCCTACAAAGTAGGCGAAAGGCCCTGCTAGAGGGAGTAAGGGACCCGTACATCAAGGAAGGCCTTGCCAGGATTCCTCTGAGCGCCAGTCACCTCTTTAATAAAGAGGAACTAGCAAGTTATATCGTGGCAAACGGGGGACGAGACAAGATATTCGGTAGTGCATCCTCGTCGTATATCCCCCGTCAACCTCAACCCTCTACCTCACAAGCAGCAAGACCGGTGATAGAGGCTCCACACTCCCGACCTAGGAAGCCCTTTCGACCTGCCCCTAGGCCAGAGAAAGACAGGACGTACAGGCAGCCCGCCAAAAAGCCAGAGCCCTCTCGCAAGGCGGCCAGCGATCGGGGTAGAAGGCGATGGAGGTGACTGGAGGCCGGAGCCATTCTGGGGAGGACGCCTAAAGGCATATCAGGAGGTGTGGAGGGAGCTGGGAGCATCACCGCTAATCCTGAACATTCTAAAAGGAGCAAGGATACACTTCATATCAAAACCTCCTCGGGCGCTCCCATCGGCCGAGCTGAAGCAGAATTTCAGGACAAGGTTGTCTCCAGGCATGACCGCACACATCGAAACGATGAAAGTGTCAAAAATCCTGGAGGCAGCAGACGACTCCCCAAGCTTCCTGT
This sequence comes from Limnephilus rhombicus, assembly GCA_929108145.2. Lineage (NCBI taxonomy): Eukaryota > Metazoa > Arthropoda > Insecta > Trichoptera > Limnephilidae > Limnephilus > Limnephilus rhombicus. The sequence goes on along the minus strand of OV815277.1, from coordinate 41,147,183 downwards.
CAGGTATGTTCCTTACCTCCAAATCAGACCACACCCTCAGGCCCATCTTCAACCTGAAGGCCTTGAACGTCTTCATAGACTCAAAGCCCTTCAGACTCTTCAGTCATTTTCGGGTCCCGGAATTCCTCCAACCCGACGACTGGCTGATAAAAGTCGACCTCTCCCAGGCTTACTTCCTCGTGCCAATCGCAAGATCACACTGGAAGTTCCTGCGCCTCGTGTACAACGGAGAGCTCCTTCAGATGACGTGTCTGCCCTTCGGCCTGTCATCAGCGCCAAGGATCTTCTCGCTGCTCTCAAACTGGGTAGCAGAACTACTAAGGAAAAAGGGACTCAGGATTGTAGTCTACCTAGACGACTTCTTAGTAGCAAACCAGTCCAGAAAACTTCTCACCTCCCAAGCCGTTGCTGTAGTGCACACACTTCAACAGCTAGGCTGGTGCATAAACCCGGACAAGTGTGTCCTGACACCCATGCAGAAGTTGGAGTTCCTGGGTATAACATGGGACACGAGAGCAGATCAAAAGTCTCTCTCCGACCGCAAGTGCGCTGGTCTACGCCAAGCCTTGCAGGTTCCCTTGGAAGTCGGCAGTTGCTCTCCTAGGCAGGCTCTCGGTCTACTGGGAAGACTCAACTTTGCAAATTTCGTGATCCCTCGTGGTCGCTTGCATTGCCGCAGATTGCAGAGGTTCAGCCGCCGCATACAGCACCTGAAACCATCGCGGCCCGTTGCTCTGCCCAACGCAGCACGGCAGGACATACAGTGGTGGCTAGCAGCCATTGGAAGGACAAGCCCAATGTCTTATCTTAACAAGACGAATGTCTTATTGCAGACGGACAACAAGACAGTAGTGGCTTATGTCAACAAGGAAGGGGGTACAAAATCATTAGCCCTTCTGGAAACAACGCGGGAGCTACTGGATTTCGTAGACCAGATGGAGATATCTCTGACAGCCCAATACATTCCAGGAAGATACAACGGAATTGCGGACCGTCTCTCTCTGGGCGCACCGCTTCCAGAGTGGCATCTACTAAGTCCGGCAACGAAGGAGATATTCAAAAAATGGGGTCGCCCTCAAATAGACCTGTTCGCTTCAGCCACTGCTCACGTGGTACCAACATACGTCTCCAGAGACTCAAGCGACTGCTTAGCCTGCTTTCCCAACGCGTTTAGTCAACCTTGGGACTACAATCTAGCTTGGGTATTCCCTCCGCCAAACCTCGTTCCGAGAGCGCTCACCCACCTAAATCAGGAAAAGGGCATGTTCCTTCTAGTCGTCCCAAAATGGGAGAAGACTTTCTGGAGAAGCGACCTAAAACAGCGAACAGACGAACCTCCCATACGCCTGCGCAACCTAGAGGGAGTCCTCATAGACACATCGACAGGACTACCCCCTCCCAGGATTCAGGATCTGGAACTAGAGGTCTGGAGAATTGCGGGTGGGAACAAGCCCTGGCAACATGGAGTCAGGAAGAACGCCAACTCCTCAAGTCATCCTGGAGAGAGTCTACACCGAAGACCTACAAACCTGCGTGGGATAGGTGGCGTAAATGGGGCACTCAAAACGGTGTGGACATCAACAATCCGCCACCATCTACGGTTGCCAGGTATCTAGCCCACCTATTTATTCAAGGAGGCCTAGCCCCAGGGACCATTCAGGTCCACAAGTCAGCCATTGTTACCTTCTGCGGCCCAGCTCAGAATGCGAGAAAAAATCAGCTCTGATTTCTTGGTAAGACACGTTCTCAAGGCAATCTCAATGGCAAGGAGGACCAAGGAGAAAGCCCCTATCTGGGATCCCAGACAAGTAATAGACTGGCTGGTCAAGAATTCCCCCGCAGAAGACTCGCTGTTTGAAGCGTCACGGAGGGCAGCAATACTCCTCGTCCTGGCGTCAGGCAGGAGAGTTCATGATTTGACACTGCTCAGAATCACCCCAGAACATTTCATCGACAAGAGGAACTCTATTACCCTGTGGCCAATTTTTGGGGCATAAACCGACACAGCCAACCATAAACAATCAGGTTGGAAACTGACGGGCTCACAAAAAGATAACATCAACCTCCTTAAATGGTTGAGAAAAGTCGTTGCCCTCTCTACAGCCAGAAGAGGTCCACTACTAAAGAACCTATGAACCTATTTGTGACCACATCAGGAGAAACAAAACCGGCAACGCAAACAATAATAGGGGGATGGATCAAATCATTCCTCAGAGAAGCTGGAGTCCACGCAACCCCGGGAAGTGTACGCTCGGCTGTAGCCTCCTTAAACTGGTTGGAAGACTACCTCATAGAGGAGATTCTTGCTAGAGGGAATTGGAAGTCCGAGCACACCTTCCGGAAGTTCTACCAGAAGGAGATAGCGCACTCCAGAAGCGAGCACCTCAATGGCTCCATTCTTTACTCCAGTGTAAATAGCATCACATATAACGCTAAGTTTTCAGATCACCAGGTGAGAGCAAACACATCTCATAATGGATTCCAGGCATCGATACGGAACACAAAATAGAATAATTTTACCTACCAATAAAATTTATATTTTGTTTCCATCGATGCCTGGAATCCAGGTAATCCCTACCTGGTGCATTACGAGTCATATGACAAACAATAACATCACGTGATCTGAGATGCGCGTCACTAGTGTTGCCAGCAGAGAGAAAATGTGGCAAGTCGAATAAAAAAAGGGCAAATATAGGGAATAAACACGCGCGAAACTGAAACTATAAGGGCGAAAGAGCTAGCTCTCTCTCTCATAATGGATTCCAGGCATCGATGGAAACAAAATATAAATTTTATTGGTAGGTAAAATTATTCTATTAAGGTGGGAAATACGGGACTAGATTTTTTAATCATTTTCATGAATTTTTTTGGCATGGAAGAAATGTGTATGATTTATTGAAATTTTGAAGTCATTTTATAGATTAACTTAAGAAAATATTGTGAATTTTTCGAAGTATTTCCTCAGAAATATGAAAATTATCAGCTGCTATACATCGAACGTCATCATCAGACGTAGCTTTTGTGTACATTTTGGAGGCCACAGTTTTCATCTCAAATCAATAGGGTTTTTAATTTAATTTAAGAACATGTGTCTCGTCTAAAACCTAAATTTTCCCAAAAAATCGAGAATAAAATTTTTTACACGTGTAAACAGGAAACCTTGATTTTAGCCATTTTTTTTTTTTACATTTTTTGCAATTAAATACTTTTGACAATGATATTACTACGAATTTCGGTTCACATAGAGCCTAATTATATAAACAAGGTATCTGCACATTTTAAAAATGTTTGGTTAAAAACTTTCTGAGCTAGAGTGCACACAGATACTAAAAAAGTTGTTTCGAGAAAAATGCGTTTCAAGTTTACCATGCGGTTCGGCACAAACACCCTCGTAATACCGGAACGAATAGAAATTTTTATTTAAAACTTTGGGAACATATTCTTAAATAGTTATACTAACAACTTATGAAGTAAAAAAAATTAAAATCCTTTTTTGAGTCATCTTCTTGTGTTTCCCCCCTAAGTCTGTAATTATATTATTTTAATAAATAGAACACAAGAAAATATACTATCTTTCTTTTTATTTATACCACTCCAAATTTACGATTGGAATCAGCCGCGACACAAATTTCCATTTTTAGATCTAATCTTCACATTTTTGATGAGTTTTGGGAATATGGTAGAAATGTAGCAGCAGGGGGTCCACCGAAATCGGTAAAATTTTGAAAGGGGTCTACGAGAAAAGTAAGTTTGGGAACCTCTGATAGAGACCAATAAACGCTGATTCTGAATATATAAGTTTTATTTCATAATATTAATCTTTTCACCGCGGCGGCTGACCTAAGTCATTTCATCAAGTGGCTCACACCGCGCCGCGGCTGACTTCAGTCATTTTCAAGTTTCGACTTCGTTTTCTTAGCACATGTATGCCGTATGTGATCGAAATTTATATTAAAAATAAGAATATTAATTTGTGGTGCGACCTCTCTGAGAATTTTTATCAACTACTTCATTGTTTATCTTGGTAAATGTATAAAAACGAGAGCGCGGCCCCAGCCGCCAGTCACAGTTTTGAAAATGCGCGCGAATCTGATTGTCTCTTTCGAGCGGACCCCGTACCGTGTTCGTAATAATGCGTCGATATCCACTTTGAAATCTACTTTATTTTTGTGTACATAATTATTTAATTGTTGTATTATTTAAAAATTGACTAATTCAATTTTAAAAACATCTTGTTTTCTGTGTTTACGTATGAATTATAAACCTTTTTTTTTAACAACACTCAAATTGTTGACACGTGGCCTATCTGAAATTGATATTGAAGCAATGTTAGTAAGTGATGACTGATGACGATACAGATATTGTTTTTGTTGGGCAATATGAAAGTTATGTCTCAATCCCGTCATTTCAGCCAACAACTTCTTCTGCTGAACCTTTGACTTTGCCATCTCATCCTAGCCGGCCCTCTAAATTCAAAAACCTATTCGTAATAAATTCGCAAAAATACCGCATATTTTCTGCGTAAACCAAATTTTTGCGGTTGATTGCCGCCGTGACCGGTTCTTGAAATTTAGATATTCGTAGTAAATTTGTAAAAATACAATATATTTCCACATAAATCAAAATTTCGCAACCGAATCCCATCTCGGCCGCCCCACTAAATTTAGAAACCTATTTAAAATAAATTCACAAAAATACCATATTTCCGCGAAAATTGAAATATCGCACCGGATTTCCGTTGCAGGCGGCCATTCTAATTCGGGAATTCGAAGTAAATTCGTAAATATACAAAATATTTCTGCGTAAATTTATATACCCGTTTGATTCACAGAAATAAATTCAGAGAAAATACGATATTTCCGCTTAAATCGAAATTTCGCGGCAGATTTTCGTTGCAGGCGGCCATTCTAATTCAGATTTTCGTAGTATTCGTAAAAATACCCACCATTTCTGTGTAAATCAAACATTTGTGGCCGTTTCCACAGAGGCCGGCCCTGTGAATTCAGATATTTCGAGTAAATTTGTAAAAATATGGTAAATTTCCTCTAAAATAGAAATTTGCGGCCGATTTTCGCTGCAGCCGGCTCTTTAAATCCATATAATCGAAGTAAATTCGTAAAAATACGGCATTCCGGTGTAAACCAATTTAGATTTATAAAATAATAATACAAATTAGGTCGATATCAACCACATAAATCAATGTTTTACGGCGAATTACTGCCGTAAAATGTCGACCTTATTAATGCAAATTTATCAGTGAAAACAATATAAAATAATTTCACAACATAAATATCAATAAAATGTTAACTATAGAAAAATAAGTATCTTTAAACTAAAACCACAGCATCTTTTAAAATTCGATAAAATTAAAATTGATAACGTTATTATCAAGCTCTGCAAGTATTTTAGTGTGTATTTTTGTTACAGCTGTTTCAGTTAACAGTTTGAAAATGGTTTTGCAAACATTATAACATTATCAAATCAAATTTTAATTAAATTAAGAAAAAAAACAAATTAAATGTAGTTCTACGAATTAAACACAAACAATTAATAAAAATAGAGCATCGGCGCAGTGGCCCTTCTTGACGCGTCTCGTATTTCACTACACAAGTAAGTAGGTATCTATATGTTACGTCATACGTTGCTAGAAGCGGCCATGTTAGAGATTGCTTTGTTTGTTGATATTCACGGCGTGTTTATATTAACACAATTATAACGTTATCTTCATTTCAGTTGATCTCAAATGAATGTTTATTGATACTTCGATATTGGAGGATGATGTTATCAAGATTTATTAATGTTTTTAGGATTAATCCAGACAATGATTTTGTTTTCTAAAAGGGTCTATGTAAAAATGACATTCGAAAAAGAAAGTGCCGCGTGGGGGCGACCGCTTAGGTATATTTTTTTAGCGGTTAAAAGGTTAAATGCAGAGTTTTTAAAAAATTATTAAAAAGTCCATTTTTAAACCTCCTCAAAATACAGCGTCAAGTTGGCATTACTGAAATGGTTAGCGGTGACGTCACTGCTAACCGTATTCACGTGTGTTGAAGTGTATCAAGATGTATTGACATTTGAAATCACGACTGAAATGACTTGAAGTGTTCACGTACGCAATTTAACATTTCGTGTTTTAGGTTTATTTTCATACTGTTTATAAAGATTTAGATAAATAATAGTTGTTGTGTTTATTGAAACATTATTTAGGCCCTCAACAATTTACGAAAAGGGGTAATATTTGCGGACAATCTGCAATAAATTTTGCCGATTTGAGGTTTATGTATTTTCAAATTGTTTTTAGTATTAACCGGTCAAAGGCCAGGAATTCCAGGAAAAATTCCAGGAAATTTCATAACAAAACACGATTTTGAATTTTGAATTGAATGTTTTGTTGATTAATTTTGAGCTATTTTATATTTTATTGACCGAAACACGTTCACAACACAATAAACTATCTACCAAAACAACATTACTTGCATTTATTACGTAAATTAATAGGTTTTACGATGTTTTACTCGCGGAACTCTCATTTATTGCGACGGTTAAAATCGCAGCAATTTCTGACAGCGCATTGTCATAGATGAAATCGTTTTAAAAATATTCCAGGGTTGCAAGGTGAATGAAACTTTAACCGTCTCCGAGAGTAATGATGGCGCAAGCGATTCTGACACTGTTCTTCATACAAATTCTGTACATAGAAGGGCCAAAATCGCAGACAAAAGTTTTTTGTCGGAAATATTATTCAAATATTTGAATTATTTTCTCGCGCATGCGCATATGACGTGCGCGCCGGCGCATCTCCGGCCTGTCACCGGTTAAGGGCTTTTTATACAAGTTATTAGACAATCGTCATGATCAGTGTATTATAAATTAGTACTGGGCGTTGACGATAATTCCATCCAACGCCAACGTCGTTATCGTTGGCGATTTTCAACTGTTGAAAATATCTGTTGAAAATAACGTCGACGTTGACGCAACTATAAATTAGGAGATCGACACGATACTAACAAAAAAAAACAAACAAAAAAGATATCAAAATCGTATTAAGGAATCCATTTTAACGGGTGATTCCCCGAATCGTTGATGTATTATTATTATCACTTATCGCTATGCCCCACGCCCCACACACGTAATAATAATCCTATAATAACGTTGAAAGTTGAAACTGTTGGAAGACGTTGTGCGTTGGTTTAGGCGTTGAAATAATTACCCTGTAGAAATATTAAAGACGTTGAAGATATATTTTGCTTGTCACTGATAAATTCGCTTGTTGCTTGGCGCTACGGATCGACCGTATTGGATGGGAAAAAAAAAAAAAAGTGCTGTAGGTACGTCATTAACAAAAGACCATTTCAAATAAGGTATAATATCGTTCACGAAGTGTGATCACTTGACCCTTTTGATTTAACGGGCCAATACAAGAAAACAATAGGTACAAAACATAGCTGCTTAGGCGACCGGCGTTGATAATTATCAATAGGTTATTTTTTGCTTGTCGTTGATAAATTTGCTTGTTCCCTGGCGCTGCGTATCGGCCGTATTGGATGGGAAAAAAAAAAAAAACGTGCAGTAGGTACGTACATTACCAAAAGACCGTTTGAAATATCGAGTAATGTTGTTCACGAAGTGCAAACTCTTAACCCTTTTTATTTATTAGGCAGTTGAATCGTTGACTGCGTTGAATAATGTTCCCATGTAGGTATTATATTTCAACTGTTGGCGCTAATTATTTTCAATAGCGTTGGACGTTGAAACAATATAACTATTGTTTCCAACGGCTAGTTATATTTTAATACAGTACTATTATAAATACCAGTGTTTCTGTATGTGTTAACATAATAGAATGTACAAAATCACGCCTGAACACAAAATTAGATGGCTTAAGATGTCATTTGTATTTGCAATGAAAAAGATGATTTATTGTTTTTATATTGCACTTTAGTACAATACAATAATAGTAGCGATGAAATGTGGACATTTTACCAATGTTTTTCTATAATAAAAGCAGTTAATCTTGAATAAAAAACGACTTCTCACACCTAAAAGTCATCCTAGTCATTCCGCCATCATTCCGCCATTGTCCATTCAAAACAGGGATGTTCTGCCCAAAAAAATTATTTCCCTAGATTTCGAAGTGAAATTTACCTAGAATTTCACATTTACGCAATTACATACGTAGCCACCTGATTGTGTAACACTAATCCTGTTATATGTTAATTAATATGATTAATTATATTAATTATATTATTAATTATTATTTGGTATATACAAAAAAAAATATATGTATATATGTATATGTAGGTATATTGTATATATTTTAATGTTATTCTTGGTCAATAAATAATTTAAAAAAAAAAAAAAAAAAATTAATTGGAAAGATATCGGAACTTGGAATACTTATAATACTGTGCTTTTCCAAATAAAACACTTTTTGAAGTAATAATTTAAAAGTACGAATACACTCACCACTGAATTAGAAACTGAATTCCAAATAAAAAAAAACACTTTGCAAAATAAAAATCAACAGCAATCACCGAAAAAACGGAACTTGAAACATAAATAAAAATTTTTTTCAGAGGTCCCATTTATCTTTTTAGATACATTAGGGAACGTACCCATACTACGTTACCAACTTTTTGCACATTTAAACCCCCCCCCCCCCCTCCCGTGACCAAAAACCTAAGCAACCCGCCGCTCATTTGTACCAAATGTGGTATTTTGAAGACCCCCCCCCCTGAACGTGTCACGTAGTATGGATACGTTCCCTAATATCATTTTGAGTTGTCAGTGTTAAAAATAACATTGCATGTAAGTACAAAAATATGTAAAAATATATATACGTATATATATATATATATACATCCCGCTATCATTGCTGCGTCTTCTAATGGTCCACTTTCATTCAATCCTGCGTCTGACCGTCATTCTGCGTCCGGTATACGGACGCAGGATTGAACACATGTAATTTCAAGCTTTCCCCACTCCTGTACCCTCATACAGTTCAAAAACGAAAATAAGCCAGACGCGGTATTGGTACCTAAATCAAATGAAATATGCTATTTTAGTTCAGTGCTTTGTCACCGAGCGGCGAGCCGTGGCGCTGCAGTAGACGAGCGTATATTTTTGGCAAAATATATATTTCATTGACTCGCGTATCGTAGCTCCTACATTTGGCAACATCGCTTTTTAATAGCGTTTCTTCTGTTTCCTAGAACGACAAGAACAGATCAGATCAATAAAACATCGTACATTGCAAAATAAGATTTCATTAAAATTCACAGAGAAAAACTCTAAATCATAGATTTGTCTAGAAAATGTGCAAATCGTCGAAAGTATTGATAAAAATAAATGAATTCCAATGTACAAATGATGTTTCAAGCATTAAACCCAACCATTTTTGATTTATTCGTTGATTTTAATCAAAATTGGCACCAAATATTACTCCAATAAAGATGCATCTTGTCAAACATAAATATAATACATATTTTAACATCGCTAAAACATGTCGTTGTTAACCAAAAGTTTTTTTGCAAATATTGAATCTGCCGAAGATGCGTTTTATTTGAAAAGTGAATTGAAATTTATGGTTTAACTACGAGTAATATTCAATCACGGCTTATTTCTAAAAATAAGGACTAGGTTGCCTTAATTAAATTACTAGAAATGGTATTTTTTCAAGTTCTTCTAAAGGTCTTCAGAGTTGCACATATATGAAAAATTCTGAGTTAAAAAATGAAAATAAAACTATCAGAATATGGTAGTTTATTATTATAATATTCAACCTAAATTTTTATCGTATAGTAAGTAGTAAGCAGGAAAGGAATGCCGAGTTCAGTTTTAGTTAGTTTAGACGTACAAGAAAATCAAAAATTAGTTTAACAATCAGGAACTGACGGCCTCCACGGTTGAGAGGTAGCGGATTCAAATCTCGGAGTGTGTAATTAATATTTTACTTGATTAATTTGTGTTATTTCAGAATAATATTCATTATTAATAATTTGTATTAACTTTTTCGGCTCGTACCAAAGTAGAAAACATTCCGAGTTTGGTCCCGGTGTAAGACCACCATTCAGAATTGAAACGTGGATTGAAATGGCTTTAACCATGTTTGGTGACAAGAGAGAGGATTACTGACGATGCTTTAAAAGGGAGACATCATAAAACAATTACAATTAATACACGTAAGCGATTGTTCTGAAAAATTTAATAAAACACGACTCGCTTAAAATAAAGCAAAAATCTCCAGGCATTTGAGTTAAGTATCACTTAAAGAAACAAAGTGATTTTTTTTTCATATTTATAGCATGTTAAATGACCGAACTGTGCGAGCTTTTTATAATTTTCTAAACATATGTACTACTATGCATTTTTTTTACATAGTAGGTACATAGGTACAGGTTGCTTCGTGAAATTACTATTTTCGAATAATTTTTACATAGCTCCACACAGGAGGCCATAAAGAAAATATTTCCCCTTAGGGCCAATGTCCTTTTTAGAAAAGGAAGGAGAGGAAGTTCTGCGAAAAAAAAGGTGTGAGGGGTGGGTAGAAATCTGGGGATCCAGTGTGTCCAGAATGACGGACGTATGGATCTATCCCTCCTACTGCGGTACAAGGTGATGTTCCGAGAGAGTCCAGCTGGAGAAGTCGAAAGGTCTCCCTCCAGCAGTATCTCCCGATCCGGCCTGCCACGCAGTTGGTGGGCAGACGCGTCCGCCGCCAAGAGAAAAGACAAACCTCACCCCAAGAACCCGGGTACCCCTGCTAAGTCAAACGTAGCGAACCACTTGGGATGACCTATTGCAGAGTTGTTGGTTATGTTTAGTAAATGGTTCCCGGGGCGGCGGTACCCAAACCCGCCTCCTAAATGGAAAATTATATAATTATAATTGCGAATTACACCTACTAAATGAATGTGAAAGAGCGTTAAAATGTATGGGTTATTTTACCTCCACGCAGCTCACTTTTTCATCTCATCTCGCTGACTAATAATATTTTTTTTAACTGTAGTTAAACCTATTTTACATGTTCATTATTTATGTAAACCTTGCTCAAATTACGCATCCATATCTTAAGTTATCATAAATAACTCAAAATAATTGTTTTGAGGTGATGTTTATGAATGCATAATTAAATATTTCCGGGCAGATAAAACATTTATTGACTGTCAATGCCAGCCACTGTTAGCATTTGATTTTTTATATCCCATTATTTTTAATCTTCAAGCTGAAACATTCCTTTTGAAAGTTCCTGGCCATAACTAGATTAATATTTGTATTCAAGAAATAAGTCATCATTCTTGAATTTAAATGAAAAAATGCTCTAATTTAAGACTACCGATGTCAGATTGGTAACACTTCAACGTAAACATATTCACTCTTTCCTCTCCTCAAAAAGACTCCCTACACAGCAAACTCAAAGGCCCTGAGGAAAATTATATTCCTCTGTGCAGTTAATATAAAAAGATACACTCTAACATGGAACGAATGCGCAGTCGTTTTATACTCATATACCTAACTCATTTAAATATTTTATTTTTTCATAATTTAGAGTATCAAATGTCTAAATAATATTTTTAATAAACCAATTAGATATTTTTTCAAACTAGGTACAGAATATTTAAAAATACGCGCATTACATACTTTAAAAAAAACTTTTTTGGGTACATGCAATGGACAAACTCTTAAATAAACGTAATTTTTTCCAATATTTTTTTTTTAATGATTAAAGGCGGGTATGGGTACCGCCGCCCTGGGAACCATTTTCTGGATAATCAACACCTCTGCCATAGGCCACCCCAAGTGGTTCGATACGTTTTATGGGGAGAGGTTTGTCTGGATCTTAGCGGCGGACGCATTTTTCCACCAACTGTGTGACAGGTCGGATAGGGAAAGACTGGTTTAGGAAGACCTTTTGACCTCTGTAGCAGGACTCTTTCGGAACACAGCCTTGCACCGCAGTGGGAGGGATATATTCATAAGTCCCGTAGGATATGACAATATACAATAACGGTTATTGTAACCTCCACCATCCACCTCCACTCCAGCATCCCCAGAGATGTCAGGCCCCGAGGTGAATTATTTTCCTCCTGACCAATTAAATTGACGACATCCAAAATTATATGAAAGAATTGACCAGAAATTTTTTAATAAAATCAAATCAATCTCACAAAAACATGCTTGTTTCGCAGGCCATGGGTTGAGTTCATGGGACATTTTTTACGCTCCTATATTTTTTTACATTAGCTCCACACAGGAGACTCTGAGGGAAATAATTTCCCTCAAGGTCTACGTCATCTTAGGGGAAGCTGTGTGGAATTTTTTTTAAGGAAAGTAAAAAGAGGAAGTTCTGGGAAGGAAATAGTTATAGGGGGTGGGTAGGAATCTGGGGATCATAAGGTCCAGGAGTGACGGAGTATGAATCCCTCCCTTCAACTGCGGTGCAAGGCGATGGGTCGAGATATTCTGGGTGGAGAGGTCAAAAGACCTCCTCAACCAGTCTCTCGATCCGACCTGCCACGCAGCAGGTGGGCAGACACATCGGCCGCCAAGACATTGACAAACCTCACCTCATGAAACCGGGCACCCCTGCTAAGTCGCCAAACTTAGCGAACCACTTGGGGTGATCTATGGCAGAGGTGTTGGTTATCCAATAAATGATTCCCGGGCGGCAGTATCCATACCCGCCTCCCAAAATGTCTGTACTAGGCTGCGTTTACATACATGCGTGTAACACGAACGACACGAACCACGAATTATGGGAAAGGAATGAAAAACAGTTAACGGTGCTTAACGCCACTTTGCAGATACTTCATTCCTTTCCCATAATTCGTGGTTCATTTCTCTTTGTTACATACATGTATGCTTTCGTAAGTGCTAGATACCTAATATATTAATTATTGTGTTCAAAGTATTTTTGAAGTGAAAACTTCTTTAGCATTGTTGTAATTTGAAACTCGAAGAAACGAAAAATAGGGACACTGAAAAGAGACAATCATATACATCTATCGGATTTATCTTGAAAGAGAATGAGATAGTATAATCGATCTCCTCTTTGTGCGGCGCTTGGTAGCCTATCGGTCTCCTCTTACAAAATACTACTAAAACTTTATAAAGCATGAAAACATTATTATAAAGGTAAACTTTGTTAAATGAGAGAATGTATAATCGATCTCCTGTTTGTGCGGCGCTTGGTAGCCTATCGGTCTCCTCTTACAAAATACTACTAAAACTTTATAAAGCATGAAAACATTATTATAAAGGTAAACTTTGTTAAATGAGAGAATGTATAATCGATCTCCTGTTTGTGCGGCGCTTGGTAGCCTATCGGTCTCCTCTTACAAAATACTACTAAAACTTTATAAAGCATGAAAACATTATTATAAAGGTAAACTTTGTTAAATCTTGGTCTTGATGAAGACGAAATTGACAATATTACGCTTACTGTTATAATGAAGAAAATTACGAAAATATTGCAAACTTTTGTATTTAATCTATTTCAAAAAATTTTGAAACCAGTTAGATTTCAAAACCAATTAGAAAGAAAAGAGAACTTTTACCATGGACACTTGGACAAAAGTATTAAAAAAAATATTTCCACAAATATCTAAATATCTCTGATTTAAAGTCACCCAGAATTATTATTTGATAACGGGGAATGGTTGAAACATAGTAAACAGGTTTTTTATTCAAAACTATATATTTTATTTCAAGAAATAGGCAAAAAATAATTATTATATTAATATTTGGATGATTTGTGTAACACCATTCTTTGTGAAATATTTCTTCAAGGGCGCTGTACGAATTTTTAATATATTTCCACAATCTTTCTTGTAACTACAGACTAGACAAACCATTATAACAACTTAAGGGCTAAAAAATTGCATTTTCCGGTTCATAAATAACTGATACAAAACCATGTACAATACATTTTGTATATTTTTTACATTAATGTTTTACCAAATTACGTGGAACCTCTTATTCTTTTAAAATTTCCATGTATTTTTGCTCACCCTTTATGCGCTAAAAATTGTCAGTAAAACAAAAGCGAAAAAAGGCTATGTATGCCAAATTGCCTTTTACGCTTCGATTATTTTTGTGTTTTCTACAAACCATTAGATATTAAATGGCAAAAAAATACAAGAAATGACTGACTTATTGTTCCGAAGTTTCCGGTTTCTTTATAATTAATAGGTTACATAATATTTCTACTGATATTCGTGGTGTGGTAATAATTACCCCCTAATATTCGGAGTTAATTCTTTAAAACTAATATGAACAGATTTTTTTATTTTTTATGTAATAAATTTTTTTGTTTTTTTTTTGGTTTATTCATGAATAGATTTTATGAGAAAACCACACCGAAGTTTACTGCCATGATACGAAGTTCACCACAATGTCGTAATGTGGTGATCACTGTCGCGATGCGGAATCCAACCGGGGAGAAAAAGAGGAAGAATGAGAAGGTCCGAGCTATACAGATCTAGTCACTCAACATAATTAATCACACTTAAAGCAACATTTTAATTCTAAATTCTCGAAAAAATCCCATACAAATTTAATGAATTTTACGTGCGCATCGCCGCCGAGTTGATTAGATTCCGCAACGCACGGATCGGTTGATTAGATTCCGCAACGCACGGTCGTATTGGCGCCTTCATATTCTATTAATACATATAAAGTCGTTTCACCAAAAACTTGAACGAATAAGTGGCAACGTCGCAAGACGTCGGTTTGTCGTCAACATGAACATAAATATATAATTGGACGCTATATTGTGTATAAAATGAAAGAAAGAATATGCAGGACGCATCACTACATTAAATATGAAAGGAGTTCAGATTGGTGAGAAGTTAAAGGGCGTTTTTTTCGTTTTGTATATTTTTAAATTAAAGTTTTTCAAAAATTCAAATACCTAGCTACAATCAAACACTTAAAAGATAGAATATACATTAGTTAAAACTATGTAAAATCAAGTCATTCAGGTAGACGCAGTAATGTCGATCCGATGAAAGGACGCAGAAATGATAGCGGGATGTATATATATATATATATATATATATATACATCCCGCTATCATTGCTGCGTCTTCTAATGGTCCACTTTCATTCAATCCTGCGTCCGACCGTCATTCTGCGTCCGGTATACGGACGCAGGATCGAACACATGTAATTTCAAGTTTTCCCCACTCCTCTACCCTCATACAGTCCAAAAACGAAAATAAGCCAGACGCAGTTTTGGTACCTAAATCAACTGAAATATGCTATTTTAGTTCAGTGTTTTGTCACCGAGCGGCGAGCCGTGGCGCTGTAGTAGACCAGCGTATATTTTTAGCATAATATACGTTTTTATTGGCTTTTATTGACTCGCGTATCGTAACTCCTACATTTGGCAACATCGCTTTTTAATAGCGTTTCTTCTGATACAGATCATTCACAGTAAAAACATCGCACATTGCAATCAGGATAACAAAAGAAATGATTTCATTCAAATTTAGCTTTTGATTATATTATTATTGTACGGCAAATATATCAGCAACTTAATTTTTTTATATTACTATTTTTAAACAAATATTAGATATTTTCTTATCCATGATTATAAATTCCTACAATGCTTAATCGTGTGCCAAGCCACTCTATTATTATTAAACAAGATAAAATCAATGTTCTTAATATATTAGTAATTTGAAAACTTACTACAAATAACTAGAATAAATAAAACAATTTTTTCTTCAATTTATGACTGATTTGACAGTAAAAAATATATGTGAAATATTTGGAGATTCACAGAGAATGCAAGACTGATGAGTGTAATGAGATAATAATAGGAATCTTAGATGGT
This sequence comes from Limnephilus rhombicus, assembly GCA_929108145.2. Lineage (NCBI taxonomy): Eukaryota > Metazoa > Arthropoda > Insecta > Trichoptera > Limnephilidae > Limnephilus > Limnephilus rhombicus. Next base: position 41,131,346 of record OV815277.1, on the reverse strand, counting down.
TTGGGCATGTAGAGCCAATGATCTAAAGATAGGTTGTAAGGAGATTATATGTACATATGACGTGAACTTGAATGGTAGAAAAATTCGGGGATGCCCGAGAAAGACATGGCATGATTGAGTAAACCGAATTCTCGAGTAATGTCGAAAGACAGAATGAAAGAGCGATGTATGGATGTGAATGAGGCAAGGAGTGTGTATGATATAGTCAATTCTCGAAGCTCCGGCGCTCCTAGATTTGACTAGTCAATCCTCAGGTCTGACTTGAAGTCTTAGTCAAAGCCCAAACAAATGAAGTTTTTCGGCCACTGACTAAGGAATTTTCGTCAAACCTAGGAGAAACTAATTTGGTCAGGCAAACGTCAAAACTCAATTTAATGAAATTTCGATGTTTGACGAAAAAGTGAAAAAGTTAGGAACTTCTAGGTTTGGCTAAAAATACTTTAATCAAAGGCCGACATTGGAATTTATTTCGGGGTTAGCCCGATATACCAGTCATTCCGCGAAGAGACTGCATACAGACCTTTGACTATGACATATGCACAGACCGAGTTGTTTGGCGGTCGTCTCTGCGAACCCCTGCGAGGAAACAGCGGGTTGGTTAGTTTTTGTGAGATAATATTTATTTATTATTAAAGGCATGTTATTTTATTTGTTTACACAGTTTTATGCTTTCGATTTTCCTTTTGAGAGATTTAACATATAATTTTACATTAGCACAACACAGGAGGCCCTGGGAGGAAAATAATTCCCCTCAGGACCTATGTCATCTTTGGGGATGCTGTGTGGAGGGTCTTTTTTTACATTAACTCCATACAGGAGGCCCTGAGGAAAATAATTTCCCTCAGGGTCTATGTCATCTGGAATGCTGTGTGGAGGGTCTTTTTGAGGAGAGGAAGGAATGAACATTGGTCTTGAAGAGACCCATGTTGTAGGAAGGAGGAAACACAGAGGCCTTCTTAGAAAAAGAAGGAGAGGAAGTTCTGGGAAGGAAAATGGTATTGGGGTTGGGTAGGAATCTAGGGGTCAATGTGTCTAGGAGTGACAGTCAAAGACGCTCTCTCAACCGATCTCTCCCGACTTGGCCTGCCATGCAGCTGGTGGGCAGACGCATCCGCTAACAAGATCCGGACAAACCTCACCCCATTAACCCGGGCACCCCTGCTAAGTCACCAAACGTAGTTAACCACTTGGGATGACCTGTGGCAGAGGTGTTTGTTATCCTATAAAAGGTTCCTGCGGCGGCTGTTCCCACACCCGCCTCCCAAATTGAATTAATTATAATTTTGTTATAAGATTCGCAAAAGACGTAATATTTCTACCGATAATGGTGTTGTAGTAATAATTACCCAATCTGCCAAAGCTGCAAGTAATTTGAAAACTGTTACTTTTCTTTTTTTTTGTTTATGGCAATTCACCCTACGGAGAGTGCTATGTGACACGTTACTTTTCTTCTTACTCGAAAAACGTGTTGAAATTCATTGCTAGATTAACATTTAAAAATCAAGGCACGTGATGCTGTATTCTGGCATATTTCTAATGATAGAAATTGTATTTTTCAAAGTTCTCCTACTTAACCGAAAACGTTCAGGTGAACTTCAGAGACTAATCGAGAAAAACTACTAGAATTGGCTATTGGCGATTTTAATCAACTAAAAATATTGGTACATTTTTTTAACGTGAAGTGTGTAATGATAGGGAAAAGACCCGGTTCCATTTAATTTAGACGTGCAAGAAAACCTAAAGACAGGAAATAACGACCTCCGCGGTCGAGGGCAAAGCTCTCTATTAGCAATCCGGAGGTTTCGGGTTCAAATCCCGGCGTGAGCTCATAAAATTTTATTTGATTTAATACGTATATTATTACAAAAATTTATTAATTAAAATATGTTATTGTATTAGTAGCTATATTTGTGACTTCTTCTAGAGAAGATGATAATTTCAGTTCATTCTGGTGTAAGACCACCATTCATCCAATGGAGCCAGTGAGTCTATGGCATCCCCAATTGGGGTACCTATTCATGCTGCGGGATTGAAGGTAGATTTGAAAGACTTTGAGATTTGAACCCGTGTCCTCCTGATTGCAATTCGAGAGCCTTACACCTCGACCACGGATACCGGCAATGTAGAACACGATGAATTTCACAGTAGGTGCGATTGATGTCCTCGATAAGTAGGTATCCGCTGTCGTTGAGAGATATTGCACTGCTGTCAAAAATGTAGATTAAAAACGTTATCTTTTTAATGGCATGAACCGTTCATTAGAGTAATCGGCAATATTCCAGAAGACAAAATTAATGAATGAATCCCTTGTTACGTAACGGGCCTCCTAATCCATTATAGAGTTCTAGGAACCACATTTCAAGTGTTTGGATGTGATGTATTTGTTTATAATATATATAATACAAACAAAATTTTCATTATTAGGTCAAGTTCATGAACCAGTACACTAAGTGTACACCGTACAACTCTTGATGGTACATCCGATAAAATGTTGAAGTAATATTAACCCTTTTAATTATTATCTGATATCATTGGACAATTTTTTTTTCAATCCTCTTATGTTTAGAATTCATTCTTCAGAACTGGCATAAATAGACTGGCTACAATCAGACACTCAAAAGTTAGCACGTAAGGAGCCGCAACCGGGCTCAAAAAGAAGAAGATGGAGAGATATGAAATTACGAGTGCTAGAGGAGCGCGCTTTTATTTAAAGCGACGAAGTCGATGCAAAAATTGTGAAAATGTTTAATAAAACACGACTCGTTTAAAATAGAGCAAAAATGTCATGGGGGTTGTCTTAAACAGCATTTAAAAAAAACACTGTGAATTTTTTCATACATATAATTTGTAAAATAACTGAAAACAATGTGTTTATAATAATTTTTGGAGCATATTTTCTGATTTTTTTCCATGGAGGGAATTTTATTTTTTTTTTTCAGCACGGGGAATGTCTAGATATTATATTCAAGAATAATATATATATTTTTAGAGAGCTTTAAAAGTTAACGTGATTGAGGCAAGGAGTGTGTGCCAAGATCGAGTTCTTTGGCGGTCCTCTCTGCAAAGGACAGTGTCATTTATTATTACATAATATTTACTTATTATCCGAAGTCATATTATATTATTTGTTTAGACAGTTTTATGCTTTCGCTTTTCTATTTTCCCCTTTCCTTTAAAGGATTTATCATATAATTTAGTTGTTAAAAACCTAAGCCACTAAAACCCCTAAAATTGTTTCTCCCGTGAACGAAAGTGCATCGTCAATCATGATAAGCATTAATTTTTTTTGTAAAGAAAGATAAACATTTCCGGGTTAACGAATAACCCGACAATATTTGAAAATCTCCCACTACCACCACAGCAAGCCGAAAATGTTGCTTGAGTCACGACGGAGGACTTAGTCAACCGAGGAATCAAACACGAAACGCCTGGGTGGGACCCAAACGCGATGCCCACTCAACCACTGACCGGTCTATAATATTATTCAAAATAATAAAAAAAATATAAATAATTAGTGACCGACCGAAGGTTCGGTTTCGGTTTCGGCAAGTTTTGACAAAAAAATCTAGTTTTGGCATCAGTTTCGGTTTTAGAAACCGAAACTTTTTTAGACATGTTAAAAATCGGTTGTTTACTGTTATTTGGCTTATTTTGTACACTTATTCCGACAGTTAACACGTGTTAAATTAAATAAATAAATAAAAACAATAATTTAAGTATGTGAAAAAAGAATTACTTCTATAAAACAAACCAAATTTATAAAAAAATAAGCCAAATAACAGTATTCAATCGATTTTTAACAATTCTAAAAAAGTTTCGGTTTCGGCCGAAACTGAGACAGACACCGAAGATTCGGTTTCGGTGGAAAGGTCTGTTTCGGTGGGACGCTATATATATTTAACTAATTATAATTCTAATTTAATTTTTCATTAATTATTAACATAATTCCTCTCAGGGCCTATGTCATTTTTGGGGATGCTGTTGGGAGGGACTTTTTAGGTGAAGAAGGAGAGGAAGTTCTGGGAAGGAAAAGGATACTAGCGGTGGGTAGGAATCTGGGGATCAGTATGTCCAGGAGTGACGGACATAATAGGAGTGACGGGTATGAATCCATCCCTCCCACTGCGGTGCAAAGCGATGTTTCGAGAGAATACGGCTGGAAAATCAAAGGGACTCCCTCAACCATTCTCTCCCGAACCGGCCTTCTATGTAGCTGGTGGGCAGACGCATCCGTTGCCAAGACCCAGACAAACCTCACCACATGAGCATTACACATTATAGGGCACCCTCGCTAATTCACCAAATGTAGCGAACCACTTGGGGTGACCTATGGCAGAGGTGTTGGTTATCCAATAATGGGTCCCGGGGCAGCGGTACCCATACCGCCTCCCAATTTGACTCTTTGCGAAGTCTGCGGCTTCTTTATAATTAATAGGTCACATAATATTTCTACTGATAATCGAGTTGTAGTAATAATTAAGCACTTATATCTAGAGTTCATTCTTTAAAATTAACATGAAAAAACTGTTTTTGATGAGAAAACCATACAGGAGTCCACTGATATAGCCAAAATATGGTAATCACTGTCTGATGCGAAATCAAAATGGAGAAAAGAGGAAGCAAAGGAAGATCCCAGCAATATAGATCTAGTCACTAAAATAACAAATCACACTTCAAGCAACGTTTTAATTCTGAATGATAAGTCTCAAAAAATCTCATACCAATTTAATAAATTTTACGTGGGCATTGCCGCCGCGCCGGGTTGATTAGAGTCCGCGACGTATGGGCCAGACATATTGTCGCCTTCATATTCTATAAATACCTATACAGTCGTTCAACCAAAAACTTGAACAAATAAGCGGCAACGTCGCAAGACGTCGGTTTGTCGTCAACATGAAAATGAATATATAATTGGACGCTTCATTGTGGACCAAATTAAAGTAAATATACGCAGGATGCCTCTCTGCATTGAATATGAAAGGAGTTCAGATTGGTGGAACGCTAAAGGGCGTTTTTATCGTTTTGTATATTTTTAAATTAATGTTTTTCAAAAATTTAAATACCTAACTACAATCAAACACTGAAAAGATAGTATATACTTTAGTTAGAACTATGTAAAATCAAGTCCTTCAGGTAGACGCAGTAATGTCGATCTGATGAAAGGACGCAGAAATGATAGCGGGATGTATATATATATATAAATAATACCAGTAATATGTAATAAAAAATTTGCCAGAGTTCGAAATTTCCCTAGATTTTTTCCTGATTTCCCTTTTCCCTAAAAAATATTTTTACTCCCCTAGATCTAGGGAAATTTCCCTAGACATAACATCACTGATTCAAAATGACAACTTGAAAGTAAATAAACTACCGGTGGGTGAAGACGTCACACAATCCACCATAGATACGGTGCTTTTCGGGGGGTCTTGAAAAATTAAAACTTTGACAATTATTTTAACTATTAAAACTAACTAAAAATAAAAATGCAGTTATTTAAGTTTGAAGGTCTTTATTCATTAAAAAAAATTAAAAATTGGACTGGAGTTCTCTATTGTCATCACTGCAAACAACACATGAACCATACTGTTTGCTGTGATACCAGCTGAAATCGTAGATATGAAAATAGTAGTGTCCGACCGAAACTAGTTTTTACTGGCGAAACCGAAACCGAAACTGAGTTTCGTTATTTCCCAATTTATTAATTTTAAAAAATATGTACGTAGTATATTTCCGGCGCGTTCAGATTGGAAGATACTCAGTATAGGCCTGGTGTAAGATCACCATTCAGAATTGAAATGGCACATGAAATGGTTTAGCCATGTTCGGTGATCAGATCTGAATAGCCCGGTGCTTCCTCACCTTCCTCCTCCCAATCTCCTTCCCCTTCCGGTAGTGACCTTCAGCCTCACAACATACTCCAATTGGGGATGCCATAGTCTTACTGGCTCCAGATGATTGGGTCTCTTACTTCATTATACTATTCTCAAATAAAATGCAAGTCCCGCTGTGTGTGGATGCATTGTGCTCTCAGGTTCATACTCATAATGGTTAATCCCATCGCCCATCTCCTTTGTTTCTATTATCTACGTCATTTACTTTGTTATTGTAATCTGATAAATGTTTGTATTTTAGGCCCCCCACCGGCCCCGGCTGCTGCGCATGCCCCCCAAGCGTTGCGCCCCTTCCCCCCAGCTGGGGAGCAGCGAGAACAACAACCAGCCGGGCCTGCCAGACCACAACCTGGCGCGCGCCCCGAAGCGCCCCCGTCACCACCACCTCCCTCACTCCAACAAACAACACCAATAACCACCGACATGAGGCCCCAACCTTTAAACCCTTCAAATTTGATACAAATTCTTCAAAATAATGTGTAAACACCTAATGATATTGATTACCAAACGTTTTAAGAGTGATGAAGATAGCAAGTGTTAGGATTCCAAAGTTCTCACTTTTGTTGGGACGGATATCCGCTCAACTAGTTTCTATTTCTCAACTATTTTTTTCTCTGCAAGCAAGGTGTATTTATGGATTGATTTAACAAGTTTGAGATTAAAAATGCTCCTATCGAGGGCTGTAACTTTTTAAAGGGGTGTTCAGACACGGCTAAAAACAGCGAGCAGATATCTGTTGAACCGCGAACACTTTTGTTTTGTACCGTTCACACAAAGCTATCAAATATTTTTTCCTATGGTCAGATGAATTAGCGAGCGCCCACGGAATGCACATTTTTTCTACTGAATCTGTCAACTTGACGTCTGTCATCCACCTGTCTAGGCAGCTCCGTAATTAAAATGACCCCCTCTCCTGTTTTCGTCGGAGAGGGGGGCGCTTAACTTTTGGCATATCGCATCGGGAGCGGTTACGGCGTAAGATCTGTATTGTCTATAGTTGATCTGCGCTTAAACTGCTTAGGTGTGAACGGTCTGAAGGGATTGTATGGAGAGCGTTATTTGGCATGCGATGAATTTTTATATTTTATAGCCGTCTCTGAACCCCTTAAAATTGAGGAGCTGGATGTATAACAACTTCTGATGAAAATTATAGTTTTGAGTAAAGTGCTTTCAAAGTTTATTTGAAAAGCGTAATATTCATTAGTGTTCAAACTTTTTACATTTTCTTACTAACCTATTTTTTTGCATTTAGTTTTTCCTGTTAAGCACTTGCATACTGCTTACTAACAACGTATGCAAAAAAATTGGTCACTGGAGGTCTAGATTCGTCCAACATAAATAAATGTAGCTTCGTTTAACAAAAAAAAATAGAATCTTGTGAGAGCCTTGAAGGAGTAACCATCTGTTACTTATACCAGGGCGGGTAAGTGGTGGATAACCTCCAATGCTCAAACTTTTGCAAGTAGATCCATCTCTGCAAAATCCTACAGAAGTAATATTGACATAGTCGCAGCACACAGCATATAACGAAGGGAATGGAGATACTAAAAAGATGATGGTAGCAAAAACAGCTTGTGCACATTTAGGTTGTTATTGCATCCAGCTCCTCAATTAATAAAACCGCCGTCTTTTGAGTAATATAGCGTGCAGAGTGGTAATTTACATAGAATATTTTCCGGTTATGGTAGAATTTCAGGTTTGGATATATTTTTATTATCAAAGTGACGCTTTGCATTCAAAATATTCAGAGAGTGGTGAAACAGAAACATCCTTCAGAATAATCTTCAGCCTTTTGTCAATTTCTCATTTCTGATGAATTACACAACGCAAGGCGGAAGGATCAAAGTAATTTGTGTGTAAATCTATCCAAGACTTGAGAACCTTAGGCCTTAACGGGGTCAGTGTCAGTGTCAGTGTTATGGGGAGACACTTGTTTGGAGGAGGCATGGAGGGGGAACGGGCCGCTCGTTCTGGACTGGAAACAGGGTCTATTAAACAATCCAAGATGGATAACGCAGTAGAAACTTGATGGAAGAGTAGTTAGTAATAAAGTGCACGGCGCTGGCGGTAGACGAGGGAGGAAGCGCGAGGAACAACCTTTAGCATCAGATCCGCTCGCTTGGTGCTGTTCGGGAAATTATAAGCAATCTTTTATATAGTTTTATGTATTTATATTGCCAAATGATTGGATGGATGAGATAAATAATATATTAGAGGATTTAGGAGGTATTTATTAGGTGGAAACTATTTATTGCCTATTTAATTATTGCATATTTTTCTTATGTAAACAACTTTTCTTCCTGCAATAATTATTATTTTGTCGCTTCCAACTCTAGAATAGTTATATAAACATTTTGTTAACTGAATATTATATTTGCGTAGCAACACTTTTACAAACTTCTCTTTGAATTGCTATTTTTAAATGTATGTTTGTATAAACATTTTAAAGTACATACATATATTTATTTGACATTTAATATGTGCGATATATCATGTTTTTATATCAATATATTCTTACTATACCACAACGTTAACATTTTTAAAACTGTATCTTTAATATAATACATTTTTAGACGCTTCCTTTCACAATAATCTATTTCAAATTTAATAATGAGAATGTTGCCACATATAATCGTTTTCTTATTTAATAATGAGAATGTTGCCACATATAATCGTTTTCTTATTTAATTTATTTTGTAGAAATGTTACAGAATTGGCTATGTACAATTTTGTAGGGATTCATTTTTTATTTATTGTATTCAAAGTACACATTTATGAATAGAATTCTGTCGCAATTTTGTAGGGATTCATTTTTATTTATTGAATTCAAAGTACACGTTTATGGATAGAATTCTGTTGCAATTTTGATTGATCCTTTTGGTGTTTGGGTAGTTTTCTATTAGGAGAATATTGCATGATTTATTTTAAAGATAATATCTAAGGTTGTCATTTTGATTTCATAACGAATTACTTTTTTTTTCTAATATTATGGTTTTGTGTCTAATTTACTTGAGCTTTTTTTTCTAGTGATTTTCTTTTTCTCCGGGCAGTGATTTCTCATTGAGTTTAATTATTAATTATAAAATTAGTGACCTTTAGCTGCCTTGCTTTTATTTAGAATTAGTGTTTTATTTCATCACAATAACAACCCTTTTTAGAAATCCTCAAACTTACGCTAAATTAAACTAAGCAAACAAAAGAATGTTTCCTGGTTCCTAGTTGACTGTAGCTAGCTAATTGTGAATGAGATTTTTCTATTTTATTTTATTTGGAATGAATGATGAATGGCTCTAGTCAGAATGATTGTTCATCACCATTAAACTTTGTTAAATTTATAAGAACAGTTTAAACTTCAACCCTCAATTTAAAATTTAAATCAGCATAACCAGCCTTTTACGCTAGGGAAATTGACTGAATTTTGGGAAATAAAGTTTTTTTATTTGTATTTGAAGAGTGCGAAATTAAATTTTTTATATTCCTTTATCAATGGCCGCTTGTTTGTATAGAATTCTAATAACCTGATTCCATCTTTAGAATAGCGAAATTAATTAAAATAAATGAACTCCTGATCAATTTATTTTGTTTATGCAATTCTATACAAATGAGATGTTTTAACTATACTTTAATGGTTTTATAATGTTCTAAGTTTTAGCTCAAATTGAATAATAATGCATTGTGTTTAATGTGCGGCCGGCACTCCTCTAAGGAATTAACATTATAACAAAGCATAATACAAACTGAAGTAGAAGTGCGTAATGGAATGTAAATAATATGGTTTGTTCAATAATACGTGGTGGTTTGGGTTGTCAGTGTAGTAATATATAGATATAATATATACTGTCTAACTCGGCCAAGGAAAATACACCAGATATTATATTGTATAAAAGTGATGATAAAGCAATACGTTTATGTAAACAAATACATAGTTGGATGTCTTATAGTGACTGTATTCACTAATATTTATTGTATTTACATTTCAAAGTGTTTCTGGGCACCCTGTACCTTTATGAATATTATTTATCTGCCAGAAGTTAATTAATACTAAATAATTATACAAGGGTCACCCAGAAAGTAAGTTTACGACATTTATGTAGGATCGAAAAAGTTGAACTTTTTAGTAGCCACTAAAGTGATTGTCTTTTGGATTCTGGGGTGTAGTTTAGTGACACAGTCACGTCGCATCCCCCATCACGATAGGGTTCATAAAGCTTCTCTCTTCTGTGCAAAATGATCCAAAAATTGATGCATTGCTCCGGTGTGAGCAATCTGGGCGCTCATCTCGCATACAACTACTTGTAACCAAGTTTTTCCCACACAATATCACCAAGGAGACTCCAAGAAATGTCGAGAAATTCTTCAGGAAGGTCGTCAAGCGTCACTCAGCAGTCATTTCACACTTGTTCTTCAATTTGTTGCCCAAGTTCGTCAGAAATCACTGATGGTCCCCCATTCCTTGCCTTGTCGTGAGCATTAGTATGGCCTTCTCTGAACAACCTATCCCACTTCATGACATGTTGTCGACTTTTCACATCACTACCGTGAACTTTCATGGACATTTGCGGCGGAATTATTCTGCAAAGTCAAAAAACAGATGACCGCGAGGATCTCCCATGGACGGGAGGTGGCGGGAGAATTTACTGTGACTGAATAAAATGACCGACAAACACGTGGGACCAAAAAAACTGACCGTTAGGATCCCCCCTACACACCAGGTGCGCCAACTTCGTAACCTTACTTTCTCGGTGACTCTCATACATTTAATTGTTTTGCTTTAGCACGTGTCGGAGAGCTCTTACACTTGCATAATATTATTTGAATTGGTAATATTGGTATTAGTTTATATAATGTTGGTATTACGATTGTTGGAAGATAGAGAAGAGAAGAGATAAAGCAACGCAACACCATTATGATAATCTAAGTAAATGAATTATTCTTAGGACTTGTATAATCTTTGTTTTCTGATTGTGACTTGATTTGTTTGTTTCCTGCAGATGTTTAGTAGCGAGTGCGCGTCTCGGGATTATAGATTAAGGTAGAGAGATATTTTTACCTCTTTTAGCCAAAGAGTAGCGTTTCCTTGGTTTAAGGGAAACCACCGTGTGGACAGATAACTCTTTCTGCATAATAGCAGAGGCCTTAATAATCGAAATGTGTCGTGACTTTTTCTCATTTTCCATTAAAAAAGATTGGTACTTTTTACACGTATTCCTCCGAGACTTGTGTTTGGGAAAAAAATTAATTTTAGTGTGAAGTTACCAACTTTTAATCTGCTAAAAATTGATGTTCAGAATTTAATTTTGAGTTTGATATTGAAGCGTATTAAAAGTATTTTAATAATTGCCAAAATGCTACACAGAATATAATAAATAGTTGCATACATATTGTTGCTGTGTCATGTTGCAGATTGCGTCTTGTTGCAGATTGCGTCTTGTTGTATATCAAAAGAGACTTGTTGATTTTGATTTAATGATAAAGTAATAGTTGACAAGTCGCTTCTTTGAAACCGTACCTGAACTTGTCTGGAACATGGTCACACACTCATATGGTAGATTGGTCGTTTCCCAATTCTGTTCATTTGATTCTTATAATCTTAAGAATATTGTAATAAAAGTACTTGTCTAGTATTAAATAATAATGACATTTAATGTCGAATCACCATTCATGGAATGTTTCTATAGATCTAGCTTTCTAAGGTTCATGTGAAACAGTGTTGACATTTGCCAAAAAATGACTGAATTTATGAGAAAACAATAGGGAAATAAGGATGTGGAAATAAATTGAAGAAACATTAAAATAATGAATATGGGATTAAATAATTTAAAGGTAAACAAGAGATGAGGCTCTGTGGGCGACGTTACATTTCCCGTTACAATCCTTGATAATGATAATTCGTAGGATGTAAGATATATGGAAACAATCACTAGAATAAAGATTTCAAGCACTCGGGTGCATTTATTATAAGTGGTAGTCAGGTTGTAGCTAAACTGAAGTAGGCTGGGAACTTACTAGGAACCTGTCCCTGTCAAACCAAACTTGTTCTAGTTTTACATGTACGTCAATTAAATAATTCCTTCATTCATCACTCATCATCTTCAAATCCATGTTACTCAGGCTTCCATATTTTAAATAATGTTTTCCCATTTATTGATACTATACTGCAATGAGGATGATGGTACTTGGCCCGTAATACAATGTGAAATAGTTAGAAAGAGATCATTTACCATCTGTGTCAATTCATTCTAAGCCCAAAATCATTAGTTCTTATACCCATCACAAGCCTCACTCACTTATAGAAATACTTATACATTTAGATTTATATAGCATATCGCCATTCTCATGGACTAAACTACACAATATATTATAATCTGTTATGGCAAGATACGCAATAATGGGCCGCTTTTACAGCACCACCAATACGTACTACCAAAAGTGCATTAAACAGTAACAACCTTGTACGGTCTTGCCATAATCCACCCTCACTAGTGTATCCAAATGCCAAAGTAATACAATATATTTATATTAGACTCCCCTTTAATGTTTGCTAGTATATATGATAAATCTGTCTTCTTCACGTGATTCTAAAGTTAACAGCAATATTGCAGCCTGTTTATGAAGTGATATTAAAATGTTCTCCTTTGAGTTTCATAGAAATATGACATATATTTTTGAATGAAATGTAACATTACATAATATATTACATGTTTATGTAATCATGTGTATCTTTCAGTGTAAATTGTATTCAGCTTCTTCTTTTACTTAATATCAAGGATTTTCTTGTATTTTGGATAATTTTCCATCCACTTGTACTGCCAATAATGATGAATCATTGCATTGTTTTTAGGTATGTATTATGTTTACAAGGGTCAGGGTCAGGGTCAGGGTTAACAATGAATGGTGAGGGACAAATATATGTTTTTGGAGTCCCCACCTAACTTTATCTTTTGCACACTCAAATTTTAAAACTACTCCAATAAATTGCATTTGCAGATTTCAACTCAAATGTTTTTGAATATTTTTATCGACTATCTTTTTTTTTCACCAGTTAAAACCATTGGTAGATTTAATAATCTTTTTATAGAATCAAACAATTTCACTGACCAAATGACTGGGAGCAATTTAGTAAAATAATAACAAATCTTTATTGTGGCCAACATTGCGATTCTAAAAAATGAATGACCCGTTCAAACTTTGAGAATATTTTTGAATCCGTCTTATGAATGCGATGATATTAGTGTTTTTTTCAATTGAGTCACTTTCAGGCCAGGATTCTTAAATAAATCAATAAAATTGATTGATGGTAATCACACAATTGGATATTTTATTTTTAGAGCAACATCTTGTATGAAGTTACCAAGCAAGGCCTGCCAGGTCCCTACTCTTAGTGCCAAATGTTGACTATATTATAAATTCTATTTGAGTGAAGGAGATATCATTAGAGTTAACATGTCTTTTGTAGGTTCCACTGTCACGAGCTGTGTCTTCCATCTTGTTCACATAACAATTAATTATTCAATGTATAAGATAAATGCATATAACATATGTTTACGTGTACTATGATTGACTTGGTTTTCTTCCTTGATTTGTTTGTGTTACATAGAGCTAATGTACAACACTATAATAGCAATAAATATTATACTAAGACTACACAATCTAGCCGGGACGTATGGTCCGAGAGCCCGAGGGCCCTAGAGCCCTAGTGCCCTAGTGCCCTAGTGATCCGGCTCTTACGGTCTCTATCTTGTTATTTGTTATATCGTTATTAGCTTTGGTAGGCGGTCCCCCGCTGACCGCCTCCAGCGTTCTATTTGATTTTAATTTCGTTACCTTTATGATAACAAAAGAATTGTGTCTGTACATATCGAGAATTAATAAATTATTCATTTCAACAAATAATGCTGTTTTTCTGTCTCCGTTATTACTTTGCATTATTTTCTGGTCATCTACATATGTTATAAAGCAGCCGTCTAGAAGCTTGTCCACTGGAGAGTTCCGTTATAATATATGATCAATTTCAGAAATTTCCAGTCCTCTTTAAAAAAGGTTGTACCTCCGAAATTTGATATATATATATATTGACCTCTTCCCGTAGTATCTTGATCCTGTAAGAAGTTGCTTGACAATGTTGATCCACCTTTAACACCGTATAACTTGGCTTTGATGGAATACATCTGTATGAATTGGCAACAACGTTACTACAAATACCAAGGTTGCCAGTTTCTCGGTAAAAGTTTTTGATATATTGCACATAAAATTTTCGAACTTTGTATGGAAATCATACGCATCTTTTTTGTTGATCCGGTCAAATCCCCGTACGTTGTCGATCCGCCCAAATCCCCATACGCGGTTGATAATCAAAGATGGCTGAAAAGGGAAGCCTTCTGATTGGTCGAACGAAGCCTTCTCATTGGTAGCAGATATGGAAGGCACCTACTAAAAAAAGATATCCAATTGTTCAACTAAATTTTTACAACGGTTATGAAGAATATATATTCTTCTATATTCTCCACAAAATATTATTGACATTTCTTGTTCACGCCCCTACACGGAGAAAAATGTTTTGAGAATTTATTGGGAATTCTTGTCTTTTTATTCGGAATTACTGTTAAAAAGGGACTGCAGTTGTTACGAATGAATCAGGAAACGGAGTCCTAATAGATATTCGGACGGCGACTGTCAAAAACTTTACGAATATATTTTCATGATGTCTCGCAATTTCAACTCTGTCTGCATGACAATACTAATATTTTTGCATTACAATTACGAATATCTAAGAGTGATTCATGATATTTGCCAGTAGTTAATAATATTTTGTTAGTTCTTTTACGAAAATATTGACAGTCCTCGTGATATTTTTTCAGCAATTACTAACCATTTATTCGATCTTATACGACGGTCTTCCTGATATTCTGCTAGTAAAATACTGACAGGTAATTTTTGTTCGTTCTTTAACTAATATTAGGTTTTACTGATATTTTGTTAGGTTCTTGTACTAATACCTTATGCTTACTGTCAAGTTAATTGCTCTTTGCGTACTGATAGAAGTATATGACTTTTTACTAGTATTTTTAATGATTCCACTGACATTTCATCATTCCAGTCCAAACTGCACTAGGACTGGAATGATGGAATGTCAGTGCAATCATTAAAAATGCAAGTAAGAAGTCTTATAATTTTATCAGAAAGCATTGGTAAAATTAACATGGCAGTACACAAAAATAAACATGAAAATGAAACAACTTAATAATACTTACAATCTTATATAATATCTTCCAATGAGTCAACGGGATCACGGAGGCCCATTTGGAGTATGTTGGGAGGCTGAAGGGGTTGGGGAGCAGGAAGGAGATAGGGAAGACGAAGGTTTGTTAGATAATAATTCATAAAGAATGAAGCTTTAAATAGTGTAAGTATATTTAATTACTCATCATAAATCACATTGTATAAATTATAAATTTCAAGGAATGTCGAATCTCATATTACTAAGGGTAAAATATAATTACAGATTGTAATACCATACAAAAATACGATACCTAAAGCAGAATATGGACTGGTAAAAATAATAATTAATTAATAAATAATTGTATGTCTTCCAATGATAAAAATACTTGGGATGAACTCAGCTTCTGACAGATCTGCCGAGCATATTTTTTTCCAATTTATCGCAGTATTTATTGGGAAGATCTCTAGTAGCAAAGTAAGGTTTTGTAAAGGAAATAAACTTTTTCACTGTTGTAATCAGTGATTGAGTTTATACTTAATTAGACCGCAGACACCAGGCATTTTACCACTGAACTGCCCTTGTGAGGTGACAGTATTCTATAAATCATCTAATTATTTTTATCATTTAAGTTATATCGTTGTACTTCATACTTTACAAAACCTTTTTTTATCACCATATCGCAGACCCAAGTTACAATACTACATAATAACGGCGCTCTGCGAATTTGATAATTTACAGAACGCCATTTTTGCGAAAAATCACCTCAAAGGCGCTTCACAACGATACAGTAACATATATGTTACACACAATACTACTCAGGATTTACAGGTGGTAAAGTTGTTCTCTAATTTATGCTGAAAAGCACGTTAGCTTTTTGGTCTGAGTTGAACTCTATAATCCGCCTGAGTTCCTTCCTTGGTGAAGTCAGTTTTGTATAATGTCCAGCATCCTCACTCTGTAGTCTGTAAATAAAAGACAATTGGAAATATTAATACTTGATAGAAGCAAGGCTCCCATCTCCTGTCTTATTAAATAATTACTTCCAGAGCCTTAAAAACATTCACTCGGTACATAAAGTATTTTACTTTTAAAAGCGTGGGAACAAATAATATCATATCATTATTATCATTACATAGTATAAAATGACGTCGCTCAAAATGTATGTGCGCGTTAATCTTTTAAACTACGCAACGGATATTCATGCGGTTTTCACCAATAGATAGAATGATTGAAGAGGAATGTTTATATGTATAATACATGTAAATTATATTAGAGAAAAGCCGAGAAATTCAAAGAAAACCTATTTTTGTGCGATTTAAAACGGCTGGCGGGCCGTACTATAGTAGATGTCCTAGAGTTAGTAGGTACCTATTCGATTTTCCCTTTTCAAATATCCAGTGTTGCAATGCAAGCATTGTATAATTAGTGGCGAGTTAATTAGTTTATATGTATAATACATGCTTATTATAGTAGAGAAAAGACGATAAATTCGAATATTCAATTCAGGCAGCGGGCAGCGAGCAGCTGGCAAGCGGGTGGTGTGGATTTTATAAATATTGGGTAATGGCGTTGTGTTTCGTTAGCCACAGCAACGTGTGGCCGGGTCTGCTAGTATCATATAATACACTTACATAATTATAGCCATCATATATTTGAAGTACACAATTAGATTTGACTGCGCCAACATGGGTATTGACATCTTGCCTTGGTAAAAAGCAGAATTTTGAAAGTCAGTTTTGTATAATCGTATAATGTCCAGCATCCTCACTATGTAGTCTGTAAAAAAAGATATTTGTAAATATTAATACTTGATAGAAGCAAGGCTCCCATCTCCTGTCTTATTAAGTAATTACTTCCAGAGCCTTATAAACATTCACTCGGTACATAAAGTATTTTAATTTAAAATCATCTGAACAAATAATATCATATAATACACTTACATAATTACAGCCATCATATATTGTAAGTATACAATTTGATTTGACTGATCCCACATTAATTTCACATCAGCGCGCCAACGCGGGTATTGACATCTTGCCTTGGTAAAATGCAGGGTTTTGAAAAAGTCAGTTTTGTATAATGTCCAGCATCCTCACTATATTGTCTGTAAACAAAAAACATTTGGAAATATTTATACTTGATAGAAGCAAGGCTCCATCTCCTGTCTTACTTCCATTCCTTCCTTTAATTACTTCCTGAGCCAAACATTCACTCGTACAAAAAAGTATTTTACTTTGAAAAGCGTCTGAACAAATAATATCATATAATGCACTTACATAATTATAGCCATAATATATTGGAAGTATACAATAAGATTTGACTGGTCCTTCATTAAATTTCATTTCAGCGACAACAGGTAACATCTCGCCTTTGTAAAATGCAGAATTTTGGCGTATAATGTCCACCATTAGACCTCAAAATTCTGTAATCCATTATTCTGTAAGCAAAAGACATTTGAAATTATTAATACTTGTGTTATTCAATGATAAACCTAAATAAATAAAACTGTCAACTGAAGTGGTAAAATTATTACATTTGGTTGGATTTTTAATGCAAAGCAAAATCGATTAACAAATAAAAATAACCAAAGTATTCATTCAACACCCTAACTTCATCTTGCGTGTAAAATTGTAGGTTTGTTATTGATCCTCCGCATTTTATAAATTCTATTTCGTATTCTTACGACATTTATATAATCAAAGCTTACATGGCGGCCATTTCAAAGTAAAGAGACTATTAATTTTGTTTTTTTAGAAACAAAAAGAGCACTTTGAGTATTTCATAATTACGATTATATAGGCAACATTATTTAATCGTAAATTATATCTTAACATATATAAACTATTACCTATGCAGCTCACGCTATAACACGCTGCCATAACATAAATTATTTGAAAACAATAGGTCAAAACTTACCTACCTCGTAATCCACTATCCCAATTTTTCTAACAAATGGATAGTTTGTCAAATGTCAATCCATTAAGAGATTATGGCTTTATTATGAAAATAAACAAATGGTTATTTATTGTTAAAATTTTAAAAACTACTAACACTATTGAAAGAATGAACACCGCTCGTCAACACGCCATTTTTAATTTGAATGACGTGAAGTTGCCAAGTTGGCGTTCGCAATAAGCGCCGTTTACACGCACACTTCGGAGCGACCGAGTCCCGCGCCACTTCAGGCCGCCGCGCAGAAAAGTAAAGACCGATAGGTTTACAGCGCAGTTCACTGTAAAACTTTTCTGCGCGGCGGCCTGACTCGGTCGCTCCGAAGTGTGCGTGTAAACGGCGCTACGTACAAAAATCTGTAGTACAAATAGAATATTGACAATTTATCGGATGCGACCTAGACAGAACGATCTCAGGCCGGCAAGTGAATATTTTAGCAATGCAGAAGGGCCTACGAGATGCGCAGTATAAACGACCGGAATTTGGCCCTTTCTAGTAATACCTAAGAAATTAGTTGCTAAATAGTTATGTGATAAACATTATTTTTAAAATGCAGATCGAATAGTTTTTCTAGGATTACCTAAATTATGAGTATGTGTTATTAAAAAATAATTTAGCTACAGCGTAAAACACTTGTTAGTGTAGTACATGCCCCCGGTGCCGTTGGCACTAATAAAAAGAAGCAAAGCTAGCAGTCCACAATGGAGTCCTGGTACCTAACCTGATGTATCGCAGTGAGGCATGAAACTGACAGAGGAAGGATGAAAGTAAGCTAAATATAAAGCTGTTGAAATGAGATCCCTGAGGCGTAGGTATATATGTGTAGCAAAACCATGTACGAACGTGTGAGAAACGTAAAGATCCGCAAAAAATGCTACCTAGTCTGATGTATAAGTAAGATTAAGAAAGGAACTCTCCGATGGTTTGAACATGTAGAGCAAATGAACCAGGAAAATAGTGTAAGGAGAATATATGACGCAAATGTGAACGGTAGAAGAAGTCGGGGACGCCTGAGAAAGACATGGCAATAAAATAGCTATCGTAAAAACTTAACGAAAAAAAATTGGACAGGAGGCCCTGAGGAAAAGAATTCCCTTCAGGTCCTATGTCATCTTTGGGGATGATGTGTGGAGGGTATTTTTTAAATAATCCCCTCAGGTCCTATGTCATCTTTGGGGATGATGTGTGGAGGGTATTTTTAGGAAAGGAAGGAGAGGAAGTTCTGGGAAGGAAAAGGGAAGTTGGTGTGGGTAGGAATCTGTGGGTCAATGTGTCCAGGTGTGACGGACGTTTGAATCCATACCTCCCATTGCGGTGCAAGGCGATGTTCAGAGAGAGTACGGCTGAAGAACAACGGGAGAGAACGGCTCCCTCAAACATTCTCTCTCGATCCGGCATGCCATGCAGATGGTGGACAGACGCGACCGTGGTCAAGACCCGCACAAACCTCACCCCATGAACCCGGGCACCCCGGCTAAGTCACCAAACTTAGCGAACCATTTAATTTTGACTTACAGATTGGGAGGCGGGTATGGGTACCGCTGCCCCGGAAACCATTTATTGGATAACCACCTCTGTCATACGTCACCTTAGGTAATAGGTTAGTCTATTCTATAATAGCTTTTTCTATTCTATATTAATTTCAATCGAGTCTTTGTACCCTACCTTAATCCGTCTCACGAAGTTGCCCAACTGTGTAGCGATAAAAGAAACCCCTATACCTAGTCCGCTCACAGAATGTCGCACATAAAAACAGTTTTCAAGCGTTAAGTACCAAGACGAAATTGTTAGGCAGTCTATCCTCTTTATATAATTATTTCTTCAAAGAACTTACAGGTACCTACTAAAATAAGCTGAAAAGTACGACCGAAGCGCATCTTTGTTGGCGGTCAAAATCAAAATCAAATTAAAAATCAAATTCATAATCAGAATCAAAACCAAAATCAAAAACCAAAATGCAAATTAAATCCAAAACAAAAATACAATAAAAAAAACGAATTAAATAAGAACGTACCTACAAGTACCTACTAAAAGGAGCTGAAAAGTTCGACAGACCGTTACTAAATGGACCTGAACAATACGACAGACGCACATAGAACTTTTCATTTGCATTGCGCACAGTTCGCGGTCAAAACTTGGCAAATAAGAACGTACCTACAAGTACCTACTAAAAGGAGCTGAAAAGTTCGACAGACCGTTACTAAATGGACCTGAACAATACGACAGACGCACATAGAACTTTTCATTTGCATTGCGCACAGTTCGCGGTCAAAACTTGGCAAATTAGAACGTACCTACAAGTACCTACTAAAAGGAGCTGAAAAGTTCGACAGATCGTTACTAAATGGACCTGAACAATACGACAGACGCACATAGAACTTTTCATTTGCATTGCGCACAGTTCGCGGTCAAAACTTGGCAAATAAGAACGTACCTACAAGTACCTACTAAAAGGAGCAGAAAAGTTCGACAGACCGGCACCATCCATATATACATATATGGATCAACAAATAAAAACGTGTAAAATGTATATGACACCGAAAAATAGGCGTGGCTTAAAGGTAAATCTCGATGACAAAAGCTGATCCACATGGATCAGGATATGTATCCCAGCTTCGGTAACGGATCCACAAATCCGGATAGATCAACAAACTCAAACGGATCAACAAAAAACTGGTGTACCGTCGCGCAAAATCAACAAAGTACGTGAGGAGATAAATATATATATATAAGCAGTTTACAAGGAGACATTTTGTAGACAGCAGTTTATATGGTGACATATAAACTGCTTATAATACTAGAGAGCTATTGAATGCCCCATTTATCTCATATTTTTAAGATTTATAAAAAAAAAAATTTGAATGCATTAATTCTGGATACTATTTACTTTAAATTGCCATTTGTGATACCTACTTAGAGCAATATTTTGTGACTTGTGTGTGTTGTCTATGGTATTATATACTATGTAGTTGATAATCATAGATATAAATTTAAATTTGAAAAAGCATTTTTTAGTATATAAACTAGAGATGAAACAGATATTCGGTAACTATCCGGTACCCGGCCAGATTTTAAATTTAGGCCGGATACCGGATAGTTACCGAATATGAACTTGTATCCGGCCATACACCAGATTTGAAAATAAAACTATATTTATTTATTGAAAAATAAGAAGTACATGAAAAACATAAGCTGCATATCTCACTAGGGCATTCCTGTATCGAGATATGCACTTTTACAAAGTAAAAACATAAGCTGCATATCTCACTAGGGCATTCCTGTATCGAGATATGCACTTTTACAAAGTAAAAACATAAGCTGCATATCTCACTAGGGCATTCCTGTATCGAGATATGCACTTTTACAAAGTAAAAACATAAGCTGCATATCTCACTAGGGCATTCCTGTATCGAGATATGCAGTTTTACAAAGTAAAAACATAAGCTGCATATCTCACTAGGGCATTCCTGTATCGAGATATGCACTTTTACAAAGTAAAAACATAAGCTGCATATCTCACTAGGGCATTCCTGTATCGAGATATGCACTTTTACAAAGTAAAAACATAAGCTGCATATCTCACTAGGGCATTCCTGTATCGAGATATGCAGTTTTACAAAGTAAAAACATAAGCTGCATATCTCACTAGGGCATTCCTGTATCGAGATATGCAGTTTTACAAAGTAAAAACATAAGCTGCATATCTCACTAGGGCATTCCTGTATCGAGATATGCAGTTTTACAAAGTAATTTTAAAAAAACATACATATAAACTTAATAAAAATATAATTATAAACCTACAAAAGAAGCACTGAGAACAATTATTCAGACATGGATTATTAATAATTTAATTATAGCTGGGCAGTATGCTCGTCGTTGGCAACAATAACATTATACTGTAAACTAAAAATACAAGGTACCTGTTAGTTGTGGCTTACCAGATGCATTCATAGGGTGACCATACCACAACAGTAGCATTTAATTATTAACAAAAAATAAAGATTGGTAAATAACAACAGCTAAATAGTATCAGGTAAATAATAATAAACAATTATGTATATTAAAAATAATAATAATTAAGTAATAAATTTATATACTTTATGTAATAAATATAATATATTAAGTAAATAAATATAAATAAATTAAGTAGATAATATATCATATAATTATGAGTAAACAATAATAAACAATTTATTAATAATAAGTAAATAAACATAAGTAAATTAAGTACATATTAATTATGAGTAAATACTAATAAACAATTATATAGTACAGTAAGTAAATTATGATACGAAGGAAGTTTTTTTTTTTTTTTTACATTAACTCCACACAGGAGGCCCTGAGGAAAATAATTTCCCTCAGGGCGTATGTCATCTGGGATGCTGTGTGGAGGGTCTTTTTGAGGAGAGGAAGGAATGAACATTGGTCTTGAAGAGACCCATGTTGTAGGAAGGAGGAAACACAGAGGCCGGCAAATCATTCCACAGCCGAGCTGTTGAACATAAGAACGAGTCGAAGAAACGACCCGTTCTCATGTGACTAATGTCAACTGTGTACAAATGTTGGGCACGCGTTTGGCGTGTTTCCCGACTATGCACCGGTGCCGAAGGGATCAATGATGCTAGTTCCTCGGAGCATCTTCCATTGTAATACCGGTAGAACAAGGATAGCATTCCCACCCGACGCCTGTGCTCTAAAGATTTTTTTTTTTTTTTTTTTTATTTATTTATCTATAATAAAATATGTTTACAATGGTTTTATTTGTATGCCTGTCTCACTAGGGTATACCTGTGTCGAGACAGGCGTACAGGTATATAAATGAATATAGTAATTACAAGGATATTTCAGGTAAAATACATATTATGAATAGAATTAAAACAGAAGGGTGATTGGAAGGGTAATAAATCTTTTAAAGAGAGTTATTTTATAAATGTTGGAGATGGAGTAATGAAATCAATTCTGCCTAGTCTATTTATAGGTTAAATTTGACAGGATTCCATTATTTTCATTTGTTTTATATGGGTTAGGTTGTATGTGAATAGTTATTTATGTCTATGTGTGATTTATTTTACAGATATTTGTGATAGTGTGGCGTCCAATACTTATAATCCATTTTTTAATATCTTGTTTGAATTTTGTAAAGGAGTCACTTTGTCTGATCGTAGTTGGTAGTGTATTGTATAGTTTGCAAGCTATGTATTTAGAGTGTCTTTGCCCGAAGGTGGTTTTGAAAAAAGGAGTTTGGAGAAGTTCGTTGTTTTTGGCTCGGGTATTGTGTATTGTTTGTGTAGCTTTGTATGGTGTTTTGTTGTTTTTGTGTAAATTAAGTAATATGGATCTTGAGTAGAGCTGTTTTATGTCCATATCGTTGAAGGAATTGAAGATAGTATCAGTGCTGGTAGTAAGCGGCATTTTAAGAATTATTTTTATGATTAGTTTTTGTGCTTTCATGATGGGATCAAGGGCATTGGAATATGCATTACCCCAGGCTAGAATTCCGTATTCGATGTGAGATTGGCACAATGAGTAATATACTGTTTTTAAAAGTTTTAGGTGAAGGAAATTGCGTGTTTGTTTGAAAAAGTATATAGATTTTCGGATTTTGTTTGTAGTATTATGTATATGTTGCTTCCAATTCAGGTGTATATCGAAGGTTACTCCTAAATATTTGATAATGTTTACTTGCTCTAGGCATGGGCAGTCACAGTTTCGGTTTAGAGATGAATTTTTACATTTGTGTATTTTTAATGGCGGGGCTGGGTTTGACTTTGGGATATTGGTGAGACTAGACAGTAAGTATTTGGTTTTCTGTACATTTAGAGTTAATATGTTCGAGTCAAGCCAATATTTTACCTGTTGAATTCCTTCCTCCGCTTTGGAATATGCGGTAAGCCAATCTTTTGCTTGGAAGAGTAGGACAGTGTCATCGGCGAAACTGACAATAGTGGCATCGATATTTAGGTTGCATAACTCGTTAATATATATTAGGAAGAGCGTTGGACCTATAACACTGCCTTGAGGGACCCCGTAACTAATGGGCAAATTCTGGCTCTTTGTGGTATTGAGTTTAACGCATTGGGATCTGTCAGATAAGAAGCTGGAGAGGAGGCCTAATTCTTTGTTCCTAATACCTATATTAAACATTTTGCGTTTTAGTTTGCTGTGTGAGATTGTATCAAATGCTTTACATAGGTCGAGAAATACAGATAGACATTTCAAGCCCTTATCCAGGTGGCCAGAAATATGGTCAGTGACCGTGGCTATAGCATCATTGGTGCTTTTATGTTTTCTGAATCCAAATTGCCGCGGCGATATTAAGTTATTGGTTTCCAGATATTCCATGAGACTATTATTGACGATCTTTTCGAATACTTTTGAGAGGGAATTTAGCAACGTAATAGGACGATAATTACTAATATCAAGTTTGGAGCCAGTTTTAAAAATAGGGATAATGAGACCTTGTTTTAGAATGGTGGGAAATACCCCTTGGCGGATGCTAATATTAAGTAGATGCGTTAATGGTTGAAGTATACCAGGGGCAATTTTTTTAAGAACATTGTTAGATATTTCATCAATGCCGGTTGATGAAGAGTTTTTGAGCGAGTTTATTACTCTAGAAACTTCTTTCTCTGTAATCGTTTTAAGAACAAAGCGGGTTGGGAAATCATCATTGGTCGCGTGGTCATTTGGACCAAGCGTATCGTTATTTATTTGGATTTTTTTTGCTAGTTCCGGACCTATGTTTGTGAAGTACTGGTTTATGTAATTGACAATTGTGTTGGGGTTCGATGTAAAGTCTACAGTGATATCTTTGATATTGAGAGAGTTTAAGGTGTCGGTGGCTTTATTTGAATTGGTAGCTTCCTTGAGGACTTTCCATATTTTTTTAGGGTCATTGTTGCATTCGGAAATTTTTTTGTTGTAATATAGATTTTTGGCTTTCCTAATGACTTGTGTGCAGATATTACGGTATCTTTTGTAGAAATTATGGAGTGTGATATCATATGGGTTTGTGGCACATTTTTTATGTATGATTGCAATCCGTCTGTTAAGATGGGAGAATCTATCAAACGGACCGCCCGTTTCTGCACAGAGTCGAGGGTATTTTTCAGGTATTTTGGAGCTCCAGACCAGAGGTGGCTGCCAAATTCAACCGTGGGGCGCACTTGCGATTTGTACAGGGTTAGCAGTTGTGTACTTTTAAAGTATCTGCGGGCCCTGTACAGTACGCCCAGTTTTTGGGAGGCTAACTTTACTCTGGCTTCGATGGAGCCCCCATACCTGAGCTGGTCACTTAGGGTTACACCAAGCAAATCAATGGAGGGCCTGTTCGGAAGATTGCTTCCGTTGAAAGAGACTAGATTTTCATTGCGATCCCTTTTAGACGTAATCAGACAAGATTGGGTCTTTGAAACATTAAATTCAACGAGATTATTTTTACCCCAAGAGAAAACACTCTCGAGGTAACCGTCCATTCTTTGCTTCAAAGCCTTACGAGCTGTTGGAGTTTGTGAGCCCTTTGGGGGCTTGTCAAACAAAAAGCTATCATGAACTGTACTGTCATCCGCGTAGCAGTGAATTGGTGCACATGACAAAAGGTCGTTGATGTGCAACAAAAACAGAGTTGGAGACAGAACCGATCCCTGCGGGACGCCAGCATTTATCGAGTGAGAGGAAGAGGTGAAACCATCGACTACCGTCTGAATCGACCTCTCCCTCAAGAAGTCGGCAATCCACGTACACAAGGATGCGGGAAGTCCGTAAGAATGCAGTTTGTTGACAAGTCCTCGGTGCCAAACCCGGTCAAAGGCCTTGGATATGTCCAGTGCAACCGTTTGGGTCTCACCGAAACGTTCCAGGCATCGCCCCCAAACATGCGTCACATACGCGAGAAGATCACCGCACGAGCGGTTCCGCCGGAATCCGTATTGACGGTCGTTAATAATTTTGTTCTTCTCGAGGTATGTGAGCAGTTTGTCGTTGATCACACGTTCCATCACCTTAGACAGAACTGATGTGATCGCTATGGGGCGGTAGTTGGCCGGGTTGGAGCGGTCACCCTTCTTTGGAATAGGATGGATAACCGCTTTTTTCCAACCAGAGGGCACAGAGCCAGTCTTCAGGGACAGTTTAAAAAGCTTCGTCAAAATTGGAGCTATTTCTGCAGCGCACCTTTGCAGTACCAGGGCAGGTATTCCGTCAGGCCCACTAGCTTTATTAACATCAAGCCCTCGTAAAACATGGAGTACTTCCCGATGCCGGATCCTCAGCTTTTTCATACGAAAACCGCAGTGAGGAACCGACGTCGGGACAGCACCTTGGTCATCGAGGGTTGAGTTATCCGCAAACATTTTACCTAGTAAGTTAGCCTTTTCGGTGGCGGTGTTTGCTAGTGAGCCGTCAGGTCTGGTAAGAGGTGGCAGACTGGATTTGCAGAAATTGCGACCTATTGAGCCCGCAAGCGACCAGAATTGCCTGCTGCCATGCGGGCATGCAGTCAGCTTTCTGCTGATCTGCTGGTCGTGCTCGAATTTTGACCTATTTATGATTCTCTTGGTTTCCTTTGCCATTTTGTTGTAAGCTGTTCTGTCTTCGGATGTTCTAGATGTGTTGTAGGCTCGGTAAGCCGCGTTTTTTCGTCGCACTGCTTCAGCGCATTGTCGACTGAACCACGGCTTTGAGCCTACACCAGTTTCCTTAACAGTAGATTGGATGAAGCCATCCATCGCGGATATGATGACCTCACCAATTTCCTGGGCACATCTTGAGGGATCCGAAGTCCGAAAACAGACAGCTGACCATGGGAAAGCATTAAAATGTGCCCGCAGACCGAACCAATCTGCTGACCTATAGTGCCACACTTTTCTCTTCAGCCTCTCGTTTGGTGGTCTGAAGTTTACAGGGATTGATGTCGTCACCAGGCAGTAGTCGGACGATCCTAAAGGCGCTGTGACTTCAATACTGTAACCGTGTGGCACAGTAGTTAAAAAAAAGTCTAACAGATTGGAACGGTGAGTCTGGACATCAGGAACCCTTGTAGGCTCCTGAACCATTTGCTCCAATCCGTAGCAAAGGGCAAAGGATTCCGCTTGGCGTCCAGCCGAGTCTGTTGATCCTGAGAACTTCAACCAAGGTTCGTTATGAACATTGAAGTCCCCCAGGACCACAAACTCTGCCATAGGGTAGCGGGGCAAGAGGTCATCAATAGTGACACTTAAATGTTTGAAGAGCTCGGACGTGTCTGATCAAAACCTCCTAGACTCCACAGTCTGATTCGCTAAGGTTCGGTGAGCGGTATAAACACGCGTAGAATCTTACCGTACTGGCAAGATTGACGCGTACCCACATTACGTCGAATCTGGAGTATAATAGATAATAATAAGTAAACTAGGTTTTGCCCGTTGCAGAGGCAACTAACGGGTTAAAACACTAGAGAAACAAGACCAAACCGGGCTAAAACAAGATCCATATTACTTAATTTACACAAAAACAACCAAACACCATACAAAGCTACACAAACAATACACAATACCCGAGCCAAAAACAACGAACTTCTCCAAACTCCTTTTTTCAAAACCACCTTCGGGCAAAGACACTCTAAATACATAGCTTGCAAACTATACAATACACTACCAACTACGATCAGACAAAGTGACTCCTTTACAAAATTCAAACAAAATATTAAAAAATGGATTATAAGTATTGGACGCCACACTATCACAAATATCTGTAAAATAAATCACACATAGACAGAAATAACTATTCACATACAACCTAACCCATATAAAACAAATGAAAATAATGGAATCCTGTCAAATTTAACATATAAATAGATAAGCAGAATTTATTTCATTACTCCATCTCCAACATTTATAAAATAACTCTCTTTAAAAGATTTACCACCCTTCCAATCACCCTTCTGTTCTAATTCTATTCATAATATGTATTTTACCTGAAATATCCTTGTAACTACTATATTCATTTATATACCTGTACGCCTGTCTCGACACAGGTATACCCTAGTGAGACAGGCATACAAATAAAACCATTGTAAATATATTTTATTATAGATAAATAAATAAATAAATAAACTATGCGATTTGCGTGTGAACGTGGATGAAGCGAGGAGGAGTGTGTGTTAAATTAAATATATGAAGAAAAAAACGATGTCTGAATGCGGATGAAGTGAGCGCATACAAAAGGAACAGGCTTACAAAAGGAGAAGGCTTCTCCCCCAAAGTTTCGTCGCAATCGGATGAACGTTTTAGCAATTCATAATTTCATGACGCCATAGCTCACTATTTAACATAGAAACCATCGCCGGGATACGCACATCAAATCCCCAAAGTTTCATCGCAATCGGATGAACGGTTTAGCAATGCATAATTTCATGACGCCATAGCTCACTATTTTACATAGAAACCATCGCCGGCATACGCACATCAAATAAGTTTCATCGCAATCGGATGAACGGTTTAGCAATGTATAATTTCATGATGCCAGAGCTCACTATGTATACAAAAATTATCGTGAGCATGCATACATCAATCCCCAAAGTTTCGTCGCAAGCGGATGAACGGTTTAGCAATTCATAATTTCATGACGCCATAGCTCACTATTTTACATAGAAACCATCGCCGGCATACGCACATCAAATCCCCAAAGTTTCATTCGCAATCGGATGAACGGTTTAGCAATGCATAATTTCATGACGCCATAGCTCACTATTTTACATAGAAACCATCGCCGGCATACGCACATCGAACCCCAAAGTTTCATCGCAATCGGATGAACGGTTTAGCAATGCATAATTTCATGATGGCAGAGCTCACTATTGTATACAAAAACCATCGCGGGCATGCATACATCAAATCCCAAAAGTTTCATCGCAATCGGATAAACGGTTTAGCAAGGCATAATTTCATGATGCCAGAGCCCACCATTTTATACAGAAATAATCGAAGGGATGCGCGCATCAAGTCCCCTAAATTTCCTCGCAATCGGATGAACGGTTTAGCAATGCATAAATTCATGATGCCAGAGCTCACTATTGTAGTTGTATTTTAAGTACTAAGTAGGTACTTTGTTGAAATATTTCACCAAAACGACGCCATTATGTTGTTGAGCATAAAATAATTTTATAAAAACTTTTTTTCAGCACAAATAATTTTATTCAATATCATGTTTTGATTTTTAAAGAAAAAAAGCCCCTGCAAGTAAGTACCTACCTAGAACAGCGTATAAAAATATATATATATTTTTTGTTATTTCACAATATCCAAATAGAATAACATTTAAAAATAATAAGGCTGGGTTGTTTAAGAAAAAAATTGACAATTCTTAAAATTTTTCTTGTCAATTTTCAGTTCAAGAAAGTTTTGTAATTATTTCAGTTTTGTGATGCAACTGGCCTTTGATAAAAAAAACAGAACTTGAATAGAATCAACACAGAACGTGAAAATTAACTTTAAAAAAAATGTTTTATTCAGTATCATCGAAACAACCTTACCTTAGTATTGCATTAAAACCTAATTAGTTGTGTGTGTGTTTTTTTTTTTTTACTGTTAATACCGCACAAGAATCTCAACTGCTCCCGTCTGGAGCCAGTGAGACTATGGCATCCCCAATTTGGGTATGTTGTGAGGCTGAAGGTAGTGGGGAGGGGAAGAGGAAGGTTGGGAAGTACCTGGCTATTCAGATCTGGTTGCCAAACACGGCTAAAGCCATTTTCAAGCAACGTTTCAATTCTGAATGGTGGTCTTACACCAGGGCGATACTGATAGTATCTTCCACTTTGGAACATGCCGCAAATATACTATATATTATCTTAAATGAATTAATTGTGAAATAACACAAATTAATCAAATAGAATTTATTTGCGCATGCCGCGTTCGAACCCGCGACCTCCGGATCGTGAGTCAAGAGTCTTACCCACTGGACTACGGAGGTCGTGGTGACTACATGTGGTCGTATATCTACGTATTCGGGTAGGTACCTGCGCATTTCCTTATATTCCGGCAATCTTATATCTACAATCGTATTGTAAGTACTAAGTAGGTACTTTGTTGAAATATTTCACCAAAACGACGCCATTATGTTGTTGAGCATAAAATAATTTTATAAAACCTTCTTTTCAGCACAAATAATTTTATTCAATTCATGTTTTGATTTTTTAAAGAAAAAAAGCCCCTGCAAGTAAGTACCTACCTAGGACAGCGTAATATATATATATATATATATATATATATATATATATATATATATATATATATATATATATTTTTTTTTTTTTGTTATTTCACAATATTCAAATAGAATAACATTTAAAAATAATAAGGCTGGGTTGTTTAAAAAATATATTGACAATTATAAAATTTTTCTTGTCAATTTTCAGTTCAAGAAAGTTCTGTAAATGATAAAAAAAAAAAACAGAACTTGAATAGAACCGATACAGAACGTGAAAATTAAGTTAAAAAAAGTTGAATTACTCAATATATCATCGAAACAACCTTACCGTAGTATTTATTGCATTAAAACCTAATTCGTTGTGTAGGTACCCATTCAGGTAGGTACCTGCGCGTTTTCTTAAATTCTGGCAATATTTGCTTTTTTCATCATATTTACAGATTCGAATTTTGACAGTTGAAAAACACTGTTGCGTTTTTTTTCGTTTTAATACGAAAAATCGAATTTTTGGCATTTAGTCAGTTTTGTTTTTAGTTTTTTGTCCTCTTTTGAGTTCGTTTATTGCTGACCAAGTCCAGTAAGTGTTATTTTATTTTTGTTTTATATCCTTTTGCCCCAATGGCCTTTGCCATGGGGAAGAAACCCCCTGATCCCGCTCCCCCTGACCCTTCAAATTTTGACATTGGTAGTGAGGTAGAAATAACAGACCTTCAAGTTCCATCCTCTACTCCAAAAAAGAGGAAAGTTTGCGACCTTCCAAAAACTGATTCTTCGCAGGTCTCAGTTCCTGTAGCTTCTCCTCTTTCTTTGTATCCGACTTCAGCAAAAGCCCCTTCATAGTTTATGTTCAAAACAACTCTCCTGGCCACTCTTTACATCCCCTTGAATTTGGTAAATTCATTGGAAAAAAACCACTTGGCATTTTCCCAGGTGGTATCCGATCAGAGGGCAGATTTCGCATTTGTGTTGAGTTCACATCCGCGTTGAATGCCAATAAATTCATAAATTCCATCGACTCCCTCTCTGCAAAAAAATTTAAAGCCTATATCCCTTCTTTCAATATCTCTCGCTTGGGTCTCGTTAGAGGTATTCCTGTAGACCTATCTGAAGAAGAGCTTATCTCGGAACTCATTATTCCAGCATCTTCGGGAAAAGTTATTAAGACGAGGCGTCTTAATTTCAAAGATCGATCATCTGAGTCTGTAGTTTGGAAACCCTCTCAAACTGTAGTTCTGACATTTGAAGGACAGTCCCTTCCCTCTCACGTTTATTTATTTCACAACTCTCTCCCGGTGGAAATTTATTCGTACCCAACAATCCAATGCTTTAATTGTTGTCGGTTTGGCCATTCTAAGCAATCATGCCGCTCCTCTCCCCGCTGCTTTAAATGCGCAGAAAATCATTTAGCAGACCAATGCTCCTCCCCTTCCAATTCCCCCACTTGCGTCAATTGTTCAGGCTCGCACACAGCCACTCATCCATCCTGCCCCGAACTTTCTCGCCAAAAAAACATAAAAAGTTATATGGCCTCCAATAGCGTTTCATACTTCTATGCCTCCAAATTAATAGCTCCTTCTAAAAAATCTTTTGCTGAAGTTGCCTCTCAACCCCAAATTAGTGCTCCTTCAAACTTGTCTTACAAGAAAACTGTAATGACAAAACAAGCTTCTCGTCCAATTAAAACCCCTGGATATGATCAATTTGGCCATAACTCCCAGCTCTTGTTCCCAAATGGTAACATCAGCTCTCTTTTTTCTCAAAACCCCGTCTTTTCTAACTCAAATTCAACTAACAGCAGTGCTTTCAATCCTGATCTAAATGCAAATTCCATAAACAACAATACTTCTAATGACAATTCTTCTTTTATTCAAACTCTTCTCATGCTACTTATCTCTGTTATTAACAATAATAATTCTCTACCGTCCAACGCTGCCTCGTTACTCTCCTCTTTGTATTCTCTTCTTCCCAATGGCTGCCCCAACAGCAGCAATTCTGCAGTGGAATTGTAGAAGCGCCACCTCCAATAAGGATGACCTCGTCCGCCTTCTACATTTACACTCCATATCGATTGCTGCCGTCTCTGAGACTTGGTTCAAGCCATCTCAACTCTTCAAGGTGAGTGGCTATCATTGTCTGCGGGACGACCGCATTGATGGGAAGGGTGGTGCAGCCCTTTTCATCAAAAACTCTCTCCCCTTCTCCCCTATTTCCATTAAACCCCCAAATTCATCCTTCCAATTAGTGGCAGCCACTGTCTCCAATATTACATTTGTATCTCTCTATATTCCTCCTTCTACCCCATTTGACCTTCCACTGTGGGTTCACATGCTTAGCAAAATTTCTTCTCCCTTGGTTATTTTGGGTGATTTCAATGCCCACTCCCCACTCTGGGGTTCTTCTTCCTCGGATCCCTCAGGTATCAAATTAATTGAACTTTTGGACTCCTTGAACATATGTCTCCTAAATGACGGATCCTCAACAAGGTTTAGTCACCCTGGACAGAATCCTAGTGCGGTGGAC
The DNA here is from genome assembly GCA_929108145.2 of Limnephilus rhombicus. Taxonomy (NCBI): domain Eukaryota; kingdom Metazoa; phylum Arthropoda; class Insecta; order Trichoptera; family Limnephilidae; genus Limnephilus; species Limnephilus rhombicus. Next base: position 41,098,577 of record OV815277.1, on the reverse strand, counting down.
ATATCCCTGTGTTCCCCGAGTATCTATCCTCTAATCTCCTGGCGAATTTCTTCAGATCCCTGCGGCAGTGACCACTATCCCATTATTTTGAGTTTGGCTCAACGGTTGGATACCAATCACTTTAAAAGTAAGCCCAAATTTATTACAAAAAAAGCGGATTGGTCCCGTTTCAGAGACTCTATCCAGGATCTTTCCCTCTCCCTGCCTTCCCCTTCTTCTGATAATTGCACCTCCTCTTATGAATCTTGGACTGATTCCATTCTAAAATCGGCTGACAAGTCTATCCCCAAATCATCTCCCGTAGGCTCGAAGGCTCGCCCTCCCCCTTGGTGGGATGAGGAATGCCTTAGAGTGCTGAAGGATAGGAAAGCGGCCAATAAGACATACTGCCAACAGATGACTATGAATAATTACATCTCAGCCAAGAATGCCCAAGCTGTTGCTAAACGCACATTCCGTTTCAAAAAAAAAAACAGCTGGCGTAATTTCTGTACCAATATATCCCCTGCTACTCCAGCAGGGGAGGTTTGGTCCATGATTCGCAGGTTTAGATCTTCCTTTTCCCTGCCAAAGCCATCTCGTAATTCTGCTATTTGGATTGATGACTTTGTTAATAAAATAGCTCCCCCTTATGTCCCTAATTTTGATGAACTTCCTTCTTTGCCTTTCACTTTAAAATCTTCTTCATGGTTAGATGCTCCATTTTCCTTTGATGAGTTAAAAAGAGCCATTGAAATCCTCAATGACTCAGCTCCGGGCAAGGATGAAATCCTGAATATATTCATCCGTCATTCTGATGATAATTCTCTTACCTACTTTCTCTCTCTCATCAATGTCTTTCTGGATTCTGGCATTATTCCCCCAGACTGGAAAATTCAAAATATCATTCCCATTTTCAAAAGTGGCAAAGATCCAAGCATAGGTTCGAGCTACAGACCTATCGCCCTCTCTTCTACTCTTTGCAAAGTATCTGAAAGAATGATTAAGAATAGATTGGACTGGTTCGTAGAAAAAAATCAAATTCTTTCCCCTTCCCAGTTTGGATTTAGAAAGGGTAAAAGTACCCTTGACAACCTTTCCTCTCTTGTTACAGATATCAAATTAGCATTATCTAAAAATGAATATTGCATTGCAGTGTTTTTAGACATCTGTGGAGCATATGACAATGTTCATATTCCCATCCTGAAAGAAAAGTTACTGGCAATAGGTATTCCGCCCAAATTAGTAAAATTCATTGTCAATTTGCTCTCCCAGAGAACTATTTTTGTAGATGGGTCTGAATCCCCTCCCCACATTAGACACATTTTCAAAGGTCTCCCGCAAGGGTCAGTCTTAAGCCCGATCCTGTACAATATTTATACATATGATCTAGAAAAATCTATTCAATTCTTGTGCAACATACTCCAATAAGCCGATGACTTGACTTTCTACAAAATATGCCGTAATATTTTTATCGCAGCATCAGCAATCAACAATGCTCTTAGAAAACTTTTGGCGTGGTTAAATATTAATGGCCTTGAACTTTCCCCCTCCAAAAGCAAAGTTGTCATCTTCACTCGTCGTCGAAAGCTCCCAGAAATTCAGGTGAGATTTGGTGATGAAATCATCCCTATCTCTAAAGAAGTTAAGTTCCTGGGAATGTTTTTAGACTCAAAGCTTACTTGGATTTTCTCACATAAATCATGTCATCATGAAATGCGAAAGCAACATCAATCCCCTTAGATTTCTGTCCGGAGTGTGGTGGGGATCACACCCATCATCTTTAAAACTTCTGTACAATGCTCTCATCCGAAGCCATCTTGATTACGGATCTTGTCTGTTTGATCCAATGTCCACTTCAAATTCGCTTAAATTAGATAAAATTCAGTCTAAATCTCTTCGCCTTATCTTAGGAGCCATGAAATCTTCCCCAATCAACGCAATGCAAGTTGAATGCTGCGAACCTCCCTTAAATATAAGAAGGCGATGCCTAGCAGAAAAATATATTTTCAAAACATGCTCAATAACTTCTCATCCCCTGATTCCCAAACTTCAATTGTTAAAGTATGAGGTTAATTTGAATCCATTTTGGAAAAAACATTCCCCTCCCCTTTTCTATAATTGCTTCAACACTTTCCTGGATGTTTCCACAAACTCCTATCGCAATGAATCTCTCCCCTTATACTCTTATCCCTATAAAAGTCTTACTTTCTATCCAAAGGTGCACCAATTTATAGGAATATGTAAAAAAAATATTAAAAACTCAGTTCAATCCAATAATGCAGAATTCAACAAAATTATTGAAAATAACTGGCCAAATTATATAAAATTTTTCACAGATGGTTCCAAACTCAGTTCGGACTCCCATTGTGGGGCCAGTGTCTATGCTCCTCACAGGAAATTGTGTTTCCCACACAGACTTCCCAAAGAATGTTCCATTTTCTCTGCTGAATGCATAGCTATCATAGAAGCTTTACATCTCGTCAAATCTCTCAACATTAGAAATGCCCTCATCCTTTCAGACTCACTTAGCTCATTACAAAAAATAAGCGCATCCCCTCTCAATTCCATTAGTGACTCTCTTACCTGCTCTATCAGAGACCTCCTGCATTCCTTGTCGCTGGCTCACGTGTCAGTGGTCTTGGCCTGGATCCCAGGACACCTTGGTATTGTTGGAAATGAAATGGCTGATTCTATTGCTAAGGAATCCACTGTTCATGGTCCATTAAATAGCATTCCTATTCCTGTTAGAGACTATTTTCCTATTTTAAAAAATAAGTTACAACGCCAATGGTCCTCTGAATGCAAATCATCCTCTTTGTTAAAAGGTCACCAGTACTCTTTAATTCAACCTTCTATTCCTGTCAAGCCCTGGTTTCACAAATACACTTCCATGCCTAAAAAATACATCTCTTCCATTATTCGAATGCGTTTAGGTCATACTTGTTGTCTTAGTCATCTCGCCAGATTCCACATAGTCAATTCGCCTTATTGTGATTGTGGTTCAGAGGATACTTTAGACCATAATTTTTTTGAGTGTCCTATCAATGACCAATTTCCAAACTTCATACCTGAATTGTTAAAACTTAAAATTGAATTCCCTACCAGTGTACCCTGCCTTCTTAGTCTCAACTCTCCTGAAATTCACTATTTGTTAGCAAAATTTATTTACAAAAATGGCCTCAACATTTAAGCATCAATCAGATTTCTCTCTCTTCCATACGTATACATTTGTTTCTAGCAGTGTTATTATGTACAGTTGTACAGGTTCCTTTTTTTGGGAATCTGTACATCTTCCTACTCTACAATTTTGTAATGACTATTAATACCAACTCTGTGTGTTACTCTGTATGAAAATGGAAGTATGGAATATGTACAGGTTACTATTTTTGGGAACCTGTACATCTTCCTACTCTTCAATTTTGTAATTATTATTAATGCCAACTCTGTGTGTACAGTTGTATAGGTTCCTATTTTTGGGAACCTGTACATCTTTCTATTCTACAATTTTGTAATTACTACTAATACCAACTCTGTATGTTAGTACAACTTGTATAATCTTATGAATAAGTTATAAGTCTTGGCCCATTGTCTATAAGTATTTGCTAATATAATTTATCTATTCCATGTAAAAAACTGAAATAGTAACTAATTTTAAAAAAATATGAAAATGTAACTAATTTTAAAAAACTGATAATGTACCTAATTTAAAAAAATCTGAAAATGTAAATAATTTTAAAAAATTGATAATGTAACTAATTTACAAAAAAACTGGAAATGTAAATAATTTTAAAAATATGTAACTTACTTTAATAAATGGCCAAGATCACCCTTAATGGGTGAAAGCCAAATAAACAATTTAAAAAAAAAAATCATATTTACAATACTACCGAAATAAGTAGGTACCTACCCCGAATGAATAACGTGTAAATTCGAACTGGCCAGCAATATTTAAACTTCCGATGGAATCTGTAAGCACGTGTTTTGATGATTTTTTTTCGGAAAATGTCGAGTTTTGTCAGCATCTCCTGAACTTTTTTACATGGGATGGGCATGTAATTTTGGTATTAAAAGTTGCGGAATTCTCTACTGTATTAGATTTTTCAAAAACATCCAAGCCGAGATCGGTTTCCGGGCTGCTATGCCGCGTACCGTAAAACCACTACCGAAAACTCTCAAAACTCCGTGTTATTTAGGCTAAAAGTTTGACACTCGAGACCCTGACCTGCCTCAATATGATCTGACTCGCCGTCGAGCCAAAATGGAACTTGAGACGTTCCAAACTCGAGGAAGCGACAGTCTATTATCGCCTGCGGTGCCGAGGCGGGGCTGGGAAAGTAAAAGGGCTTAAGCGTTTTTGCATTTTCAAGCGAAAATACGCCGTAAGAAAGTGCGCGATGCAGGGGAGAAGAGTCCGTTATCGCGTCACGAAAACTGGAACGGAGATTTGTATGGAATTTTTGACACTTCATTTATCATTCTTTAATCTTATAATGTACACTTTTTTTTAAATTTCGTGTTATTTTATTGTAAATTAGACTTATGTCCGTTAAAAAATAAATAAGTACATTTTTTAATACTTTTTATGCTACCAAACATTACTCTATTTACGTTTGCTGAAAAGTCGGCTCCTCCGCTATCCAAGTGAAAACCGATGAACAGCAATTACAAACCGGATTCTCTGCTACGTTTGGTGAAATAGCACGGGTGCCCTAGCGTCTGCCCACCAACTGCGTGGCGGGCCGGATCGGGGAGACTGGTTTAGGGGGCCTCTCCAGCCGCATTCTCTCGACTCGCCAATTTTTTTTTTATAATAAGAATCAAAAATCTTTAGACATAGGCCCATGAATTCACCTTTCTGTAAGTAGCGTCCACGATTTTAAATAAGTCTATGATTCCGAAATGGATTTTCGTCTTTCGACTGGCGAACCTGTCGGCGGAAAACATAACTCCGGCCGAATTTCTTCGTCGGATAGTGAGCGATTGCAGTTTCCGTCGCCAGGGTCGCACTTCGATTCTGTATCGGTCGTTTTGTATGAAACCGGTGTCAGAAATGGCTGAAAAAAAAGTGAGTTTTCAAAACTGAACATTAATATATATATATATATACTAGCTGGGCCCGTTGCAAAAGCAACTAACGGATTCAAACACTGTGCGATTTGACGTGTGAACGTGGATGAAGCGAGGAGGAGTGTGTGTTAAATTAAATATATGAAGAAACCTGAGGTTACAGGGACCTTGCAACGCATGCCGGGTACCCGTTGTTTATAATGTTATGTAGTGCAGGGCTTGCATTAAAATGTAATTTCCCAGGAATTGGAATGGAACCATTGCAGTTAAGTTGACCCTGAGAGACCTTGCAACGCATGCCGAGTAACCGTTGTATATCATTATATATATTGCAGGCACTTGCTTTAAAATGTTATTTCCCGGGAATTGGGATGGAACCATTACAGTTAAGTTGACCCCGAGGTTACAGTGGCCTTGCAACGCATGCCGGGTACCCGTTGTATATAATGTTATATAGTACAGGCGCTTGCATTATAATGTAGTTTCCCGGGATTTGGGGTGGAACCATTACAGTTTAATTGACCCCGAGGTTAAAGTGGCTTTGCAACGCATGCCGGGTACCCGCTGTATATAATTTATTTATTTACGGACAAAAATTCCATTAACAATATAAAACACGTCACTATAACTTATATCTCCCTCTTATCGTTTCCCTCCTTATCCCCTTCCCCATCCTTCTTTTATATCCATATTTTCCAGGGCCTCCTGTGTGGAGATCATGTAAAAAAAATTCTTCTTCTCCTTCCTTTCCCTTTAAAAACCATACGCACAGCATCCTCAAAGATGACATAGGCCCCTAGGATTCAGAACGGGCATTTTCTCGCGTAATTTCGTGATTCCTGAGCTCATTTTTGTATTAAAAAACTGTATGTATTTGTCTAGGACTTGGTGGCGGATACGTTTGCCCAACCACTGCGTGGCGGGCTGGATCAGAGGAGACTGATTGAGGGAGGATTTTGACCACTCCAGCCTGATTCTCCCAACCCTTGCACAGCAGTGTGAGGAATAGATTCATACGTCCGTTACTCCTGGCCACACTGACCCCCAGATTCCTACCCACCCCTCATACCCTTTTCCTTCCCAGAACTCTCATCTCCTTCCTTTCCTAAAAAAATCCTCCATACACAGTACCGGATTATCCCTAAGGCAGAGTAGGCAATTGCCTAGGGGCCCCGCATCGGCTAGGGGCCCCGTGTCCCAAGAAAAAATGACTTGCTTCAATTAGTGAGCAACGAGGTTTCGGAAAATGTCAGCTTTCAAGATGCTTTAATTTTTTTATTAGGAAGATTTACAGATTAATAACATTAAGTACACGCATTAAAGAAAACAACAAATTATAATAATTAGGTTATAACCCAATAAATAACTAATGTTCACATCATGCACAAATAATAAATAAAAAGTCTATAGTTAAAACAAATATATAAACATGTTGTATTTTACTTTTCTTTCCTTCTATTTGTTGCACCATTACTTGGTATCTGAAGTAATTGAAGGTGCCGTGTGTGGTTTATATTGGCATTTGTTTTGTTTTATTTTTTGCTTTTATTTCTAATTATAGGTGTGTTTAAAATATAAATGTTATACAAGCTACAGTATGCGCTATCTATCTGCTTGCTAAAATTCTCTGGGAAAGTTTGTCTGGAAGGGTGACCCGACAATTCGTCCTGCGACAATTCATCCGGCGACAGTTCATCCTGCGACAGTTCATCCGGCCGACAGTTCATTCTGCCGACAGTTCATCCTGCCGACAGTTCATCCCGCCGACAATTCATCCAGCGACAATTCATCCTGCCTGATCATTTAGAAGATTTTTATTAAGTAAGTATGCAAAGAGGATATACGGCCGTACAACCAAAATCGATATACTTATATCTGAAGGCATCTTGAGTGGAAATCCGCTGTAAAAATATTTTTACTAACAATGATTTTGACTCTCCGAAGAAGCATGCGTGAATAACAAAATACGACATACTTATAGGTTAGGTTAGGTTAGGTTGAATTGTCAGGATGAATTGTCGCCGGATGAATTGTCGGCGGGATGAACTGTCGGCAGGATGAACTGTCGGCCGGATGAACTGTCGCAGGATGAACTGTCGCCGGATGAATTGTCGCAGGATGAACTGTCATGGAACCGTCTGGAAGAGATCACTTTAGTAACAAGACGGCTCATTGTTATGTTTTTTTTTTTAATAATACATATTTTTGTTTCTATGTATGTGTCCTTTTATGTGCAATAAATAGTTATTGTATTTTATTGTATTGTATTCGTTTTTTTATTGAATGGGGGTGATGGCGTACCTTTCGTAATGTAGTAAAAGAACAGATTAATCATGAATAAGATGGCGTACCTTTCGTAATGTAGTAAAAGAACAGATTAATCATGAATAAGATGGCGTACCTTTCGTAATGTAGTAAAAGAACAGATTAATCATGAATAAGATGGCGTACCTTTCGTAATGTAGTAAAAGAACAGATTAATCATGAATAAGATGGCGTACCTTTCGTAATGTAGTAAAAGAACAGATTAATCATGAATAAAATTACGCTTTGGTAGAAAAAAAATAATTTTGGAAGTTGGAAAAGGGTAAAGTGCAGTGGCGGACTAAAGTGGAATGACACCCCCCCCCCCCCCCCCCCTTAGTGAAGTTGATGTAATTTTACAATTTTTTTATTCAGTTCACACGGGCCTCTGAATCTGGGGGGCCTCCATGTTCCCTTGATCAAATCCTAAGCAAGGCTTTAAGGACACTGAAAAAAAAAAGTTATTTTTTTAAATTCATTTTCTGGAAGATGCATTTGTTAATAATGCTCTCACCATTTGAGGAAATTGGTTAAATTGATGGAGATACAGCATTTTATATGAAACCGTTTTAAACAGTTTGTATTTTGAATTATCCTCAGCATAACTTTGAAAGCGTATTTCTCGAAACTGCAACCTGGTTATTAATATTAGGTTATTATATGTATATCCGATTTGCATGCACGAATGTACAGTTTTTTTAATATCTTGTCAACCAGGTTGACAAACGTGTTAAAAAAGTTTCGAGAAAACGCATTCAAAGTTTTGCTGAAGGATAATTCTACATACAAACTGTTTCAAATGGTTTCACATAAAATGCTGTATCTCCGCCAATTTTTCGAATTTCTTTAAAAAAATTGGTGGGAGCATTTTTAACCAAAGCATCTTTCAGAATTTTTTTTTTTTTAAATACAAAAGTATTTTTACAGTGTACTGGTGCCTTGGGGGGTTAAGGTTTTAAAGGCGAAATAAAGGCATATTGTCATGAATTTTTTTTATTGAGATATGAATAATGTTGGTTTTATTTATTTCATACACACTTTATTCTGAAATATCTTGGAAATTTATTTCATACACATCTAAAGTATCTTTGAAAAAAATTTCAAATAAAAATACAATAAATAAGTCCGTGAGAACGAATCTCCGGAGGCGCCTCGAAAAAAGTTGTTAAGCAGTGAACTCTATAGCTCGTCACCGGATCATTTGAAACAAAAAATCGAAATGCTTTTAAAAGGTTTCGATTTTTTTTTTCGAAGTGAAAAACGCGATTTTTGCTAAAAAAATGTTTGTGAATTTGTTATTATAATATGGTATGTGTAGAAATAGTGTACAAAATTTCAAAAGTATCGGTCAAGTCAAGTGAAGATTTTGAGTTATGATGGTCACGAACTTCAGAAATGCTGTTTGCGAGAAAATCGATTTAAAAAATTTTATACTCGAAATATACTTGAATCGAACATGAGGGCCAGTCGCTTGAAACGCTGTATCTTCGTCAGTTTTGCTCCGATTTACTTGAAATTTTGACACAATACTTTCGACATATTGTACATTCAGAATTTATAATAATATAAAAGTTTTAAAACCTTACCACCCCTCCCTTAAAGCCTTGTTAAGGATTTGATCAAGGGAACAAGCGTTTGGAGGCCCCTTCAACTCCCCCCCCCCCCCCCCCCCCTAGTCCGCCATTGGTAGGGGGGCCCCGAGACGTGGATTGCCTAGGGGCCCCGACATGGTTAATCCGGCCCTGTCCATACAGCATCCTAAAAGATGACATAGGCCCTGACGGAAATTATTTTCCCCACGGCCTCCTGTATGGAGCTCCTGGGTGTGGGAGATGCTGGGTGGAGGTTTTTTAAGGCAAAGAAGGAGAGGAGAGTTCTGGGAAGGAAAAGGGTTTAGGGGTGGGTAGGAATCTGGGGTTCAGTGAGTCCTGGTCATCCGCCTCCAAGACCTAGATAAACCTCACCCCATGAACCCGGGCACCCCTACTATATCACCAAACGTAGCGAACCACTTGGGGTGACCTGCGGCAGTGGTGTTGGTTATCCAATAAAAGTTCCCGGGGAGGCGCGGCGGTACCCATTCCCGCCTCCCAATTTATAATTTAGTGGTCTGATACAGACATCAAATCGATAGGTACATTTGTCACATTTTTTTAGATTCAATAACTAAGGTTTATTACAGTAAAAAAAAAAAATGATTTCATAGTGCGCAGGTAGGTACTTAATAGACTTATAGTATTTTTTTTCCAAAACGGCGCTACAAAAATGTATTTTTCTGAATTTTTTAGAAACTAAAAATTTGTTTTATTCGAGTAAAAAAAAAACAGAAAAAATATTCTTTCATAGCGTACTCTACTCCCCCCCCCCCTTCCTCCATCCCGCAAACCCCACTCCCGAGTTCCCCTCCCCCTTCCCAGGTTACCCTCCCCCCTCCCTGGTTTTCCTCCCCCCTCCCGCGCTTCCTTAATTCATTGCCGGTACATTTAGTTTTCAAACTGCTCGCGTGCCACCTATTGAAATATTTTTATGCAAATTTCGTTATGCCAGAGCTCACCAGTAGTTTTATACAAACCTTGTCCTAAAAATAACAAAAAATAAATTAAAAAAACCTCAATTTTTCAAGTTAATTTTAAGGTTCTGTGAAAGTTCTGTTCAAATTCTATTCAAGTTCCGCAATTATTTCAGTTTTAACATAATAAGTATAAGTAAATATAATAAGTTTTGAAGATAATTGAATAAATAAAACTCGCACATTACGTGAAAATTAACTTAACTAATTTAAAAATAACGTTCCTACCAACAGTGGTTGTCCAGAAGCAACCACCGTGTTCCTACATATTTCAAAAAGTGACCATCTTGAGTGATTTTTTTCATTATCATTAATTTTCGATTTAACATTTAAAGGAAAGAATATCATTCTTAAGCCGGTACCTACCTAGTACATACGGTGAAACATAATATTGGTATAGGTACCTACGCGTTTTCTCAATAAAAATTGCATCATCATTACGTATTTTGTTTCTTTTCTTTAGCACATTTGCAATAATTCCATGGAGCGGTAGGTACCTGCCCCGTTATAAATTGCGTTTTTTTCATATGGCCAATAATTACATACCCTCGGATAATTTGAGAACGCATTTTTGACATGAATTTTTCAGGAAATGTGTGATATTTGTCAGCTTCTACTGACATATTTTATATGAGAATCATATGTTATATTGTTATCAAAAGTTGCGGAATCTTTCCGATTATCGTATTTTTAAAAAACATCTAGCCCGGAATCGGTTTTTCGGCGGCAATGTCGTTTTCCGAAAAACAACGACCGAAACCGCCGAAAGGTCCGTTTTGACTCTGACATTTAATCCATGCTCAGTATTGCAAGGTTGCAGAAAATTAAATAAACATTTCAAATATCTACCGAATTTACAGGCTGAAAACGATGTGCATATCGATGTTATTGGATTTTTCGCAAATGTCAAATATAATTGCAAAGTTTGACGCGACATTGCGAAACATTTTAAATGGGAAGCTACACATGTTTTTATTTTAAAAGTTTCTAAATCTTGTATAATTTATGATTATTAAAAAATATCTCTCGCAAAATGTTTTTTTTCGTCGTAATTAACCACCCCGCAAAGGGCCTTTAAAATGCCAATTTTTATACGTTATTTTCAAGATCGCCGTTTAATTAATTGGAATAAATTCCTAGCAAAAATCAGTTTTGTATGGGAGATTGTCGATATATCTTTCTCAACTTTTGCAGGCATTTTAAAAGAGATAGCAACCCTGAATTCGCTTCGAAGGAGAGTGTTCCATGGGGCGTTTGAAATCGGTTGAGCTTAGAGGTCATTTTGGCATGCTGGGTGGAGGGTTTTTTAAGGCAAAGAAGGAGAGGAGAGTTCTGGGAACGAAAAGGGTTTAAGGGGTGGGTAGGAATCTGGGCTTCAGTGTGTCCTGGTCATCCGCCTCCAAGACCTAGACAAACCTCACCTCATGTACCTGGGCACCCCTACTAAATCACCAAACGTAGCGAACCACTTGGGGTGACCTACGGCAGTGGTATTGGTTATCCTATAAAGGTTCCCGGCGAGGCGCGGCGGTACCCATTCCCGCCTCCCAATTTATAATTTAGTGGTCTGATACAGACATCAAATCGATAGGTACATTTGTCACATTTTTTTAGAAACAATAACTAAGGTTTATTACAGTAAAAAAAAAAAAGATTTCATAGTGCGCAGGTAGGTACTTAATAGACTTATAGTATTTTTTTCCAAAACGGCGCTACAAAAATGTATTTTTCTGAATTTTTTAGAGACAAAAATTTTGTTTTATTCGAGTAAAACAAAAACAGAAAAAATATTCTTTCATAGCGTACTCTTATCCCCCCCCCCCATTCCCCCACCCCGCAAACCCCCCTCCCGAGTTCCCCTCCCCCTTCCCAGGTTACCCTCCCCCCTCCCTGGTTTTCCACCCCCCCTCCCGCTCTTTTAATTCATTGCCGTTACATTTAGTTTTCAAACAGCTCGCGTGCCACTTATTGAAATATTTTTATGCAAATTTCGTAATGCCAGAGCTCACCAGCCAATAAACAAACATAACAAAAAAAAGAATTATTCAATTTGGTGCAGTCTTTCGGAAGTTATGCGCGTACATGCAATTCCGCGATTCATTTGTATGCAAATTTCATAATGCCAGAGCTCACCAGTAGTTTTATACAAACTTTGTCCCGACAATAAGGAACGCAACAAAAAAAGAATTATTCAATTACGTGCAGTCGTTCTGAAGTTATGAGCGTACTTACATTTCGGCAAATCATTTTTGAACAAATTTCGTAATGCCAGAGCTCACCAGTAATTTTATTCAAACCTTGTCCTGATAATAACGAATACAGCAAAGAAAGAATTATCCAATTTGGTGCATTGGCTTGGAAGCTATGCGCATATATAGATTTCGGCGATTCATTTTAAACAAATTTTATAATTCCAGAGCTCACCGGTAGTTTTATACAAACCTTGCCCTGACAATAACGAAACCGACTCAAAAAGAATTTTCCAATTTGGTCAATTCGTTCGTTAGTTATACTTTATAAATGATTGCCGTGGATAATTTATCCGTTTATGTAATTTTCGGGGTTCCTACCTAGTTCATTCCGATATTCTAAAATAATATTTTATTTATATGGCAAGACAACCGTTAAACGTTGTCCTAACCACCTCGAGCAGAGCCTGAAAATCGAACACCTGCGCCGGTTTTAGAACATTTTCCATACAAATTACGTCAGCTAACGCTGTCAGGGCCTCGCTGAAAACTTGCGGTGGTTTTGGATAACGTTCCACGCTTAGTATTGCAAGGTTGAAGAAAATTTAATAAATATTATTAATCACCCTCGTACGAATACGATTAATTTGAAACTCGTTCCACGCATCGTTCAACAACAGCATTTTTTTAGCGCTAGGATCTGCTAACGTTCGAAATTGAATTTCGATACGTCTTTGAATTTCTCCAAGGAAAAGCTGCGGTTCTAGATTCTGTCGACAGGCGTCTCCGTGAAAATGTTACCTATTTTTAAACATCTGTTTCAAAATATGACTTTTCCGCGGTTTTTTCGCACATGTCAGATTTCAAACGAATATTACGACGATGTTTTCGTGAAATGTGATAATTACGACGGTCAATTAAAGTTCTAAAAACTTCCGTAGACGTTATTTTACCGAATGTTGGCTTCCGGGCGTGATATTTTCGAAGAAATCGCGTTTGCCAGTCGGCCGGCTGGCAAACGAAAAATGAATTGACCTTTGATTATATAAATGTCTAGATAGAGTGTTGCGCTGTAATTCCGGCAAAAAGAACAGGCCAGATTTGAAACACTTGTGTGCGTGACACGCACACAAGAATGCGTAACTTATATTGTTGACGAGGCGCTTAACGTCACTGTAGGCGTGTCGAGTGATACCAGCTCCCGAGTATTTCCCATAAAAGTGGGTAAAAAATATGTTTCGATTTAGCGGGACCTATAATTCGTTTAATTTTGAATTCATTTAAGTAAGATAGTTTTCTACATATAATGATATAAATGAAAAGAAAATCATTGTTAAAAGAGATTAATTTTTATTTGATTATTTTTAACATATAAATAAGATATACGGAAAATAAGAAAGACGCTGCCAACTAGCCGGCAGGTATCGCTGTGTCTAAATTTAAATTTTTATCATCATTAAATAAAGAAGGTGGCCCACATCCAGGTAAATCTATATCTACCTAAAAATGGCAAAACTATCTTTAAAATACCGAAATGTTCGTGGTTTAAATACGAAAATAGATGAATTTTCGAACAATGTTATTTCACAAAGTACTGAAGTTATTGCTCTAACAGTCTAAATGAAACATGGTTGCAAACCTCTGTATTCGATGCAGAACTGTTGTCCACCAATCAGAACACAGTACATCGCCAGGTCACACTAACATGTCACACTTAACATGTCACACTAAAAAAGACGATGCAACTTTTTAAAACTAAAGCTATTGATAATTATTATTTATTCTTAATGACCTTCCCTTTGAATTTGTTTTTTAAACAGTTTTCGCATAGATTTTACATCCCGGTTAATATTATCCAATTTTGTCTTATAGTGATATCTTACGGCCAAATATTTTATCAAATTACCTTGATGCAGAAGACCGTAAATATGATCGGTTTTTACTTCGAAATAATTCTCGGGAAAGTTTAATTTGAAAAACAGGCAACCCTGTAAACATGGCGTTGTCCTAAGACCAAATTACACTATTAAAACTGAATTGTTTCTTTAACTAAATGGTTATTTAAAGGTAACTAACCGATGATAGGTAACATTTTTAGTTGTTTTCAATCGTCTTATGTAATTCCTGCACACTGATATAGCGCAAATCGTCATTTTCAAATGTCACAATATTAATCTCTATAACTATATATTAATCTCTATCTCTATAACTATAACTATATCTAGACATTTATATAATCAAAGGAATTGACATATGTTACTGACCTACGTCAACAATCTTCGAAAAAACAAATGCTCGTGCGAAAGACTTCGAAGGATATTGGACCGCGAATGCATCCGTAATCCTGAATGCCAAGGTGCATTTTGGCTTGAGATTTATGGGCTGAATAATTCTCATACGATCTTAGTTACGCTCCCCTTTGACCGAAAGTCGCCCTTGAAGTGTGCGATACTCGAGGAGCCGAAAGGTCGTATTGGCATCACAGAGTCGTCTTAAAGTGCCTGATGCGAAAGTGTATCCCGAGGCGGTTAAAACGCGATGGCGCAAAGGTCGTTTTTCGCATCGAGGCGAAAGTGACCGGTCGGAAAACTGAGCATTAATATATATACTTATAACAATAAGCAAATTAAAAAATACGTAATAATATATAAGTTAAGTACATACACAGTTATTTAATATATATAAATAAACTTTAGTTAGAGGCACTTTATTTAATTCACGTAACAATGAGAATCATCAATTTTTTTTATTACAGAACAAAGAAAATTAATACTAGAACAGCACTGAGGGCAAATTATGATTTGAATGTTAAGGATAAAATTTCGCGTCGTTAGATAAATAAAAAATAGTTTTACGAGCCTTATTCAATTAATCACAAGCTTTTTAAAATGTCAATGTCCACAACAATATTCCAAAAGTGAGTTCTTAATTAGTCAAACTCCTTCTTAGTTCAATCTCATTTTCCGCGAAATGAAATTTGCGGGCTAGATTACTCAATCTCCACCAATTGACCAATCACAGCACGCCGATGCGCGATTCCGCGCCGCCATGTTGCATATTTACGTCACACTATTTTTGTTTTTGTGGCGTGTTACGCGGAAGCAATAAGCATTTTAATGTATTACCAGTGAGTTTTTTATTAACAAAATAACAGTAAAATGCCAAAAACTACTTACAAAAGTTCATACATACGCAGCAGTGCTGAAATAGAGCTGTAATTATTAGTTTTAAGTATCTTTGTCAATGCCGTATTAGTTTTGTTTTATACATTGCAAGGAATTTTATAATACAGCGTGTTCACTTTTTGAGATTCTCCCTTTCGAGAGTTTTTGTTGACGTAATTGTTTTTGTTGACTGCCATTTCATATTAAAGCCAGAATTTCAATTCGAAATTGCCAGTTTATCCGTATTTGTAAGAAGCTGTTTGATATTTAGGAATAAGTCCAGTATTTATTTTTTTTATAATTATCCCTGCGTGTCCTTTCCTATGCATTCCTGTTTACGTTCCCGTCCCCATTCCCCTCATGGTCTCACCCGGGCGTCACGTGTTCGATTTTTAGGCTGGCTAAGTCCTCCATCACGACACAAGCAATATTTTCAGTGATTTCAGTAGGAGATTTTCAAACATTGTTTGTCTTTTTCTCACGAAAAAGAGTATCAATAAATTTAAAAAAATTTTTAATGCGTTTCAATATAGCTGCAGATTTTTTTTATAATTATTCATGCGTGTCCTTTCCCATGCGTTCCCGTTCCCGTCCCGTTCTCCTCCCGCGTCTCCTCTCCCTCCCGCGTTCCTCTTTAAACTTCGACGCCATCCCCCTTCCCACATTCCCTCCCCCCTCCCGCTTCCACTTTCCTCGTCTCACCACCTTGTTTCACTCCCGCGACTCTCCCTGCTTCTTTCCTTCCCCCCTCCCCCCCCCCCTACCGCTTAACTTTGTAAAATACACACATTTTTCAAACAACTCGCTAGCCGCATGTATGTATTTTTTTATATAAATATCAAGAAGTCAGAGCTCACCATTATATATAGAAACCTTAGCGGTTTCAGCACAACAACTAACCAAAGTTTAATTCAATTTCACAACGCCAGATCTCTATATGGAAACCTTAGCGGGCGTGCGTAAAACAAGTCACCAAAGTTTCATCGGAATCGGAAGAATGGAATAGAAAATAATAAGGGAATTTGTGTGCAAATTGCATAAAGCCAGAGCTCACCTTCATATGTAGAAACCTTCGTGTGCATGCGCACAACAACTCACCAAAGTTTCATTACAATCAGTTCAAACAGGAAATAATAATGGAATTTTAAAGCAAATTTCATAACCCCGGATCTGACCATTGCATATAGAGTCCTTCGCTACCGTGCGTACAACAACTCACCAAAGTTTCACCGGAATTTTTAAGAAAATTACATAACGCTAGAGGTCATCATTATATATAGAAATTTTCGCAAGCGTGCGCACAATACCTCACCAAAATTCGGATGAATGATATAGGAAATAATGAAGGAATTTTAATTCAATTTTCATAACGCCAGAAGTCACCATTATATATTGAAACCTTTGCGGGCATGCGTACAACTTCTCACCAAAGTTTCATTGGAATCGGATGAATAGTACAGAAAATAATAAGGGAATTTGTGTGCAAATTTCATAAAGCCAGAGCTCACCACTATATATAGAAGTCTTAGCTTGCACGCGCACAACAACTTACCAAAGATTCATCACAATCGGTTAAATGGCGTAGGAAATAATGAGGGACAGACAAAGAAATGGAAAATCTGCCGGATCTGCCCTAATGGACACTGCAACGCTGTCCGAAAAGTTGGCTAAAGAAGGAGGTAGCGTAACACGGCATAACACCCCAAAAATAAATAACTAAAAAGAAATATACGTTTGTATATATGTATATATATTCCACCACAAATTGTCGATATCAAAAATAGAAATATTGAAAATAAACTCATTCTGTATATAAATTGAGATGGTCGTTTGCACAAACGTTAAGCACGGAAAAATCTTTATGCAGAAGTTGCTCTATCTCCATTTTAGTGTGGTCAATCTCCTTATGAATAATTTTGATTTTGCATTCTTGCTCAATCTCCATTTTAAAATTAAAAATAAAGTATCAAAAACGATAATTAGTCACCTTATTAAGAATTATTTCAACTTATGAGACCTTTACCTTTACGTAAAAAGCTTCGCCTTAAACACCAATCATAATGTTTCATTGAAATAATCAAAGAAAACCTCTTCCTGTAAAATTCGCAAATGGTAGTTTGGACAATTAAGAACTCGGGCGACGATTTATTGGTTAACCAACGCCTCTGCCATAGGTCACCCTAAGTGATTCGCTATGTTTGGTGACTAAGCAGGGGTGCCCTGGTTAATGAAGTGATGTTTGTCCAGGTCTTGGTGGCGGATGCATCGAAAATATTCAAAGGCTTCTGTTCTGTTTTGAAAAAGGTATAAGCCAAAAACGATAATCTTTCTTTAAAGTTTTGAATCAGTTGCTCAAAACATTAAGTTTTATTGAGTATAATAAATAAAAAATGACAGAAATTCATGGCTACTTAAGGCCCGTCAGTAAGCGCTCAAAAAGAAGAGGAAGGGGAGATATGTTAATAAGAAAGTTAGAAGGAGCGCGCTTATATTAAAAACGATAATATTTAAGCGAAAATTGTGAAAATGTTTAATGTTTCAATCTATGTTTTTATATATATATTATAAATTTTAGCGGAAACTTCGCTGGTTAATGCAATCATGTAATATGTTACTTTCGAATTACAGAATTACTTTCACATTACAGAATTACCTTGCCGGCGGAACGCACGTATTTCGCCGCGCGCCGTTTGTTTTGAATTTTTACTCGGGTTATATTATAGTAGGGGAGGCATTGACGCTAAATGGGTAGTTACTCGAGCGTCGTAGGGACCTATTGGATTGCAAAGATTAGATGCTAAAAAGAAAAAAAGTTTATATGATGTATGCCATTCCAGTGGTGGGGAGAGCGAGTATTAATTTTCAAACATGTAAAAAAAAATCGTCACCATGACATACTCGAGCTCGTCAGATTTTAATAGCGTATACGCCCTACGTGTTTCTGGTAACGGGGAGATATTAATCTGACGACTTGAGTGGTGGGGGTGGCCGTATGAAGAGGTAGAAAATTGAAAAAAAAAAGATTTATTCGAGCGTGTCAGATTAAGGTAATGTGAGTTAATTACATGCAGAAAAGTTTACATTTCAATAATCTGACGATTTGAACGTAACGTAAGAAAGTTAGCGAGTCACAAAGTTGCAAAAAAAAAACGTCACGTGGATTTACTCGAGCTCGTCAGATTTTTATACAGAAGGTTCAGCGTGATGTCCTTGTTGTGCTGACCAATAATCTGACGATTATGTGGAGGGATTTTCTTAATCTGACGATTTAAAAAAAAAAAAAAAAAAATTGATTTTATTACTGAATAGAACAATGAACTGAAAATAAATACAATGAACAAAAAATAATATGGGTATAATGATAAAAAGAAAATCTCTTAGTAAAAAAGGGTTAACCCTAGAAAGATAACCTACGCCTCAGAGGCGCCCGCGAAACTTATATATCGCTGTCTTTTTTTAACCGACGCGTGTACGTTTTGTTTCCGAGCCAACTGAGTCGTCGATCAACACTGCCGAGGGACGTGTGCGTTTTGTTGCTATGACAACACATTGCGCTCAAGAGGCGCATGTTTATCTTCTGTGTAACTTTTATGACTGTACGAAAACTGTCTAAAACTTTTGATTTGTTCAGTATTTTTTGTAATTTGCGACTGATTATATCGTAATTAATTAGTTAGTAAGACAAAATACTAAAAAAGTGTACATTTTTTTTTAAATATCCTTATATATTGTTACTACTATAAATACCTCTAATTTTTGTTACTTTTTGTAAAACCTTACATATTTCCTAAAAATTAAATAATAACAATATATTTTATTTTTGTTTTATTTACTCATTAAAAATGCAACACTTGATTGGTTATAAAAAAAAGTAAAATTGTTTCAGTTTGTTAATAAATCGGTTTTTTAAACTGTGCGCCTCTCAGGCGCATGTTTATCTTTTCAGTACTAAAAAATAAGGTTATCTTTCTTGAGTTTTTTAATCGTCGTCATCATCAGTGGAATCGTCTTCGTACTGCAAAGTCGAATCGATTTGGTCACCTTCATCAACGTCTTGCGTATCTGTAATCAGATACGCAAGACGATTACTATTACTTTGATATAAGAGGAGTGATTTAAGTGAATTCGCTAATGAGCTTCAACTGCTCACTAACATAGTGAAAGTGTTAAGTACTAAAGTGGACAGCTTAACACACGAAGTGAAAGAAATTAAGACAATACTACTAGTCGGTAGTAAGTCAAATTTTGATCCTAGTATCTACGTAACGAAGCACGGTAGCGAGACACTGATTCCCAAAATTCAGCTTCCCCGCGCCCGCGCCGTGCCCACCGCAGCCAGTACTCCCACTACAGAAACAACCGAAACAACTGTGAGTGCAGCCAATACTAACACTATTGCATCTACAACTCTCACCACGGCCGGCTTGCCCCTGCCCCCCTTGCCGCCGCCCCTCGAGCACCCCGCTCCTGTTTCGCAAAGTGAATTACCGCGAGCAAGAATTACTCGGTCGCAGGCAAAGGAATCAAAAGCCAAGTCAGAAGTTACAACCGAAACTGTCAAAAGTACTAAGGCCAAACCTAAACCCAGCCCTTTACCGTCAACATCATCAGTCGAACCACAGATCGAGGTGCAGCAAAAAATCGTTATTTCATCATCAGCATCATCGGCCATTGCCGCGGATTCATTGAAAACGTCTCCTGCGGCTAAACCCGCCGCTCCTGCCACGACGGATAATAGTGATAATACGACTAATACCAACATATTAAAACCTCAAGGTCCATCTGACCAATGGACAAAAGTAACACGCAAGCGGCCTGTCACCGTAAGGGGCAATCAAAAGAGTGAAAAGGAGCCAGCAGTAATGAATTTCTTTCACTGTTACCCATTCCATCCTGATACTTCTTGCGATGACATGTCGCGTTACTTAACGTCACTATATAGCGCCGCGTCATATAAGGTTGTAAAAATTAAAACTCGGGGTGAGTACTCCTCATTTAAGATTGGCATGCCTCAGTCGGCGGTTGCCGAAGTTCTAAAAGCAAAACACTGGCCGCGCCGCACATTCATTAAGGAATGTGTAAGCGACGTTTCCCGCCACTCACATAGACTGTAAAATAGGGGGGCTGGGTAGTCCTGAGTAGCCGCCAAGATGCTCGTCAATAAAGCCCCGGTGATGGCCCACAAGAGGAAGAGGCAGCGTCCAAGGGGGGCAGAAATGAAATCCAAGTTTTCAAGTCAAGTCCGGGGAGAGGTCCAAGGGCCAGGCAGAAGAGGCGAAGAAGTGCTGAGACGGTACCAGATCGAGTTGTAAGAATGCGTGTATGCGTTTGAATGCCTGATGTTCTTTTGACTTTTGACTTTTGATTGTTTCATTTTACAGAGTTCCTAAACATGAGTTTACTGACTCTAACATAATTATATAATGGATTATCTATAGATACTTTACTGGTATTTTATTATAATGGTTGGTTTGAAAGTGAGATTAAAACTATACTGCGACTGTAAGCAGGTTTTTTTTATTCCTTCCGGAGGACTATCTTGGGTTTTTTATATTTAAAATTTTCATTTTCGCTATATTTCGCGAGCGTGTTAATCGTGGGGTTTGAGTGGCCGGGTAGGCCGGCGTAGAATTTAGTTGCTTGTGAGAAAATGAAGTCTTTTATCAACGGAATGTTGGAGTCTTTATGGAGACAAGAAATTCTACTCCATTTAGGCGCATTTAAGGCAAGTCTAATGGCTTTGTTTTGAAATATTTGAATCTTCTCTAAAAGACTGGGGGCCGCGTGCCCCCAAACGGGGCAAGCATAGGTGAAGCCAGGCCTTATGGTTGTTTTATATAACAGTAATTTGTTGCCCGTTGATAAACGACTTTTTTTCCCATCATTGGATAGAGTGAAGATAGACATTTATTAGCTGCTTTAATTTTTCCAGTTATGTGTTTCTTCCAGGTGAGCTTGGAGTCTAGCGTTACACCTAGGTATTTAATTGACTTTTCCCATGGAACATTATCCCCAAACAGTCTAATGAATGGGGGCCATCTTGGCCGTGTCTTTGAGAAAACGGTCGCGGCGCTTTTAGTCGGGTTAATAGATATTCTCCATTTTTTACACCACTTTTCAGTTAGAGTGGTTTGTATCTGTACGCGGCGTGTAGCAGTGGCCTCGTCAGTCGAGCTAGAAATGATGTTAGTGTCATCCGCAAATTGAGTGATTTTAACATTATGATCCACGGGTTTAGGAATATCGCTACAATAGATGTTGTATAGGGATGGTGAGAGTTGGCTGCCTTGTGGAACCCCAGCTGATATGGGGCGGGATGTGGAGAATACATTTTCTACTTTGACTTTGAAGGATCTATCTCTTAGGTAGCTGGCTATTAGTTGAATAAGTCTTAATGGATAACCAAGAGAGTACATTTTATATAAGAGGCCGTTATGCCAGACTTTGTCGAAAGCCTTACTGACATCGAGTGAGAGAATTACTGTTTTTTTCTTGATATTGAATGCCTCCGTGATGTGTTCCACCACACGTAGGAGTTGGTGAGAGGTGGAATGACCTGCTCTAAAACCGTGTTGAAAGTCTGGCAAGAATTTACTTTTATTTGTGAATGCATTCAGTCGTGCTAGTATTACTTTTTCCAGGATTTTACCTAGGCATGGAAGGAGGCTAATTGGCCGATGATTCTCCGTTAATAATGGATCCTTGCCTGGTTTGGGAATTAAAATTACGTCAGCTTCTTTAAAATCCTTAGGAAAGCAACGCAGCCGAAGTGACGCGTTGCAGATGGCTGTGATGGCGCAGATGCCTTTAGTTGATAGATGTTTTAAAATCTTATTTGAAATGCCATCGGGCCCGGCGGCCTTCTTCTTCTTTAATTTCCTAATTATATTTAAAATTTCTTTAGGAGTTGTGCACCTGATTGGGGGGTCTTCAGGGTCTAGATTTAAGATTGCTTCTACTTTTGAATCCACTTTTGCTACGAACGCAGGATCGTCGTGATCGGTGTTTGGAGAGAATTGACTTTCAAGGCTATCTGCAAAGGCTTCTGCCTTGTCTGCAGTGGAGTAAACTTTTCCGTTGAGGCCTTGAATCGGGGAGATTTTAGTTTTCGGGCGTCTTAGTGCTTTGGAGAGCTTCCAGTAAGCTGCTCTATCGTCTTCTAAAGTTGAAATGAAATCGTGCCAACGCTCGTTGCGAAATTCGCTGAGGGCATCGCGCACTTCTCTGTTGAGTCGATTTAAATGTTGTTTCACTATCGGGTTGCAAGATCTTTGCCACTCCTTTCTAACAAGATTTTTTTCCCTAATAAGATCTTTGATCTCTTCGGGTATTCGTTGGGAATCTCATCGGACGCCTCGGTGATGCATGATTTTATTGTCTGGATAAAGTTGGAGGTAGCGGCATTTAGGGAGGCTTCGTCGGGAATTGATGTAGGTATAACTATGTTTTTAATTAGCAGCTCGGTTAACTTTTTCCATTTGATTTTAGTGCGAGGAGGATTATCGGGGACCAGGGGGTTAGAGCCTCCTGTTAAAGTTAGAAGGACTGGATCGTGGTCTGAAGTAAGTTCTTTTAGTACTCGGAGGGAGTGTAAATGACTGGTATTTTTAAGTAGAACGATATCAATCACATCCGGATTACCGTTGTGCTGATGAATCGTGGGTCTATCAGGGGCATCGACTACGATAGGTTTGGTACTCGCGTACTTTGCGAGCACGTTTCCTTTTGTGTTATTCTGTTTGGAATGCCACGATCCGTGTTTAGCATTCAAATCCCCAGCTATTATAGTGGGGACATTTTCGGACAGGAGGCTATCTAATTCGGATGGAATTAATTGACGGTTAGGAGGTACATAGATTGAAATGAATTTAAGTGGTCCTGAAGAGGTATTTATTATTACCGATGTGGATTCAATATTAACACTAGAGAATGAATGCGCTAGACGGTGGTCAATGTTGTTCTTAACCAAGATGGCGGTTCCGCCTCCCTTGTTGGCTAGTCTGTCGTCACGATAGGTTATGTAATTTGGAATTCTGAAGTTTCTAGACGGCTTAAGCCAGGTCTCATTAATGAGGAATACTTCGATGCTGTAATCTTGTAGGAATTCAATTATTTCCTCCTTGTGCGTTAGGACAGAGCCGTTGGCGTTCCAATAGACCGTCTGCAAATTGATTAATTTAACATTTTGTCTAGACATCGTAATAATTTAAAATTGATTGAATTCTAGCCATCTCTTTGGTAATCGTCGCCAATTGTTCGATAAGCGCTTGCCTATGAACTCTATCTAAAGTGGGCGGGGGAAGGTCAGGGTTGGAGGCGCGTTGAGACGCTTGGGCTGGTTGGGGCTCTCGCTCCAACCTATGTTGCTGACTGGGCCCCGGGTTTGTGGGGGCTCGTCTCTCCCTCTGGGAGGAACGGGGTTTATAATAATGTGGCTCAGGCCACTTACGGTGGGGGGGGGGAGGTGGAGCTGTATTGGCGGAGGTAGGGTGAGTGGGGAGAAGGGGGGGGGAGGGGGGGGAATTCCGCCAAAGAGGCTGTAGGTGAGGTCTGATTTGGGATTTGACTATTTGGTTGCCTTTGCGGTTGGCTATGTTGGTAGATATTGTTTTGACTATTACGACTATTTATTTTGTTGTTGTTGTAATTTTTATAGTAATTGGAATTTCTATTCCTATTAAAGTTGAAATTCTTTTGGGGCCTTGCGGGGCACCCTCCATAGTTGGCTGTATGCGCACCTTCACACAAAGCGCACTTTGGCGGAGTCTCACGAGACTTTTTACAGTCAGATGACCTATGCTGACCCGCGCATTTGACGCAACGTTCGCTTCCATGGCAGCACGTTGCCGAATGTCCGTGCGCCTGGCAACGGAAGCATTGTCCTACTCTAGCTTTGTTTCTAAGCGATTCTACTTGGATCTTCAGACGGAAGATCGACGTCAGCGAATTGAAGATGTCTTTGCCCGCTTCATTTTTCGTCAGAGTGACGAGCACGAGGGGGATAGGTGCCTTGGTTCTACCATTTTTCATCCGGTGGACCGCTTGTACCGGGTATTTGCGGATAAGTTCTTCCTTTATTTCTTCTGTGGAGACATCCTCAGGTATGCCTCTCAGGACCACCCTCAGAGGTTTCTCTTCGGGCAGTCTGAAGGTGTGGAATTCCACTTTTTTAGTTAATAGATAGCGCGTGACTGCATGATGGTCGCGCGGCACTTCAGTTATGATATGGAGACCGTTCCCCATATTTTTAGCCATGAAATCGATACCCTTATCTTCAAGCGAGCGAAGAAGGGCCGTAGTTTCAGATTTTTTATGTAGTACGATGGGTGGGATACGCGCAAATTTTTTTGGCGTATCGTCATTAGCTGTAGGCTCTACAGATCCTTTTACCTACAGGGCCCGAAACTTTTGCCCACTTTTCCGGCGGTCCGAGTTTTGGCGGGCCGTAACCTCTACTGTGTGCTATACAGCAGAGTTTGCTATTGTCTCAGCTCTTCCCCTTATCCTTCTCTTAAGTCCGACCCCCATGACCTTTCCCCTAGTAATTTATTTAGATTTATTAAAGCATGACAAGTAATTTTCATCGGGGTCCCTGCACCCACATTTAGTCAGGGAAACTTAAATATCTAACTTATAACTAGTTGTACATTTACAAAAGATATTTATTCATATAAAGGAGAGACCGGTCTATCTCTCCATATCATTTATTCGGTGATATATTAGACCGAACTCTCATAATTTGATAAAACATTCAAAACCTTCCTTGCATTTTTGATGCCAAAATACCTAATCCACCAGACGGAGCGTTCCTATTGGTCCGCCCGGTGGGTAGGTGAGGGGAAGGGTAGGGAAGCGGAGCCCGCCCGTCCCCGCGGGTAGATTTCGCCCCCCGGGGTGGGCAACCAGTGGCGGCGGAGAGATCGAAAAACGAGAGTTGACTCAGCAAAAGCCTGCTCCCGCCTTCGACCTCTCTAGAGGGCCCGTTTTGGGTGAAGGAACTTGTCTTTATTAATTCTAAACGGGGTACATTATAATTGTAAACATAATTATTATCATATCATCTTTGCTTCTAACCCTTAGGCCTACGTTATTTAAGAAGACGAGGACGGCCTGTGAGGGAACTCATCCTCGTCTTCGTTTACCAAATATATTTAACCTTTTTAAAAATAAAGGAAGAAGACGTCCGGAAGGGAATCGTCTTTCCCTCGTCGTCCCGTCCGGTACAGAATGGGTAGTTAGGGTGGCGGCGCCTCGCCTTCCAGCGATTGCGGTCGGCAGTAGCTGACTAAACTCGCGCAATAAAAAGTTCATTTACTACCAGAATGTCAGAGGATTAAAAACAAAATGCTCGCATTTTTACAATAATGTCGCGGCCGGTGACTGTGATATCATAGCGCTGACCGAGACATGGCTAAATGCTGGTGTTTTGACCTCTGAACTTTTTGGTGGTGATTTCTTAGTTTTTAGAAGAGATCGAGACAATGGCAGTGGTCACAGGCAGGGTGGCGGTTGTCTTCTTGCCTTCAAGGGTGATGATGGGTTAAAGATCGAGCGCATCTACACCCTAGAAACTGAGCAACAGGATTTATGGGTAAAAGTATCTTGCAATCTGACTGTCACATTCTTTTGTGTAGTTTATTTCCCGCCTAGCAGTAGGTGGGAAGTATTCAAGCAATTTTTTGACAGGATGCATTCTAATTTCGATGTATTTGGTCAAAAGAATGTCGTCATACTGGGAAATTTTAATTTACATTCCGCTCGTGAAGTTTCTATGGTTGAATCAGATTTAGACTATCTGTGCACGGCCTTTGGTCTCTCACAGTGTAATGACATTCTAAATTCCAATTCCAGAATCCTCGACTTTGTTCTGTGTAATGCCAATCTTGAGGTAAGACGCTATGAATTTCCACTTGTACCCGAGGACAGTTTTCATCCGGCTATTGAATTTCAGTGCAGCCTGATGAGAAAACCTTTAAAAAGTAATAGAGTCCCGACCCTTGAACGTGACACTTCAAAGGGATGGAATTTCAACAAGGGAAATGTCATCAACTTGTATGAATCAATGAGCCGGATGAACTGGCAAAACCTCAGCACTTTCTGTACAGTAGATGAGGCGGTGCAATATTTTTACAGTTGTATTTATGACGTATTTGATTCTTGTTTTCCCAAAAAGTTTGCAGGCAGTGGTGGTCGCAAATATCCGAAATGGTTCTCGAGAGAAGTCATCTCGAATATAGAGATCAAACACGCCCATCATAAGCGTTGGAAAGCTGGAGGCCTTCAGGGTGAATACGATCTGTTTAGTTTTTACCGAGCGTTAGTTAGGCGCGAGATTCGAGTGGCCTATCGAGCCTACGTGTCTACAATCGAGGAAAACATCACACATGATCCCAAGATGTTTTGGCACTACATAAAATCCCTTCGGAAGGATGGTGGTCTTGAAGAAATCAGGAATTTCGTGGCTTGGGTGTGGCTAACGCATTTGCTGATCACTTTCTATCGGTCTACAATAAAGACCCTCCACTACTAGACATTAATAATGCGGCCACATTTAATACCAGAGGAGCTACAAACGTCGATTTAGGTTTTTTTTACCGAATCTGACGTGATGAGTGCCATAAGACTCATGAAGAATTCCCACTCTATCGGACCAGACTTCGTTCCCGTATTTTTTATTAAAGGGTGCGCCGAGTTCCTAAAAACACCATTATGTTTTATCTTTAACTTAGCTATTAGTACTTCCACTTTTCCTGAAGTATGGAAAACTTCCAACATATGTCCTATTTTTAAGAATGGTTCTAGAAAGTTAATCGAAAACTATCGACCAGTTGCCATACTATCAGCTCCTGCTAAACTATTTGAAAAATTAATTTATAAACTCATTCTGCCTCAGATAGACGCATACATTATCCCAGAACAGCATGGTTTCAGGAAAGGAAGATCCACTGAAACCAATCTGATGGTTTTCACCGACTATGTTGCTAGGTCCCTAGACAGTGGATACCAAGTAGACTGTTCGTATCACGACTTCTCCAAAGCCTTTGATACTGTGAGTCATGATATCTTACTCATAAAACTTGCTCAAATAGGTTTTTCCCTTCGGATGTTAAAGTTTTTCATAAGTTACCTCAAGAACAGGAAGAAATTTGTCACCCACGGAATCTTCCAATCTGCTGTGTTTCTTGTTTTTTCAGGGGTCCCCCAAGGATCGATCTTAGGGCCTCTTCTCTTTTCTATTTTCATTAATGACATTGCTGGAGTCATTCGTTTTTCTCGCTTTCTGTTGTTCGCTGACGATCTAAAATTATTTCTTCTAATAAGAAATATTGAGGACTTCCTGCGCCTTCAAGCTGATGTTGATAACATTTCAGAATGGAGTCAACAAAACCAGCTTCATTTCAATGTCTCGAAATGCGTTGTTCTGACTTTTACCAGAGCATTTAGTCTCACCTACCACAGGTACTGTAATGTTCAGTAATTGCAGGTAATACTGGGCCCTTTCTCTCCAGTATTACTCTAGGATGACTTCTAGGTTTAGTATTAGAAACACGTAGTACTTTGATACAACGGAAACTGTTTATTGGAATATAATAGATACAATGTAGGCTGTGAGCCGTCTGATAAGCAAGAGCGCGCGCGAGAGCTCCACTCGCTATTATATCGTCCCGATCTAGGACGCTTCGGCTAGGTTCGGTATTTCCGAACCTACCCGACAGAAACATATTACCAACACTACAACTCTCCCTCCTTCAACTCTGAAGCTACTTAATAAAATATTGCACGCTTAACAACATAACATAATTTTAAAGATACACATAAATCAACCCGCGGTGACTGGGTCAAGTTGTTCCGTCTCCTCTGGAAGATGAGGGTGCCTTGCGACTTGAACGCAGTCTACCCGACCATGGTCTCTGTTGCCGTGCCTGCTCCGACACCACTTCCTCCCCCGCCAACCTGGAATCAGGAGAAAAACCAGTCAATCCACGCAACAAGGACGAAGTCTCTAACTCATGAGGCTCGTTCCTCAAAATTTCAGACGCGGGATGCTGCGCAATATTGCCATCTTCCTTCCAGCTCACTGACATTTCTCTCATTTGGTCCACATGTCTCTTCCATGTCACATCAGTGTTTCCTATTTTAATAATATAAACTTTTTTTACCTAGCTTTCTAGAGACTACACCCTTAGCCCAAACGACTTTATTATCATGACGATAATCTTTTGTTAAACATTTTTGTCCAACCTTAAAAACCCTGGTTTTTACCCCTCTGTAAAACCTAACTTGATCCGATTGAGCTTTAGAAATGTTAACGTTAGCTTCCTTGACTTTTTCCGAAAAGTCTTCTCCATTTTTCACTGGCAATAAACTGTCGAACGTAGAACGCAGCCTTCTTCCTAGTAACAGAACCGCTGGTTCAACACCTGTCGAACAATGGAAAGAATTTCTATAGTCCATTAAAAAATTCAACAGCTTGACATTAAAATCTAGTGGAAATTTACCGTTTATTAACAGTTTCTTGAGGAACATTTTCGAAATTTTTACTGCATTTTCTGCCAATCCGTTTGACTGGGGGTGTTTCACCGGAGAAGTCATAAGTTTAATATTGTTCTCCTTTAAGAAACCTCTAAATTCCTCATTTGTAAAAACTGAGCCATTGTCAGATACAATTAACTCAGGGTTGCCAAAATTAGAAAAAATTTTCCTCAATTCCATAATCGTATGAGTTGAATCTGCCTTCTGCACCTCGATACAGTCTAACCACTTCGAGAATGAGTCACAAACCACAAGGAACATCTTCCCCGCTAGGGGCCCACAATAATCTAGATGTACCCTACTCCAAGCTTTACCTGGATTTGGCCAAACTGTCAATTGACTTTTCGGTGGTGACTGTTTTGACAACGAACAATCTGAACAAGATTGAACGACTTCCTCCAAGTCTTTGTTCAGAGAAGTCCACCAAAAATATGTTCTAGAAATTCCCCTCATTTTCACAATACCTAGATGTGACCTGTGTAACAAATCTAACACTTGCCTTTGGAGAGAAACAGGTATAACTTCCAAAAAGGTACTGAAAAAATTTATTTAACCCGAACACAATTGCCAGAGCTTCGAGATCCAAAATACTATATTTCTTTTCGGCAGTTGTTAAACTACGAGAAGCGAACTCAATTGGACGCATTGTGCCGTCCTTAAACACGTGAACTAAGCAAGATCCGAGTCCGCATGTACTTGCGTCCGTAAACAGTTTTACCGGTAAGTCCGGAAAATAATTTGTAAGAATCGTGTTGTTGCCCATTAACTCTTTAACGGTATCGACTGCTACTTTACAGTCTTCTGAGAAATTCCACTCTACCCCTTTTTTCAAAAGGTTATGTAGGGGTTCCAGTATCGATGACATCCTAGGAATGAAATTCCGATAAAAATTTAAAAAACCCAATAAACTTTTCAATTTATGTACGTCCGTAGGATACGGAGCGTTTTTTATAGCTTCCAGTTTGTTTGGCTGTGGTTGGATTCCGTTCCCTGAAATAACATACCCCAAAAATTCAACCGATTCTACAAAAAATTCGCATTTATCCGTGTTGACCCTCAACCCGCACTCTCGTAAACGCGCGCACACTGCCTGTATATTATTCACTAAATCCCGTTCATTGACCCCCGAAATGATGATATCGTCTAAATAGAATGCCACTCCCTTCAACCCCTGAAGACAGCTTGCTATAGTCCTAGCGAAGATCGCTGGCGCTGATATAAAACCAAAAACTAGTCTGTTATATTGAAATAACCCTAAATGCGTATTTATTGTTGTATACTTTTTGCAAAAATCAGCTAACTCTAATTGTGAGTAAGCCTGTCTTAAATCTAGTTTAGCGAACACTTTACCCGAACTTACTTTGTGAACGACTTCATTTATGGAGGGAAGTGGGTACCTTTCCAAGTCCGTCATGAGATTTAAAGATCTCTTGTAGTCCACGCAAATCCTAACATTCCCGTTCTTTTTAATTACCGGTACAATTGGAGACGTGTATTCACTGCTGGTTACCGGAGAAATGATACCATCAGCTACCATAGTTTCTAATTCTCTCTCAATTTTTTCCTTAATAGCGAACGGAACCGGCCTCGCATTAAAAAAAACAGGACGAGCTTCCTTGTTCACTTTGAAACTCACTTTATGTTTACTGAATTTTCCCAGCCCCGGCGAAAACACCTCTGGAAACTCGTTGTAAATCAATTCAATTTTGTCTTTGATTGTTGAAACCGAATTATCCACCATTGGAACTATCTTCAGATTAAAAGCCTCCATGAAATCCCTACCCACTATCAATTCCGAGCCATTAATCACAACAGTAAATAATAAATTATTTTTAATATTATTGTATTCTACGGTAAAACAAGCACTACCTACAAGATTAAGTGGTTTACCGTCGTATCCCGATAAAGTACGCTTATCAGGTGACAATGTTACATCCCTAAAATAACGGTTGAAAATAAAATCAGGCATGACCGACATACTTGCGCCTGAATCAATCATAGCGGAACATTTAACTTTATTAATTATTATATTAGCCCTAAACGGATTAATGTAAGAAATACTATTAATAACCTTATCACGGGATTGTTCAAAAATCGGATAAACATTGTGATTCTTACAGAATTTCTTCAAATGACCTATTTTGTGACAATTAAAACATTTTGCATTAATAAATTTACAAAATTTCTCTAAATGAGTACCACCGCAAATGGTACATTTTTTATTACTCGAGAAACCCCTTGGCTCGGGGCTTTTTGACCGCGAAGGCGATCTTCGGAAACCTTGAGTTCTATCCGGATGTGAATGTCTCCCCGGCGAATTCGAGCGTTTAATGGAATTCACGCCGCCCGACGTCCCTACGGAAACTTCTGATTTAATTTCCGGAACTAGATTGTCTAAAGCTGAAACCGTTATTGCTAATTCTTCCATTTTGTTAAACGTTAAACTAGTCCCCTCGAGAAGAATTTTCTCCTTGGCTCGGCCCGGCAACATGCCGATTACGAAAACATCAGCTAAGCATTCCGGTAAACGCGTTCCGAACTCGCAAAACGATGATAATCCACGTAAACGCACTGCAAAATCTCTGACTGATTCACCATGTGATTGCTTGGCCTGATAAAATTTTTCTCGTTCCTTAAACACCGATCGCGGTTTGGAACAATGTTTCTCAATTAATTCTATTAACTGATCGAATGCCACGTCTGTAACTTTAGAAGGAAAACATAAGTTGATCAAAAGAGTTAATGTCTCCGCTTCTAGAAGATTTAGCAAATATGCGCGTTTCTGTGAAGCATCTAACTTAATCGTTCTTGTGTCATCACGAATTAGAAGGAACTGTTCCAACCTCAGGCGAAACAAACTCCAATCCCCATTAACGTGGGAGAACCTGGAAATTCCGCCCGACTCCATGATCGCAAACACCAAAAAAAAAACACACCCGGCAACAATAACACCTTCCAGAAAAAACCAAGAAACAAAACAACCTGACACCAGGAACCGGCGCCTATGCAGTCCAGGCGCCCTGCCGCTTCCAGGAATCTCAATGTTTCTTCGCTCCTGACTGAATACCGGGCTGGCCCTAGTTACCCAGGGTCCCGTAATTTTCCTTCTCCACTGTATTACCGGGCTGGACTTCGTTACCCAGGGTCCCGTAATTTTTTTTTTTTCTCCACTGTATTACCGGGCTGGACTTAGTTACCCAGGGTCCCGTAATTTCCTCTTCTCCACTGTCTCCTATTATGCCCTGAAAATCTCCTGATGGATGGCACTTCAGCGAAGCCCCAAGTGATTATTGTCACCTTCGGGAGATTTTTGCAAGTCACGATCCCTGCACCGAATCGACTTGCCGCAATCCAATAAACCGTCAACCGTGTACT
The DNA here is from genome assembly GCA_929108145.2 of Limnephilus rhombicus. Classification (NCBI taxonomy): domain Eukaryota; kingdom Metazoa; phylum Arthropoda; class Insecta; order Trichoptera; family Limnephilidae; genus Limnephilus; species Limnephilus rhombicus. The sequence goes on along the minus strand of OV815277.1, from coordinate 41,066,394 downwards.
CCTTTATAGCTGCGCCACTTGTGATGTTCAGTAATTGCAGGTAATACTGGGCCCTTTCTCTCCAGTATTACTCTAGGATGACTTCTAGGTTTAGTATTAGAAACACGTAGTACTTTGATACAACGGAAACTGTTTATTGGAATATAATAGATACAATGTAGGCTGTAAGCCGTCTGATAAGCAAGAGCGCGCGCGAGAGCTCCACTCGCTATTATATCGTCCCGATCTAGGACGCTTCGGCTAGGTTCGGTATTTCCGAACCTACCCGACAGAAACATATTACCAACACTACAGGTACACTATGCTCGGTCATAATCTCAACCGAGTTTCGAATATAAAGGATCTTGGGATTATGTATGAAAATAAGCTGACATTTCGTCCTCATATCGAAGGGGTTTGCCAGTCGGCCTTAAAAATGTTAGGGTTTGTTTTTCGAACCGTCAGAGTTTTTCGGGATACCCGTGCTCTGAGGATTTTATACTTCTCCCTAGTCCGCAGTAGGCTGGAGAGTGGTTCGCTTATCTGGAATCCTCATGAGGTGGGATGCTCCCTCATGTTGGAGAGGGTTCAAAAAAAGTTTCTAAGATTTCTCTACATGAGGGAGTACGGCCACTATCCATGGCTCTACCCGACGAACTTTCTTCTGGGCATGTTGTGACTCCACTCCCTGCAGCTCAGAAGGGAGGGGTACGCTGCTACCCACTTATTCAGACTGCTGCGTGGCTATATTGAGAATTCAGCCATTCTGGAGCGCGTGAGTCTCTATGTTCCGGATGACTATCTTAGACAACGCCAGCATAGATTATTCTATCTTCCTGCCTGTAGAACTAACCTGCCAATGGTTCTCCCGGTAGGAAGGAGTATATTGCTCCTGAACCAAATCTCCTCCGAGATTGATATGTTTGGCGTCAGTGAGGAGAGGTTCAAAAGTGAAATTCTTTTGATTCTTGAAAGAGTCTCTCCTCATTGACGAGATCTTTCACCACTGCCTGAAATTTTTTTTGAAATTGATTTATTTCTTGATGTTTCTTTTTTATGTATAAATATTTATAAAAATTTATTTTTCTTTGTATACTATTTATATGTACAACGTAATTTCTTATATGTATTAAAACTAAATTTGTAATGTGTAAGATATTAATAAAAACATATTATTATTTCTTATTAAAATATGTATAACTGTTTGTTTCCTAAATAAACAAAAAAAAAAATTAAATATTTCAAAGGTGTTTATCAGTTTTAAGAAAACTTCAAGAGTTTAACTAACGGTCCATACTGAAGCATGCATTTTTGAAGCGTTTTGTACCTACACCAGTTACACCTATTTACCTAACCGTAGCATTCAATAGATAAATTGTTTCATTCGTTCATTAAGTAATTAAAAACAGAAGAAAAGAGATAAGCTATTTTTGTTTGATACGAACCTGCCTCTTTTCCTTCCCCACCACGAGAAATTTTAACATTACATAATGAACAAATTGCAAATTATATTATTGATCGTCACTTTTTATGTCAAAATATTTCCATAAAGGCGATCTTTCCTTTATCGAAGACATTTTTTTTCGGTAACAGAATCTCTTTGAATTTAAAGAAAGAAACACTAATAAAATCATCTCAAACTCAAACTATAACAGCACATTTTTTCATATCCTCAAATGATCGTGTTTGCAATCAATTCAATAAGACAATAAAACACTAGATTCACTCATAAACGAAACAGCCCGAACTCACCCGAGTCCACCCGATCGTTTGTGCGATTCGCTCGTGTAACGAGTTGTCAATCGGCTATGTTCGGCCGGATATTCGGCTATCTGGCTGCAAGGTTGGCCAGATATTCGCTATTTATTTATTTTTATTTATTTATTTTTATTTATTTATTTTCCATGTTCTCCGTAAAACGGTTATTCACCAATACATTATGGAGAAGATTACAAATTAGACAAAAAGTATAGCAAAACACATAAAAAGGCCAGTTTCACTACTTTGTGACATACGCCTAAAGATAACTGTTAAACTGCCTGTAGGTTACGTTAAAAATGTGGATGGTCAATGCAGACTCGTTGAGCAGTTCAGTCGCTCTGTTGACTGGCGCGTTCTGATAGGCAGAAGTCCTCGCTTTTGGAGCATAAAAAATGGTATGGGATCTTCCACGAGTATACTTGTCTGGGACATATAAGTTAATCTCTTTCAAAATAGGTGGATTATGTATAGTTCCAGAGATTATCTTAAAAAATGTTTTCCTAAAAATATTTTTCGGCGGGCTTCTAATGTATTAAGATCGAGCATTCCTGCTAAGAATAAGGATGGATACAGGAAAGGGTAGTACATATATTCCCTCATATATAGGTAACGCATGAATCTCTTTTGTACTTTTTCTATTTCGAGAATATGGTTTTCTCAGAAGGGGCCCAGATAATGGAGCTATATTCCAGGATACTGCGAACAAGTGCTTCATACGTTCTTCGGATTGCGATTCCGTTGGTAAATGATCTTGAATTACGAAGAACAAATCCAAGCATTTTGTTGGCACATGAGACAATATCAGATATATGGGATTTGAAAGTGAGATTTGCTTCAAAAATTACGCCAAGGTCTCGAATCTCATTTTTACGTGTTAATTCATGTTTATTAATGTGGTAGGGGAACAGGAATGTATCTTTGGATCTTGTAAATGTAACGACACTGCATTTCTGAATGCTGAAGGGTAAGTTGTTCAGTTCCGACCATTTGACAAGAGAATCAAGATCGTTCTGCAGAAGAATGGAATCGATATAACTTTTGATTGCTTTGAAAAGTTTTATATCGTCAGCAAAAAGGAGATATTTTGAGTGGTTTATGGTGTTGCCAATGTCATTTATGAATAAGAGAAAGAGAAGGGGTCCTAGATTCGATCCCTGGGGAATCCCGGAGTTAGTTTTGTATTCGTGAGAGAGATGGTGTCCGTAACTGACATACTGACGACGATTGCGTAAGTAGCTAGCCACAAAAGCGAGGAAATTCTGAGAGAATCCGATGTCACTTCATTTTTTTAATAAAATATCATGGTCGACTTTATCAAATGCTTTCTCGAAGTCTGTATAAATCACATCAACATCTACAAAATTTTCAAATGAATTATTAATATAGGTGGTGAGATTCATAAGATTCGTTGAAGGTGACAGTGTGGGACGAAATCCGTGCTGATTTTCGGTGAGTGCGTGTTTTGTTTGGTTATATATCTGTGAATAAATTATGATTTCTAAAAGTTTTGCGGGTGCTGACAACACAGCTACAGGTCTGTAATTATCTAATTCTGACTTTTTTCCTTTTTTGTGTATAGGCGTTACTTTCGTTAGTTTCCACATTTCCGGAAAGATATTTTTGCGAAGTGATAGGTTTAAAATATGTTTTAGAGGTTGAATAAAATAACTTGCATATCTTTTAAGGATTATAGGTGGAATACAATCTGGGCCGACGGAGTATTTAGGTTTTAGCTTATGGAAAGCTGTAATAATATCGTCATCGTTAATTTCATGAATTTGTACAGGTAAAGAGTTAAATGACGATGAAGCTATAGAGGATATGTCAAGTTTGGGGATATTGTCGCTAAATACTGATTGAAAATAGTGTGCGAAACCTGCGGCGATCTCAGAAGATCCATCATATTTATTGTCTTTGTAGTTCATGTGGTTAAGTTTGTCACAGCCGCGGCGTTTATCGTTAGTGTATGACCAAAATCGAGTTGGGTCTGTTATTATACTGTTCTCGGCCTCACGTGTAAAGTCAGTGTAGGCCTGACCAATTAACCGTTTGATTGATTTTCGCAAAGTTTTAAAGTTAGCTAAGGCATGTTCGGATTTTGTTTTTTTCCAAAGATGGTGCATTTTAGTTTTTTCTCGTATGAGGTGAATGATTTCCCCACTAAACCATTTCGGATATTGTCTAACATCTTTGAGCATACGTGTAGATCTTTTCTTAAAACAAATGTTGAAAATATTATTGAGCTGTTCATAAAACATTTCGACAGCTAGATTTACGTCAAGGCAATCGTAATGATTCCAGTGATGTTGTTCTAAGGCATTCTTAAGTGTGTTATCTGAGCTTTCGTGGAAAATCCAACCCATGTTTATATCTGGAGGCAATGTGTCTGTTTGTATATGTGATTGAGTTGTGTAATCGAATGTGAATGAAAGTGAAGGGTGATGAATATCCTCTCTGACTAATGGGGAGTCATGGCGGCAGATAACAGCATTTTTAGAATTTACATTACTTAATACTAGGTCTAACATGTGTGCATTTATGTTATAAACAGTGTTGAATTGTGTTATATTATAAAAAGAACAAAAGTAATCGAAAACGTCAATTGGGTTTTTCCCTGAGGGAAAGTTGAAATCACCGAAAATAATAATATTTTTTGATTGTAACTTTACACTTTCACTTATAGTTTTGTCGTAAAATAATTGATACTGTTCAGATGTTGTGTTTGGAGGAAAATATACAACACATATATAAATGATGACATTTCTATGCGATACTTTCACCCACAAGTCTTCACCTTGGGTTTCCATGCAGTCCATTATTTCCGCGTGTGAGTGGCTGTCAGCTCGGAGGGCTAGGAGAGTCCCTCCTCCGCGACTGCCTCTATCCTTCCTGTAGACGTGGTATAGGTTTTCGAATAGCTCCGACGAAAAGGTGCTTGAAGTTAGCCAAGTTTCGGTAAGAGCAATCAGAAGTGGTTTCTGGGACATTACGTTTATCCTCATCCTATGCAGTATCCAGCAAAACATTTATCCGCAGCGTTGCCAACTCTACGTCTTTTTGCGTAGATCTACGTATTTTAGGTCTTTCCTGCACATCTACGAACTTAGGCCCAGAATCTACGTATTTTCTTTCAAATTGTACAAATTTGCAAAATAACATAACTCATTAGGCTGAAGCAGAATATTTAGCAACAAACTTTCCGTTTTATGCTAGAATCCGCGCCACATAAGAAGTCGCGCAGACGGAAATACAATTCTTCCATTTCAACAGGATCAGCAAATCAATGGGTTTTGGCGTCACGATTCAAAAATACGAAAAGGCGATACGTCTCACATGTATCCATTATTGGCCCAGTTTGCACAAAACTTAAACATTGCCACGTAGAAGTGCAAAGTCGAGCGTCTGTTTTCCGCGATAAATTTGATGAAAACTAACACCTGAAACAGACTCTCTACTGACACGCTAAGAGGCTTACTTTTTACGGAAAGTGGTTTGAAAACAAGCAGCGATCCTTTGCAGGAACATATTAAATATTTTAATTTGCATGAAGATTCTGAAAATTGAGTTTTTTTTTAATTACCACAAATGTGGCAATTTTTAAATTTTTTTAATTAACTAGATACTTATGTGCCTTGAAGAGGTCATCAAATCATTTAAATTTATTGAATTTAAACTTAATGTTCAACTATATGTACAAATTTAATTTGCCTGAAGATTTTGAAAATTGATTAATTTTTTACAAATGAGGCAATTTTTTTATTAACTAGATTCTTATGTGCCTTGAGGAGGTAAATAATTTAAATTTACTGAATTTAAAGTTAATGTTCTTACATAAATATAACGGCGTCATTTGCGCCTCGCAATTTTTACCGTATTTTCTAAAAACCCCATGACAAATGTAGCAAAAGAGCATGGAAAACGGTTACCGCAGGCTATGAACGTTTACAATACCAGGGGTATCTCTTTAAATAAATTGTAAAACAAAATACTCGTTTTATCCTGTTACACCTACCCTAACTTCTTCATTTCACTCAAAAAAAGTACGTAGATCTACGAACTTTTCATAATCCAAATTATACAGTTTCTACGTAATTTTCTAGTCTGACCTACGTCTTTTTCAAAATTCGGGTTGGCAACACTGTCTATCCGTTTCATCTCTAGTATAAACATACGATCAATGATTTGTAAGAAAAATATTTCAATTATTTCGGTTTGGCGGAATGCCAAATAATTCAGAAGAGATGTGACACATCTCTTGTTAAAGTATGAAACTACTAAGAACTAAATGTAACTAAAGAAACGCGCGGGAACTTTTATATTAATTCCAATAAATATTTTAAAATATCAATCAAATTGGTCAGCGGATGCCCGCGGGTGTTTGCAAATTGGCAAATCACGCTCCAGTGATTATACTTGCATGCAATAAGCCTGAAGAGTACCTATTTTCATTAAAAAAATAAATAATTTTCCAATTTATGTTCTATTTTCATTTTATGTTTTGACAGCCCCAAAAATAATTTGACCAAATGACCATGACTTGAGATTTTATTAAAAGATGGGTTCAATTAATAGCAGTTGCATTAAATGTGGTGTGGAATCACAACCGAAAGAGCGTATTGCGGAGGTGTGTTCATATTGTCCACCAAATGTTTTTAGTCTGACCGGAGACCTTAATATGTCTCCCTATTTATTGCCAACCATCCAACTCGGAATTCACAAGTTGAGTGAAACAGTTCAGAAGTTGCATTTGTACACCATGGATAGGGTGGAAAGGAAAAATATCCTGCTGACTGGATTGTTCTTTGTGTATTTCTCTTGGGTTAATGTGACAATAGCTTTTAATAGAAAAGGAAAGCAATCACGAACTAAATATATACATTCAAAGGTGGTGTTAAAATCCCTAATCGATATTCTTATGCCATATTCTAAGACTGAGGTTTTGTTGGTTACCTCTGACTTTTTTGATGGTTTCCAACTGTGGTCAAGCGTGATGTATGTAAGAGACATGTCGCAATTACTCTTTGCATGTAAAGTATCTAATGAAGATATGTTTACATTGACATGTGATAAAATAGAAAAATTCGTTACCAAAGATGTCAACACATCCAAACAGTTGTTACGAATAACATATGATATTTTGCTACACAGAAATTTGTTCTTCCTGAAGAATGTTGAGTATTTAGCTTTTGTGGTGCGGCTTCGTGACATGTTCCGCTCCAGCATGTCCTCGGAGATCCAGAACTACGGCTTGCTTCGCCGAGGAATCAACGTCTGCCTGAGACAAGTTTGCCACCAGCTGAGATACAATGACATGCTAATATTCATCAGTCGGATGATCGACTCGGTGTATGTGGCCAAACTGACAGAGGATGATATATTGCAATTTGCAACCATTTTGGAATATGCCGCAAATTTGCACACTACAAACAAGTTCAGCGATTTGGAGGGGGAAGATGTTTTTAAAAACACTCTTGCACTGATGTGCTCGCAAAATTCCTTCCTGAGCTTGTTAGGATGCCGACTTCTGCAATACCTCCTGGACAGGCACGGCAACAAGAAGAAATTGGTCGCTCCGATGGTGTTCTTCGCATACTCGGAGCTCGGGGTGCGCGTGGCCATGTTGGACATTGCCGATGAGGAGTTTATAGATAAGCACAAGATATCTATACAGGACTCCATCATGTGCGTGATTTCAAACCACAGCTCGAAGACGGCTAACATCGGTCAGTTGTTTGCGTGTGTGGCTTTGATTTTACTGGAGGTTCCTTGCGGTCTGACTGCAGCCTGGACTTGCTGGGTGGGTGTGAAGGTTCAGGACTTTGCCCTGAAGACTCCCCAACTGAGCAAGGCTAGCCGGCATGGCTTGCACGCGCTGGCCATCTCGGTGATTTCTGTGGCATGCTGGGTGCACAATTCTGACATCCTGTACAAACACATTGGGGATATAGCGGCGCGCAGAGCCAACCAGGCGCCCCACCTGAGTCCCCCGCTGCGTAAGGCCTATACGTACGCACAGTACCATGTCACGTGGGATAAGCCCGATCTCTTTATGGATGAATGGGAGTTGAGATACGGCTTGTGGAAGACATTCAATGTCCTCAATACTAAAAGGGTAAGTAGCGTAGGTTTACTTTTAACAAATACTCTAGAATAAGTATGTGGAGCTGTAGCAAAGTTAAGTAAATTGTTCGTTTGATTTCAGATGAGGAGTCGCATACCCAGACCAAGCAGGGTATTCGTAGAGGGTAATCTAGGCTCTACTAGGAAGAGACATTCACGCAGAGAATCTAGCATTTTTAAGTTTTCTCATACCTTTATTGATTAATCAACATCGCTCACCAATGTCCAAAATAATATAATAATTATTTATATTATACTGTTAAGCTGTGAATAATAGGAAATTAAATAAGTTGGTATACATATTATTATTATTGCACCGCACAATAGTTCCAACTGACCAAAGTCAGCGGAGCTGTGGAGTCCTCATTTGGGGAATGTAGTCGGCCTGAAGCAAATGTGGTCCTGGTGGTTTAGATCTAGCCAGTAGCGTAGCTACCGCTGTATCAGCCGTATCAATGATACGGGGCCCCGGGGCTACAGGGGCCCCCAACGTGTGTAAGCAAAAATTAGTAAAATGTTATCCACAATGTCACTTAATCTCGTGCTTCCCGTGAAAAAAACATACAAAAAAACTTGTCATACGTGCCTATAGTTTTCACTTCAGAAATGACAAAAGTTAAAAAAGGCAATCTCTTTTTTCCCCGGGTTAAGCGTGCGCACAAAAGTTAGCAACATTCTACATCGATTATTGCGGTATTCCCCGTTTATAATGACAAACAACGGAGTGAACGGAGTGCAATATTTACGCGTTTTATTTTTATTACATTCCGGTTCAAACGTTATTTATTACATTGTAATACAATACAATCTTGATCTTCTGATTATTTATTGGTTAAAATTAGGGTAAATATCGGTTCGGACTGGCCACGCTTATTACGAATAATTTTTAGAAAAAAACTTTAGATTCGCCTTAATTACTATTAAAGGAAACTTTTTGGCTTTGGGGCGGCGGAAAATAATGCATTTTAATTTTCAATTGCATAAAACCAAAATTCACTTCGCGAACCGACCCAGCGAAATTCCGCGGCCGTAAATGTCACTGTTATGTTGGTATCCTTGATAAATTAGCAAGAGCTCATACGACTGTAGCCGACTTCGTGGGATAAGGCGCGTAATTATGAAATTTGTCTAGCGGGCCTGTTTGTGTAACATGGTTTGTGATACAAAAGAATGTGCCCCTTTATAACGCCTACTCGCGTCAAGGCAAGAAAAACATCCCAGTTTTCAATTAGTTCAGCGGCTACGCTAGGTTTGTGTAACATGGTTTGTGATTCGCGGTATTTCATGTAGGTATCCCATGAAGTCGGCTACAGTCCATAACAGTGACAGCTACGCGCTTTTCGCTGCGTCGGTTCGCGAAGTGTATTTTGGTTTTATGCAATTGAAAATTAAAATGCATTATTTTCCGCCACCCCAAAGCCAAAAAGTTTCCTTTTATAGTAATTAAAGCGAATCTAAAGTTTTTTTCTAAAAAATATTCGTAATAAGCGTGGCCAGTCCGAACCGATAATTACCAAAATTAGTTTGATTTGTGAAAATAATGAGTGAAATGAAAAGAGATTATCCCAGTGGAGCTACGAAAAGAAAAAGTAAACAGAAAAGGGAGGAGGATATAAAAAAAATGCCCAAAATTTCTTCATTTTTTCAGCAATCAGCTTCTGTGAGTGATTTAGATTGCAATGGTAAGTACCTACTACCTATTTATCTACTAGTAGCGAAGGGTGAATTATTTTTTGAAAGAACAATGACAACCTTCCATACATGAAAATACGTGATCACTTACTGTACCGAGTTATAATAAGAATTTTGTTTTGATATTCTTCATTAGTAGTTGATTAATTATTTATGCATTAAACCGCTTACTCGTTAATACGGAAAACTTTTTATCCAAACAGTTAGCTTTATTATTACGAAAAGTGAGTATTTATGTCGGGGGAGACCAAAAAACATGCAAAAAATATGCACTTAACATTTTAATTTTGATAAAATTAATTCACTCGTACGGTAACGCCATGTTTATTCATGGTTTTTATTTTAACATTTCATCAATGCTGCCAATCATAGAAAAAATATTTTTGCGTAAAACAAAGTGAATGCATCATTGACAAGTTTGTACCAGTATTTATAACAGTAGAACATGGAAAGAAATGTATTAAAATAATTACACAAACCCGCTAGACAAAAGCCAAACAAACCATTCAAAACCTGGGATGTTTTTTAAAAGTATGATGAGAAGCGAGTTTATTTTAGAGAATTTATTTTATAAGATTGGTACTTCCGACAAATGTCATATTTGATTGACTATTAATTAAAAAAGGAACATTCCGTGTTATCTGTGCATCAAACTTCGACAACACGAACGTTCCGTGTTATCCGTGAGGTGGACTAACTGCATATTTACCGTTGATTATTACTCTCAAAGCCATTTTTCTCATATTGCTGTGAGAATAGATATTTTAGCACTTTAAGATTTTTAGGTTATGTCGCCTACAAAAAAATATAAATTCCGAATTATTGACCAAATACTCGTAACCTTACGTATTGTACGTTATTTAACGTATATTTTTTAAAAATTTATCTAAACATTAGTTTTAGTCCACTAGTTTCGATTAATTTAAAGAAACCTTTACCCACTGCCACTGCCACTGCCACTGCCACTGCCACTGCCACTGCCACTGCCGCTGGAGCGACAGCTCGTTTTATTTTTTTCCTCGGATTGCTCGTAATATTTTGGTGACCGTTTCGAATATTTTCCGCCCACCTTAAAAAATCATACCTCCGAATTTTAATATGGATACATACAAACTGATCATTGTTCTATATAGTCAATGAATTCACCTATCTTTGGTTAATTATCAAATATTCCTAGGATTTATAAAAAAAATATTATAAAATCGTAAACATTTAAAACGGAACTATTCTCAGGTTTTTCTTCCTTAACTAGCCCACGAAGTTAAATTTTAACTAGTGTACACTGCCATCTGTTGTTACGAATATAAGTAGTATCTTTCCACCTACTAAAAAACGTCAAAATAAAACCGCGGGCGAATTTGAAAATATTATAAAATATTTTTAATGCAACTACGGAAAATTTTATGAAATTCAGCAGCTAAGCAAAATTAGGTTTTGTAGGTGGTGCTGAAATTCAGAAAAAAGCGCTCCAGTGGTTACTATATTAATTTTATTCAATTATATTTTTAGATTCTTCTGAAGCACATTCTCCATTAGATGTCCATCCGGAAATAGAAGCAACCCAAATCGATGATTCTAAGAAGTCTGAAGAATTTCATAAAATAATTTCGTCAGATAGAGGAAATTTTAGTGACAGAACAGTGACTGAATGCGAACGAAAAATAATTTTTAAATTGGGTCCGTTTAAACCAGAAGGACCGTTTCCAAATGATTCAGAAACAAAGCGATGTTTTACGGCCTATCATTATTCATATTTAAATAAGGCTGGCATAAAAATTCCAAGACCGTGGCTAAGTTATTCCAATATTTTAAACAAGCCGTATTGCCACTTCTGTTGGTTATTAGCAGATCGTCAAAGCAAATCGTACTCCTCTGCATGGGTAAACGGTGTTTCCGTTAGAAGCAATTTTACGCAATGTATATTTGACCATGAAAACTCACAGCAGCATATTAATGCATCCCTATCTTATAATAATTGGTTACAAGGAAATACCGTGGATACTTCATTGCAAAGTGAAATCAATAGTAGAATTACATTCTGCAGAGATGTATTGCATCGTATAATTAATGTTATAATTACTTTAGCATCATGTAATCTACCTTTGAGGCCATGATTCTGATTCTGGAAATTTTATGTCAATTTTACGTTTACTATCTAATTATGATCCTATTATAAAAGAACTTCTTTTAAAACCGAAAGGCGAAATAAATTATTGAAACCCTACGATTCCAAATGAAATGATTAATTGGCCAGTTAATTGGTGCCGCAGTTGGGAATAATATTATTTTAGAAATTAAAAAAGCTCCATTTCTGACAATTATTTTGGATACAACACAAGACTTGTCAAAAATTTACCAACTTTCTGTAGTTTTTCGATACATCTCGATAACAGAAAATGATGATAATGTACCTAAAGAATTAAAAATCTGCGAGTCCTTTTTGGGGTTGATAGCAGTATCCGATTGCAGTGCAGAAGGACTTAAAACTGAAATTTTAAATACGATTAAAGAATATGGAATTGATTTGTCTGAATGTAGAGGACAGGGTTACGATGGAGCAAATGTTATGTCGGGTGTATATGGAGGATTACAAGCCCTTATAAAAGAGTATGCCCCGAATGCCGATTATGTTCATTGTGCTCAGGGCTGGGCAGTATTTGAAATACTTGTAATTGAAATACGTATTTGAAATGCAAATACGTATTTTGTATTTGTATTTCAATTACTTCCTAAAAATGTATTTTGTAATTGGTATTTCAATTACCTGCTGCTGAGGTATTTTGTAATTTGTATTTCAAATACTTATGGCTTCAAAATACATTTAGCGGTCTTAATAATGATAATGAAAAATAAACACACATAGATAATACATAGACTAAAAATGCTACAATCCTGTACTATTGTCCTTTACTATAGCACTCTTACTAATGATGTGTTAGTTCATTTATGCTAATGATTATTTGTAGTTCTCTTATATCAATGTTTTATAATGTACTCTACATTTCTTTTACGTCATGCCAGTTATTATTATTGTCCTGTGCTATAATAGCACTCTTATTGTACATTTTGTATCATATTATTATATACTTGTCATTGCTTTGTATTGTACATTTTTGTATCATAGTATTAGATCAAGCACTATAGGAATAATTTGACTGATTACTAGATTACTAGATTAATTACTAGATTTAATTACTGTAGAGCGCACTTGAAGTGAAAAAACACAAAACTGCACTATACAAATGTCATCCATTTATATATAAAAATTAATCCTTGTTTCCCTTGGTCACGCAATAACTTCAGAATGACTTTACCTATTTCATTCATTTTTTTAAAGTTTTCTAATACTTTATAGAAGGTTCTTACGGAAAAATTAAGAAAATTACGCAGGAAATTGGATAATTTCAGAAAACTTAACGAATATTTTAACTTCGCACGTTTGACAGTTCGCGCGTTTGATGAAATTGAATTTAGCAGGCAGCTGTTTTTTTTGTAACAAAAGAATTGTCTATGGATTTTTTAAATTATAGATATTTTAAATATTAGGTCCTTACATATGAAATTGGCGTTTTGCTGTACTGGCAACTTTGATCTAAAATATCTTCTCTTTGGTTAGGAATTCCAAATTCAAATTTATACAGCTATTTACTCATGTATTTGTGTTTCGAAAATTATAATTCATTTGTTTTTTCCTTAATTGTTTTTTTTTCTTTGCGTCACTTAGTTAACAAAATGGAAAACTTGAAATATCGCGTTATTTACGAGTACGAGTTCCACCGTGGCACCAGTGCTGCCGAAACGGCTCGAAGGATTAATGATGTGTATGGCGACGGTTCCGCAAAAGAAAACACAGTGCGTTTTTGGATCCAACGTTTTCGTTCTGGAAATTTCGACCTGCAGAACAAGCCCCGTGGACGGCCGGAGACCAAAGTTGATAATGAAGAATTGAAGGCTATTGTGGAAGCGGATCCATCGCATACCACGTCCGAGTTAGCTGCAGGCTGCGGTGTTAGTGATAAAACTGTTTTTATCCACTTGAAGCAAATTGGGAAGGTGAAAAAGGTTGAAAGGTGGGTACCTCACGAATTGAGTTAAACAAATCAACAAACGTGCGTTAGAACGCTAGACACAACAGACGGCTACCAAATTAGAGGAGCTTCAATTGGAATGTCTAAGTCATCCACCGTACTCTCCGGACCTTGTCCCAACAGATGACCTTGAGGCGATTTTTCGCAAAAACAGCGCTATATAAGTTGTTTAAATTTATTATTATAAATTTATTATGATCATTTTTTTCGAAATTTTGATAACTTCTTGCAAGGGAAAAAATTCAACTCCGGTGGGGCAGTCCAAACCGCCTTCAAAGATTTTATTGATCCCCGTCCAAATAGTTTTTTTAGTAAAGGGATCAATGAACTACCTATGAGATGGCAAAAGTGCATAGATAGCAATGGTACATACTTTGATTAAATAAATATATTATATTTAAAAAAAGTCTATGTTTAAAACTTTATGTTCCTCCCATACAAAACGCCAATTTCATATGTAAGAACCTAATAATAGGTACCTATGTAAGGTACCAGATTTGATTGGTTGTTCTTATAATATAGAAAAATGAATATTTGTAATATGTGAAAAATGAAAATTTGAATAAAAAAATTGTAATAGCTGGCACGCGAGTTGTTTGAAAACTGAATGTACTGGGACTAAATATATGGAACGCGGGAGGGGGGTTGGTGGGATGGGGGAGCGGGAGACGGTAGGCAGGGAAGGTGAAAGGGGAATGCAAGAGGGGAAGGGGATGCGGTAGGGGAACGGGGACGCACGGGAAAGGACGTGTAGGGAGAAAGAATTTATTTCTTTGAATATGGCATTACCTGTCTCAACACAGGTATACCCTAGTAAGACTGGCATCGAATAATGTAATGTAAACATACCTTATATAGATAAATAAATAAATAAATGCATGCCGGGAACCAGCTAGAAGTGTTATTATAATAATAATTATTATAATCTAACACCTAAGTCCTACACCACAAAACTTTACAAATGGAGCGGAGACGAGATGTGTCCCCTGATCAACATGATTAGTCAATTTTCTCAGTTTCACGTCTCTGTTTCACTCTGCTCAGCTTTGCTTCTATGGAAACGCACCCTTAGATATGGGCACTTACGACAATTTATTGCAACCAAAGGTTCTACCTAAACCAAATGTATTTTGTATTTTGTAATTTGTATTTTGTATTTGGAATTAAAAAAATGGTTAAAATACTGTATCTTGTATTTTGTATTTCAAATACACAACTTGAAAGTATTTTGTATTTCGTATTTTAAATACATGCGAAAAAGTATTTTGTAATTTGTATTTTAATTACAGCAAAGCATGTATTTTGCCCAGCCCTGATTGTGCTGCACACGCATTAAATTTAATTTTAAACGATGCTGCGAAACATGTTCTTGAAGTGTCGACTTTTTTCGATAACTTAGAAAAAATATACACTTTTTTTAGCAATAGTATAAAACGCTGGGCAATGTTGAGTAACAATTCACCTGAAAAATATAAAATTACCCTTAAAAAGGTATGTCTTACAAGATGGTCTTCAAAGAACGACGCTTTATTAGCGATAAAGAAAAATTATTTATTAATGAAAACTTTGTACCAACTAAATTTAATTTCCACTAAAAAAGATGAACGTGAAGAATGTAAAAATATAATTAACATTTTAGAGAGTTATGATTTCTTAGTGCTTGTCACATTTTTTTCTTCACTATTTGAAATCATTAATCCTGTTTCTAAAGCTCTACAGCATGAAAATAATGACTTACAGAAAGCTAGTATTTTATTAAGTAATCTTTTGAATAGACTGAGCGAAATGAGAAATCAAAATTCATTCAATAGTTTGCTAAATGAGACCAGAGATTTAGCAAAGGAGTGGGGGGTAACAACTGTTTTTAAAAATAAACGGCGAAAGATAACTAAGCGTTTTTTTGATGAGTTATCACAAGATGAGAGAATTTCAGACCCGGAATCATATTTCAAGGTCAATGTATACTATTGCTCTTTAGATATATTAATTTCTCAAACTAAAAAAAATTTCAGAGCCTTTGTGACCTGAGTTATATGCTCGAAGTATTACAACCGGAGAAACTCCTATCTTCTTCAAACGAAGTGATAAAAAACGCTTCCGGAAAACTGTCGGCTAAATACAGTAAAGACATCTCAGTTAATCTTTCTGAAATTAATTGCTCTGAAAACATGCTCAAAATCTGAAATTCAAAAAATTCATTCCATTAAGGAACTCATGGAATTATTGCTGATAAAATTCAATAGCCTTGCATCCAGTTTTCCGGAGGTAATAACAGCATGCTTTCTATTCTTGACCCTTCCAGTTACAACCGCAACAGCTGAAAGAAGTTTTTCAAAATTAAAACTGATAAAAAATTACCTGAGGACTTCGATGGGGCAGGAACGGCTATCAGACTTGTCACTATTGTCTATAGAGGCAGACATTTTAGAAAATCTGAAATCGTCTTCAGCTATAGACGATTTAATAAATCAATTTGCCAAAAAAAAGGCAAGAATAGTGTTTATTTAATTTATCATTTTATTATTATTATAATTTCAATAACTATGCTAAACAAACCACAACTATTTTATGTTTTTTAAGTTATCTATATGTTACTAAGTACCTATGTATCTTTTTTTAAATTAATAAACCCATTCATGACGAAGGTGCCATATGGACCTCGAAAAAGTGTTGGACCTCAATTAGTCACATCATGCCGATATATTAAAATGGCGATGCGAAATTCAGTTTTATGTAGTCTACAAGCATGTACGAACACGTTTGTCTTAGAGGCGCTCAGTTCGTTTGCATGTGCCGGCGTGGACAGACGTGTATAAACGGAGTTTGAAAAAAAGTGCAAATTTTTCAAAATGTCAAAACGAGTGAAGTAAGTAATCCATTAAACTTATGTGTAGATTTGATTTTTTTTTCCAAAACCGTTTATGATCCGTAAAGAATGAAATTTACTAACTATTTATAGACATATTGTTACAAAAATAATCCTTATTGTATCAAAGAGAGTACTTTGAATTGAAAGTTTTGATTTTTGGCTCCATATGGACCTTTCGGCAGATCTCACTATACATAAATTGTAATTTTTCGCAGATTTCATTGTTTTTTCGTGTTTTTTAGGGGTCTGACTGTTGAAGAAGTGATGTTACTGCTTGAAGAACAATCGGATACGAATTTGGAGGATGATGAGGTAGTGGATGTGTATGTGGAGCCGCCAAATGAGAGTGATTTGTCCGGAGCAGATTCAGCTGATGAAGATGACGGTGGAATAATTGCCAATATTTCTCGAGCGCAATTGTTTTCTAATTGCCAAATCGTAAATCGCCGTCGACACAAAAAGGGACAAGATACGCCCGATTATGATTCAGATCAAGAGAACCCTAATCTAGAGCATTTCGGAGACGAGCGTTTGGATTCAACTTTCAGTGACTTCGACATAAATTTATTCGACGCTTCAGCATCACACGGTCAAGCGTCTGCAAGCACTTCTTTCGAGCCTCCTTTGAAACGATGCCGTGTTAGTACTGGAGACGGAGTGAATGATCCCGCTGAACCACCTTATCGCATTCCAAAACGTATGCCTGGTCCGAAAACTATGTTTCAATGGAAGTCTAACGATGTGACGCCAATTGTTTCTAGCATATTTCCCGAAGGAAATTATACCGACGTAGCTGCTTTATCACCGGTGGAATTATTTGAACTAAATTTTGACAACGAAATGTACGAATTCATCGTTACAGAATCCAACAAATATCAGACCAAGCAAGACCCTGAAAATAGTCATAAAGTATCACCTTTAACTGTCGGGGATATCAAAGCGTACATGGGTATACTTATAACATCGGGATTATGCCCGATTCCATCAACTCGATTGTACTGGAGCAGCTCTCGCCCTTTCTACAATAAGCAGATTGCGTCCACCATGTCTCGTGATAGATTTGAACAGATACACAAAATGATACACTTTGCTTCACCAAATCAGTTCAATAGTGCAGACCGGATGTGGAAGTTACGTCCATTTACAGATAGGCTTATTGAACGGTTTATGCGAAACTTCCACCCAGAAGAAAATTTAAGTTATGATGAATCGATGATACCATACTATGGCCGCCATGGATGTAAGCAATACATAAAAGGCAAACCCATTCGATTCGGATATAAAGTGTGGAGCCTAAATACAACCTCCGGTTACTTGATCAATTTTGAGATCTACCAAGGCAGCAATCCCCGGATTCCAAAGGAGTATGGTGTTGTAGGCTTGAATGCTTCACCACTACTTATGTTGGTCGATCAATTGCCAGTGGAAAAGCGCGAATTGCCATATCACTTCTACTTTGATAATCTTTTTACGGGTATGCCATTGCTGTACTATTTGCATTTTTATGGATACAATGGCACAGGTACAATTCGAGACAATCGGATTCCCAGTTCATCTCCTATCCCCAAGAAGAAGGCAACAATGTCAAAATACAACAAAGGTGTGCTTTCTCGAGGACATACTGAAAGTGCGCAGACATCATTTGGCAAGACCCCCATCTACGTTACTCAATGGGTTGATAACGCTGTTTGTTCTGTAGCTTCAACAAAATACGGAAAGAATCCATTGGATCTAGCAAGCCGTTACTCACGGAAGGAGCAAAAAAAGATCAGTATACAGAGGCCATATGCAATTCATCAATATAACACGAATATGGGTGGAACTGACAGAATGGACCAAAACGTTGCATGTTATCGCATTACTGTTCGCCAACAGAAATGGTGGTGGTCCATTTTTACCTGGGCCATTGATGTAACCATTCAGAATTGCTGGCTTCTGAAGCGCAAAGCCACGGGCAATTTTAAATTGGGGCAGTTAGAATTCCGTGAAGAAATATCAAAGCATTACTGTGAGAAGTATTCTATCAAGAAATACTTCAAGGCACCCGACAAACTCACCAAAATAGGTCAAACGGCAATGCAGTATGATACCTCCGTCCCCCATTATCCTGGGCCAATACCGATAACTGAGACTAATAAGGGAGGAAAACTGTCTTGTGCATCTTGTAAAAGCAAGCAGCGCATCCGTTGCATCACATGTAAGGTCGGACTATGCGTGAAATGCTTCGAGGGCTATCACACTAAATAATGTTGTTGAAAATTACACTTTTGGAACAATAAAGATGAAAAAATGAAATTTCTGACTAGTTATTTGCCGAAAGATCCATATGGACCTCATCCTTCTCGAGGCTCCTGGGGGATGAGGAGACGATTTTTTCAAATTCCGAAAAAAACGTTCTTATTCTACTTTCAAAACCAACCACTCTGTGAATTTTCTGCGCGAAATTCGAAAAAAAAATAGTTCGTCATGAATGGGTTAAGTTAATACTATGTTAAGCAAATAAAAGTTACTATATTTGAAACTTTTTAATGTTATTTTATATTCTTTCTGTTCTTTTATTTAATCAATTTTCATTTTTTTTTTGTACAAAATATGTTTCCGTAATATGTTCATACCCATCCTAATTTAACTGTCCTAAAACGGGAATCCTCCTAGTTGGGCAGTCAAAACATTTCATAAATTATGTATACAAATTTATAATCTTGTACTAAATAAATAAATAAAAAAGTTTGTATTGTTTGGCTAGCTCAATTTCTAGGAGGAAATGATAACTTATGATCAATAAATATTTATTTAAATTTAATGCAAGCATTTTTGTTTCTTTTGTAAGAAATCTTTACAATTCATTAGGGCCCCCCAACTAATTTTGATACGGGGCCCCTCCAAGGCACGCTACGCCACTGGATCTAGCAAAAGCCATTGAAGCAATGTTTTCTTTCAGAATGGTAGTTTCTCACCGGGGTGATACCAAGAGTAACTTCCACCGTGAAAAATATTATTATTAATATTAACGAATTATTATTACCATAAACGAGGTGAGAATGTGCCAGTTTTTGGATATTTTATTATGTATCATTGTGAACAAAATAAAAGAGGTGCGGTGATTTGGGTATTTGTTGATATGTACGCATTTATTATTGTGCAACAGTTTTGTAAAAATAAATCTTTTTCCTTTATCTAAATCACTCACCCCGGGCTTCGGTGAGTGGGTACCACCTTAAGGGGATAGTCTGGTCGAATACATTCCCAAAGTTAAAGCATCAAATTCAAGCTTGAAGTTAGGAGCGGTGCGCGCCAAGCAGGTAGAAAACGGCAGGTTACAAGCGAAAATTTTAAATTAGTTTTTCTCAAAACCACGTTTTTCAAGTTGGCTGGAATCGTAGCTCATCGAATTTTCATCCGATTCACTTCATTCAAAGTTTAAGACTTCTAAAAAATTATTATCATAGGACAAAGTTATTGCAAAATTAAGGCTGATTTTTTTAGTCAATGTTCATTTTATTTGCGCCATTTTTGCAATCAACAACTTTCATGCGCATTCTACTATA
The DNA here is from genome assembly GCA_929108145.2 of Limnephilus rhombicus. NCBI lineage: Eukaryota > Metazoa > Arthropoda > Insecta > Trichoptera > Limnephilidae > Limnephilus > Limnephilus rhombicus. The sequence continues at coordinate 41,046,337 of OV815277.1, read as the reverse complement.
ATGATTTTTTTAAATTTAATTTTGGACTGGCCTGAGGACTGCAGGATTCCAGCCGATTTGGTCAGACCCTCCGCTTTATCTATATGTATAGATATTCAAATCAAATTTTCAATAGTATTTTCTCTTCAACTACATGAAACAAAAGTTTCATGACTGGAAATAAATTATTTCTTTGAAAAAACAGTCAGCTTGACCAGACTCAATATTTTCATATTCCGTGATATTAGTTTGGTATATTGTCGTAACGTCGCCCTTGTCATTTCTTGAATACGGTAACTTAGAATCCTGGATGAATTTGAAAAAATTTCATAACGCCTCTTCTAATTAATTCCGCCGCATTTATTCCTCACGTCAAGTTCTAGAGCGTTGACTTTACCGTGAAACTCATGTATAATTATGTTCACGGAATATTTGGCAGATATATTTTGGCAGAAAGGAATATTTTTCATCCAAATTATGTATTTAAACACGATAAAAGTGTATTTTGCGGTTAGTAAATACTTCTAATGAATCGACAATTATTTTTGTTATTAATTATCACAAAGAAAAAACTCTTTTTGTCATTGATTTTCTTTGAAAACTTGACATATGTATTATGAATAACTAGCTGGTGTGCTTTGCCATATTCAAAGTAATTCCACCTTCCCCGCCCACCCTCTCCCATTCTCCTGTCCTGCAAACCCCCCTCCCGCGTTCCATATATTCAGTCCCAGTACATTCAGTTTTAAAACAGCTCGCGTGCCACCTATTACAATTTTTTTATTAAAATTTTCATTTTTCGTACATTACCTACAAATATTAATTTTTTTGTATAAAAAGAACAATCAATCAAATTTGGTACCTTACATAGGTACCTATTAAAAAATCTATAATTTAAAAAATCCATAGACAATTCTTTTAATACAAAAAAAAACAGCTGCCTGCTAAATTCAATTTCATCAAACGCGTGAACTGTCAAACGTGCAAAGTTAAAATAGTCATTAAGTTTTCTGAAATTATTCAATTTTCAGCGCATTTTCTTAATTTTTCTTTCCGTAAGACCTTCTACAAAGTATTAGAAAACCTAATTAAAAAAAAATTAATGAAATTGGTAAAGTCGTCCTGAAGTTACGGCATGACCAAGGGAAACAGGGATTCATACATACCGCTATCATTTCTGCGTCCTTTCATCAAATCAACATTACTGCGTCTATCTGAAGGACTTGATTTTACATAGGTTAAATAAAGTGTATACAACCTTCTAATTTTCTGATTGTAGCTAGGTATTCAAATTTTTGAAAATCGTTAATTTAAAAATATACAAAACCAAAAAAACGCCTTTTAACGACCCATCAATCCAGACTCCTTTCATATGTAATGTAGTAAGGCGTCCAGCATATTTTCCCTTACAATTAGTACACAATTTTGCATCCAATTATATATTTCATTTCATTTTACCGACAAACCGACGTCTTGCAATGTTGCCAATTATTTATTGGCGTTTCGTTTGGATGATTTAATAGGTGTGTATCGAATACGAAGGGAAAGGTGACTGATTCATACTTTGCGGGCTCAAATGAACCGGGCACGCGGCGTTTTTGAAGTTTTTTAAAATGCTAAGGAATGTTTTGGGGATGTTTTCAGAATTGAATTGTTGCTTAAAATGGGATTAGCTATGTTTAGCGAACAGATATGTATTGCTGGGAACTTCCAAACCTTCCTTTACCATCAACATTTTTTTCGCCTCACAATATTCCCCAAATTAATGACCTATAGTTTGTATTTTATTTTATTAATTATCAACGCCGGGCTTTTACATCCTAACAGTTTCTATGATTAAGTGCATACACGATCAAAAACAGTTTTAAAGGTTTAGATAACAAAATAACTAAAATGGGTATATCACGTGGCAGGTGTAAAAGTATATTAAAAATGTACATTTTAATTATGTAAAATATATTTTTTTTTTTTTTTACATGAATACCGCACAATCCCAGCTGCTCCCATCTGGAGCCAGTGGGACTATGGCATCCCCAATTGGGGTATGTTGTGAGGCTGAAGCCAGTAGGGAGGGGAAGGAGATAGGGAAGAGGAAGGTGGGGAAGTACCTGGCTATTCAGATCTGGTCACCAAACACAGCAGTAGCCATTTCAAGCAACGTTTCAATTCTGAATGGTGGTCTTACACCAGGGCGATACTGAGAGTATCTTCCACTCTGGAACGTGCCGCAAATGTACTATATATTATTTTAAATGAATAAATTGTGAAATACACAAATTAATCAAATAAAATTTATTTGCCACGCCGGAATTCAATCCCGCGACCTTCGGAATGCAAGTCAAGCGCCTTACCGCTGCACTATGCCGGCCGTCGTAAATGAAAGAAATAAAACAGTTTTTGAACTGCAGATAGCATAAAACTTAACTTAAAAATAATATAATTATTTGATATTGGTTCTAATACATAATTTACAAGTGCAAAATATATAACCAAGTTAATTTAAAAACATCCAGACTTACGACCGCCTTACATAGAACTAAAATTAATAATAAAAACAATTTTTCTTAAACCAATTATATTATTATCAGAAATTCTGTTTAAATAATTTAAAATCAGAAAACTAAATGCTTTTATACTGTTCCAATGCAACGTTACAGATTTATAAAAATAATGTAATGTAGTTACACTATCATGGACAGTTCGTCACACCTTAACCCACTGACCCTCAGATTCCTACCCACCTCTCAAACCTTATCCTACCCAGAACTTCCTCTCCTCCCTTTCCATTAAAAGACATTCCACACAGCATATCCAAAGATGGCATAGGCCCTGAGGGAAAAATCCCCAGGGACTCCTGTGTAGAGTTATTGCAAAAAAACAAGGTTATTTCTGAAAAATGAAAGAAACAAATTATTATTTCTAATTGTGACGTTGGTAGATACCTACATTGAGTTTAAAAATGGAGAGGTGGGTACTTGAATCTTTTAATAATAAATATTACTTAATACTTATTACAAACTTGATAAAATTGATTTCCTTTATAATAATAGGTAGGTAAATAATGCATAATATAATTACTTTAGATTATTAATTTACACCCGTTTACATATTTTAGGTATGTAATAGGTTTACATATTATAGGTGCGTTTGTAATAATATTTATTTGCAAATAATAAACAATCTTTTCTTAAAACTACAATATATATATTTTTTTATTCCCGCTTGACAAAATAATGTTTAACCTTTTTAAAGCGTATATCTCTACATATTATAAATTAAAGTCCCCCGGGTCGTCTGTCTGTCTGTTCGGGATAAACTCGAAAACTAATGAACGGATTTTCATGCGGTTTTCACCAATAGACGAGTGTTTCGTGTGGAAGGTTTAGGTATGTAATTTGTCAAGGATTTGTGTAAGTTGGTTGAAACATAACGATAATTGTTAGAAGTGTCAGAAAAAGTCAAGCCGCCTGGTAGCTTTCATCGAAAACGCTGCCTAATCCTTTTGAGATATAACAAAACAATGTATGGTGGGATATTCCTTTTTTATAGTTCTACAAAAAAGTCCGCGAAGGCATATATCTATTTTTTATGGATAGCTTACTATACCCATTTTATCTTCTAAAAAAATGGTCACTTACATTGTGGTAATTGAAAAGTTATTTAGACAGATACAGTATTAATCCTTATTAACTTAAATACGTTAGTTACCCCAAGAATTTCATGCACATTATTATAATCATTCACACCATCTCTACGTATTATAAATTAAAGTCCTCAGCGGCATCTGTCTGTCTCTTCGCGATAAACTCAAAGACGGCAGTGGTTATAAAGGTTGGATAACCATCCAGTATATGACGTTGTGATTTATTAGCCACATCAATGCGTGGCCAGGTCAGCTAGTATTATATAATCGTATATAAATACATAATATTATTTACTAGTTTAACGTGGGTGAATTTGGTTGTAAATATTACCATTGATGATTTAATCTGACTCCATTAGCACTACGTCAAAATACACGGGTTTTAAATAATAAAGAGGGTAGTTATAAACTTGGTTAATTTATTGCACGGTAGTTTACAATGAATACAAATATTTATAAGCGTCCTGCTGTGAGAGATTAAAAATTGCAAGTAATGTCAATGTTGCGAGGGCCGCACCGCCTAGCGGCGATAATGCAAGTACACTACCCCAGCGCGCGTTGTGGTCAGCCGAAATAATAGAGTTTCGAGTACCTGGCTACACTAGAAATAACGTAATGCAGAACTACACGTCCATGTAGCGAGCTCTCCGTACAGCGAATGACGAATATTTGAAAGGCTTTAGAGAGAGAGGGGCTCTAATAATAATGTTTAGAATTAAAATACGTAAGCGCCTGTTGTTAAAATATTTAATTAATCACGGTGTATTTAAAAAAGAGCAAAAATCTTGTGGAAGGCATCTTAAGTATCATTTAAAGAAACACTGAATATTTTCACAAATATAACTTATAAAATAATAGAAACAGACGTTTTTAATAATTTTCGGAGCATACTTTGCGGTTTTTTTCTACCGAGGGAATTTCATATAATTTGCATTTACCGTCACCAAATACCAAAATTTCATTTATACTTTTTTACGCTAAATAATTTCAGAAATCACTGGTTAACGTAAGTCTAGTACGTCCCTTAATACCTACCCTGCATAGGTAGTAGTGACCGACCGAAGGTTCGGTTTCGGTAGAAAGACCGTTTCGTTTCGGTTGGACACTAATAGGTAGGCTATCTGTTGAAGTAATTATGTGGATTTCAGCTAATATTGATAATTTGAAGATAATTCAATGAAAATAATGCAGTATCGGACACTGCCGCAGTTATTTTCGTGAAAACACCAGTCGTGCACATTAGTGTTGGGTAGGACACAATATCAGGATGAGTTTGTATGAGGTACTCAAATACTGAAATGAGGTGTTAAGGTCGGTACTAGTATTTACTGTTTATTTTTATTTTTGTAATGCTAAAAAATGGATACATATTTATAAGATTCTCATGGTCAATAGTGTTATTATAAATATTATGGATTTGTACTGTTCAGACAAAATGATTTAGGCATTGTAAGTGGTACAATATATTATGTAAATGCAATATGTAACTCAGCCGAGACGAAGTCATTTTTTTTTACATTAGCTCCACACAGGAGGCCTTGAAGAAAATAATTCCCCTCAGTGCTTATGCCATCTTTGGGGATGCTGTGTGGAGGATCCTTTTAGGAAAGGAAGGAGAGTAAGTTATGGGAAGGAAAAGGGTATTAGGGATGGGTAGGAATCTGGGGGTCAGTGTGTCCAGGAGTGATGGACGTATGAATCCATCTCTCCCACTGCGATGCAAGGCGATGTTCCGAGAGAGTACGGCTGGAGAAGTCAAAGGGACTCCCTCAAATATTCTCGCCCGATCCGGCCTGCCATGCAACTGGTGACAACAGACACATCCGCTGCCAAGACCCGGACAAACCTCACCCCATGATAAACAATGAATATTGATAAACATTCTTATATCACCTCGTAAATAATATTTTAATATTGTTATTATGCAGTATGCACCTAACCCACACCTCATAACGGTGGTACTTGGTAGTGAAGTGACTACAGTCACATCATACAATATTACATACTATTATATGAGTAGTGTTGAGTCACTAACTGGCTCCAGGCGGTTGGGAGCACTTAGGACTCTTGTGCAGTATTCACATAATACAAAACCTGACTTACCCACTTTCCCCGCTCTCCTCCCCTTCCCCTTGTGACATAAAATATTTACCTATAAAGTATACCCACCAAGGCTGGTCATCCCTCAATATAAAAGAGTGTTTATACACAAATATAACAAGCAAGGCACTGAAGGTAGGTATTTAATAAAAGAATGCCAAGTCAGAACATTGAGTAATTTATTGTAATAAAAAACCTGCCCTTGGGAACATACTAATATAGCAATGAGACTCTAATAAAATAAATATAATTAATCATCAGGGGTGGCTGGATACGTAAGATCTATCCAGCTGTAAATTGATCATAAATTCTCTGACCGTGTCAATACGAATCTTGCAGGTATAATTTAAAAGAATAAACTGATGGGCGCCTGTAATTGTATAAACGAAAACATATTTTTATCTCAGTAATCTCTAAATCTAACTCAAACAATAACTCGATCTGTTAAAAATAAAATTTCAATCTCACATCTCGTAGTCCGATAATGATGAATTGGGTTCCAGCAAATGACAGCCCGTGCCACCACACAACCGCACCAATCGCGGTAATTCCGTCAACTGACGAGCCGAAGATTCTCGAATCACGCCTGCGTCATGCGTGGTACCCTTCGGTGAACAATGCAGCCAACCAGACCATGTAAAATTGCGAATACGCTAGCAGCACTGTTACACCCTCTTACCCCACACCCTCAGCCACTCCACCCCACCACCCTTTCTCGCCTCATCTCGACTCTCCCTCAACTCTCTTCTCACCCCATCCCCTAAACCACCCTTCTCGCCTCATCTCAACTCTCCATCAACCCAACCCTCCCAAGTGGAAGTGCCCCCGCTACAAGGGCATACTTCCATGTGGAAACTGTTTTTTATTTTACATTAGCTCCACACTCCTGTGTGGCACCAAGGAAAACAATTTCCCTAGGGGCCTATGTCATCTTTGAGGATGCTGTGTGGAGGGTTTTTTAAGGGAAAGGAACAAGAAGAAGATATGGGAAGGAAAAAAGGTATGAGGGGTGGGTAGGAATCTGGGGGTCAGTGTGGCCAGGAGTGACGGACATATGAATCTATTCCTCACACTCGGTGTAAGGCGAAGGGTCGGGAGAATCCGGCTGGAGGTCAAAAGGCCTCCCTCAATCAGTCTCCTCCGATCCAGCCAGCCACGCAGTGGTTGGGCAAACGTATCCACCACCAAGACCTAGACAAACCTCATTCCACGGGCACTTGGAGTGACCTGTGGCGTTGGTTGTCCAATAAATGGTTCCCGGGTTACTTCTGGTGTCCCACAGGGATCAACCCTGGGTCCACTGTTGTTTATTATTATAATTATTTGTAAATGCTTATTTATCAGATACTCATACTAATCTATGAGAAATAGTTAGAATGCAAGCAAATTCTCCTGTTAACTTTTTTTGTATTTATTTATTTATTGAAAAATAAGAAATACATGAAAAACATAAGCTGCATATCTCACTAGGGCATTCCTATATCGAGATATGCAGTTTTACAATGTAATTTAAAAAAAAAACATACATATATATTGTTTTCTCAATTCTTACTGTTTGGTTTCCAACTTTAAAAAAAAAAGTCGTAACTTCTTACTGTTGCCTGCCTGGAAAACCTGAAGAAAAGACAATATTTTATCTTATTGAGTGGGTAAAATAAAATACTTTTTTTTTTCATTAGGAAATTTATTACAATAATAATAAAAATTGTCAATCGCCGACAACCAGGTGCACATAATTTATATTAAAAATCGGAATTTCCACCACACGTTAGTCTTTTAATCAAATATTATTTATAAGCACAGCCAACACATTGTTTATCAGAACATTTTTCCTAGAAAATATAATTTATTATCTAAATTCGCACTGTTAAACTCTGATCATAGAATTAAATGACCTTAAAATTACTTTTTCATAGGCAAATCATTTTAAAGAGAGCTTAATAGAATGTATTTATGCCCAGCGATAGTGGTTCGAAATGTTTGAAATATCAGTCCCCTCTTACCCCGCAGTGGTGCTACGATACAGTTAACCACTATGCAAGCAAGAATCCCTTTAAAATGATTGTACTGTATATATATATATATATACATATGTATGTATTATATGTACCACGAACATGAAGTTATATACAGAATGTAACAGCACGAACCCCAAAGGATTTTAACCAGCGATTCCTGAGCACATTTGAAGTAAAAAATGTAGATGTCCTTTTGCTGTCCGATGATATTTTTTTTCAATTAAAAACATTAAAAATATTTTTCCATCACACATCGCAACTGAGTAGTCCGGAAAGTAGCGTGTTTATAGCCTAGCGGGTCACTTGATAAGCACTGCATCTCTTTCCAGCAACACAGTAACACACGAAACACCGCACATATCACGAGATCCCGTCGCGACGTATAGGAGTGGGATCAGTGACGATGTGTGATTGAAAAGTATTTTTGTTGTTTATAATAATAAAAAAAATCATCAGACAGCGAAATGACATATACTTTTTTAATTTGAAAAATGCTCAGGAATCGCTAGTTAAAATCCTAAGGGTACATGCTGTTAAACACTGTTTATGTATGTATTAAAAATAAAATCTATTCCAAGGGTATTTTAAATTTGAATGACATGTTAGCGTGGAATACTCAAAACGCTTGACAGTTTTCTATTTTATCAACCCTCGAAAAACAAAGCAAGTAAAATCATATGTATATATACAATATGTCAACCTTAAAGTTAATTTAATGTGATGCCCCAGTCAAATTACCAAAAATTTCAAACAACTTTGAGTTTGTTGATGAAATTAATATACAATTAATGTAATATACCCGGTGTTTGGAAATTCGTGTACAAGAGGGAAACTGGTGAATCTATATCACATAGAGAACCAAAACAAAATGGGGGTTAACTAAAGGTTTAAAAAAACTTTTGGAACTGGGTCTACACTTCAAATCATTTTCAAAGATTAACCAATTGATACAGGGACAGACATTTTTTGTACACGAAAACGAAAGCTCAAATCAAACAAGTTATATCACAAAATCAATTCCAAATATGATATAGATTCACCAGTTTCCCCTTTGTACTACGAGTTTCCGGATACCATGTCTATGTAGTTACACTTTTACGGTTGTTTCTAAATTTTGAATGTGTTCTGTCTTCATAATATTACATAGGTAATTATTAAGTGATTTTAAGACTGAAAAAATAATTTTCTTATTTCACAGTTATGGCATTCTTACCGGGAGTAAAATACACTTGAAGACATATTATATTCAGCATTTTCATAGATAATAGAAATAAAAGAGATGGGCTGTGAATCATTATTCATTAGAATGAAACTGCACCCACAATTGTCACCAACATCGTTCAGCCATACCATTGCAAATTGCATCTACGTACAACCACGTAGCTCGGTGACAGTCGGCATGCTTCCATGCCATAAAATCTCCCTTTGTTTCTTTTATCCGTGAGCATACGTATTGAAATTTCAATAGCTCTATTATAATTTTTTTTACACTTCATATTCAATGTACAAAAAGTTTTATTTTGAGCGGTGGAATCGTGCCTACTTGTAGGAAATGAAAATAAATTTAAATGTTTTAATAATTAATTTGTAAAATTATGACATCACAAATTTTATAATATAATATATTATTTTATAATAAAAAAACATGTTTTTTTAGTTATTTGTTCTATACAAGAGAAAATTATAAGTTATGGGCACAAAAATTTATTACAATAGAATATTCGGTGAAACCCTCTTAAAAGGTTGCCACATAAGAAGTTTTCATGCTTAAAAAGTTTATTTTTTGGTCCCTTGAGAATTGAAATCGAAAAGTGGCATAATAATTTATCCCACATACAGTTAAACCTGCTTAAGAAGTTTTATGGGTAAGTTTAGTTTTTTTAGCCCCTCGGCCCAAAATTGGCCCGATTTTTCCCAAATTAAAGGTTTTGTTGCTTAAGAAATTTGGTTTTTTGTGGTCCCTGGGAAGTTCTTAAGAGGGTTTCATTGTATATTATTATAAGAGTTCCCCACATATGAAGTTTTTTCCTGTTTAACACCTTATAGTTTCACTGCAAACAATTTTATTGTACGTAATTTTCATTGAAAATGATTAGAGAAATTTGTTTCTGCTTGTGGAAATTATTGATTTTGATCAAAAGGACTTGTAAAACACCACACAATACATAAATCAGTTCATTTTACGAAGTAGGTACATTTAAAAAATACTAATGTTGAAAAAATAATATGATAGTGCCTATTGAATATTTAGTAGTTACATTGTATCTAGGCTGAAACAACTTGCCTGCCACTCGTTGTTTTTTGTCCGAAAGCTGGCTTTTAGAATACACTGAGAGCTAATATAGTGTTACCAGCACTGGGACATAATCATTTTTTCGTACATTTAAATCCTCTTACAAAATTTCCACATAAGAAATCTTCATGCGTGATAAGTTATTTGTTTCTGTCCCTTGAAGGCTAAAATGTAAAATTGACCCAAATTCCCCACACAAGAAGTTTTTTTTTACCTGTTCCTTGGAAAACCTTATAAGAGAGTTACACTGTAAATAGCTCTTTTATATTCGTTATTTGTTTTAGGGGTGTTACGCCGTGTTGCGCTACCTCCTTCTTGGTGGCATCCATCATTAGGGCAGATGTGCAGGGCAGACACTGTAACGCCTCTCCGAAACGTTGGCTAAAGAAGGAGGTAGCGCAACACGGCATAAAACTCTAAAAACAAATAACGAAAATACTTTTGGCCATGAAAATTTAAAAATGTAGCTCTTTTATATCTTCTGAACAGTGAAAGATTCTGTAGCTTAACTATTTACTTAATTATTTTAAAATGGCAAGTTACGGCTTCTACCATCATAAGCAGAATAATATAATACCTAATACATAATGTACACATTATAGTTATAATAAATAAATTATTTATAATGTAAAAAATCCCTTATCCCATTCACACTAGCGACCAAATTCTTAAAAATTATGTAACATTTACCTTATTCATCAGTTAAGCTGTTCGTAATAAAGTATTTAGCAAACATAAATTATAAATTAAAACATTGAAATGTATGTATTTATGTTAGGGTAATTTAATTATAATTTGATTTATGTAACACTTTTAGAACATTTTTTTTTCTAGTGTGAAGGGGACCTTTATATTATTGAAAATGTTAAAAATATATTTTATCAAGCCTTATATTTAAGATACAATATTAAGTACGTATACAGGTCACGAGACTTATAATAAGACATCTATGTGAGAAATTAGCAAGCAAGTCGGTATGTACAAATGACAGTCACTTTCAAGCAAGCAAAAATAACACATTTTTGATGTGCCAGTAACAACACGCTGGTTTTTTCATTAGCCATTGGAGCGATGGTCGCCCACAAAGGGGGTAGATAGCTTTCACACTTGAACGCCAGGCGCCACTTTGCCATAATGCCACTTATAGAATATGTATATTTTAACCTTTCCGAGGCCCGTTATGTTGGTCACTGAATAATGCTTTCACTGTTAATCAAAAGATTGCACTAATCCATTTCCGATTAAGTTACTTATAACAGTAGCAACAACAATAGTTTAAGTTATTTTTTTCATGGCGGCGTAATACGGTTTGGTTAAAAACCCATGGAAGTTTATTTTAGGCAAACTCTGTTATAGATTAATGTGTATGTATTGAATTCTCTACTTATTTAAAGTTATATCAAAGTCCTGGATTTAAAAATAAGGTGCGAAAGTGTAGTTTTGTTTGCACCTATCAGAGAATTGCTTTTTTCAGAGCGGTGTGCGTTTTATTATTATAATCGTAGGCATAATATAAAGGGTTTTCCAATAAGAGGTGTTATTTTGAATAGCCCGCTATTTTGGTAGATGTCACTTTTGAAGCTGTCATTTTTTGACATTTGACAAGTAGAAACTACGCCATTAATAAAAATGGTACGATACACGCTTCAACAAGACGGCGCCAAGTGCCACACAAGCAACGAAACCATTGATCTTTTACGGGAAAAGTTTCCGGACTGTGTTATCTCTCGAAGAGGTGATCACAATTGGCCACCGAGATCTTGTGATTTAACACCTTGCGACTTCTTCCTTTGGGGCCACGTGAAAGAGAAGGTTTACGCCAACAGCCCAGCGTCGATTCAAGACCTCAAAGATGGAATTCGTGAGGCTATCGAGGACATAGGGCAGTCACTCTGCGATTTAGTTATTGAAAATTTCATGAAAAGGATATGGTCCTGTAAGCGTGGTCATGGTGGTCATTTGCCTGATGTTATTTTCCACTATTAACGGCATACCTTCCTCTTTGTAATAAAATAAACATTCGATCATTTATATTAAAAAATGGCATTTTTCTTTGAATATCAAAATAACACCTCTTATTGGAAAACCCTGTAGTAATGTGTGCGGCTTTTAATAATAATAAAATTCAGTTAGAGTGACCATAATGAAGAAACTTTAAATTTTTGTAATTCTTTTTAAACCTTGTTTCTAGTTCAATTAGGAACTATAAAAAAATTATCATAAATATTCTATAATGAATACAATTTTGAATCAAACATTAAAATTTCACAATTTTTTTAATTTAATAATTAAAATTTTTTACAAAATCTAAAACATAAGATAAATGATGAAATATAGGTAATTCATTGGCTTTCAACGACAGTAGGCAGATTATCTACTTCCATATCAGTATGCGAAGGTATTATTTTTTGAATGAGCACCAGCGCTCAAGACATTTTTTTGTAAATATCTTGGCACTCCAGTGGTTAGCAGAAGGTTTCAACAAGTTGCTTTGCATTTTTAACATATTGTAAGGAAGAAGTTGACTTGTATGCAATCTGCATGTGGTTTATACAAGTAGGTACATTGTGTCTGAATTTTATTGAACTCTGCTAACTGGAGTAAGTTATACAAATGTCCAAATAAGAGATGAATACATTGAATTTAAGTCTGAAGCTATGAAGGAATGCACTATACATGACTTGTACCCATGCGCAGCAAAGTTTCTCCGGCGTCATGTATATGAAATATACTTGAGGACGGTTAAACTTACAAAACCTTATGTTTTCACATTACTGACATCTTACAAAATGTATCCTTAATAAATAATAATAGAGAACTCCAGTCCAATTTTTTTATTTTTTTTAATGAATAAAGACCTTCAAACTTAAATAACTGCATTTTTATTTTTATTTTTATAGTTAGTTTTAATAGTTAAAATAATTGTCAAAGTTTTAATTTTTAAAGACTCCCAGAAACGCACCGTATCTATGGTGGTCTAATTTTTTTACTTTTTAAGTTGTCATTTTGAATCAGTGATGTTATGTCGAGGGAAAATTCCCTAGATCTAGGGGAGAAAAATATTTTTTAGGGATAAGGGAAATCAGGACAAAATCTAGGGAAATTTCGAACTCTGGCCAAAATTTTATTACATATGACAGTATTACTGGTATTATTTATATATATACGTATATATATTTTTTGGAATTCCTATGAATCTTAATTATTTTTCATGTACTTACATGCCATGTTATTTTTAACACTGACAACTCAAAATGATATTAGGGAACGTACCCATACTACGTGACACGTTCGGGGGGGGGGGGTCTTCAAAATACCACGCTTGGTACAAATGAGCGGCGGGTTGCTTATGATTTTTATTTTGCAAAGTGTTTTTTTTTAATTTGGAATTCAGTTTCTAATTCAGTGGTGAGTGTATTCGTACTTTTAAATTATTACTTCACGTAGCAAAAAGTGTTTTATTTGGAAAATCACGGTATTATTAGTATATTTACCAAGTTCCGATATCTTTCCAATTAATTATCATATTAATTAACATATAACAGGATTAGTGTTACACAATCAGGTGGCTACGTAGGTAATTGCGTAAATGTGAAATTCTAGGGAAATTTCACTTCTAACTGTTGGCAACACTGTGAAGAACCCAGAATAATCATGGCGGATAATGACTTTTAGGTGTGAGGTGTGTTTTTTATTCAAGATTAACTGCTTTTAATATAGAAAAACATTGGTAAAATGTCCACATTTCACCGCTACTGTTATTGTATTTAATCAAAGTGCAATATAAAAACAATAAATCATCTCTTTCATTGCAAATGTGACATTGTGTTTTGTGTCAGGTGTTACTTTGTCGGTACATTGTTTTATGTATAATACATACAGAAACACTGGTATTTATAATACACTGATCATGACGAGTGTGTAACAACTTGTATAAAAAGCCCTATACTAAAAACAATTTGAAAATACATAAAAACAAACGTCAAAATATGACACGACTTTAACCTCAAATAGACAACATTTATTGCAGATTGTCCGCAAATATAGCCCTTTTCGTAAATTGTTGAGGGCCTAAATTATGTTTCAATAAACACAATAACTATTATTTATCTAAATCTCTATAAACAGTATGAAAATAAACCAAAAACACGAAATGTTGAATTGCATAGGTACGTGTGCACTTCAAGTCATTTCAAATGTCAATACAATACAATACACAGGTGACAGGTTAACTGTGACGTCACGGTTAACCATTTCAGTAATGCCAACTTAACGCTGTGTTTTCCGAAGAGGTTTAAAAATGCACTTTTTAATAATTTATTAAAAACTCTGCATTTAATATTATGAAATAAAACTTATATATTCAGAATCAGCATTTCTTGGTCTATATGAACATATTTTTTTAAAGCCATAATATTTTTCACTGGAGTTCCTTATTCTCAAATGATACAAAGCTTAGAAGGGATCTCTTAACTCAGAGAGTAAATTAAATCTTTTGACTTTAAATTCTTCCCGAGCCTTTTCTACTTCATGTGATTGTCCAGGCACATTTCACGCAGAGTAATACATATCGAATTATTGTTTGCTTTTTTATAGATATGAACTATTATGATTATGTATATCATATCTATACTTTTAAATACATAAAATCTTGTAAAAAAATATATAATTTCATTGAAGTGTGAGATTATGTATTTATAAATATAAATACATGGTTAAAACCAATGAGGTTACAATAATATGGACGTGCTGTAGAAATTTCAAACGGGCCAGCAAAAAGTATAGGATGTTTTTTTAAGAGCTTGAGAACTTTAAATAATAATACAAGACGGAGATATTGTTGGAATGAATTTTTTATTATTATAATGTGGTAGATAATTTCATGGCATTTATTTTTTAAATATTAGGATTTCCGGCAAATGTCCGCCGCGGATACGAGTTACATAATCCATTCGATCAGTCCAATTTTCCAATACTTTTTCCAATAAATCTGGCCGTATGGCGTCAATGGTGGCTTGAATATTGGCTTCCAATGCTTCAAGAGTTGCTGGTTTGTCGGTATAAACCAATGACTTAACATAGCCCCATAAAAAGTAATCGAGAGGCGTTAAGTCGCACAAACGAGGAAGCCAGTTAACAGGACCACTTCTGTATTGGAAATAAAGTTGTCACCAAATTGATTTTGCAATAAATTGACGGTAATTTAAATTTAAATAAATTAAATTTCCACAATTTGGAAGCGTTGTTCTGGCGTTAAACGATTCATGATGAATTGCCAAACCTTACTGAACAGAAATGCCAACACAATTTGACATTCTCAACTGTCAAACCATCACCATCGAAACAACAACCATCGAAACTTCTCATGCAGCTAAAAAAAACACCCGTTATATCAAACGTAGTGCTTTTGATTTTGTAGTTTTAGTACTAAACTGTCACGTGTTGCATAAGGTCTTGTGCCCCCTCTAATTGCCTTAAAACACCCATTATATCAAACGTAGTGCTTTCGATTTTGTAGTTTTAGTACTAAACTGTCACGTGTTGCATAAGGTCTTGTGCCCCCTCTAATTGCCTTAAAACAC
This sequence comes from Limnephilus rhombicus, assembly GCA_929108145.2. NCBI lineage: Eukaryota > Metazoa > Arthropoda > Insecta > Trichoptera > Limnephilidae > Limnephilus > Limnephilus rhombicus. The sequence goes on along the minus strand of OV815277.1, from coordinate 41,030,722 downwards.
CCGTTATATCAAACGTAGTGCTTTCGATTTTGTAGTTTTAGTACTAAACTGTCACGTGTTGCATAAGGTCTTGTGCCCCCTCTAATTGCCTTAAAACACCCGTTATATCAAACGTAGTGCTTTTGATTTTGTAGTTTTAGTACTAAACTGTCACGTGTTGCATAAGGTCTTGTGCCCCCTCTAATTGCCTTAAAACACCCGTTATATCAAACGTAGTGCTTTTAATTTTGTAGTTTTAGTACTAAACTGTCACGTGTTGCATAAGGTCTTGTGCCCCCTCTAATTGCCTTAAAAAAGTGCCAAAATGCTCTTGTGCATACTAAAAGTGTTTTAATTACTCAGCAAACACTAGTTAATTTCGTCTGTAAATGCACACAAATTATTTATACAATTGTTTCCTGCCTAAAGATTTTATGCTTCATTAGAGAAAATGCAAGGCCGACTAGAGTCGGGCGTCTGGGCGAGCAAATGCCAAAGTCACTGCTGTCGCTAAGTAAACTTCACTGTTTATTTATATGCTTGCGATAAAACAACATATAAACAAGCAGTAACAACGAGTATCAACAACAATCACCGCCATTTGCAAACTGTCATTGCTCTATTATGGCGTGGAACAAATATATTCAAATACAGAAGAGATGTGCTATGGTGTCCGCGCAACTGTCGCCGAACTACGCGCTAATTAGCGTAGTTTTTATACAAAAAGAATTTGTTCATTTCGTTGATTTTTTAAAAATGTGCATTAATATTGGTTAACAATATATTTTGAATAAGGAAAGAATTCGTTCATTTAGTTTAACGTTCGTTTGGTTTATTCGTTAATTATTTGTTCTTTTAGTTTATTTGTTAATTAGTAAACAATATCGGCGACACCCGGAAGCACAGACCCACATAGTAAAAACAGCAGATAACACATCTACTTATATTTCAATATCTTTGGCATGGAACTAGGTTGATCATCTTGAAACCTCAAAATCCATCAAGCGCCGAGGCCTGAACTCTAACCAGTCTTGAGGTACAATTAAACGCATCTTTTGAATACGAAAACGGCGCCAAGTTCTATTGTTTATTTCATTCACTCACACATATGTCTTTCTTTGTCATACATGAATTAGGAATTTATAGGAAATATAAGAGTCACCTTTACTTGCCACATTTTATCTTATTTTGTGAGACAATAACAAGTCTATATGTTTTGTAACCTCATTGGGTAAAACTGTTTTAGTGATGTTACAAGCATAATATGTAAAGGTACACATTTGTCTAATCAATAATTGAAATATATTATTGTAAGTAATTTTTTAAAATTATTTACGTAAGTAAATTTAAGTGTGATTTTTTACTTTAAAACCATTTTAATATGGTCGCCTGTTCTTACACTATTAAGATAACATGATTTATCGAGTACCACCGATGTTCCGAACTATTATTTACATTTGAACATAAGATATTTCAAGACATAAGTGATGTATTTTATCAAAGGGTGATTATTGTTTAAAGCCATAAATTAGATCGTCGATAAAGAATCCAGCTTGTGACAGAAGTGACATATTTTTTGATGCATAGAAAAGGTTCAGAATTACATTTTACAACTCCGGGAACTTCTGAGCATTAACCCCTTTTTTCAAAATTTCTAAATTGCCAAGAGATTTCGATTATGTATCAAGATTTATTTTAGCTATATAAAAATAAGTTTCCATTTTGTCTGTTGATTTTTAAAATTGTATTACATAAGTAGTATCCTTAAAGTCAAGTTTTTCAAACTGAAAAATTGCTAAAGGTATCATTTATCACAGTTCCAAATGGGATGAAATTATATATAATGTGTCTGATATCCTTAAGACGGGTCCATTGCGCGGGCAAACTCCAGACTATGGCCAGACGTTTGCTTTGACAGTCCCATAACAGACATTCAAGTCATAAATTTTTGTAGTGTTTGAGTTTCCAGTGTTCAGCGTTTGAAGGTCATTTCGGCGCTTGGAGGACTTTCAAACAATTAATTAGAGTGAAGTTCGCGCATTTCACACAATTTGACAACTGGTCTGGAATACGGACGTCCATGCGTACGCAATACTTGACGTTTGGCGTTTATTGCATGTCCTAAGTTACTATTGAATTTGAGATGCACAGATATTTTAATAGATATTTATTTATTAGGAAATATTTCCAACTAAATCGATTACTATTGAATTTAGAGTGCGTGAATAATTACGTAGCATCAAAATTAGAATAAATTTAAATTGGTCAATTTCTTTCGTGTCTCTGAAACCGATTTATAAATTAATAGACTTTATTTACAAGTGAGTTCACGAAAGAAATAATCATCCATTACGACAGTGTGTTTATTAAAAATCATAAATAATAATTTTAGGTCCGCGCAGTTGATAACCAAAAAACTTGACGTTTGACGTTTTTCGTTTACGTAAATGTTAAAATGCGTTCGATGTGGAAAAGATGCTACACCAGGAAGAAAACACAGACATTTATTTATCAGGAAAGATTTCCGACAAATATCGATTAGGTTTTGCACCAATAACATTATATAATAACGTCATTGTATTGCACGACCTAAAGTTACTAGAATTTAGAGTGCGTAAACATTTACGTCAAAAACAGAATAATTAAAAATATTTGATATTATATTATAATTTTATTATCAAATATTTTGATTATTATATTATATTTAGGTTTAATAATATTTTAAACTCGTGATTATGCTCGCTCATGGCACATAACCGTAAAAGGCCATTCCGTTTTCCCCACACACGACCGCATCGCGTATCTTCTGTCAAAAAATGAATTCTCCCCCCCGCCAGCACCCGCCTGCCTTCCCGCTTCACCCGAGATGGGATGTTTAAGTTGTGTTTTTATTTTGTTTTCCGCAGAACACGGGAAGCTCAAACACTACAAAAATTGTAAAACATTTATGACCTTCAATGTTTTGACCTTGACTATCAAAGCAAAAGTCTGGCGTTTTCGCGCCCAATGGACCCGACTTTATGTACACAGATTCCTTGAAAATTCCAGGATTAATCAAATTTCCTGAAAATTCGTGGTTTCTAGGCACTGAATATAAAAATTATCATTAGATGTGGCAGTACAAAAACAACAGAACAATGAACTCTTCTAAAAATTCGGCTGTCAAATTGCAATCAACTTATATTCTACAAGTCAACACATTAGCAAGACAATAACAAGCTAACTTACAGATAAGGTTGTTTTCCACAAGTCAACACGTAAGCAAGTCAATTTCAAAAAGTGAACTTACAAATAAAGTTGTTTGTACCAAGTTGTACGCAAGAAGTCAACTATCTATATCAGTCTAGGAACCAGCAAAATCTTAACTCACAGTAATAAAGTAGTCATTTAGCGCGGCAATCAATCAAAGGACGGATTAACGATGCAATCACCAAACAATCTACATTGCCATATCCTATCAGACAATAGGTAAGCTTGAGAGATTGATTTTCATAATATGAATACCTGAATTAAATACTAACGATAGATCTGACGATCTAAAATCCTTGAAATCGTGACCCGTCACTCATTCACCTTCTCCTTCACGTGGTTTAAAGGTGTGTGATCAATCGGGTACCACAGTTCATAACAAATCAAACTGGAGTCACTCAGTATATTGATGAATCAATAAAACGTGAATGAGTTAAACTTATCGATCGATATCACAACTCCCCGACCAACAGTGTTCTGAAGCACGGAATAAATTGATGTCAATACACTTTTAACCTGAACAATGTCGGTCATTTCAACTGAATCTATCACGTCACGCGGCACATTTTAACACAGTGTTTTAGCGTAACTTTGTGGAACACATACGGAGATAGCCGCCGATGGACCGCACATGCGATAACAGATTAGCAGCAAACTTCAGACTTGTAGTTGAATACGTAATTCCCGTCTGTTTCATGTGCACGACATAGATTCCAGAAAGCGACATAAATTAATTAATAATATGTTCACACTTGACACGTTTTCCAAACTAATATTCACTTATCACTGGTTTTATTTATATTATTTCATGGTAGTTTATCATTATCAGACGTAGTTTTCTCTGGTAGGTGTGGAGGGCATTGGACTCTGTTTGCGGAGTTCGTCTCTGCAGGAATTGGCGACCACCATTTCTGCGGATGAGCGTGGTGATCGCGATGAGCAATTGTTGTTTTGAGCGGAGATGTACGACATCTCCATATCTACATTTTCTCCCTGCGCAAATGAAAAACAAATATTGTATTTTAAACATAAAGAAAGCGGTAAAATTAATGAATAATAATTGAGAATCATTAGGGAAAATAAAACGAAGACTAAACTGAGAGAAAACAAAATAAAATATTTCAAGACCAAAAAGAGTTTGTTGAGTTTGAGAAAATAGTAGTTTTCTGAGAAATGCAAATGGTTCTACAAGATGAGGGTATCTTTCCAAGAGATTACAAATGGATTTGAGGAAGAGAATGTAATACATATATAATTGGAGGCCTGAAACATGTAGAACGAGTAAAAAAACAAATACTTCTGAGTACTTCAAAGTCTCGTCACTATCAATAAATAATTTATTCTTTTTGGCAAAAATAGTAATGTTTTTGCAAATAGAGATAAAAATAAATGATAGTGACAAGACTTTGAAGTGAATTATCTCAGAAGTATTTTTTGTGACCTGGTCTACTTGTATTTTCAGGCGTCCAACTGTCCAATAGATGTCTCTAGTATATAGGTTTGCCCCTCTATTTAAGAAACGAAGTGAGCTAGCAGTTAGGTTTCTACCAACAGTAAGATTTTGAGAGCGCAAGAGAATGGATATTAGTCTTTTGGTAGGCAAATATGGGTATGGATATGGCAGATATGGCCACAGTAACCATTTATTGGATAACCAACACCTTTGCCATAGGTCACCCCAACTGGTTCACCATGCTTGGTGACTTGGTTGGGGTGACCGGGTTCATGGAGGGTGAGGACAGATGTGTCTGCCTATCTTCTGCTTGGCGGGCAGGATCGAGAGAGGCCTTTTGACCTTTCTAGCCAGACTCTCTAGACCCATCGCCTTGCACCTCAGTTAGAGGGATGGATTCGTAGTGTTTTGTTGTGAAGAAGGCGTTTTAATTTTCCAAGAAGCATTCACAGCAGGTTTGTAAGAGGTGACAATGACAGTATGAGTGTGGAGATATGAATACCGCACAAGAGTTCCAACTGCTAGACCATCAGTCCAATTGACCCAATCGTCTGGAGCAAATTACCGTAACGACCCATAATTACGGTACCGTGACGGAAAACAGACATTCTTAATGCTGCAGCTTTTTCAAAAGATAATGTACGTAGGTCTGTTTCCTCCAAACTCATCATTTTCTTTCATCTCTCCCACACACCGTGACATCTCCGTGGATCCCTACAGTACTACTAGCCGTGATGATAATTTTGAAAGTATGGAATATAGTTACAAGGATAATGTTGATTTTCTTTCATCTCTCCCACACACCGTGACATCTCCGTGGATCCCTACAGTACTACTAGCCGTGATGATAATTTTGAAAGTATGGAATATAGTTACAAGGATAATGTTGATTTTCTTTCATCTCTCCCACACACCGTGACATCTCCGTGGATCCCTACAGTACTACTAGCCGTGATGATAATTTTGAAAGTATGGAATATAGTTACAAGGATAATGTTGATTTTTTTTACATTAGCTCCACACAGGAGGCCCTGAGGAAAATAATTTCCCTCAGGGCCTATGTCAATTGTGTCAAGTGTGAGTGAATTCCAAAAATTCAAAAACGTCAAATGACAATGCACTGATGGTTTTGCTTTTGTTCTTAAACATATTATAAATAACAACTGTCGAAAATGAGACAAATGGCAAACATACGTCTGCATCCCCCAAAGGAAAAAACAATCATTAGCAAACATCTCCCTCACACATATAAAGAAAATGAAAAGCAATTCCTGTCGCGTTGCTGAGCCATAATAAGATTTATCTGTTTCCTCCAAAGGAAAAAAGTAGTACTTTGGAGGAAACAGCCATACGTATTTGTGTGTCTCATCTTTTGTCTCACCATTATTTAATGTGTAAGAAAGAGCTGCAGCATTGTAGCGATAAGGAACGTGTGTTTATTGCCGTCAAGGTACCGTAAACGTGGATCGTCATGGTCGTAATAATAAAAGCGCTCAGTGGGACTAGAGCATGGGATGATGGTAGGTAAATAAGTATGCAAGTGGGTGGATTTCTAAGAGAAAGGTGGATGTTGGTTGTAATGGATGACAGTGGGTTCTAAGACTAATAGATGAGTCAAATAGCAGAGAGAGTGAGACGGACCTAACCTCAGGATGCAGGTGTAGAGGGTTGGCCGTGATAGTGATGGCGGGCTTGGGGGGCGAGGAGGGCAGGAAGCCGTTGGCCAGCTCCCCCCCACCCCCTCCCCCAACCGCCCCTTCGCTTTGTCCACCCTTGTCTTTGTCTGGAGCGGCTCCTGAAACAACACTCAATAAGAGTATATTTTTTGATACAGGTTCTGAACCGGAGATCAACCCTGTGGAGAAGTGCCATGCTGAAGTGGTTCAATGTTTTGCTGCCAATTCCCTCAGGAGTGCCACAAAGTATGTACAGTGAAACCCTCTTAAGATGTTCCCTCGTTTTTCGTGTCTTGAGAAGTTTGGTTTATGGTCCCTCGGCCCAAAATTGGGCCAATTTTTCCCCCATTTAAGTTTGTTTCTTCTGGTCCCTTGGAAAACTTCTTAAGAGGGTTTCACGGTAGCTCTCCCTACAGCAGCAGTTTTCAATCTGCGGTAGGTGTACCCCATGGGGTAAGCGAAGCGAAAATTCGGGGTACGCAATATCGTGGCAGAAATGTAGGTTTTAAAACTCAGCTCTACCTATGTGAAATTGATCAAAATTTTGGTCTGCAAAGCAAGCTCAAGGGCACATTGACTGTATTAACATTGTGAAATTTTGAAAAAAAAAATTCTGCAAAATGTTTTGAGGCTAAAAAATGCAACCTCTTAACACTTAAGGACTCGCTAATGGGTCAAGCAGACCCAGTTCTTTGCATTTTATGTAATAACTTTAAAATTTTGACGTTTGCGATGTTGCCGCTCTTAGTACCTTTCAACAATAGTGTAGCACGACAGATGACGATCTATGTAGTAAATTAGGTTAGGTTTGATGAGTGCTACGGAGGTGAAAGGTGTGTATGGGTCCACTGGACCCGGTAGAGACTAAATACGTAAGTGTTTTTTCCACCACATTATTACTTTTTTGACATTATTTCATAGAAAATGGCTACCAATAGGTTTTTGAGACCTAAAGAAATAGAGCAATATCTCAATGAAGAAATAGAAAACGAAGACTGTTCTGAGACCGAAGACTATTAGTCTATTACTGATGAGTGGACGAAAAGTGCGTTGCGGCCTATGTAAAGATAGAAAAACCAAAGTTTTTGCGTAAAATGCAATATACCAATTTGTGGAGAGCACAAGAAGCACCTTTGTTCAAATTGTTAAGACTAAATTTGTAGTAGAAAGAGACCGAAAAATGTAGAGATATGATTTCATTCCAAAGAAGATAATTTATATTTTGTTAGTTTTCGAAGTTGTTTTTTTTTTTGCATGTAGAATCACTGGTTAAAAATGCCTGAAGTCATGTTACACCCTATGTAAAATTGCATTAAATGTATTTGTGTGACTTGATTGTTAAATTCAAGTAATAATGAGAGTATTAAAAAATTACAAATTAAACTTGTCTTTCATTACACGTGTAACTAGTATTGTATATTGTATTTCATTAAACGTGTACACAGATAGATAGAGGTACGGGGTACAACATTTTTTAGTAAAAGTCAAGGGGTATGCAGGCTCAAAAAGGTTGACAACCGCTGCTCTACAGTATAGGAGGTTATGATGTATTGAGCATATCTGTATTGAGCCAGAAACTGTGTTAATATCCGTTTATTAAAAGATAGAAATATTTAAGCAGAGCAATACCGAATTAGAATTAGTCTATATTGTCAGTATTTTCACCTTTCTTCTTCTTGTATACTATGAGACCAATGAAGGCTGCGGCCAGCAGTACGGCGAGCCCTGCAGCGCCCCCGGCAATGAGGTACACCTGGCCTCCGTCCCCGGAGCCCTCACCGCCGCTGGAGCCCGAAGCCCCCGAGGGAGATGACGCAGATTCTAGAACCTTCTCCACCACTGGAGCTTCTGGAAAAAACAAAATGAATTGTTATTATTTACACACAGAAGAAGACACTTTAGAGAGATGGAGATTTACGGGTGTTCGGTTTTCAATTTGGCCATTGGATTTAATTAATATCATACGTCCAAATGTTATTATGGAAATGAAGGAGCGGGCAGCGGATCGGCAGAGACGGGAGATAAATGAAAGGCGTCAGTCGATGTAATGAGTCAGTCTTTATTGGGCTACATAGCGAAGGTTGAAGCGGAGCGGAGTGACAGTGGTGCAGTGAGTGTTGCTGCTGCGTTGCTGATGCGTGATGATGGTCAGGAAGCTTCGGCGGTGAAGATCACAGGTCTTCAGGGAGCCGGCGTGTTGCTCTACACCGTGGCGGTGAAGAAGTGACCTTGGTCCAGGCGGTCGATCGACATCGTGTTGACGGGATATGGCGGCTATGTGTCCTTTGAGTCGGAGCACACACGTGACGCAGGAAGGAACCTTGAAAGGCGATGAGGATGACCTCTGGCAGCGGAACGCGATGGGTTCGAATGCCAGAGAACGGGTTGCACCTATGTGAACAGCAAGCGCGTGCTTGGTAGTTGGTAGGTCGGGTGACATCTCATGTCGAGGCGCGAATGGGCCGGATAGCGAGATGGTAGTTGGAGATGGAGTCCTCGAAGGTGTTGGACATGTTCCTGGAGTCATACTGGATATGCGTAAATCACTTGTTGCGAGAGCGGTATCAGCCCGCGTGGGCTGATACTGCGTTGCGGCACTGTACAGTTGTAATCGCTGCTCGGCGTGTATTGTGTCGACCGGTGAATGGAGACTGGATTGGACTGACTGAGCGAGTGCAGCGTTGAGTCGCTTTATATATACTGTTGCCGGCCGGGCAAGTAGCTTCGAGAACGCCAGGTAATGTTGCAAATTCACGCAAAGCGAAGAAAGTGCTTGAACGTTCTGAGACCGTTGTAATGAGCGGCCGTTAATTCGAGGCCTTTCGCGTAAGTGGCGGAATAATTAACCGCTGTAGGTAGATGTACCGGCAGTACATTGCGCGGTGTGCATTGTTCTCGTTTGTTCCTACAGAACCAGTGGCGGCGCAAAGATATGTCTGGCCGTGTTGTAGGTAGCTTGAAAATAAGCTAATGGGTCTGAGTGGTTAAAGCCAATGAATACATCGAGATTTCACGGTTTATCCAATTTTTGAAGGTTTTATAAAAAAAATATTAAATAATTGTTAAATTTATAATTCATTTTAATTCATAAAAATCATCTACCTGAATTTGGGTAGCTATCGCTTGAGTGATTATGTATTGTTGGCAATGACATTTTGTCAATATTAGGCAAAAGAGGGTTCGTTGGACCAATTTAAAGCCAGAATGACACAAATGATGCCCGCATGGCCAGCACAAGAGTTTACGTTATTTTTACTGGGCTTTTAGTGGTAGATACTATCAATATCACCCTGGTGAAAGACCACCATTCAGAATCAAAATGTTGCTTTAAATGGCTTTAGCCATGTTTGGTATCTGGATAGCAAGGTACTTCCCCACCTTTCGCTTCCCCCTCTCCTTCCCCTCCCCACTACCTTCAGCCACACAACATACCCCTATCGGGATAAAATATGAAGCATTTGAAACTCACTCAAGGTCTTCTGTGTGATGATAGCAGAGAAATTGCTGGCGGCTGCCGGCGTGAAGCTCTGCAGCTTCATCTCGTAGAGGGCGCCGGGGGCGAGGTGGCGTAGAACCGTGGAGCGCTCCTCCCCGCCCTCCACCGCCGCCTTCAGGTACTCGCCCGCACTCGATGCCAGGCGGTAGTACACGTAGTAGCCGTCGATAGCCGTCTCCTTTCCGCTGCCGCTTGCGTTGGCCTGCGGCACCTGGAATTGAAGGTGATTTAATAAGGAAGTTGAGTGAAAAATATTTTGACTTATAAAAAATATGTTCATGTAGATCAAAAAATATCGATTCTAAATATATATGTAAATATATTTCTACATTATTATTCTTAGAATTAGTTAACGTTCTTAAAAAATTATTAAAAAGCCATAAACTAAAAACGCTACATGATTGGTTGAAAGAATTCTGAATTCTGACACCGGTTTGTACGATCATTAGAATCATGAACGTGTATCGCTTTATATTACATGAGAGGTGGTTTGTTTGTGATGAGAGAGGTATAGACCAAACAGTTTTGCTTGCTATCTTGTTACGAGTCTTTTTAGTTGAAGTAAAGCCTCAATGACATTGAGCGAGTTTACAAGCTACTAGCTGGGAAATTCACTATCTGTTAGTAAACTCGCTCAGTGTAATCGTATTACTAGCTAACTAGCAAATTGTGGACAATCTACGAAAAAAGTTGAAAGGTGGTCAACTTTGCTCGCTACCCACTAGCGTTTGCCTAAGATGGCGGCCCACCAACAGCTGATTTCGTAACTGTCAGAATTAGTTCACACGGGAGTCGTAATTCTCACTACTGCTAGCTGCGAGTTATTCAAAAATTCTTACTTTAAATATTAATTTAACTACGAAATCCTGATCAATTTTTTTTAACACCATTAATTTAGACGGTTAACATTGATAAAAAAATTACTGGAATTCCTTATTGAAGAATTTAAAAAATCCCATACAAAATGCTCAGGCCACATGTTTTTCAGAGTCCAAATGAAGTCACACACACACCCCGCCGCTTACCGCTCGGATTCCGCTCGTTTTGGCAGGCTTAGTAAAATTTAAACTTAATTTATGAAAACGAACTTAAACAAAATAAATACTAGTATTTAAGTTTGAATGTGGACATTGATAAAAAAAATTAAAAAATGGACTCAACATCCTTATTGTAATAGGTAGAAGACAAGATTTTATGTAAAATTACAATTTTTTCGCACTCTCTAGAGCCCAGTGGGAACACAGCAATCCCAATAATAATGATATGTTGTATCGATTTTATTTCAATCAAAATTTGCTTTAACCCCTTTGCTAGGCGTTGAATGAATCTATTCAGGTTATGAAGAGAATTCGCCTTATGAATTCCTCGTTGCCAAAGCTATTCCCGAGTAAAGGCAAAGAAAAGTTTGAAAACTTAGTGAAAAATAATAACCCAGGGTTTGAAGCCTTGTGCCAAATTGATAGCTTCATCAACGGGGCAGATGAAATTTAGCTGGGACAATAAGTTCAAACATGGCACCCAAATTTAAATTCTGTCCAGTCACATAATTACAAAATTGTCTGACACAATTTGTCTACAGAACATTTAGAACAGTACTTATACATTTTTAAAGGTAAACTGTAAATTTCATAGTTAAATACATTTTATAATTGATATTTTCGAAAATACGATTGTTATCCTTGAGAACTAATAGCTTACTAAAATAAAAAAAATATTTAAAAATACGACTTTCTGTATTATTTCATGTTGCATATTTTGGCCCTTTTTATGGATTTTCGTGCATATTTTAGCAATTTTTATTGCATATTTGCATACATATTTTGGGCTGTTTTTGTTGCATATAATCCAGTCTTTAGTTACGACGTATGAGGCGTACCTGACTTATTAATATACACCTACATTCAAGTTAGCCATAAAAATGTTCAAACGCGTGATGATAAAATTATTACTATTTGTAATTATTTTTTCATCACAAGTATTTACAATTTTTAAATAATGTCTAAGCAAAATAAGTGTGTAACAATATCTGAAATACATTCCTTTCTAAGACCGTAAATAAATAGAAAAACTGAACTATTTTCATCGCAAAACACATGCATGGATTTTTTTAATGATTTTATTTGAACTAAAATTTAAATTCTGAAACATAGCTTTCCTAGATAATTTATGGATTTATTTTATTGCATGATTATATGATTTGAAATGTGTGTTGTATAATACAACATTTTGTTTGAAAATTTAACAAATTTGCCAACGACCAAGGGTATATATATCCTTTTTATAATAAAAATAAATATTTTTTTTTCAAAATTTAAAACATAACTTTACATACTAGATAAAATAACAATCTTTCGAAATCAGTTTATATTTTTTTGTAGAAGAGAGTCAACACGTCTAGAATTTGATTTAAAAATGACTTATTTCCAGTTAGCTATCACACAAGGGCATTATCGGTACTGGTGACCGGACAAATCGGAATGAAACCAACTCTGAACCATGTACCTACAACCATCTCAGATAAGTCATTTAGAGTGATAAAAAAAATATTTAAAAAATTGGTTAAATAGGTGAGGTTAGGGTTATCGGCTAATTTAAAATTATTTTTTTCATAGCTTTTAATGACTTTCCAAGGAGGTGTTGAGTGACTTTATTCTCAGTTGGCATGGAACAATCGGCATAACCCATATTTGGATAGCTATTGCTTAAGTGGATAATACTCTTATGTACTTACTGACGTATATTAATAGTTACTAGGTTTTGCCCGTTGCTGAGGCAACTAACGGGTTAAAACACTATGCGATTTGACATGTGAACGTGGATGAAGCGAGGAGGAGTGTGTGTCAAATTAAATATCAATCCGTTAAATATCAAATTTTCCATGTACATTTGTTACTTTAATTTTAATTTTTGCGACCGGTTTCGATACGTCTGTATCATTAACGAGCAAACTTAAAACTTAATGTATTAAAACTTAATGCAAACTTAAGAGCAAACTTAAAACTTAATGGCATTATAATGTAGTTTCCCGGGACTTCGGATGGAACCATTACAGTTGTACAAATGAACAAATGTACATGGAAAATTAAAACTTTTCAAAACAAAAATGTCTAGAAATAGTTACATAGTCAATGCCAAAGAAATACAAAAAAAATCTAATTTTCATCGCAATCGGTTAAACGGTTTAGCAATGCATAATTTCATGATGCCAGAGCTCACTTTTGTACACAGAAACCATCGCCGGCATGCGCACATCAAATTCCCAAAGTTTCATCGCAATCGGATGAACGGTTTAGCAATGCATAATCTTATGATGCCAGAGCTCACTATTGTATACAAAAACCATCACGGGCATGCACACATCAAATCAAGGAGATGTGCACTTCTAATCCCAAAAGTTTCATCACAATCGGATGAACGGTTTCGTAATGCATAATTTCATGATGCCTGAGCTCACTATTTTATACAGAAAGAATCGAAGGGATGCGCACATCAAATCCCCAAAGTTTCATCGCAATCGAAGAAGAACTAACACAGAACGTGAAAATTAACTTTACTAAAAGTGTGCTTCAGACCACACGACCGAAGTAAAACTTCACTAACTTTTGCCGAATATCCTATGTATATAATGTTAAATTGTGCAGGCGCTGGCATTATAATGTAGTTTCCCGGGACTTCGGATGGAACCATTACAGTTTAATTTACCCCGATGTTAAAGTGGCCTTGCAACGCATGCCGGGTACCCGTTGTATATAATGTTATATAGTGCAGGTGCTTGAATTATAATGTAGTTTCCCGGAACTTGGGATGGAACCATTACAGTTAAGTTGACCCCGATGTTAAAGTGACCTTGCAACGCATGCCGGGTACCCGTTGTATATAATTTTATGTAGTGCAGGCGCTTGCATTATAATGTTGTTTCCCGGGATTTGGGATGGAACCATTACAGTTTAATTGACCCCGAGGTTAAAGTGACCTTGCAACGCATGCCGGGTACCCGTTGTATATAATGTTATATATTGCAGGCGCTTGCATTAAAATGTTATTTCCCGGGAATTAGGATTGAACCATTACAGTTTAATTGACCCCGAGGTTAAAGTGGCCTCGCAACGCATGCCGGGTACCCGCTGTATATAATTTATTTATTTATGGACAAATAGTCCATTAACAATACAGAAGTTTTACTTTTTAGCTCACTATTGTAGTTGTATTGTATTTCATTTTGCGCGGCTAAGTAGTTACTAAGTAGGTACTTTGTTGTAATATTTCACCAAAACGACGCCATTATGTTGTTGAGCGTAAAATAATTTTATTAAACTTTTTTTCGGCACAAATAAATTTATTCAATATCGTGTTTTGATTTTTAAAGGAAAAAAGTCCCTGCAAGTAAGTACCTACCTAGAACACGCGTAATATATGTTTTTTTTTTTTTTTTTTAAAAGAAAGACAAACATTCCCGGGTTACGAATAACCCAACAATGTTTGAAAATCTCCTACTACCAGCGCAGAAAGCCGAAAATGTTGCTTGTGTTGTGATGGAGGACTTAGCCAGCCGAGGAATCGAACACGCGACGCCCGGGTGGGACCCAAGCGCTATGCCCACTCAACCACTGACCAGTCGGTGTATTTTTATTATTTAACAATGTCCAATTAGAACCATGCTTCATTCATAAATAATCAACACATTTATAAATAATAAGGCTGGGTTGTTTAAAAAAAAAAAATTGACAATAGAGAACTCCAGTCCAATTTTTTTATTTTTTTTAATGAATAAAGACCTTCAAACTTAAATAACTGCATTTTTATTTTTATTTTTATAGTTAGTTTCAATAGTTAAAATAATTGTCAAAGTTTTAATTTTTAAAGACTCCCAGAAACGCACCATATCTATGGTGGTCTTCAACCACCGTTAGTTTTTTTACTTTTTAAGTTGTCATTTTGAATCAGTGATGTCATGTCGAGGGAAATTTCCCTAGATCTAGGGGAGAACAATATTTTTTAGGGATAAGGGAAATCAGGACAAAATCTAGGGAAATTTCGAACTCTGGCAAAAATTTTATTACATATGACAATATTACTGGTATTATTTATATATATATTTTTTGGAATACCTATGAATCTTAATTATTGTTCATTTACTTACATGCCATGTTATTTTTAACACTGACAACTCAAAATGATATTAGGGAACGTACCCATACTACGTGACACGTTCGGGGAGGGGGGGGGTCTTCAAAATACCACGCTTGGTACAAATGAGCGGCGGGTTGCTTATGATTTTTATTTTGCAAAGTGTTTTTTTTTAAATTTGGAATTTAGTTTCTAATTCAGTGGTGAGTGTATTCGTACTTTTAAATTATTACTTCACGTAGCAAAAAGTGTTTTATTTGGAAAATCACGGTATTATTAGTATATTTACCAAGTTCCGATATCTTTCCAATTAATTATCATATTAATTAACATATAACAGGATTAGTGTTACACAATCAGGTGGCTACGTAGGTAATTGCGTAAATGTGAAATTCTAGGGAAATTTCACTTCGAAATCTAGGGAAATAATTTTTTTGGGCAGAATATCCCTGTTTGCGGTCATGGCGGAATGCTTTGTAATGACTTTTAGGTGTGAGGTGTGTTTTTTATTTAAGATTAACTGCTTTTAATATAGAAAAACATTGGTAAAATGTCCACATTTCACCGCTACTGTTATTGTATTTAATCAAAGTGCAATATAAAAACAATAAATCATCTCTTTCATTGCAAATACATGTGACATCGTGTTTTGTGTCAGGTGTTACTTTGTAGGTACATTGTTTTATGTATAATACATACAGAAACACTGGTATTTATAATACACTGATCATGACGAGTGTGTAACAACTTGTATAAAAAGCCCTATACTAAAAACAATTTGAAAATACATAAGCAAATGTCAAAATAGGACACGACTTTAACCTCAAATAGACAAAATTTATTGCAGATTGTCCGCAAATATAGCCCTTTTCGTAAATTGTTGAGGGCCTAAATTATGTTTCAATAAACACAATAACTATTATTTATCTAAATCTCTATAAACAGTATGAAAATAAACCAAAAACACGAAATGTTCAATTACATAGTTACGTGTGCACTTCAAGTCATTTCAAATGTCAATACAATACAATACACACTATCACCAGGTGACAGGTTAAGAGTGACGTCACCGTTAACCATTTCAGTAATGCCAACTTAACGCTGTGTTTTGAGAAGAGGTAAAAATGCACTTTTTAATAATTTTTTAAAAACTCTGCGTTTAATATTATGAAATAAAACTTATATATTCAGAATCAGCGTTTCTTGGTCTATATGAACATATTTTTTTAAAGCCATAATATTTTTCACTGGAGTTCCTTATTCTTAAAATTTTTCTAGTAAATTTCCAGTTCTAGAAAGTTCCGTTCGGGTTCTGTAATTATTTCAGTTTTGTGATGTAACTGGCCTATAATGATAAAACAACAGAACTTGAATTGAACTAACATGGAACGTGAGAATTAACTTAAAAAATGTTTAATTACTCAGAATCATTGAAACAACTTTACCTTAGAGTCTATTGCATTAAAACCTAATTAGTTGTGTAGGTACCCATTGCGGTAGGTACCTGCGCATTTCCTCAAAAATTCCAGCAATCTTTTTGCTTTTTTCATCATATTTGCAATACTACCGAAATAAGTACGTACTCTGCGATGAATAACATTTAAATTTAGCTGGCCAGTAAAATTTACACTTCTGAAGCAATCTCTAAGCACGTTTTTGTGTTTTTTATTTTTTATTTTATTTTTTTTTAATTTAATGGCTTTTCACCCCAAGGGAGTGTTCTGGCCAGTGTCAAGTGAATGCTTTTGTGAGTGTAATTTTGTGAGTGTAATTTTGTGAGTGTAATTTTTGGTTAATATTAACTAATTTAGTTTTAATAACAAGAACCTATCTACATTATAGAACAATACTATACAAATAATAATACACAAAATTATTACAATACAAAATTATTTTAATTAAACATAACAAGGAAATTAAAAGATATGCTGACACAATTTATTGTGCGTAAAAAATAAAATAATAAATAAATAAATACATGAAACTTAACTTACAGTTACAAATTGATGCTGTTAATATTCAGGAAATTAGGCAAGATTTTATACACGCGTTTGTTCACAGAAGATAACAGGCATGCAATGTTGTAGGGAGGCAATATGCCCAAACTGATTAGGTGAGGGATGAAATTTTTGTATGAATTATTTAAAGGGCAACTGAAAAAAATATGATTGAGATCCTCTTCGCCAAGACGACATTCACACATCGCAGAATTCTTAACATGAATTTTTGTCAAGTGAACATTGTGGCAGCAATGTCCTATCCGCATGCGGCAAATGGAGGATGTCGAGAATTTGTTAAAAGAAAGTCTGGAAAACTACGGTTTTGAAGGAATCGTTGGCTGAATTGTGAAAAAGTTATATCCTTTTGATTGACTAGATTCTTCCCAATGATTCTGCCATGTGGAAATCATGTTTTCCTTCAATTTTATGAAAATGTCATCGGTGTTTAAAAATTTATATAAAATATCCCCCGAAATAATGGCATCTTTCGCCAATGAATCGGCCATTTCATTTCCAGGGATACCACAGTGACTAGGTATCCAAGCCAAGACGATTTCTTTGTTAGAGTCGGTTAATTTATGAATTAAAGTACGAATTCCAACACAGAAATCGTCTTCTGGGTAATGGAAGGGGAAGAGTTTAATTTTTGAAGCGCACTCAGGGAATCGGAGAGAATTAAGAAGTTTCCAATGTGATCATCATCAATGTATTTGAGGGATTCAAAAATGGCTATACATTCAGCAGTGAAAACGGAAGCCTCTTTTGGAAGTTTAATTTTTCTATCGACTTGATCTGATGGGCAGTGGAATGCCGCTCCCGCATGGTTTGATAAGGGAGACTTGGAACCATCTGTGTAAATAATTTTCCAGTTGGAATATTTCGAATTTAAAATTTGGATAAGTTTTCTTGGAGCTTCGTGATTGTTAATTATGCCGAGAGAAAAAAGAATATTTGGTTTACACAAATGAATACGAAAGGAGTTGGCATATAAAGGAAGTCTGTCTGATGGATTTAAGAGGGATTTATACGCACTATACGTATGGAGGCTTTTAATAAGAAGAGGGATTGATTTGTTCCTCCAATATGAAAGTGATTTCACTTGAGCAGTGAGTGCAGTAATTTTGTCTTTCAGTGGGTGATTAGAGAGTCTTAATTTAAATAAAAACTTGTCAGCCAAGAACTGTCTTCTGAAATGAAGAGGAGCCTCCACAGCCTCCACAGCCTCCACTTGTAAAGCTTTAATTGGGGAAGAACGCATTGCTCCGATAATCAATCTTAAACTTTGAAATTGGATACGGTCCAACCTCGCGAGGTTCTTTTTAGAAGTGGGTTCGATGAGGAATGATGCGTAATCCAAATGACTCCTAACATATGCGTTATAAAAAAGTTTTTGGGTGAATGGGTGACTTCCCCACCAGACCCGTGAAATGGCACGTAAAGCGTTGAGGCCAGCATGACATTTGTTAATGATTAAATTAACATACGGGTTCCATGTTAACTTAGAGTCTAAAATTACCCCAAGAAATCTTATCTGTATAGGGAGAATTGAATTATTTATTTGGACTGTTACAAGCGGAGTAATACGTTTTCTGGAAAAGACGATAACATTGCTTTTGGAAGGAGAAATTTCTAAGCCGTGATTTGTTAACCAGGTGTCAAGGTTTTTCATGCAAATGTTAATCAATTCCTCCAGAATAGAAATAATTCGTCCTGAAATATATATAAAAAGATCATCCGCATACTGAAGTATTTTACAAGATGGATGCATACTGCGATGCAGGTCAAAGGTATATATATTAAAAAGAATAGGACTAAGGACGGAGCCCTGAGGCAAACCCTTGTTTACTATTCTTTCCAGTGGAGGAGAATCCAGCACCTGGATTTGAATTTTCCTGGTAAGAAGGAGGTTAATTATAAAACTGGAAAGCTTACGAGGGATGCCAATTTTTAATAATTTATTAAATAAAACATCTAATAAAACATTGTCAAAAGCTCCGCACACATCAAGGCAAACACCGACAAGGAATTCATTATCGGCCAGGGCCAACTGGATATCAGAAGTCAGGATGGACACACTTTCGATCGTATTTTTTCTTTTTCCAATATTCATCAGCTTCTCCTGACATATTTTATATGAGAATCATATATAATTTTGGTATTAAAAGTTGCGGAATTCTCTACTGTATTAGATTTTTGAAAAACATCCAAGTCGGGATCGGTTTTGGGGCCGCAATGCCGCGTACCGTAAAACCACTACCGAAAACTGTGAAAAGTCTGTTTTGTTAGGCTAAAAATTTGACATCTAAGATCCCTGACCTGATTTAACATTCCTAGCATTTTCATTTGCATTGAAACTGATGGCCAAAATGACATCTTTTTTTTTGGAAACACGAACCTGTCGGCGGGAAATGTAACCTGGCCGAATTGAGTATAATTTTACTATTGGTTCTAGTTTTTGCCGTTGATTCGCGTCAGTTTTTCTGTGAATAAAGTGCTAATTTTGTCGACAAAAATTGACCTCGCAAAATCAAAGTACTGAGGGTGGCTGAATGTGACTTTAAGCGAAACTGAACCTTAAGGTTGGTGAAACGCAAGGGGCAGATTGGTCGGTTTTCGCGTAAAGTCGAAGAGTGCGCAGTCGATAAACTGTGTATTAATATATATATATATATTATATCATTGCATAGTATAAAATGAAGTCGCTCAAAATGTATGTGCACGTTGATCTTTTAAACTACGCAACGGATTTTCATATGGTTTTCACCAATAGATAGAGTGATTGAAGAGGAATGTTTATATGTATAATACATGTAAATTATATTAGAGAAAAGCCGAGAAATTCAAAGAAAACATATTTTTGTGCGATTTAAAACGGCTGGCGGGCCGTACTATAGTCACTTTTGAAATTCATTCTACGGAAGAAATTGGAAAATAGATGTCCTAGAGTAAGTAGGTATTTGATTTTCCCTTTTCAAATATCCAGTGTTCCATTGCAAGCATTGTATAATTAGTGGCGAGTTAATTAGTTTATATGTATAATACATGCTTATTATAGTAGAGAAAAGCCGATAAATTCAAATATTCAATTCAGGCAGCGGGCAGCTGGCAAGCGGTTGGTGTGGATTTTATAAAGGTTGGGTAATGACGTTGTGTTTCGTTAGCCATAGCAACGTGTGGCCGGGTCTGCTAGTTATCAATAAAGGAACTCCAGTGAAAAAAATCATGGCTTTAAAAAAAATATGTTCATATAAGTTTTATTTAATAATATTAATCGCAGAGTTTTTAAAAAATTATTAAAGAGTCCGGGTCATAGAAACACCCCGTCAAGTTGGTATTATTGAAATTTTTAGTGGTGATGTCACTGAACACCGTAAAGTCATTGTATGGGAATGTAAGTATGACACAAGCCATCGTATTAACAACGTTTCATCTTATTCGTTTATTTACGTACTGTTTATAGAGATTTAGTTTGAATTTGTGTTAATTGAAACATTATTTAGGCCTAAATAAATCAGTTTCAAAAATAAAGATATCTCTTATTAGTTTATCTCTATTATTGAAAATATTCAAAAACTACTGCACAAAAAAATAGTAATGCTACTCTAGGGAGAATACTTGGAACTCTGAATTTCAAAATGGCGCCAGTTGAACAGCTGATTGCCCGATCTTATAGTAAATTTTCAGGAGTGATGACGTGACACGATTCACTACACATACGGTGGTTTTCAGGGGATCTTGAAAAATCAAAACTTTGACAATTATTTTAACTATAAAAACTAATTCTAAAAATAAAAATAAATATGCAGTTATTTAAGTTAGATTTTTTTATTAAAAAAATTAAAAATTGGACTGGAGTTCCTTATTATGTATATCCCACTGTTGATGTATGATGTTTGATGTCATAGCGTTGGGTGTTGAGGACATGTACCTGTTATTTCTGACGGCTAGTTATAGTCTGATACAGTACTTATGTGAATACCAGACAAGGGTCTCAATTGCTTGGAGCCAGAGGGAATACGGCCTCAACCCACACCATATATGTCTGTTCCTACCTCCCAGTGCAGTTGTATCTCTGTGGCAGCGAGGGGCTCTGCCCTGGTGAGGATAGGCGCCGGGGGGGCCCTGGCCAGCCCTGCGCCCCGCTGCAGATGGAAGCGGCTGGAGTTGGGGCCCAGTTTGTTGTCGTTGTTGCTGTAAGCCGCTGCTATTCTGAACCTGAGAAGAAAACGCAACATGAACAAACAGTCTAAATTAATCAAATTATCATTTTTATTTTTTTTAAATTATTTCTTTAATGTGCCTTTTAACGCTTCGGGTATTTTGTTTGAGGTTTTGTCATCAAGTAAATTCCTGTCAGATTTATGATTAATTTAGAAATATTCCCGGTTGGTATTCAATTTCAAATAGATTCGCTTTTTTTGAACGTATCTCAAAATTAAATACTGTTTTGAAAGCAAACAAATTGATGACATATGCAATTAAAAAAATTAAAATTTTGATTCCAATAATAAAGGATTTTTTAAAAATCATTTATTGATTTATTTTTATTTATGTAAAATGGGAAAATACCACTGTACATGAAACTAAAAAATGTATTTAATTACACAAATGATATAAAAGTTACTGTCACTTCACTTTTTTTCGTTTAATATAAAAATAATTTATAATCTTTGGCAAAACAAATATTTTACAGACATGCAAAATTTGGCAGTCAATGACTTTTTGGAATATGTATATTTCAATTATTTGGAAGTGTCTGTGGTAAACTTTTAAATGCAAATACAAGGCGTGGTGTTGGCTCTTTCTAACACTGCTTAAATCATATAATAAATCGTGTATCTCATCGTAACACAAAAGGAGATAGAACGACTTTTATGAGTCAGTCTCACTTTGTGCCATAAAGGGCACAAAAAGACTCCATTACTATCGATGTACTGTGTACTAAAAGGCACAAAAATACCCGAACGGTTAAGATAGTTTGACAGAACTTACTTGTAATAGTGGTCAGGCAGCAAATTGTTGACTTCATAAGATCGAACATGCGGCGCTATATCCTGGTTGCTGGTCTGCCACCGAGATCTGCCTCCGGAACCCTGATCAAACAACATCATTAGACAACATATTATCCTTTGTGAGTACGGCCGTCAGTCTGTACGACCGTGAACCTTTCAAAATTGGAACTGATGCCATGTTTTGATGGATTTATCAAATTTGCTAATTTACATAAGACCTTTTAACTCATAGACCCTAAGCAAGCTGAAGTTGACTATCAGTTCGATATTTGAAAATATGCATTACAATTTCAATTAGCTCAATTTTAGCTTACTTTGGTAATACAGATATCTCCGCAAACACACTTCTATGAGATTAATTCTTCAGTGAGTGGGATGTACATATACTGTAGTGATTTGTACGTATCAGGATAAAACAGAAGTGTTCAATTTGGGAGGTGGGTATGGGTACCGCCGCCCCGGGAACCATTTATTGGATAACCAACACCTCTGCCATAGGTCACCCCAAGTGGTTCGCTACGTTTGTGACTTAGCAGACTTAGCGGTTTGTCCGGATCTTGGTGGCAGATGTGTCTCTGTCACTCCTGGACACACTAGCACTGACCTAGATTCCTACCCACCACTCATACATTTTTCCTTCCCAGAACTTCCTTCCCCTAAAAAGACCCTCCACACAGCATCCTCAAAGATGACACAGGCCCTGAGTGGAATTATTATCCTTAGGGCCTCCTTTGTGGAGCTAATGTAAAAAAAAGCGAGGTTTAGGTTAGGTTTGTTCTTCACTTTTCTTTAACCCGGCGTCAATGACGTGAAAATAATTAGGCGGTCAATGACACCGGGTAACCGTGACCTGAATTTTATCGGTGGGTTGTATCAAAACTGAAAGGGTTATCTTGATTTTGAAAATTATTTATTATTTAAGGGTTCTTTGCTTATAAAAAAAATTTTTATAATACCAGCATATTTTATAAATCATTTTTTTATTATCTTAGTAAGAAACACATGCAAAATCAACTATGAAAATATAACTAAAGAATTTCATTACAACCATAGGTCATATTAACCCGTTTTCCTCCTATATCTCCTTCCGCAAGCAACGTCGCACTGAGCACGCTGGCGGTGCGGGTAGAAGGGGGTTGTACCTCCAGCTACTCAAGTGCTCAAGTCGAACGGTTGACGGGTAAAAATAATATGGCCGTTTTAAATTGCCTCGGGTCATTGTGACCCAGCGTCATCGACGCCGGGTTAATGTTTTGTTTTGTCACTGCTTTTTTCACATTAACTCCATGTCAGTTTCGGGGATAATTTGTGGAGGGCCTTTTTGAGGAGAGGAGAGGTTTAATACGGGTTTGAATAGATCGAAGCAGGCAAATCGTTCATGTGACAAATATCAACGGTGTACAAAAGCTGGACAATTCCCCGGTGCCGAGTAGATTAATGACACTAGTTCTTCGCAGCATCTTCCATTGATTTGTACAGGGTCAGCAGTTGTGTAATATAATAATATAGCTTCCGAAAGGCTAACTTTTTGACAGTGACTAGATAAAACAGAACTTGATAAAAGAATAGATTAGGTTAGGTTACTTTTTAAAATTTGAAAATGTTCTGTTTTGTCACCATCAGGTACCTGATTGAGGTCCCGATGCTGCACCTTGAAGAACTCTATGGACAGGCCGGTGTTGTGCTCAACGGACCAGCGCACCATCACACTCTCGTCCGTCAGGCGGGTCACGTTGGGCCGCGACGGGGGAATCATCACTGCAATAGACATCACGTGGTAAAGGATTACATATTCTTCTGTTCTGTTCAATGACACTGACTGCCAATTTATGATATAGTCAAATCTGACATTGTCAAATACAACATCAAATCTGACATTTTCAAATATGACATCAATAAATGGATCGGACCACAGTGAACTAACTCACTTTATGCAATTTCCGAGTTAGATCTTGACCAATCAAAGACAGTTTTTCTCTGATTAGTTCTTTCTAGCAGAGCTAGATTATGATTTGGAGCCCTTATTCTGGATGATGTTGTCGTCAAATGTGATGTTCTCAAACAAAATGTCTTCAAATGTAACATTGTCAAATGAGACATCGTAATATGAGACACTGTCAAATGTGTCGTCACATGTAATGTCCTAAAATGAAATGACCTCAAATGAAATGTCTTCAAATGCAACATTGTCAAATGAGACATTGTATTTTGAGACGCTGTCAATTTTTTAAAATTTTTTTATTTTTATTATAGCGACTATATAAAATTTTTTACATACAAAATGCAATGTGAAATTAAGTATAAAATATTGTATTTCTTAGTCTTCCTCAAATGTCTCATCGTCACATGTAATGTCCTAAAATGAAATGTTCTCAAATGAAATGTCTTCAAATGCAACATGTCAAATGAGACATCGTATTTTGAGATGCTGTCAAATGTGTCATCGTCACATGTAATGTCCTAAAATGAAATGTTCTCAAATGAAATGACTTCAAATGCAACATTGTCAAATGAGACATCATATTATGATTATATGTATTATGAGACGTGTATGTATTATGAGACGCTGTCAAATGTGTCATCGCCACATGCAATGTCCTCAAATGCGACACTCTCAAATATGACATTCTCAAATATAACTATCAAATATAACGTCATCAAATGTGACTGGAATTCAAGCACCTGGGCCTTATGCCTGTTTCATCTTAAAACCGTAAATATCAAAGAAAAATATGGAATCTTGGTATGTACAACACATCGTGAGCTGTAACAATTCATTGTCAATCATAATAGGAAAAAGTTCAACAAGAGTTTAAAAATAAATTCAATAAAAATCTCCTTCCCATTTAATTTTTAATTTTTTTTTGCAAATTGCCTCAAAATCACAATTGACAACTTAAATGTCTTCGCCATATATCGCTCCCCTAAGTCCAATAATGTCTCCTCTTTTCTCTACTCGCTTGAAAAAAATATTGATGACACAACTAAGGATCTCATCATAATCGGTGATATCAACATAAACGAAGCTAGCCCTCATACTACAAAATACCTAAACCTAATGTCTTCATGGCCTTATACCATACATCAACATACTTACCCGAGCACTCACTACTAAGACATGCATAGATCACATCATGGTCAGAACAAAGCGAATCGCTAAATCAATTGTATTTGAATCTTCGGTAACAGACCACTACTCAACCATCTTAGAAATACACAACTCAAAATCTCCTCCCCTTAAGTCTAGTAATCCTTCTCATAACATTGTAAATATGGATCATCTGATAAAGTCTGTAGAACAAGAAAAATGGGAGTCTACCCTACTCTCTGAAAATGTTGACACAGCTCTTGAAATGTTTTCTGCATCACTAACTGCCCACATTAACCAAGCCTCTTTCCCCCCCAAAACAGCCTCCAACAAAAAAAAGAAGCTAAAACCTTGGATTACGAATGGCCTTATCTTCTGCATACGTAAAAGAGACAGATTCCATAAACAAGCACTAAATAATCCAGACCCCCAATTCTTCCGTTTCTACAAAAAGTATCGTAATATTTGCAATAACCTGTTAATAATAACCAAACAAAAATACTATAAAAAAAATTGAAGATTCAGGATATGACAGTAAAGTAATCTGGAACGTAGTCAATGACATCTCAGGAAATAAAAAAACTTCACTCAATATTCAATCACTAGTAATTAATGGGAAAAATATCCAAGTCCACAAAGACCCAAAAACCTTAGCCGATCACGCCAACCATTATTTTAGTAACATCGGAACGAACTTAGCCAATAAAATTCTTAAAGCCAAAAATAAAACCCAAAACCTTTTAACTTCACGGGTAAGACTACAGAATTCTCTCCATCCCACACTTATCTTAGCCCCCACATCCATTAAAGAAATTTTTGACACAATACTTTCCATAAAAACAAATAGTGCTGCAGGTATTGACAACATTTCACCTTACATACTAAAACACATAGCTCACTTTATTACCACACCGTTAAAACACATTGTAAATCTAAGCTTCAATAGCGGCTCCTTCCCTATCCAACTAAAACATGCAACGGTTATCCCAATCTATAAGAGTGGCGACAAAACAAATATCGAAAACTACAGACCTATTTCTTTGTCTTATCAAAAATAATTGAAAAAATTGTTAAAAGTAGGCTTATCTCCCATTTGGAAACCCAGAAGATTCTCTCGCCCAATCAGTTTGGCTTCCAAAAAAAAATTTGCACAGAATCTGCAATCTTAGATCTGACTGAGAACATCACAAATAGCCTAAACGAAGGCGATTCTTGCCTAGCCATATTCTTAGACTTAGCCAAAGCATTCGACACAGTCTCCCACCCTATACTTCTGGAAAGACTATCTCAAATAGGCATCCGGGATTCAACTTTTAACTGGTTCTCCTCATACCTAACTGGTAGATCACAAACCGTGAAAATTAATAACGTAGCCGTAAGTAACCCTTTGCCAATACAATTCGGAGTCCCACAAGGAAGTGTTCTAGGCCCGATTTTATTCTTAATATACATCAATAAACTCTGTAACCTACCCATAACCGGAAAACTAATAAATATCCTTTGCAGATGATACTGTGCTTATAGCTCGACATAAAAAAATGACATAGGCCTTGTAAAGAATTGGTTAGATGATAATCTCCTCACGCTCAATGCTGGTAAAACAAAATTTTTAACCTTTAGTCTGTCTGCTGCTACCCAACCTACTAACAACCAGAAAATAACAATCCACTCTTGTCCAAGACCTTACTCTTCCTGTACTTGCCCAAATTTGGAAAAATTTTACCATATAAAATACCTGGGGGTCCTAATTGATCATCACCTTCGTTGGAATCAGCATTTAGCCAGTCTAACCCCCGAATTCGCAAGCTCTCCTATGTTTTTCGAACTCTAAGAAATATCCTTACTCCTACAATACTAAAAAGAGTTTACTATGCTCTCTGCCAATCTCTATTAGTATATGGCATCATAATTTGGGGCGGTTGTGCTCATAAATTTATTGATCTCTTCACTGAATATAATGTTCTAAACATACGGCAACTCCATCTAAAATTTACTTTAACGCATTTCATGTTCAAATATAAGAAAAAAACTCTCTTACATCATAATTACACGACCAGAACAATAACCAACCGACACTACAATGTACCGACACTACATACCACGTCAGCTCGAAGACATTTCATATACCTATCTCCTAAAATATTTAACCTTCTACCTGAGAACATAAAAACCGAAACCCAACCGCTCACCTTTAAAAAACATTTATCACAATGGATCCTTGCAACTAGAAATTTAATGATTATTAGAAACGATGTTCCTTAATTCCTTAATTTAACAAATAGTTAACCCCTCCGCAACGTAAGCAGATATATGCGTTAAAAATACGACAGCAGTCAAGTACAATAAGCGTGTTTACACGTCAGCGCGTGTGTCTCCATAGAAACCGTTATAATTCCGTTATTGTTTTAGTTACATCCGTAAAATAAAAAGTGAAAGGTCGATAGTGAATCATGCTGCACATCTCTATTCAAGTTGTCCATAGAAATACATAAAAAGAACATTCTGTCAGACGCGCAGTCTGACACATAATTTATGCCGCCAAATTTCCTACGGGCGGCCGACAATGTTAATTTCTATTAAATATTTTTATATGAAATGATAAAAAAGTGAGGTGACAAAAGTGTTTATTACACATTTATACAATAGAATAAGTATTGTTGTTAACATAATCTGTGATTTTAGTACCGTTTTCACATAAAAACATCACGTGAGTCATTTTCACATTTTTTTAATGTTTGCATTCTAAATTTTAATATTTACAAATGTTAATATTTATTTGTAATATAATAATTAGAAAGCTTATTTTGTAACCTGTCTAAAACAGTTTTTACTATTCGGCTACGTTCAGAAATGTTTCATTTATAGAGCTTTAATTGTAAAGCGGTAATAATACAAAGTTTTCGTAAAATGTCATTTCGTTTAAGACACCAAAAGTGATAATAAGGAACTCCAGTGAAAAATATTATGGCTTTTAAAAAATATGTTCATATAGACCAAGAAACGCTGATTCTGAATATATAAGTTTTATTTCATAATATTAAACGCAGAGTTTTTAAAAAAATATTAAAAAGTGCATTTTTAAACCTCTTCTCAAAACACAGCGTCAAGTTGGCATTACTGAAATGGTTAACTGTGACGTCACTCTTAACCTGTCACCTGGTGATAGTGTGTATTGTATTGACATTTGAAATGACTTGAAGTGCACACGTACTTATGCAGTTCAACATTTCGTGTGTTTGGTTTATTTTCATACTGTTTATAGAGATTTAGATAAATAATAGTTATTGTGTTTATTGAAACATAATTTAGGCCCTCAACAATTTACGAAAAGGGCTATATTTGCGGACAATCTGCAATACATTTTGTCTATTTGAGGTTAAAGTCGTCCTATTTTGACATTTTGTTATGTATTTTCAAATTGTTTTTAGTATAGGGCTTTTTATACAAGTTGTTACACACTCGTCATGATCAGTGTATTATAAATACCAGTGTTTCTGTATGTATTATACATAAAACAATGTATCTACAAAGTAACGCCTGACACAAAACACGATGTCACATGTATTTGCAATGAAAGAGATGATTTATTGTTTTTATATTGCACTTTGATTAAATACAATAACAGTAGCGGTGAAATGTGGACATTTTACCAATGTTTTTCTATATTAAAAGC
Source organism: Limnephilus rhombicus (assembly GCA_929108145.2). Taxonomy (NCBI): domain Eukaryota; kingdom Metazoa; phylum Arthropoda; class Insecta; order Trichoptera; family Limnephilidae; genus Limnephilus; species Limnephilus rhombicus. The sequence continues at coordinate 41,001,969 of OV815277.1, read as the reverse complement.
AGTTAATCTTGAATAAAAAACACACCTCACACCTAAAAGTCATCACAAAGCATTCTGCCATGACCGCCATGATCAGTGTTGCCAGCCGTGTCTTGTAAAAAGTCGCCTAAAATATATAAAAAAAAGTAACCTTTTTGTGTGAAAAATAACCTTTCGTATTTTTTCCAGTGGAATGGTAAAAAGTTGATAGAATACATGAGGATATAAATAAACCAATCATCATGAGGAGCTCAGTATTAAAGTGGGACATAAGCCATTTGGATTATTTTTGAGTAGAGCGAGTTTTTTGTTTTGTATATACCGGTATGAAAAATCTGATATTTTTTCTACCTGCATAACCTTGCCGGCGTAAATAGCGGGTACTCAAAATGCAAAAAGTCAGATTGAGCGATCAATCAGATTTGTCGAGTGAGCGAGAAGCTATGGTTAATTTGTAATTTACACATTTATTTTTTATTTTTTTTAGTTTATTGAGGTAACAAACAGTAATACATATTTTAATAATAAAGTAACATATTACATGGTTGCATTAACCAGCGAAGTTTCCGGTAAAATTTATAATATACATATATATAAAAACATAGATAAAAACATTAAAGAAAACATAAAGTGATAGAAAAAAAAAATATATATATATACAACAGAAATGAAAAAAAAACATACAAATTATAAAGCATATTATAGGATATATAAATAATCCAAATATTATTATTATAATAAAAAGAAGGAAAACAAACATAATGAGAATAAAAAAAATAATAATAACATGCGGCAGGGGTGAAGAGTTTGTAATTAACAATTTGTTTAAATTTTTTCTATTACTGATTTAATAAATTGGCCTGAGGACAAATGAAAAATATCAGAGTCGTAAAAGATATCATTGAATTTTGTGCACGTCCTTCAGAGAAATGAATGTTGTGTGTAATTTGTTTTTGAGTGTGGGATGTGGAATAGTTGGTTTGATCTTGTGTTTCTTATTGGACAGTGGAAATTAATGTTTTCTAGAAGACAGTTGTTGTCAACAACGTTGTTAATGATTTTGAATAAAAATTTTTGGTCGGATATATTTCTTCTATCTTCTAAAGTTGATAAATTATGGAATGTTAATGAGTCTTTTAGGTTTTCTGATGTTCGAAAAGATTTAAAGTCTAGGTGTTTCAATGTCTTTTTTTAAATTCTTTCTAACCTTTCAATATTTACTTTGTATTGGGGATTCCATATGACTGATCCGAATTCTAATATTGAGCGAAACGTGTTCCTCTTTCACAATAGTGTGAAAGAGAAAGAAGTAAAGTTTTGCAATAAGTGTATAGTCCATGATTTAGCAAGCCGTTAGCCAACACAAAAAAAAAAACAAAAGAGCATTCCGTTTGACGTTGGTTCTGAAAAATCACCTAAAAGTAACCTTTTGAGTAGTGTAACCTGAAAGAAACCTTTCAGAGTAAAAAATCACCTAAAAGGTTACAAAAGTAACCTTCTGGCAACGCTGGCCATGATTCTTCATTCAAACAGGGATGTTCTGCCCAAAAAAATTATTTCCCTAGATTTCGAAGTGAAATTTCCCTAGAATTTCACATTTACGCAATTACCTACGTAGCCACCCGATTGTGTAACACTAATCCTGTTATATGTTAATTAATCTGATAATTAATTGGAAAGATATCGGAACTTGGTAAATATACTAATAATACCGTGATTTTCCAAATAAAACACTTTTTGCTACGTGAAGTAATAATTTAAAAGTACGAATACACTCACCACTGAATTAGAAACTGAATTCCAAATAAAAAAAAACACTTTGCAAAATAAAAATCATAAGCAACCCGCCGCTCATTTGTACCAAGCGTGGTATTTTGAAGACCCCCCCCCCCCCCCCCCCCCCCGAACGTGTCACGTAGTATGGGTACGTTCCATAATATCATTTTGAGTTGTCAGTGTTAAAAATAACATTGCATGTAAGTACATGAACAATAATTAAAAATATTACCAGTAATATTGTCATATGTAATAAAAATTTTGCCAGAGTTCGAAATTTCCCTAGATTTTGTCCTGATTTCCCTTATCCCTAAAAAATATTTTTCTCCCCTAGATCTAGGGAAATTTCCCTCGACATGACATCACTGATTCAAAATGACAACTTAAAAAGTAAAAAACTAACGGTGGGTGAAGACCACCATAGATACGGTGCGTTTCTGGGAGTCTTTAAAAATTAAAACTTTGACAATTATTTTAACTATTAAAACTAACTATAAAAATAAAAATAAAAATGCAGTTATTTAAGTTTGAGGGTCTTTATTCATTAAAAAAAATAAAAAAATTGGACTGGAGTTCTCTATTCTCGAAAATTCGGAGGGGTTAAATTAATATTTCTTATATGTTATATTTTAATTACTATTATTATCAACTTATTATTACAATATTATTACTTATTATTGTTACTATCAACTTATTTATTATCAACTTATTATTACTTTACGCACCAGATTTAAATGTCCGGGTTTAATTTTCCCCACAGGAAAAACTAAACCGTTTCACACACTTCCCAAATGATCATCTGGTCAATCCACGTTATGCAATTGCACTATATAAGTATTATAATTACAAAACAATACAAGAACAACATGTCAACCTACCAGAGACCAGATGGGAAAATAATTCACCGACTCCAGATATTTTCATATCAGAGGGTTCGGCTCTGTGGAATTTCTAATTGAACCTATAAATCCTACTGATTCCTCAATATAAATATTTAAAAAATCTTTTGTAATTAGACGTGGGCAAAATTGAATGACTGAATTGAATGAATAAATTCAATCTTGTGACACACTCGATCTGATTCTCAATTTCAAAAGGAATTGAGTCTTCATTCCTCATCTTTGGCCTTGCATCCTACGATTTTTAACGGCACCATTAATTTTTTTCCGTTTATTTTAATGTTAAATTATTTCAATGAATGATGTGTACCTACCGTAAACGATTTAAATATTATAATGATTCGTAAATATTTAAACATTAATCTATGGGCGGCGCGCCCATAGAATAATATTTAAATAATAGTGCAAAACACGTAAAGTATCCCTTTCCCGCGCGCCATTCGTAAAATACCCGTAGGTATCAACTTCATCGTGGTCAGCCCAAGCGAAATACGAAAGCGAATCGGCCGAGTCACTAGTTTCGAATCTGTCTCTTTCACAACGCAGGAATTAATAGGTACATTGCTTCTATTCAGTATATGATCCAGTCATAGTCCTGCCGCGCCGATCGAACCCGTCCCGCGTAAATAGTCTCTGGTTTATAGTCTGTCGCTAACAAGTTTGTCCGGGGCGCGAAGTCTTTTTCACTAGTTCAGGAATTAAATCTCAATTCAGTTGTGACGTCATCGTCTCTGTGATCGCGTCAATCTCAGATCCCAATACCCAACAGGACCAAACCCAGGTCCTGCTAGGTCCGCAGCTCGCGAGTAATCAACTCACTGCCAGGCAAGAGGCAAGACACTAGTCAAAAGTAACTAATTCATTCCTCAATGCTCGCCGCGAAACTGACCGTGCAGGTTCACTCATTCCTCTCCGTTAGCCAAGCCGTCAATTTCATTACATAGTTGATTGAAAACTTCCGACAAAGCTATTGGAATACAAATACCTACCTACTTTGAGACGCCGAACTTCGGCAATCGGCTGTGGTCAGCTGTCATAAAATAATGCTTAATAATAATGATAAAATGTTTGTTTATATTAGATCACGTGAAATGGAATAATTTTAATTTAATAAATAAAATAAAATTGGTAAAACTTTAGGGGTGAAACAAAACACTGTTTAATTTTAAGATTTTATTGATATTCTAATGTAAATACATTTTTCTTGTCAATTTTTTTTTTGTTTTAACAAATGTAGTATTTTAATATTGCATTAACCCCGTAGCACAATTTTTCAGAACGACATAATTCGTAATATTAATTTGAAGTGAAATAGGCAATTTTCGTTATTTGTTTTTAGGGTGTCATGCCGTGTTGCGCTACCTCCTTATTTAGCCAACGTATCTGAAATAGGCATATTCACCCTAGGAACAGTGCTTTGCGTAGTGAAAACTTCTTTAGCACCGTTGTGTTTTGAAACTCGATGAAACGAAAAATAACGACATTAAAAAGAGGCAATTTGGGAGGCGGGAATGGGTACCGCCGCCCCGGGAACCTTTATTGGATAACCAACACCTCTGCCATAGGTCACTCCAAGTGGTTCGCCATGTTTGGTGATTTAGCAGGGGTGCCCGGGTTCATGGGGTGTGGTTTGTCTAGGTCTTGGAGGTGGATAACCAGGACACACTAAACCCCAGATACCTACCCACCCCTTAAACCCTTTTCCTTCCCATAACTCTCCTCTCCTTCCTTTCCTTAAAAAAACCCTCCACACAGCACCCCCAAAGATGACATAGGTCCTGAGGGAATTTATTTTCCGTAGGGCCTCCTGTGTGGAGCTCATGTAAAAAAAAGGCAAACACCTACATTTATAGGATTTAGTCTAATCGGTCTCCTCTTTGTGCGGTGCTTCGTAGCCTATCGGTCTCCTCTTAGTGCGGTGCTTCGTAACCTCTCCATGTCTTCTTTGTTTTCTAAATTGGAGAGTACATAATTTTTTATTTTTATTTTTATTTTATTTATTTATTTTTTTTTTTTTTTTGGAATTAATTGAATAAGGAATGAATAGAAGGAATCAATTCAAAAGGCCAGGAGAATCAGACTGAATCAATTCACTTCTGGGAATAAATCTGCCCATGTCTATTTGTAATCCTACATGTATTTAAAATTACCGATTTTTGCATTTTTATATATAAATTCTTTGACAAAGCTAATATGCCTAAATTTTGAATCAGAGACCTAGGTATAATGCCAGTAGCCGAAATAACAAATGGTAATATTTTTATAGTCCGAGAATGCCAAATTCTTTTAATCTCATTTCCTAAATCTGTGTATTTTCTAATTTTTTCAAAACAGTTTTTTGAATATTACAGGAATTTGGAATAGCTACATCAATGATATAAGTTATTTTTTTAATTTTGTCATGTAAAACTATATCAGGTCTATTATGACTAATTGTTCTGTCTGTTAGTATAGTTTTATCATAATATATTTTATAAAATTCATTTTCTAAAAAAGAATTTGGTTCATATTCATAATATGGTACTATATTACGGCAGTCAATCAAGTTATGTTTAATTACCAAACTTTGGTGGATTATTTTTAAAACCTGATTGTGCCTAAATGTATACTCGGACGGCGCTAATATAGAACATCCCAATATAATATGTTCTATAGTTTCCGGAAAAGCCAAACATTTTCTACATAAATCATCAATTTAATTTATATCTTTGATTATATGCTTCCTATAATTTTTAGTATTAATGACTCTATCTTGAATGGCAAGCATAAATCCTTCTATTTCTGCGGTCAACTCTCCAATACTCAACCATTTGTTTGACGAAAGTTTGTCAACATACGTTTGGTTGAGATAATTGAAGTGTTTTGCATGAATAATTTTATTTGACCAGGAATCTAATAATTCCTGGTTAGTATTTATAAGAATGTTGGCATTCTCGTCATATAAATTTAAAGGTGTAATGTTTCTATTTGCCTTGCAAATTATTTTGTGCATTTCTGAGCTATTAGCTTTCCTATGGAAAAAAATTTCTAAGCATTTCTACCTGATTGTGTTTCAAAGATGTTATTTTGACTACACCTCTACCTCCTAAATTTCTAGGTAAATTAATTCGTTCTGTAGCTGAATTTGGATGATGGCAATTAAACTTTGTTAATGTAGTTCTAATTAATCGTTCTAAACTATCTAAATCTGTATTGGACCATTTAATTATGCCAAATGAGTACGTCAATAAAGGAATTGCCCAAGTATTTATTGCTTTTACTAAATTTTTAGCAGATAGATTGCATTTTAAAATTTTTCTGATCCTAGTTTTAAATTTAATCCTAATATCATTTTTAATACTAGTGTGATCTAATCTATTCGATTGCGGGTATCCTAAATATTTATAAACCTCATCCCCTTTCATACTTTTAATTTTGAAATTTCTAAATATACCCTCGTCTCCATCTACAATTTTGCCTTTCTCTATATGGATCGTTTTACATTTATCTAAACCAAAAGTCATTTTAATATCATCTGAAAAAATTTTAACTACCTTAATCATTTTCTCTAAATTTGATTCAGAATTTGAAAATAATTTTATATCATCCATATATAATAGATGTGAAACTATACTACTCTCTTGTATTACCCTTAATTTTTATTCCAAACTTGCTTTTAATTAACATTTTAGACATAGGATTCAATGCTAAGCAAAACCAAAGAGGACTCAATGAGTCTCCTTGAAAAATCCCTCTTTTTATTGAAATGCCCGATACTACTATTTTCTTACCTTTTAAATTTACTAGTAAATCTGTATTCCAAAAGGACATAATATTTTTCAAAAAGCTAATTATAATTGGGTTAACTTTATATATTTTTAATATTTTGATTAGCCACGAGTGCGGGACACCATCAAAAGCTTTTTGATAATCTATATAACAAGTATGTAAATTACGCTTTTGATTTTGAATTTGTTTTAAAATTACAGAATCAATAACTAATTGTTCTTTACATCCCATATGTTTTCTGCAACAACCTTTTTGTTGTTCAGATAAAATATTTTTTTCATCCAAATGAGTATATATATTAAATCTGTCAAGCAAGAGGTTAAAATTTTGTATATTGTCGGTAGACATGTAATGGGCCTTTATTGAGAGGGATTATTAATATTTTCACTTTTAGGTAACATATAAGTAATGCCCTTAGTTAGAAAATTAGGAAAATTTTGAGGTTGTTTGACAAGTTTTGAAAGATTTTTTGCAAAAAGAGGATGTAAAGTAGTTAGACGTTTGTACCAAAAATTATGTATCCAATCGCAACCCGTGGCTTTCCAATTATGAGTATTTTTTATTATTTTGGCTAACAATTCAACCGATATATCAGAAAAACTCATTTGTTCAATGTCTGAACAATTGAGTTCTTCATTTTCTATCCATGAACTTGCCTCATTATGTTTTATATCTTTACTCCAAATGTTTGTCCAAAAATCGCGCATATCTGATTCAGATGGCAACGGGATATTATTATTCGAAATAATATTTTGTTTATCATCAAGTTTGGAATAAAATATTTTCTCATTTTTCTGAAATAATCTATTATTATTTCTTTTATTATACGTATAATTATATCTTTTTAATCTACTAGCTTTTACACCTAATTTTTGTTTTAATAAATCTAATAAATCATTGATTATATTTTCATTATTATTACTACCAATGTTATAACCAAATTTTCTACCAATTTCATCTACATGTCTCAAAATATTTCTACTTCTATTCCCATTTTTATATTCAATTACTCTAGCTATACTACTTCTTAAAAATACTATATCATTTTCTAATCTAATCTGCCATTCTGGTATAACTATAGAAGAGGATGTTAATTTAACTCCTAACCTAGTACATATAGTGATAGCACTAGCGTACACTATCGTATGAAGATCTAAAAAACTAATATCGTCAAATATTATTTTTGGTAAAATTAAATTATTTAATTCAGAAATTAATTTAGATTATTTTTTTGACGTATGCAATTTTGGTAATTTTGGTCTAAGTGTGGGCTCTATATCTATATATCTATTTATATTATCATGAAGCAAGTTAGCTAATTCTATTACATTATCATCTAGAAAGTTTAAATTTGCAATGTTGATTTCCCTAAGATTATGAATAGCGTCTAAGTTATTTGAATCTACTGTAATATCATTGGATTCTTCTACTAGAATATTATCTAAACTGTCTTCATTCAATGCATCTAATATAACATTACTACTCGTATTAATTTGTTCTAAATTATTCTCCAATTGCAATCTATCTCCTATTTCCTTTTTTATCTGATTTAATGTTACTACAGGGATTAAATTATTTTTGAAAATTGACCTTTTTTGGTCAGCTAATCTTTGTTCGTTTACTTGGGCAACCGGATAATTTTGTGAGAAAAGTAAATGTAATTTTTTCCTATACAATAACATATCTGTTTCTAGTTTAGTCACATAAAAATATGAACGAACGATGAACATATTGACATCGTTCGTCCATTTCATTCGCTGCCTAGGAATACCTGCTTTTGTTTTTTGGGGTCTCAGATTATCAATGTTCATCTGTAATGGTACGTTTCCACGCTTGCCAAAGAAGTTTTCACTTCAAAAATAATGATCGCAATTGCGACCCGAACTCGAGGATCACTTGTCTTATATAAAATTATTTTGTATTATAAAAAAAGTTATTCTAACAAAAATCATATACTTTTTTACTATAATAAATAGTAAATCATAAATAAAATATTATTTATTTATTTTGACTTTTTAGGTAAATCCAGTCGCAATAAATTACATAACATAAGTGCATTAAAATTATGTACTTATACATTTTAATAAGTCTGGCATGCCTCATACGTCATACATATGTCTCGTAATATCATAAATATAATCATAGACCGCATGGAGCAAAAACGGCGTGCATCCGCCGCCAGTTCGAAAGTGCCACTGAGCGTTTGCCGAAGCTTGCCGTTGGATCCGACCCCGACTGAATCGGCGGCAAACTCTCGCAAGCTCTTGCAAGCCTACGCAAGCCAAGCCAAACGACCTGTTTACACGTTTGCGCTTGTGGACGCTTGCCGAGACTTGGCAAGCGTGGAAACGTAGCATGAAGATGACATAATCAACCCATTTTCATTTCCGTTGGTTGAAAATGACATTTTGTCACCGTTCAAAACAACTTGGAAATGATTATTATTATTATTCCTACATTCCAGTAACCAAGCAACTGTCGTCGTTACCTAGTACTGTCATTTGTCAACAAATAATTTTCAATATGGCCAAATTAAATATTTTAATGTAAACTACCCTTCAATACTACAAATCTATAATAAATATTATATTTTAGAATAATGTTATCAAAATAAAATATATAATTAAATTTACCTGCAAAATATATTTCAACGTAATCTCAAAATACTGTTGTTTGCCTTGGTTACTGAAGCCCTCACAAAAGGAAAATTTTTATTTTGTTACTATCAACTTATTATAATTATTATTAATTAATTAATTATTATTATTATAAACTTTTGCAATTTAATTTAATCTGTACAACTTCTAATTTTATTTATCAACCATTACAAATATATAATTTCAAATCTGTAAACTTCACCCGCCATAACACAGGGATATCCCTAGCATGGCGGATGAAACACCACAAAAAAAACTAAGCAAAGCAATAAATAAAATAAAAATAAATTGAAATCATTTAGACACAGAGTTGAAATGGCTGATATAATTGTATTATGTAATTAATTACCTTTATGATGTCCTTTAGGTCTGGGATGCCTCCGATCATTGGGTCCGGTACTGCCGGGTCTCAGGGCTCCCAGCTCTCCTAACCCCGGATCATTTCCTCCCATCTGGAGGATAATGTTAATACTTGAAAAACAAAGGTTCGAAGGTTCTAGCTGCCCAAAGCCAGTGGACCTACGGCAACATGAACATTGGGAAATGTGCCGGGGTGAAATGTAGGAAAAAGCTAAGAGGATGATAGAGAGAAATTGGGTGTTATGTTTTGCTAAGCGCAGAAAGGGCATGATTTATTGCCCGCTTTATTCTGGACGATGCTAGGGAACAGACTTTTGTTTTTGCTCAAACTATAATGTGTCAAAGAAGAACAAGAGTGTGGACATGCTTTATCACAATCATCTGCCCTGATAATGGACACTGTAATGCTGTCCGAAAGAAGGAGGAAGCGCAACACAGCATAATAACTCTAAAATTAGTTGGTAGCTAACCTGTGAAACATGTTGCTTTGGTATAACCAGCAAAAGCTTAACAGTTGTGGCGCTCCCGAGAGAATTGGCTGCAAAACATTGCACTACTCCAGCGTGCCGCTTCTCCACAGGGTTGATCTCCAGTTCAGAATCTGTAAAGGCAACAAATATACTATTATTAATCAAGATTACCTTACAGCACATGTATTGTATATGTACGCTTATTGCAAAGTGTAGCGTGTGTGTAATCATGGTCCCATTAACTTAAAAATTTTGAACTTGTGATAATTCAGACATCTGCATCAATTAATGCGGAATGAATGCGAATATGGACGGGGCCAGAGTGGCGCGTGCCTCGCGCATGTTGCTATCTTCGTTCGCTAACTGACCAATAGGAAGACACACGTTTGGTGACATTGGAGGCGACCCCACCACTTTCCCAACAGCGTTATAAGGAAACATATGGTTTCCTCCTTCACCGCACACATCAAGACTCAACTTTTTTTTTTTGAACGAAGCTACATTTATTTGAACGACTCTAGACCTAGAAAGCTGACTGCATGCCCGCATGGCAGCAGGCAATTCTGGTCGCTTGCGGGCTCAATAGGTCGCAATTTCTGCAAATCCAGTCTGCCACCTCTTACCAGACCTGACGGCTCACTAGCAAACACCGCCACCGAAAAGGCTAACTTACTAGGTAAAATGTTTGCGGATAACTCAACCCTCGATGACCAAGGTGCTGTCCCGACGTCGGTTCCTCACTGCGGTTTTCGTATGAAAAAACTGAGGATCCGGCATCGGGAAGTACTCCATGTTTTACGAGGGCTTGATGTTAATAAAGCTAGTGGGCCTGACGGAATACCTGCCCTGGTACTGCAGAGGTGCGCTGCAGAAATAGCTCCAATTTTGACGAAGCTTTTTAAAATGTCCCTGAAGACTGGCTCTGTGCCCTCTGGTTGGAAAAAAGCGGTTATCCATCCTAATCCAAAGAAGGGTGACCGCTCCAACCCGGCCAACTACCGCCCCATAGCGATCACATCTGTTCTGTCTAAGGTGATGGAACGTGTCATCAACGACAAACTGATACCTTGAGAAGAACAAAATTATTAACGACCGTCAATACGGATTCCGGCGGAACCGCTCGTGCGGTGATCTTCTCGCGTATGTGACGCATGTTTGGGGGCGATGCCTGGAACGTTTCGGTGAGACCCAAACGGTTGCACTGGACATCTCCAAGGCCTTTGACCGGGTTTGGCACCGAGGACTTGTCAACAAACTGCATTCTTACGGACTTCCCGCATCCTTGTGTACGTGGACTGCCGACTTCTTGAGGGAGAGGTTGATTCAGACGGTAGTCGATGGTTTCACCTCTTCCTCACACTCGATAAATGCTGGCGTCCCGCAGGGATCGGTTCTGTCTCCGACTTTGTTTTTGTTGCACATCAACGACCTTTTTGTCATGTGCACCAATTCACTGTTATGCGGATGACAGTACAGTTCATGATAGCTTTTTGTTTGGCAAGCCCCCAAAGGGCTCACAAACTCCAACAGCTCGTAGGGCTTTGAAGCAAAGAATGGACGGTTACCTCGAGAGTGTTTTCTCTTGGGGTAAAAATAATCTCGTTGAATTTAATGTTTCAAAGACCCAATCTTGTCTGATTACGTCTAAAAGGGATCAAAATGAAAATCTAGTCTCTTTCAACGGAAGCAATCTTCCGAACAGGCCCTCCATTGATATGCTTGGTGTAACCCTAAGTGACCAGCTCAGGTATGGGGGCTCCATCGAAGCCAGAGTAAAGTTAGCCTCCCAAAAGCTGGGCGTACTGTACAGGGCCCGCAGATGCGTTAGCAGTTGTGTACTTTAATAGTACACAACTGCTAACCTTGTACAAATCACAAGCACACCACACGGTTGAATTTGGCAGCCATCTCTGGTCTGGAGCTCCAAAATACCTGAAAAATACCCTCGACTCTGTGCAGAAACGGGCGGTCCGTTTGATAGATTCTCCCATCTTAACAGACGGATTGCAATCTTTAGAGCACAGGCGTCGGGTGGGAATGCTATCCTTGTTCTACCGGTATTACAATGGAAGATGCTCCGAGGAACTAGCATCATTGATCCCTTCGGCACCGGTGCATAGTCGGGAAACACGCCAAACGCGTGCCCAACATTTGTACACGGTTGACATTTGTCACATGAGAACGGGTCGTTTCTTCGACTCGTTCTTGTGTTCAACAGCTCGGCTGTGGAATGTTTTGCCGGCCTCTGTGTTTCCTCCTTCCTACAACATGGATCTCTTTAAGACCAATGTTCATTCCTTCCTCTCCTCAAAAAGACCCTCCACACAGCATTCCAGATGACATAGGCCCTGAGGGAAATTATTTTCCTCAGGGCCTCCTGTGTGGAGTTAATGTAAAAAAAAAAGAAAAAAAGACCCTCCAATATCCATGCATACGGGGCTAGTAAGCAGTATGCAAGTACTTACATTAACATTATACAAAAGATAAATAGAAGTAGCAGCCCGTGGAATAATTTACCCGTGGAATAATGACGTTTGGTGACAAGATGCAGCAGTTAGCTGCCGGTGATAACAAATAGTTCCAACTTAGATGATCAAGAGATACTGGCTGCATGAGTCCCGGTGAGAGCCGCTCGTTTCGCTAGCTGCCGTGAGTGAGATTCAGGCAGGCAACGGTCAACATGGACATCCCAAGCAGAGCTCTGACGGCGCGGGAGACATTTCAACGCAACACTATTTTACGTAAATTTATAATTCTTAGTTTATTGGTTTAACTTTTAATAATGCACTACTCGTCGTTGGTAGTTCCTCTTAAACGACTGGCGCCTTTTCTTTATTTTAATCATCCACTTTAGAGTCTTACTTAAATTCAGGTGTTAATAATATAAGTGTCATCTTGGAGCAGTTAACGCGACCCGAGAGTAATAATAGAACAATATAGAGTCTCTCGCCAAAAATGTCGCCATCAATAAAAAGAAGTATGTGGACTTACTTTACATTAGACAAAAATGTTCTAGAGAAGTCAGAGAGTGTAAAATATGTAATACAAGTTACTCGCGGAAGGGACGTTCTACTACTTTGAAAAATCACCTTAAATCAATGCACCCAGAGGGGTTTTATTTGTTTGAAAGCGCGAATAATGAAAACCAGTTAAAGAAAAACAAAGATGATGCAGGTATGTTTCGGAAATACAATCTTGTTTTATAAACTTAGTTACGGTTGGATAAGATAAATATAATTTTTTTTTATTGACGGAGTGATACGATACTACATTTTTACCAAAAATTGATTTAATGTAAGGGAGAATCTAGTCTAGAAGTCCGATTTTTGGGAGTTTAAAAAAAAACATTAATATTTTGACTATACAATTTTTATAATATATTTATTTGTATTTTAAGATTTCAAAAAGAAATTTCAAAAAATGATATATATATATTTGATGAAGTTACACGCTGTTGAAGTAGAGGGGGGGAAAAAGAGCATTTCCATCTTGTCACGATTTCAACCCTTTTGATTATCACTACAAGTGTCATTATGGAAGGGAGCGGGGGTGTTACGGATACTCGCATCTGCATCCGCAAATGCGGATTATCCACATTAATTCAGACATCTGCATCCGCATCTAATAATCCGCATCATATCCGCATTCAAATCCATAACTTAACCACAAAATAATTCATCATCATCTATCCATTTATTAGACAAGTGGGCCACACGAAAAGGGCCCATCGCTGCTGTAATAGACTGCTTGCCTTGAAAAGGCGAGCGATAAAAAGGTTCTTCATAAATTCATATTATTATTATGGTTTATCTGCACACCTTTGATCCTGACACTAGAGTTGGAGGTGACGTCCTCTCCGTTAATCATCCAGCTGATGACGGGTGTAGGGTGGCCCCGCGCATGACCACACGGCAGCAGGACTGCGCCCCCCTCGTCAGCTCTAATCTCACCACCGCCATCTGCCACCTGCAGCGAAGGAGCTGACAGCACCACCAGGCGAACGGTGCGCGTGGCCGTGCCAACCACGTTCTTGGCTTCACAGGTGTAAACACCCTGAAAAAGAACAGAATAAGAAAATTAATTAATTTCGCGATTGTCCCGTAAGATATGCAACTACCCGGAGCCAGTGGGACTATGCTAGCACTGTATCGTATCTGTAAATAACATCCAGATGCCGCAAATGACCTACACTATTAGTGGCCAGTTGTTTCACATAACTAAAATAGCAACAGAACTTTAATACAAATTTCAGAGAACTTAACAATTAACTTTTAAGTTTGACGAATTCAACTAATTCTGTGAAACAACTGACCATTAGCGTTTGCTTCAACGTCAGCGTTATTTCCCATCTCTTTACGCTCCCCACTTCTTTCAGATTCTTACCCCAAATCGGGAATGCGTAGTTTAATACTGCGCATAACAACTAAAAAATATTCACAGAAATGACAACGCGCACTATTAGACTATAGACTACGCACTCCCCCTTTAGGGATAAGAGTCTGAAAGAAGTCTCACCTCATCATCGGGCTGCAGGTCGGTGATGTGCAGCAGGGCCCCCTTGGGGCTGGCCCGGGCTGGAAGGGAAGAGCCCCGGCGCTCCCAGCTCAGGCGGGGCGCGGGTCGACCCAGGGCCCCGCAGCCCAGCACCACGGAGGATCCTGCCACTCCTTGGATTTCTTCAGCCATGTCATCCGTAAACCTGAAATTGTTATTTTCTTCTTCAAACATATCAGATTACAGTAAAACCTCTGGAAAACCAATCGTTCCTAGAATAATCGTTTTCCCGTGTGTGTCATTATTTCTTGTAGTCCCGAATTAATTCCATGTAAAACACGCAAAAGTAGATTGCATTGATCGTTTCTCTACGCATCATCGTTCAGGTGAAGGTGAAGCAGTCTGGGTGAAGCAGTGGGAAACTGTTTTATGAAGTGTGGTTATAACAGTGTAGCAGCACCATCAGATGAACAACAAGAAGAACAAGTTGAGCTTTCTGACGATGATTGGCTCGGATTGGTGGGTGAAGCAGTGGGAAACTGTTTTATGAAGTGTGGTAATAACAGTGTAGCAGCACCATCAGATGAACAACAAGAAGAACATGTTGAGCTTTCTGACAATGATTGGCTCAGATTGGTGGGTGAAGCAGTGGGAAACTGTTTTATGAAGTGTGGTTATAACAGTGTAGCAGCACCATCAGATGAACAACAAGAAGAACAAGTTGAGCTTTCTGAAGATGATTGGCTCGGATTGGTGGGTGAAGCAGTGGGAAACTGTTTTATGAAGTGTGGTTATAACAGTGTAGCAGCACCATCAGATGAACAACAAGAAGAACATGTTGAGCTTTCTGACGATGATTGGCTCAGATTGGTGGGTGAAGCAGTGGGAAACTGTTTTATGAAGTGTGGTTATAACAGTGTAGCAGCACCATCAGGTGAACAACAAGAAGAACAAGTTGAGCTTTCTGACGATGATTGGCTCAGATTGGTGGGTGAAGCAGTGGGAAACTGTTTTATAAAGTGTGGTAATAACAGTGTAGCAGCACCATCAGATGAACAACAAGAAGAACAAGTTGAGCTTTCTGACGATGATTGGCTCGGATTGGTGGGTGAAGCAGTGGGAAACTGTTTTATGAAGTGTGGTTATAACAGTGTAGCAGCACCATCAGGTGAACAACAAGAAGAACAAGTTGAGCTTTCTGACGATGATTGGCTCAGATTGGATTCAGAAATAAACATAAATTATTTTGTTACTTTCGATGACAATATTCCAACATGTGGGATTGAAAAAATAGAAAATTTGTGTAACGCAAGCTTGAAAGAGACTAGAAGAGGTCGATGAAGAGGATCCGTCATCTGTCCTTTCATTTTCGGAAGCGTACACATGTTAGAAAGATTGAAAACTTTCTTTCATGCACGTTCGATAACTGATTTCGAAAAAAATTAAATTTGTAACACCGGAAAAATACTGATTTTCTACGGCAATAAAAAAAGCTAAAAACAAATGTTGATGAAAGATCATATACAGCACAAAGTGTATTTTTTTTGTCTCTGTGCAGCTTCCTTTTATTATTTTGTTACAATATTTATTTAACAAATTAATTTATACCTGAAACATGTATCTTTTTTAGAATATGTATGTACATTGTACATGTACCTTTTAATAATAATGTGTTTTTTTCTATATTCCCGCAATCATTGTTTTCCCGCATCCATAGTTTAATTCAATAGGTTCCTTCAAAAACGATTGATAGAGGTTTTACTGTATACATATACTATTTTTATAAAGGCAGTACATTTTACAAAAAAAATCATTTTGCACCAAAAAAGTAAGTTATTACGAAAATAAAATCAACTGAAACACGGTGAAATTTTTGTATTGGCGATCAAGAGCCCTTACCTTTTTATTTTTAAAAATAACTTTGAAAAATATACAACTAACGTGGGTGCCTGTCTTGGTCCATCCCTGGCGTCCACGACGATCTTGTGATCATAGAACACGGTCTGTCCAACGAGGTTGTTGGCCGCCCCACAAGTGTAGGTGGTTTGCCCGTGTGCCTTCACCAGGATGGCATCACCGGCCTCCTGGACGCCTTCCGAACCCCCCGGGATTAAGACCGGCGCACCGTCTTCATACCTGGAAGATAAATTTATCTATATATATAAAAATCAATTAATGCTTGCTTGATAAGCCTCACAAAAATTCATCTAATATTATGAAGCTTTATTATGGGTATTGCAGTCATAATTGAGTCGAATGCAGACTCCCACAGATGAATTGCTTGCAAATAACAAGCAGAAATAAGTTAATTTTATTCAGATACAGGCAAAAAGAAAATTTAAATCATTTTTAATAACATATGCAGTGTCCCAAAATTCATAGTACAAGTGGGAACCTGGTTAATCTATATAACTTAGCGAAGCATATCCAAAGCAAGCATTTTTAATAAATTCACCTGTAGTACAGCACGGAGGCTACGGGCTCTGAGGGTGGCGGAGGACACCTCACAAGCACGGAGGTTCCGGGGGCCACTTGGAGTCTTCGGTCTGGCAGCTTTGGAAGGGGACCCATCTTGGCCACAGTCAGCCGCGCTGACACCGAGGCCAGGGCAGATACGCCGTACCAAGAGATGCACTGGAAGAAGATGAACAATTATAAATTTTACCCCTGTATGTTCGGGAAACCTATAAGAAATTTGGTCTTCCAGTGCTTCAGCGATTTAAACCTCTGATTTGAGAAAATGTTAAGTTTTTATTATAATAATATTATAATACTATATTATAGTAGCTGAACTTCCTGGTGTCGCCCGGGCTTTATTCTGCTTTAAGGGTCGGGAAAAGGGGATGGAGATCGTTTGTGACCTTCCTCTTGTTTTGAAGGTCAAGTGTACAAAATGTCATCAAACTCGGAATAAAACTGCAGACTTGCATAAAAATCAAAGCCACGCCACTCACCCGCCACAAACAGTCTCATATATATAAATAGACATATGTACCTACATGTACACAAGCTGAAATCCACTGTGTTACTCGGGCATCACACAGAGTTTTTCAAAATCAGATAGATGTAGACAGCAGTTTTTCTCTTATTTTAAACATCCAGAATGTAAAATTTCATCAAGAAGTCTCCCCCGCGGCCAACAAAGGTCTCGACTAGTGATCCGGAGATCGTGGGTTCAAATCCCGACATTCGCAAGTAAATTTTATGTTACTGATTTGTGCTATTCTGAACTTAATCATTTAAAAATAACATAAGGTATATTTGCAGAAAATAAACTCAGTATTGTCCTGGTGTAAGACCACCATTCAGATTTTTTTTTTACATTAAGGCGGAATTACATTTGTCTGTCGTGACGGGACGTGACACGTTCTGACGGTAAAAGTCTATCGCAGATCACGACACAACACGACAGACTAATATAAACGTCATCATATTAAATGTATGAAACCGATACCGCTCTGACGCGTCACGACACAACACAACAGACAAGTGTAGCGGAACCATTAGTTCCACACAGGAGGTTTCGAGGAAAATAATTCCCCTCAGGGCCTATGTCATCTTTGGAAAAGCCGTGTGGCGGGCCTTTTCAGAAAAAGAAGGAGAGGAAGTTCTGGGATGGAAAATGGTACGAAGGGTGGGTAGGAATTTGGGGGTCAGTGTGTCCAGGAGTGACGAACGTATGAATCCATCTCTCCCACAGCGGTGTCACTCCATGTTCCGAAAGAGTATGGCTGGAGAAGTCAAAGGGACTCCTTCAACATTCTCTCCCGATCCAGCATGCCATGCAGATGGTGGGGAGACGCATACGCCGCCAAGACCCAGACAATCCTCACCCCATGAACATGGACACCCCTGCTAAGTCACCAAACGAAGCGAACCACTTGGGGTGATCTAAGGCAGAGGTGTTGGTTATCCAATAAATGGTTCCCAGAACGGCGGTACCCATAACCCCCTCCCAAATTGAAACATTTCTTGAAATAGCTTTAGCCGTATTTGGAGGACTAGATCTTAACATGTAGGTACATCCCCACCTTCCTCTCCCACATCTCCGTCTCCTCCCCACTACCTTCAGCCTCATAACGTACCCTAATTGGGGGTGGCATAGCTTCACTGGCCTCCAGGCGGTTGGGAGCAGTTTGGACTCTTATGCGATAATCACATAAATTTTGTTTAAAAATAAATCTGCTTTAACCACTTGGACCCATAAGCTTGTTTTCAAGCTACCTACAACATTACCAGACATAAATACTGATGTATGAGGTGTATCTGATTTAAGTGGTGGGAAAGGAGGTAAGGGGTGTTTTTTCGAAATCTCGTGTAGACCATCACCTTCCCCTTGTTTTTAAAGTCAAATATGCAAAAATCGAATTTCTAAACTGAAGATTTGTATAAAATACAAAGCCAGGCCGCACGCCCAGTCGCTCATATCACATAACATATTCTTTATTTTATGGGAGTATTTCACCATCCTCCTGATAGCTTATCCTCCATACGATAATGAATATGAATAAATAAACTAATAAATATTTGCATCAGATAAAGGGGGTTAAGGCAGTGGTCCCCAACCTATGGGCCGTGGTACAAATGGTAATGGGCCGCGCAAGGGCTTGCATAAAATCAAAATACTTTTGAAAAAAAAAAAATTAAGCTGTTATTATCGTTGTTCTTATGTAAATGTGAAATTCGGGTGAAGGTTATTAATGAATGTAAGAAAACTCTTTAATTATCTGTTGCTAACTGACCAAGTAATGAAGATATTTTCAACTATATAATCCCCAGTGGGCCGCGGTAAAATGATCAAACAATAACTGGGCCGCGGCAACAAAAAGGTTGGGAACACTGGGTTAAGGGACGTATTTGTTTCTCTTCATTAACCAGTGATTCCTGACATTATTTGGAGTAAAAAATGTAAATGATATTTTGGTAAGTGTTGGACAGTAGGATGGGGTGAGAGGTTGGTCGGTTAATCGGCTGAGTGATCAGTAACGACATGCGAAATTTTATGTTGTTTGATTTTGAAGAAAATAATTTTTTTTAAGTATTTTGATTTTATGCGAAAATTTAATTTAGATTTTTTACTCCAAATAATGTCAGGAATCAGTGGTTAAAGTACGTCAAGTACGTCTCTTCACACCCTTTATAGCTACTATTCATAGATTCAAGTATCGAATAGTAAACAAAAAATTTTAAATAAATAAATCGTGTTTCACAAATCGAAAATGTAAGTTATCGTATGGATAATCAATCAAGAGGATGGTGAAATACCTCCATATATATAATAAGTAATGTTGTTACCCTGTACTCCCCAGCCAGGCTCTCATTGTGGAGGTGCACCGTCAGCCTGGACAGCGTGGGCTTGCTGGAGACGCGCACGGCGGGCGCGGCAGGCGCGGCGTGCCCGGGCAGCGTGAGCGCGGCGGGCGCGGGCACGTCGGTCCACGCGCCGCCGGGCACGCGGTGCCGCCACGCCACGCGCTCGGCCTCGATGTTGGTCTGGCACGGGAAAACGACCTCGTCATCCAAAGGGGCGGTTATGGACTCGGGACTCTTGGTGTAGTGCGCGCCCAGGTCTGGAAAAAATAACTCATTTTTAACAGCACGTCGACTTTAATTTTATTTTTTATTTGGTGAACAATTCGCAATAAAAAAATATTAAAAACTAATTTCGGTTGTGACTCTTGTCTGTAACTTCGGTTGAATGAATTATTCGATTTGCTGTGAATTTATCATCGTTTTCAAAATTGGAAGGGTTTGTTTGAAGAATTCAGACAGACGATAAAGTATCTATCTACCTATCCATATTAAAATATATTTAAATACATCTATTTGAATTTCGATTTTATTTTCAATGAATGAATGCAAAATCTTGGAAGTGGAAATCAATCCACTTCCCGACATCCGATCGAGCTGAAATTCGGCAGATAGACTAATTGTCGATGACAATGCGCCCTTGAGGTGATTTTTAACAAAAACGGCGCTCTACAAATTATCCAATTATTGTAATTAATGCATTCTTTCAATTTTGGTGGCACTCATGCGTACACATTCATTTCTCTGCTGAATTTGGCTACATGCCGGCCCAAAAGATGACACGAAAATTGAAAATAGATGTATTATAATTTAAAAAAACATTGTTTTTATTAGTTTTGATTTTTTCAAGAAAAAATTTCACCAAAAATGTTGTTATTCAAGAGCAATACAATACATATTGAAATACAATTCAGTTTCTGCTGAAAATATTTTTTGTGTAAATGTTTCTCCTGATCATTCTTTTTTTTCTGCAGCAATAAGTATTGTCCTTGTACTTGAGTGTACTTTACATGAACTTTCAGCTTCACAAATCTTACAATAATTATAACAACCCCGGTTTTTTCTGCAGCAATAAGTATTGTCCTTGTACTTGAGTGTACTTTACATGAACTTTCAGCTTCACAAATCTTACAATAATTATAACAACCCCGGTTTTTTCTGCAGCAATAAGTATTGTCCTTGTACTTGAGTGTACTTTACATGAACTTTCAGCTTCACAAATCTTACAATAATTATAACAACCCCGGTTTTTTCTGCAGCAATAAGTATTGTCCTTGTACTTGAGTGTACTTTACATGAACTTTCAGCTTCACAAATCTTACAATAATTATAACAACCCCGGTTTTTTCTGCAGCAATAAGTATTGTCCTTGTACTTGAGTGTACTTTACATGAACTTTCAGCTTCACAAATCTTACAATAATTATAACAACCCCGGTTTTTTCCTAGTTTCGTGCTTTTTTCTGCAGCAATAAGTATTGTCCTTGTACTTGAGTGTACTTTACATGAACTTTCAGCTTCACAAATCTTACAATAATTATAACAACCCCGGTTTTTTCTGCAGCAATAAGTATTGTCCTTGTACTTGAGTGTACTTTACATGAACTTTCAGCTTCACAAATCTTACAATAATTATAACAACCCCGGTTTTTTCTGCAGCAATAAGTATTGTCCTTGTACTTGAGTGTACTTTACATGAACTTTCAGCTTCACAAATCTTACAATAATTATAACAACCCCGGTTTTTTCTGCAGCAATAAGTATTGTCCTTGTACTTGAGTGTACTTTACATGAACTTTCAGCTTCACAAATCTTACAATAATTATAACAACCCCGGTTTTTTCCTAGTTTCGTGCTAGTAATGTAACCATTTGTTAAAGTGACAGTCACAGGTCTCTTCTTTTCTCATCTCATAACACAAGCATGCTAACGTACAATGTAACTACTGATAAATAAGAAAGTGGGGGGTGGGGTGAATTGTACGAGTATATCAAATAACATGGCGTCCCAATATATGTATATATATATATTTTTTTATTCCAGTTAAAAGAAAATTACATTTTCACTCATTTAACTAGAAATAATTATACACATTAAGAGCGTTTAACCAGCCAGCGGACGAAAATCCACATTTCGTCGAAAGTTGTTCTTCCGATCGTGCAGGACGGTTACAATGAGAAAGATTAATTATTCTCCGTACCAGCTTTTTTAAATTATAACTCAATATCGAATTTATTTCAATCCAAATTAGCTTTAATTTATACCTTCATCCAAAAATGCTGAAAGGCGTGATGATAAAACTATTAAAATAGTGCACTTTTTGTAGTTATTTTTTGATTATAAGTATTTATCATTTTTCAATAATGTCTAAATTTAATAAGAATGTTAAAAAAATCTGAAATATATTAGTTTGTAAGTGCGCAAATAAATACACAAATGGACCATTTTTCGTCAAGAAACACATGTACGTACATATTTTTTAGTGATTTTATTGAAACTAAAATTAAAATTCTAATACATAACTTTGCTAGATAATGTATTGATTTATTTTACTGCATGATTACATTATTTGAAATGGGTGTGGTATAATACAAAAACTTTTTTGAAAATTTAACAAATCTGCCAACGACCTATGGAATAACTTTATTATACTAAAAATTAAAAAAAAATTCTAAAAATTTATTACATACGAATGCTAGATAAAAGAACAATCTTTCGAAATCCATTTATAATTTTTTGTGGAAAAGAGTCAATACGTCTAAAAACTTTTTTGAAAATGACGTATTTCAGGCTTTCTCTGGTAATGCCCTCTTAAGATAAAATAAATATTTCAATACAGCGCTATTCTATTTCATTATTTTGTTTATCAAGAATAAATATAAATATATATTTTTTTAAATTTACCCAGCTTCTTTTCGTTTTTAATGTCATTTGGGAGGCAATTATATAAGTTGCCCCCCTCGTAACCAATGGATTGTTTACCATAGTTAGTGTGTTTGGTGTTTAAATGTATGTTATCGCGTTGTCGTGTAAAGTGTTAATGTACTTGGGACGTTTTAATGAATTCTGTGTTTTTTGTGTACGAGATTATTTTGTATATAAGGCATGTATTGTATTCATATAGTTTTCTTAATGTTAATAGTTTGGTTTCCATACATAATTTTTTGTGGATGTTCTGGGCTTGTAATTAAATAGTTTTTTGATTACCTTGTTTTGTATTACCCGTAATTCATTTATGTATGTTTCACATGCGTTTCCCCAGATTTCAATCAAATAATTTAAATGTGAGTGTACGAGACAATAATATAAACCTATTTTTAATTTATTTGGCAACAGATATGATTTTATTTTATCTTCAATACCTTGTATGTGTTGTTTAAATGTCAAATGCTGATCAATGCACAGTGCACAGCCCAAGATATTTTTCCTGGATCAGGATTTGCAGGTCGTTGTTTTCAATTTTTAAGGGTACATGAGGAGGAATTATTTTACGGTTTGAGTTTAAGATCATGTATCCTGTTTTTTTTACATTCATTGTTAAAACATTTGATTGGAGCCAACTGTTGATTTTTTCTAGATCTGTTTGTGCGTTTTCTAGTAAGATATCTAAATCTTTACCCCAGTAGAAAATTGCTGTATCATCTGCATATAAAAAGATTTCACCATTTAAAATTAATTGCGAAATATCATTGATGTAAATTTGGAACAGTAGTGGACCTAGTATGGACCCCTGCGGAACTTCATAGTTTATTGGAACGTAGTTGCTATTCTGATTGTTAATGCTAACGAATTGCTTTCTATTGCTAAGATATGATTTGAGTAGATTGAGAGCAGGACCAACTACACCAATTTTCTCGAGTTTCTTGAGAATTATGTCATGACTAACTGTATCAAAGGCTTTTTGAAGGTCAACTAATATAGATAAAATATAATTTCAACCATCAATGCCGCTTCTAAGTTTATTGATTAAGTCATTTATAGCTCCTAGTGTGTTCGATTTTTTCCTAAAGCCGTATTGTTTTTTTATATAAGAAATTTTTTTTTAGCAGAAAATTGTTTAATCTTTCGTAAATTACACGTTCAAAAATTTTAGATAAAATTGGTAAGATTGAGATGGGTCTGTAGTTTGAGGTATTTGTTTCGGACCCACCTTTGTGAATTGGTATCACCTTAGCAATTTTACAGCTATCGGGAAAAGTTCCCTCTTTAAAACATTGATTGATTAATTTTGTTAAAGTAGGTATCAATTCTGTGGAGAGACTTAGCACTGTCTTACATACATTTGAGTGAATCGTAACCAGCACTTGCATTTGGTTTTAGAGATTTTAATATTTGTCTTATTTCTAACTCCGTAGTGGGCTGAAGATATAAAGATTCAATGCTGTCATGCACTAACGTTATTTCATTGGCTGGATTGTGTTTGACTTTGCCATGTATATTAGCGGCTAGGGAGGAGCCAATGCTGCAAAAGAAATTGTTAAATTGGTCGCATATCTCTACATTGTTAGTGATTATTTCATCATTAATGATTAATTTATTACAAAAATTTCTTGAGGTGTAAGATTGGTTCTTAAGAATATTATTAATTAAGTTCCAAGTTTTTTTACTGTTATTTTCGCATTTTTAAAAAAAGATTACTGTGGTGTGTTTTTTTAAGTTTCGTTTTTTTTAGTAACATTATTTCTTATTTTTTAAAATTCTGCTTTTAATAAGGTGTTATTTGGTTGTTTTTTTTAGTTTCAGATGTAATTTATTTCTTTTATTGATTAATTTTATAAGGTCTTTGGTTATCCAGTCTGGGTTATTTATGTTTTTTGTTTTAATTTTAGTGGTACTATTAGAATTAATTTTATTTTTCAAGTAGTTCACAAGATTGTCATAATTTAATACCGAGTTGTGATTCATATTTGGATGAAAGGGATTTTGCATGATATCATTCTTTAGATTATCAGGATTAATTTGTGTATACTTTTTGGGACGATTTTAAAGATGTGCTTTTAACATATGTGTGAATTACGTCAAGGAGTAGTATATTGTGATCAGATATGGAATTATCATAGTTCGTTAGTGAGTATGATAGTTTTGTATCTGTGAGTATAAGATCTATAATTGTGTTTGTATTTTTTGTGATGCGTGTGGCGTGTTTTTTGTTTATTTTGTTCAAAATAGTGTAATTATTAAATATAATTGTATTCGTATATTTACAAGTATGTATATTGGTTGAGTCAAGCAGATTTATATTGAAGTCTCCAAATACAATACCTCTTTTATATAATTCTAGATGAGAGGATAGTGTTTCCAGGAAGTCTTTGAAAATAGTATTTGGTTTTTTATACACTAAACCTATTTTTAAATTGAGTTTGTTTACATGAAGCCATAGAAAGTTGTTGTCGGGGTCACTAGTGTTATTATGGTATGTTGTATTGTTGCCGTTTTGAAAAAATACAAGGGTATAGTAGATTTAGATATCTATGCAGTACGATACGATACGATTGTACCCCCCAGCTAGGAGCATTCATGACCCGGTGAGACTGGTACACCGAGGGGCACTGATTTGTTAGGACGTGGAACACGTGCTCTGAGGATGGGAAGGAGATTGGAGTTTAATCGACCGGTATACATGGCAACCTAAAAAGCCAATATTGGAATTTTGGACGGGCAGGAATAAAGGAATGGATTGAGCGTTATAATTTTTTTTCCTATTCCATGTGCCTTCGTTCTTCTTGCCTCTTCTCGGCTTTTCTTGTCTCTTCTTGGCTCTCTTGGATCTTCACGGATCTTCTCGTCTCTGCTTGGTTCGTCTTGTTTCTTCTTGCCGCTTCTCGAATCTTCCTGTCTCTTCTCGGCTCGTGCTGCTGTTTTTTTTTTCTCTTCTTGTTTCTTCTTGGACCTTCTCGTCTCTTCTCGGCTCTTCGTAAGTTTTCTTGTCTCTTCTTGCTTCTCCCCGTCTCTCCTTGGCTCTTTTTACTTCTTCTTGGATCTTCACGCCCCTTCTTGGCTTGGCTTGTATCTTCTTGCCTGTTCGAGAATTTTCTCGTATCTTCTTGAATCCTTTTGTCTCTTCTCAACTTTTCTTGTCTCTTCTTGCTTCTTCTCGTCTCTTCTTGGACCTTATCGTATCTTCTTGACTCTTCTTGCTTCTCTTCTTGCATCTTCTAGTCCCTTCTTGTATCGTCTTGTGTCTTCTCGTATCTTGTCTCTCCTTGGCTCGATTTGACTCTTCTTGCATTCTATTCCTCCTTCTTGGATCACCATGTCTGGCTTTTCTTGCATCTTCTTGCGGAATTTAATCGACCAGTGCGTAGGTGCAGGAACAAAGGAGATGATTGAACGTTGGTTTCTCGTTTCCCACTTCTTTATGCTCCCCACTTCTTCTGCTTCCAACTACTCCCTTCTTTAATTTTGCGCCTCTACCAGTCTCTTCTTGTTTATTATTTTATTGTCGTGGCTCTTATTGGTCCTTTCTTGACTTATTAATTATTTTCTTTCCACTTCTTGCATTATCTTGCTTCCACTAGCCATTTTTTCTGCTTCTTGGTTCTTCTGGTTTCATATGGCTTCTTCTAGCTTCTTCTTGGCTCTCCTAGTCTCAGCTTGCATCTTCTTGCAAACTTCTTGGTTCTTCTGCAGTTTACTTGCTTCTTGCATCTTCTTGGCTCTTCTGGGATCTCGCAGTTTCTGCTTTCATCTTCTTGCTTTTTTATTTTTATTTATTTTTAAAAATTCTTTTGGCTTTATCTTGCTTCCTCAATTTCCTTCTTGCTTCTCTTTACTTTTTTTGGCTCTCCTAGTATCTGCTGACATTTTCTTGCTTCATCTCGACTTTTTTTCTTATCGTAGCCTTTCTCGCCTCTTCTTGCAACTTATAGATTTTTCTTAGTTCTTCATACTTTCCCCTGCCTATTCGTGGCTCGTGCTTCGTGGCTCTTCTTAGTTTTTCCTGTCTCTACTTATTTCTTCTAGCCTCTTCTTTCTTATTCTTGGATATTCGAATCAGATACTGCAGAGACACTCTTAGAATACTGCAGAGACACTCTTAGATGTGGACACTGTGCTGAAGAGAACCATGCTACCGAATCCTGTCCTAACACTGCGGCCAAACCAGTCTGCGCTACGTGCGCTAGATTTGGAAAGCCCGCTGCGCATTCGACTGGAGACAGGGACAACTGCCCTGCCTACAAAGCTGCACTAAAAAAGGACCTTGCTACGATCGATTATGGCGTCCAATAATTATTATTTTGAGGAGGACAATGAGGTTGATTTTCACAAAACCAGTGATCTTCAAAAATGGTTTGAGGACAAAACTCACAATGTTTCAACACATAAGGGTTGCAACAGGGAAGAAATAAATATTGTGCAACTAAACTTAAGGTCCATTTCCAAATACTGGGACATTCTTAACATTTACCTTAATACCTGCTGGAAGCATGTACATATTTTGATGTTATGTGAGATAGCAATTACAAATGACCTTACTTGCCTCTACGAAATTCCTGGTTTCAAATCTTATAGCTATCGTCGAACAAAAAAAACAGGAGGCGGGATATTATTATATGTTAGAGATGAAATCACTTTTCTGCAAAAATCCCTAGAAAAAAAATATTTTGAAATGTATTTGGCATCATAACTTTACCTAATAATATATCAATTAACATTTTAGCAATATACCGTCCTCCAAATCAAAGTAAATCAATGTTTATGAATGAAATCTCATCCATATTATCAAATGTTATCAACCCCTTGGAAAATATTTTATTTTTTGGAGACGTTAATTTAGATTTATTAAACCCTCAAAACCCCATCATTATGTCATACGAAAACATATTATCGAGCCATTATTTAATAAAGTGTATCGACGATGTGACAAGGGAAGCATTAGTAGGCGGCAATATTATACGTACGTGCATTGATCACATTTTTATTAGGTTTAATAGCAGGCAGCAACAAGCTGACTCACTTTCATCTTGTATTTGTGATTTTACTATAGCGGATCACTTCGCGACGGCTCTCAACATCACATACAGTAGTGCAATTACAAAAACCAAACAACGCGGGGAAAGTATTTCAATACTATCTCAAAAACGAATTGATAGTTATAACTGGAATGCCCTGCTTGCGGAACAAGATTGCGTTGACATATATAATAAACTCAAAAACGTTTTTAATGACCTATATGAAAAAAGTAAAATCTCTTTCTGCCCAAAACCCAAAAAAAGACCATTTGCAACAAAATTGTGGATAACGGATGACATCTTAGAAAAAATTAAAATCGGAGATTCCCTGTTCAAAAGGTGGAAAAATTCCCCTACCAATAAAAACTACGAAAAAATTACAAATCATTCCGAAATACTGTTTCCAAATTAATCATAAAAAGTAAAACTACACATTTCAATGAAACATTTAAAAACTACTTCAGCAATTCCAAAAAAACGTGGGATCAAATAAACATATTATTGGGACGTAAAACAAAAACAAAGTATTTCAAAGTATATGCTAAATAAAAATGGGCAAACAGAGGAAAACGTTGTAAATAGATTCGCTGAGTACTTCTCAAACAGCATCAGCTCGATGTTACACAAATGCGACTACAAAGCGTTTAACATATCTCCCGTTGATTTGCCGCATAGCATGTACCTGTCCAGAGCTACCTGTGAAGACATACGCAGGATTATCAGTCAACTGAATAATTCCAAATCGCCGGGGATTGACAATATTCGAATGTTCGACATTAAAAAACATATAACTATTCTATGTCCGGTAATTACCCATTTAATTAATAGAATCTTGTTTCAAGCAGTTATACCTGATGAGCTTAAATGTATTATTATTAGGCCAGTATACAAAGGGGGAAAACATACTGAGATAGAAAATTACAGACCAATCAGTATACTGCCAGCTATTGAAAAAATTCTAGAAAAATACATTTCCGTAAATTTAATTAAATACCTAGAAAGTTTCTCTATTATTTATCCTAACCAATACGGATTTCAATAAAATAAAAGCACAGAAATGTTACTATAAGACTTTTCGAATTACGTAAATCGAGAACTCAATAATAAAAACATATTCTGGTTTTATTCATAGACAACTCTAAAGCGTTTGATACCATTGATCCGACAAAACTATTACAGATATTGGAGGCGATAGGAATTAGGGGAAAATTACTAGAACTACTCAAAAACTATTTAAACAATCGACAAATTAAAGTGAAACTCTTTCAAACCTACAGAAAGGTAAATAATCGGCCCAACATTATACATAATATTCGTTTCACTCATGAATAAAATTTTCACATTTGTCAAACATTACGTTTATGCAGATGATACGGCACTAGTCATTTCGCACGAAGAATTATGGATTGTAATAAAACTCATGCAGCACGATTTCCTTTCCTTACAGAAATGGTCACATGCTGCGGGTCTTGTAATAAATTCCAAAAAAACTAAATTAATGCACATACGATCTCCACATGCCAAATATACCATCACGCCTGTAATAAAATCGCATACATTTGAGTGTACACACAATTTGTCACAATCCTGCAAATGCGGAACCATTGAAATTGTACAAACGTATATATATTTGGGGATAACTGTAGATACGCATATGAAATGGGATACTCACATAAGCAACATCTGCAAACGCCTACGAGCTTGCTGGGCGAATTTACAAAATTAAATATTTCATGCCCATAAGTACGTTAAAAATAATTTCGTTAATAATTTGGAATCTACTATCAGATATGGAATAACGTCTTGGGGAAACTCGTGCAAGACAAATATAGGTTACATTCAAACAATTCAAAACTCTTTGACTAAGCTCTTGGTAAGCAAAAGTATTTATGCACAAAGAAGAGACATAAAATTATTATATGAGTCAGTTAATATATTACCTGTTCGAGGGATATTATGGTTTAAAATTGTATGCTAAAACCTTTTGTCGGATTCAATATATAAAGAAAAAGTTGACCATGCACATGGCACTAGATTTAGTAAAAATGAGGGTTTATCCGTTCCGAAAATTATATATAAGTACGGACAACCGACATTCACTTATCTTGTCCCTACCATATTTAATGAGATGCCAATGAACCTAAAAATCGAATCAAATTGCACCACCGATTTCAAAAATAAAATAATTTAAAAATGGCTAATGGATCAAAACTTTTTATACTGATATTGTTTATAATCTTATGTATAAATATGACTAAGAGTAATTTGCCTGTGTTATATCTGTCTATCTGTATATTTTATGCCTTTGTATTGTAGCTATTTAAAAGTTATTCTTCTGTGTCTATTTTGTATATTGTGGTTTCTTGTTATATTTGTTATTTAATGTCATATTAATATTGCTAAATTGACCTGCTGACAAACTGCTTTGGCAGTTTAGCGGGTGCTTAAAATGAAGAATTAAAAAAAAAATCAGACAAGCTTTCGGATTGCACTCAATGCTGTAAGTCGGGATCTATTTCAGTGCAAGAACTCTGGGACCAACTACCATATGTATTCCTCTTTGCTCCTGGATCTGAAGACCGTGCAATATCTAAATAAAATAAAATAAGAACCTAATCATGAAAATAAAAAAAATTATATAACTTGTCTGTTAATTCCGTGTACAATACAAGGGACACCTCTGAAATGTAATGACAAAAGACCCACTTGAAATTATCAAAATAATCTCTGCAGGACTAAAAAGACCTCATACGGGAACGAAACACGTCAACAAGCATTTGATGAACATAAACAACTAAAATAAATATTTTAAAATCAGGCCGACTGGAAAAAAACAAACAATTAAGAAAAAAAAATTCAAAAACGCCTCTCTAACATCTATGCTCTCTAAGTGGTTTTTTTATGTTGGTATCCGAGTTCAATGCTCTGAAATATTATGTTATATAAACAATCTACGCCATCAACTAATATTTATATTATAATGGAATTCCACCATGAAATATCACTCTCAAAAATAGAAATAATATTTTTAAACTAAAGTAAGGTGGATCTTATCTTCAGTATTGATGTCAGGCCCTTGTATCAAATCCTTTTGTGTTCACTCGAATTCACTTGCAAACTTTGTCATTTTTAGCACTGTTGCAACCATGGAACTAAGATTGAAGGGAAGCGGCAATACTTTCGGAATATTACGGGGATAAGCGAAAAACCTATGTAGCTCGCAAACTTGTAGCCGTCTAGTGGGAGGGGATAGAAACGGGGAATGTGGCTAGCTTGCGGGGGAAAGGCGGCGCTCTGGAGATAAGGGCCGAACTGTGAATGGGAATCATTATTATTTTTATATTTTTTAAGCTTTCGTTAATTTTTTTTTAAATTTTGGACATAAAATATAATAGATTGAAAAATAAGTCATGAAATGAGGAAAGGGTAGTAACAAGGAGACTGGAGACTTATGTGTTGTTTAATTTTTATTGTTCCCTATACAAGTTATTTTAAGTTACCTTTATCTACTAGGACGTACTTAACTCATTTTTTGCGAAATCAAGATTTGTGAAGCGCTTGTCGAAATACATCGGCCTCACTTTTTACTTGACAATTGCAAGTGGGTAAAATAACTAGTGTTATGAACTCGCTGTAACTCAAGGCGCCATTCCTTGGTGCTATCATTGCTTAACTCATCAGTTTGAAATAGATTTTAATTTATCATATAAATAGTAAGTATGGTTTTTAATACGTATTTTATAAAATCAACAGACTTGCAGTGAAAATTTTTGTGCGTTCTATTCTGATGTATACTGGTGCTTGAGTTTTAAGAAAG
The DNA here is from genome assembly GCA_929108145.2 of Limnephilus rhombicus. Taxonomy (NCBI): domain Eukaryota; kingdom Metazoa; phylum Arthropoda; class Insecta; order Trichoptera; family Limnephilidae; genus Limnephilus; species Limnephilus rhombicus. The sequence goes on along the minus strand of OV815277.1, from coordinate 40,970,488 downwards.
GAGTGCTCGATATTAATCTTATAAAAGAACTGTATTTACAGTTTTACAATGATAACAAAAAAAATAAGTGATAGGAACAAACACTGCTTGACTTATTTGCGTGGGAAAATAAATTTTATTTGATTAAATTGTGTTATTTCATAATTAATTTATTTAAAAATAATGTACATATTATATTATACTAGCAGATCCGGCCACACGTTGCTGTGGCTAACGTGAAAAAATTCCACGCCATTACCCAACCTTTATAACCAACGCCATCTGTTAAATTAAATCCACACCGCCCATTTTACCGAATAGATAGACAGACAGACGCGGCGAATAACTTTGTTTTATAATATGTAGAGATATACCATATAATATATCACAAGAATCCCAACTGCTTCCGTCTGTAGCATGTACGTTGTGAGGCTGAAGGTAAATGGCGAGGGGAAATAAATGGTGGAGAGAAAGCTGGAGAAGTACCCGGCTATTCAGATCTAGTCGACAAACACGGCTAAATCAATTTCAAGCAACATTTCAATTCTGAATGGTGGTCTTACCTACGCCAGAGCGATACTGAGAATGTCTTCCACCTGGACCGTGCCGGGAATATATTTTATAATGTTTTTAATTATAAAATGTTGAAAACACATATCAATCGAATAAAATTTATTTCGGGATTTGAACCCGCGACCTCCGGATTGCTAGTCAAGAGCTTTACCCCTCAGCCACGAGGGCATGTCAATGTGACTTTTACATAACAATACAGTGATTATAAACTTTGAATTAACGTTGTAAACATATGTAAAAGGAGTGGTAAATTAGTAGGAAGAAAATCTAAAAATAACAGTGCAAAAAAGACAAAGTAAAAATTTTTAAAAATGAATAAGCTAAATGATAAAAAACATATACCTATGACATGATTAATAAAAACATAAAAGTTTTTTGGTAATTTTTAATTATTATAATTTAAGTTGACTGATTCGGCCCATTGGCAGTCGGAGTTCACGTGATAACATCGGGCTCATGGCGATGGCGGTTGAAATGAACACGCCGAAAATTACAAAATGTATATTTAAGCTATGTTTAAACATTTACATGTGAAAGGTAAGACCGTCTTTTTTCTTAAAGGTCTTCATAGAACTACTTTTACACAATTTTACGGCACAGTGGACCATTTTTCTATGTTTTATGAACGTTTTTCTGGGAGCTCTATGCGCGACCGAGGTGTAAAAGCCAATGTCAGCCATCTAAAAACCGTTCGGTAAATTTTTTGAAAAGGCATGCTTTGGGCAGTGGGGCACACTTTACATGCCGTCTCTCTAGTATCCATACTCTTAGGTTGCAACTATGCAAAACTAAATTTCGTAATCAAATTATGAAGCTATAACTAAACCGCGTATTTTGACTCATTTTCGAAGAGATTACACTGAAGGGTTCCGTGAAATAAAAATAATACTGCAGAGCAAAAAAAAAACACGTCATGTCGGGATGAAACGCGACAAAGATCCTTAGGGAACGTACCCATACTACGTGACCTGTTCAGGGGGGGGGGTCATCAAAATACCACGCTTGGTCACAACGGGGGGGGGGGCTTAGGTTTTTTATCACGTAGTCAATCTAGAAATCTCGCGTTTTTTTTCGAGCTTCGAGGGGAGGTTTTTAAGTTCGCGGAATGCGAAGGTAAGTGATTAATGGGGGTACCGCTAAATTAGGTACTAATTGAACAACTCATTTTTAGGATAAACACCGGGTTTTATCGTAATGAGGTCATTAGTCTTTGAGCTATCGTCGACCAAACACTTCAATCGGGAAGAAATTGTGAAATGTGGAGAAAATTGCGTTCCGCGCTGTTATAAAGTTAATTTAAGTTAATTTAAAGATCGGAAAAATGTATTAGGGTAGTAGGTGAATATGTTGAAAAGGAAAAATAATTTTGGTTTTTATTTCCACTCCTTACCCAATCCGCAAACTTAAAAACCCACCCTCGTACATTCAAATAAGTGAAAAAGTTCAGGGAACGTGTTTGTTGAAGATGATTGAGATGAAAAATGTTTATAAAAATAACAAGACTTTCGTTTCCATAAATTACGTTCCGATTTCAATATATTTTGACATAAGTTTTATCTTGATAATATTTTTTCCACTTGCAATGCATGCACTCTTGCTGTCACGCAGCAAGCGCCGTATTAATAATGACAAATATAAGCCAACTAACGCATTTTTTTTTTGTTAGCAAAAATGATTCGAAACCATATTTATGAAATACTACGTGAAAACTGTAGGGGGGGGGGGTCTTGGAATATACTACATGTGGTCACCGGGGGAGGGGGGTGGGGGGGTAAAAAATTGCAAAAAGTGTGTCACGTAGTATGGGTACGTTCCCTTAGATATCTATGCAGTAGGTACATAGATAAACTTCCAAATGACTTGAAATTCAAATTTTAAATTAAAATTGAAAATTCCATATTTTGATGGAGTAACCTTAGGGGGCATTCATTAATTACGTGAGCAGTTTTTCTTCCAATCGAAACGTGAGATTTTGCTGGACCCCCCCTTTTTGAGTTCACGTAATTAATGTATGACCCCTTAGGGAACGTACCCATACTACGTGACCAACTTTTTGCAATTTTTAACCCCCCCCCGGTGACCAAAAACCTAAGCAACCCGCCGCTCATTTGTATAGAGCGTGACATTTTGAAGACCCCCCCCCTAAACGTGTCACGTAGTATGGGTAAGTTCCCTTAGGTGTTATACACGACCCGACTCATATTTCATGCACATGTGGCATGACTTCCTCAGATGTCCCTGACTTTCGAGTCATATACAGAGTGTAACGTCACGTAGCCTACAGATTTTAACCAGCGATTCCTGAGCATATTTGGAGTAAAAATGTTAATGTCATTTTGCTGTCCGATGATATATATAAATAATTTTTTTCAATTATTAAAAACATTAAATATATTTTTCCATCACACGTAGCAACTGTGTGGTCGGGAGAGTAGCGTGTTTATAGCCTAGCTGGTCACTTGATAAGCTTTGCGTATCGTTCTAGCAGCACGGTAACACATGCAACAGCGCGTATCGCTCAAACCCATCGCGACGGGATATATCCCTTAGCGATGGGAACAGTAGTGACATGTGATTGAAACATATTTTTAATAGAAAAAAACGAGTGTGCTTTAGACCACACGACTTAGTAAAACTTCACTAACTAAATCTCCCTTTCAACTTCCGTTCGCCTTGCCCGACCGTTCGCCTCGCCCGATCGCACTTTTCGTAACGCTCTCGTCACGCATTCACCAGCTTACTCCCCAAGTGTGCGTAAAGAAGTTTTACCTAAAAAAAACGAGTGTGCTTTAGACTTAGACCACACGACTGAAAAACTACAAGACAAACCTCGCCCAATGAACCCAGGTATCCCTGCTAAGTTATCAAACGTAGCGAACGGGGTGACCTATGACCTAGGGGTGACATATGACATTGGGGTGAAATATGACCATGGGGTGACCTACGACCTTGGGGTGACCTACGACCTTGGGTGACCTACGACCTTGGGGTGACCATCCTTATCCTTATCACTCCCCAAGTCAAGTGTGCGTAAAGGCCCGACCGTTCGCCTAGCAATCGATCACCGTTCGCATCGATTACTGTTCGCATAACATTTTTCGTAACAATCACCACTTTTCGTAACGCATTCACTAGCTTATCCCCCAAGTCGAGCGTGCGTAAAGAAGTTTTATTTAAAAAATATCATCTGATAGCAAAATGACAAGTACATTTTTACTAATATGCTTTTTAAATATGCTCAGGAATCACTGGTTAAAATCCTTTGGGTACGTATATTCACCCTGTATATTCTTCCGGCGCTTATTTATCCATTCATCCGTTCATCCGTTCTTCACGTCCAAATCATCTAAGCGCCTGTCAACGAACAATATCGTGACACGAGAGGGGATGGACTGTAAATCTTTATTTGTATGAGACAAGACAATTGACGGCGTTTTTTTAAAGTCAAATCACAGGAAATGGCAATTGGAAAGGAGAAATGCCCTACCTTTGCTGGGTTCGTGAGCTGTGATGGTTCAATCTTGGTGGTGGCTGCTCTTCCACGATGATAGCACAAAGGGTTGTTAATGTTTACCGTCACATTTGCATTAGTTGGTACCAGCAGTTAATAACCCGCTCCGCAGGTTTTTGCTGCTAGGCCCTGCGGGCGGCTTTTACGTTCGGCTTCGCCCAGTTTGATTGTAGGTAACCATTTTATGAATCCGATAAAAACTGGTTGCAAAAATAAGCAGTTCTTCGGATCCACTGTGATTCAGTGACTGCTAGTGACAGGCAATGACGCCATATGTAATCTCTCCATATCCGGATAGATACTTAAATTATATTATATATTGGTTTTTGGCAAGTTACAGGGAGAAATTAACCCCTTTGTCTTGCAAACTGATGGATTTTTTTTTACCCGATGTTCGGGCTACCTTGGGCAAGATGAAGGGCATTAATATATTTTTTTGATGGTTTGTTTATATGTGAGTGGTATACATTTTGTATATATATATATATATATATATATATATATATATATATATATATATATACACACATACAGAAATTTTTTACATACACCCATGCATGTATGTATTCATATACAACAAATATGTATACCATAATAAATATATATAAATATTTATTTATTTTTTATATAAGAGAACAAAGGTAAATTTTATTATAGCCCGCGCATCAAGGTGGATGAAGGATGGATATGGGGAGGCGGTGGAGGAGATTGACATCGGGACTTGATTGGCCGAGACATGAGATGCTTGGGTTAGGATTTGAAGCAAGTTTGGAGAAAAATGTTTTGGCTAGGTCTATTATGTGTTTTTTAAGTGGAGGAATTTTCGTGCCTGAATTAATAATGCTATTTCGGACGAACCAAGGGCTTTTGGTGAATCTTCTAAGCAAGACATTTTGGAAGGTTTCTAGACTCTTAGTATTGCTTATGGCCCAAATTGGGGCGGCGTCAGTCATGTTGGGTCACAATTTTGATTTGTAAATAAGAATTTTGTTCTGTAGTGACGTTTGACTATTATAATGTAAAAGCGGGTAAAGGGAAGCAGCAGCGTTTTTGTTTTTTTTTAATTGTATGTTTGATGTGTGTGTGCCATGTGAGTTTTTTGTCGAGTGTGACTCCAAGGTATTTGACGTTGTTTTGCCAGGGTATTGCTTGGCCGTATATGGAAACGTGACCCTTAGGAGTGCTGCGAACCTTTCTTCGTGAGAAGAAAATAGCAGCGCTCTTGGAAGGGTCCACGTCTATACGCCATTTGTTATAAAAGTCTTGGAGTATGTTTATGTTGTGTTGTAAGCGAAGTGTGATCATCCTGGGAGAACTGTATCAAACCATAATGGCGGTGTCGTCATTGTACAAGGCTTTATACGAATATTGGTTCTCCGTGAGTGGAATATCGTGTATGTAAAGATACTTAAATTCTATAAATCCGTAGTAGTTATATCTAGGGAAGAAACAACCACATGCGAGCATCTGGCCGGAAGTAGCGTCATCTTGTGTCGAATTCTTGAATTAGAAACCGAATTATAGCAGAAGCTTTGTGTGAAATTCCACGTACACAGATGTTATTTGAGGCGCGGCCGTTAAGCGTGTCGTCCGACATGCACTCGTGGCTGGGTTCTCAAATTCAAACACGCAGACGCTAACGTAATTTTTAAAGCGAGAATTTCAAGTGCGAGGTGTGAACGAGTAGTAGTAAGTAAGTAGGGCCTTTCAAGGAAGGAGAGGGACAAAGGGAGAAAATAACAATGCAAGGAACTTGGGAAAATGGGTTTCAGTTCATAAGCTGTTTCAGAACTAAACAGCGTCCTCTCAGCCTTACATTCTGTGGAACTGTTTGCTGTGGAACAATTTGTCGGCCCCTGTATTTCTTCCCTTCTACAACATGGGTCTGTGACCCAGGCCCTTAAGACATTCAAGACCCCCCACACAGCATCCACAAATATGACTGATTGGAATTATTTTCCTCAGGGCCACCTGTGTAGAGTTAAAGTTAAAAAAAATCTTTCCTACTTCCGATCTACACATTTGTAATACAGTCAACATCGGTTACAGTTATCGGTTACAGTCGGTTTTACCAAGCACACGACTCGGGGATCTCATTTCTACAGCATGGCCGAACGAATTATGATATCATAAAACGGTGCGAATTCACTCGAAGTTCCTGACAACTTTTTTTACGTACATTCGCACCTGCAAACAAGTCGATAAAACTAACTAGAAGAATGCAGTAGAAAATAGCACCGGAGATTTGGGCACTTATAAAAAAGACGATGAATGTATTCGATGTTAGATTACATCTGAGATTTAGGAACTGGTCGGCACGATTAAATTAATGAGAATGACCATGAGGAATTTCGTACCATCAGCCATCAGCCATAGGCCATAGGCAGTTAGGCTAATGTCTCGTTCAGACGGTTCAACTTTAGTTGATCAACTCTCTGTTGAATGACACTTGAAAGCTTATTGACAAGTGTGAACACTCTTTCAACAAAGTTGGTCAAGTTTTTAATTGAGCGACTAAAGTTGAAAGCCCGTCTACTTTTGCTGTTCAAGTATGACACATCGTTCGAGTTTCACACCGAATCGCCACGTCTGCACACTTGTTTCAACTCGCTTGTCACTTTTGATTTTCAGTGGTTCTTATCCTGCGTTCGATCGAACCCCAGGGGTTCGGTGAGTCAGTCTTAGGAGTTTGGCGGAATAATACACAGCACGAAAAAAAATTTACGAAGAATATTGTCACTATCCCATATCCCATCCCGTCCCCATTCTATCCCACTGCCCCCCCCCCCCCACACCCCCACCCACCGTTGTGGTAAATATAGTCGTGAGCCCATCCTATCCCATTACGCCCCCCCCCCCCTCTTTTGTGGTAATCCGCCACCACTGATGACACGCCTCGCTTTCCAATTAAGAAGGGTTCCGTGAATGCATATGAAACTGTTAGGGGGTTCAGTACCTCCAAAAAGGTTAAGAACCACTGCGTTAGACGTTTCTACAATCATGGCATCTTTTTCAGTGAAAAGTTATCTGAAATTATCAGATGATATTATTGTGATGTTTAGATTTATCGATCTGTACCAAAGCTATCACTGTTTTTGGGATCAAAAGTAAGATTTGTGTAAAAATGGAAATGCTCGTAACAAAACAGTAAATAATATATATATATATATATTCGAAATGGGTGTAGCGGAATTGACTCCAGTAGACATAAAAAATAAGACATCAGAACCGCGGATATGAAGAAATTAGGGTTGATAATGAAAGCGAAAAATAGTGGATATTTGAAAATGAATCTCTCTTTGCCGAATATCTCAATTTATTTGTAATTTTGTTTTTAAAAAGTTTTTAATGCTGCTCCTATTTTTGTATGTACTCCTGTTTTGTAGTATCCTATTTTTGTATGTACTCCTGTGTTTTGTAGTATCCTATTTTTGTATGTACTCCTGTTTTGTAGTATCCTATTTTTGTATGTACTCCTGTGTTTTGTAGTATCCTATTTTTGTATGTACTCCTGTTTTGTAGTATCCTATTTTTGTATGTACTCCTGTTTTGTAGTATCCTATTTTTGTATGTACTCCTGTTTTGTAGTATCCTATTTTTGTATGTACTCCTGTTTTGTAGTATCCTATTTTTTATTTACTCCTGTGTTTTGTAGTATCCTATTTTTGTATGTACTCCTGTTTTGTAGTATCCTATTTTTGTATGTACTCCTGTTTTGTAGTATCCTATTTTTGATATTTATCTTGAATTTTAGAAAATTAAAAGTTCATCAAATTATTCTTCCGAAATTTGCAAATGATTTAGATCAGAGGTTCCCAAACTTTTTTCTCGCAGACCACCTTCAAAATTTTACTGGTTTCGGTGGACCCCCTGCTGCTACATTTCTACCAGATTCCAAAAACTTGACAAAAAATGTGAAGATCTAACGATGGAAATTTGTGTCGCGGCTGAGTTCCAACCCTAAAATCGGATTGGTAAAATAAAAATAAAAATAGTATATTTTGTTGTGTTCTATTTATTAAAATAATATGATTACAAACTTGAAACTGTTATTTGTCGCAAATCCGCACGCAGGATAGGAAAAAAATAGTTTTTTTATGCGATTTTAACCCTTATGTATGAAGGAAAAGGTCAGAATCGCTTGCACCAATATCATTCGTGACGTAACCGATAGTTTCATTAATCTAGTTACTCTAGAATATTTTAAAATTATTTTTCTCGTAATAAACTCGTCAAAGGCGAAAAAAATCGATGTTTTACACTTTCAAATGCATATAAATGTATTTATTTATTTGCAAATTCCTTTGAATTATGTTTTTTCATGTTGGGTGTGTATTCAGATTTGGGTAGAAATAATAAAATCAGTTTATATTTGTGTGATTATATTTTTTGGCATTTATTTCCAAAATGGGAGATTTTTTAATATTTATTCTTGGTTATTCTTATTCTGAAAAAACCTCTTTCGATATTATCATGTAATATATATGAATAATAATATATATTATTTGGTAAACCGAAAGCAATCGAAAAAAAATATTTGATTTGTTTTTATACCTATGGATACACGGATATATGACTAGAAAGCAACAAGATAATTTTCTTCCGGTTTTTCGAAATACCACCTGACATTCAACAGGTTAATAGAATTAAAATTAAACATTAATAACGTACCGTAACTTCAACAATGCAAATCAAGAATAAAAAATAGTCATACTATATGGATTGAGAGCAAATTAACAATATTTGGCTTCAGTTTTTGTTCTTTACTATTAAAACCAGATAAATTTTCGTGGACCCCACATACAACTTGTGAACCCTCATTTTTTTATCACGCCAACATAGACCCTCATCGAATCTACCGTGGACCCCTGAGGGTCCACCTGGACCACTTTGGGTTCACTGATATAGATGCACCTAATTCTATTCTGCTTAGAATCTATTTCTAATCCAAATACGACGTTTTTGGGGCTTTTCAAGAACATAATATTAAAGTGGCAGAAATTATAGAGACGCAAGCACTAGTATTATCAATTGATTCCATCTTGATTAAGTTCGATTTTAATTGAAACGTATGAACGAAATATTGTTAAATTTTTGTCGTTCAATGAAAGTTGTTCAACTAAAAGTGAAACGTCAGAACGAGGCATTAGGCAGTCCGGCGACGGACATTCCTTATTCTGACTGATTTCTGAACCGTGCGAATGTACCTCATCTAAATTAGCATTTTATTGCTGGTATGAGTCACAACTCGAAGGTTAGTGAGTAGTGAGTAGTCGCCTTCTTTGAATCAGGTTCTAACTAACTTTTTTAACGAGAGAGGGAGGGGGATTATTTGTACCAGTGGGATTTATTCAATTTAAATTGAACAAAATCCTTGTAGACTGCCCCCCCCCCCCCCTCCCTCTCCAGAACATTCCACAACATTCGAGAGCTTTCTGAATGTTCCATAATGATCTGGGATGTGGAGAGATGTTCCCAAACGTTCCAGACTATTCCCGAACATTCCAGAATGTTCTGGAACGTTGTGGAATACTCTCGAATGGCGAAGCTTCCAGCCCTTATATCTTCAAAAGCACGCCCTTCAGGTAAAAACAGGAACCTTCTTCATGGATTATCTCCCATTCAGGGCTACCACACCATATAATTCCCGTGATCGTACCGGGACTCGTTTCTGAGTTTTAGCGGGACGCACACTTTCATACACTTTCTTTTATAATGTATATTGATTATAATGGAATTCCACCACAAATTGTTAGCATCAAAAATAGAAATGCTGTAAATGTTGTTGCGATTTTTGAATTATAGTGGATTTTGTTGTAGAGTTTAGTATCTACCATAGTAAGAAGCTTTTTTTTAGTAGATGGTTGTTGGAGATCTATTGTTTCTAATATGCGAGTTTGTTGTTCTTTCTTATTTATTTTTATTTACCACGACTGGGAGGGTAGTGCAATCCCAGCCTGCCATATTACGTAAACAACTCTAAACTATAAAAGAAAAAAGTGATTAGACATTAGGTAGAAACCTACAATTGAATAAACTTATATTTTGTAAAGGAGTAATGTTTTAGATCAGAGTTGTTTAATTGATGTGATGTTAAGATTGTTGAAGATCTAGTTGATACAGGTACAAGGCGTTATTCCATTCGTATGCTCACCTCTACTCTACAACATTTTGAAGATTGTGAGTGTTATTAGGTTACCTGAACGTGCCAAGGGCGGCAGCAGGGCCAAGACGATCAGCAGGAGCAGCGGGGAGGGCGGGGGCGGGGGCGGGGGCGGGGGCGGGGGCGGGAACATCTTCATCAGCCCATCACTACCTGGAGACAAAAATAATTGCATCGTTAAGAATGGAGCAATAAAGTATTTGCTGAATTACCAGAGGAAATTAATTTTAAGTAATTATAAATAAATTAAAATTAAACATACAAAAATGTGATTAATTTATGTAACAAAAAAAAAGTTTTTAATGTAAACATTAAATAAAACATTTTAAACTATTCTTATTATAAATATATCTTCTTTACATAGTATAAAATGAAGTCGCTCCCGCTGTATGTGCACTTAGATCTTTTAAACTATGCAACGGATTTTCATGCGGTTTTCACCAATAGATATAGTGATTCAAGAGGAATGTTTATATGTAGAATACATGCAAAATATAGTAAAGAAAAAACGGGAAATTCAAAGATTCAATTCAGGCACCGGCAGCGTGTAGCGGGCAGCGGGCGCGGGGCTGTGTGAATTTGATATGTATGCAAATTAACATATGGCGTTGGTTATAAAGGTTTGGTAAGCCACAGCAACGTGTGGCCGTGTCTGCTAGTAAATAATAAGCGTGTTTAAATTTTATACAATGATACACCCACAACAATTTATGTATGTTTAACGGCTGTGTAAAATTTAAAAAAGTTTATCAGTAAGGGCCATTATGTACAAGGATTGTATCTATAAAAAGCATAAACAGGAAGCAGGTACACAGCTAATCGACTAGGTCAGGACTTCCCTAAGTGTGAGTCGCGACGCCCCGGGGCGCCGCGGGATCATCCCAGGGGCGTCGTGAGGCAATCTTTATAGCGTCTCCCGCGACCGAGTCCCGCGCCACTTCAGGCCGCCGCGCCGCGCAGAAAAGTCTCACAGAGAACTGCGCTGTAAACCTACTCTTCTGCCCTTTCCAGTCGACCTCACCATCAACACTTTATAGCGTCTCCCGCGACCGAGTCCCGCGCCACTTCAGGCCGCCGCGCAGAAAAGTCTCACAGAGAACTGCGCTGTAAACCTACTCTTCTGCCCTTTCCAGTCGACCTCACCATCAACACTTTATAGCGTCTCCCGCGACCGAGTCCCGCGCCACTTCAGGCCGCCGCGCAGAAAAGTCTCACAGAGAACTGCGCTGTAAACCTACTCTTCTGCCCTTTCCAGTCGACCTCACCATCAACACTTTATAGCGTCTCCCGCGACCGAGTCCCGCGCCACTTCAGGCCGCCGCGCAGAAAAGTCTCACAGAGAACTGCGCTGTAAACCTACTCTTCTGCCCTTTCCAGTCGACCTCACCATCAACACTTTATAGCGTCTCCCGCGACCGAGTCCCGCGCCACTTCAGGCCGCCGCGCAGAAAAGTCTCACAGAGAACTGCGCTGTAAACCTACTCTTCTGCCCTTTCCAGTCGACCTCACCATCAACACTTTATAGCGTCTCCCGCGACCGAGTCCCGCGCCACTTCAGGCCGCCGCGCAGAAAAGTCTCACAGAGAACTGCGCTGTAAACCTACTCTTCTGCCCTTTCCAGTCGACCTCACCATCAACACTTTCGACAGCAGAAGAAGAACAATTAATAGAATTGTCCTGTGACTCCAGCCTTAAGCTGCATTATAATAAGGATAAGCTACTTGAATTTTGGAGCTCAGTTTATCAAGAATATCGTTCCATCAGCACTGCAGCGTTAAGGGTTTTATTACCGTTTGCGACATCATACTTGTGTGAGACAGGTTTCTCTGCAGTTGCACTAATTAAGAGCCTAGCAGGACAATCGGTTTTATCGAAATTTGCTAAAATAGTTTAATTGTTTGTCGCTTGTGTCGCCCTCATCGCTTTTTAACTCAATTCTATAAAAAATTATTGTAAATGGTTACTATAAATGGATTTGATAATAGTATCCGCTCGTAAAAATCCGAAGTTACACGATCATTCCCGATCACAAATTAAATATTGGCATATTATATCTTGGCCGGTCGTTTTGAACGTTGGATTTCTATTTTTCCCCATAACGTGGGAAAATTTCCCTTAAGATTCCCTATTTCGAAGAAAATTATTTAAAAAAACATTATTTGAAATGACTGTCGGAAATTCACTATGCAACTGGTATGATTTTAGAAGCAAATCGTGAGTTGTTTATTGGTTTAACACTTCAATATATATATATATTTTTTTTCTTTTTATTTTTATTTAAAAAATATAAACTACAAAAAGTTATAGAAGTTCTATAAAAATCTGTATCTTCTAAATATGAAAAATATTAGCGACATATTGATTTCTATTACATGTGAATCGATATTCCCAAATTTTACAAGTAAACTAAATTTTCCATAAATACGGGATTTTTTTCGGCTAACTGTCAACACCCAAGAAGAACACCTGCATTGTGACAACAAGTCTTCGCGATGGATGTCTGCGCCCGCCAGTTGAATAATCCCCAGGGCGTCACAACACACGGAAATATAAAACACCATTGAAAAATATATTTGTTTATTTAAAAGTTTAGGTTTTTACATTAAGTAGTCGTTATGTATTATTAACATTGTTATTATTTCCTATGAAATAAAGGTATTCTCCTGTGAAAGCTGATGTATAATAATGACTTATTATATCACACTGTCATCATCACTATCATCCTAAGGAATGCTGTGTGGAGGGTTTTTTAAGGATTTTTAAAAGTTTTTTTTAAATATGGAGACGAAGTTCTAATAAGGAGTTTCATAGTGCTTTCACACAAACGAAGTATTGAATTCCGTAAGTCTAAACTTAAACTTTAGGGCGCACAATTTACACCCGCGCTGTGCAAGCGGGTTCCCTACGGAGCATCGGACCATCCCTAATTTGGGAGGCGGGAATGGGTACCGCCGCCCCGGGAACCTTTATTGGATAACCAACACCTCTGCCATAGGTCACCCCAAGTGGTTCGCTACGTTTGGTGATTTAGCAGGGGTGCCCGGGTTCATGGGGTGAGGTTTGTCTAGGTCTTGGAGGCGGATGACCAAGACACACTAAACCCCAGATTTCTACCCACCCCTTAAACCCTTTTCCTTCCCAGAACTCTCCTCTCCTTCCTTTTCCTAAAAAAACCCTCCACACAGCATCCCCAAAGATGACATAGGCCCTGAGGAAAATTATTTTCCTCAGCGCCTCCTGTGTGGAGCTCATGTAAAAAAAAAAAAAAAAAGGAGTTCTGGGAAGGAAATAGGTATTAGGGATTGGTAAGAATCTGGGGGTCAGTGTATCGAACCAGGCGTAACAAACGTATGAATCCATCTCAGTGCAGGGCGATGGGTCGAGATATTCACAGTATGGAAGATCTACAGTCTCTCGTATCTAGGGTGAACGAAGAATGAGTTAATAATGAATATAAGTAAAGTCTAAAGCCCTGGTATTTGAAAGAGAGAATATGAAAACAATGTGCAACATAGTTGTGAATGATGAAAACTTGGAGCAATTGGATGAGTTTGTGTATTTGGGAAGTATGTTTACGAGAGATGGGAAGGCTGATAGAGATATTGAAAGAGGGGTGAATGCAGGTAACTCTTTTAATGGAGTACTGGTACCTACCCTGATGTATGGCAGTGAGTCATGAAGCTGGCAGAGAAAGGATGAAAGTAGACTGAATGCTGTAGAATGAGATCCCTGAGATGTATGGCGTATGTGTTGTAAAATCATGTAGGATCGTATGAGAAACATGGAGATCCGCAAAGAATGCAAGGCTGATCTAAGTGTAATGAGTAAGATGAAGAAAGGAACGCTCCGATGGTAAGAAGAATATACAACCGCAAATGTGAATGGTAGAAGTTGTGGACGTCCAAGAAAGACATGGCACGACTAAATGAATCAGATACTTTAGTCGGACCATATCAAGAGTCAGAATAATAGAAAAGCATGTATGAGACGATATATGAATGTGAACGAGGCAAGGAGTGTGTGCCAAGAAGTAGTGTAAGAAGAATATACGACGCGAATGTGAATGGTAGAAGAAGTCGGGGACGCCCGAGGAAGACATGGCACGATCAAGTGAATCAGATACTTGAGTCGGGTCACGTCAAAAGTCAGAATAATAGAAGAGAATGTATGAGACGATGTATGAATGTGAGTGAGGCAAAGAGTGTGTGCCAAGACCGAGTTGTTTGGCGGTCCGTTCTCTCTGCCTACCCCTGCGGAGAAACGGCGTGATGGTTAGTTAGTTAAATTATGAATAATAATAATTAACCATTTATTTGGACAGCCCTATTTCGTGTGTAACTTGACACTCGCTTTTGAAAAATAAAATAATATTATGACGGATGATATACATGCCTTCTTCGAAAAAGTAAGACAACGCGGAAATTTATTTCTTGTAAAAGCACTGATGGGCTTTTACAAAATGTTTAATTTTTACATGGTTTTACTGCCAGATACAGAGATATCGAAAAATATTATACAGTTAGGTACAGTTCTGAATCTCAACTATTTAATAATAATAATTGGACGATTTGCATAATGCCGTATTAGTGAAAAATCACCCCTAGGGCGCAGTTTCACTTGATCGTGCCATTCTCCCCCCGACTTCTTCTACCATACCTACACATTCACCTCATTCCTTCTCCTTACACTATTTTCTTCATTCATCTGATCTGTAATGCATTCGTAATTAAATAAACTAAGTAAAAATGGTCAAAACGAATAAAACTTCCGAATAATAAAAGCTAATTGAAAATAATTCAAAATTCATTTATTACTGTTTACAAGTACCTAATGGCAGTTTTGCCTACCAAAGTCATCGCCAAATCAACAATTGTTGCCGGTACGCATATAATTAAAATCATTAAAAATATCTAGCAGAACTTAATAAACAGTAATTGATTTCAATAATAACATTAAAAATATTTTTCGAAAGCCCACGTATAAAAATAAACATAAAAGCAGTTAAAAATTGATTCGTTAAACCGAGTGATCACTGTATTCATATTTGGGTCTACAAACAAGGCAATATGTAAAGGCGATTCCAGACTCACGGCGAGAAGTCTCGGCGAGAAATTCTCGCGAGAACAAGCACTTATCCACACTCTCATTCTCGCCGAGACTTCTCGCGAGAACAAGCACTTATCCACACTCTCATTTTTCTCACTCGTGATCTGTTTCCCATCCGGTATGGACGACATTACAGACGATATTAAAAATGCAGCAAGTTTGGCTCTGTGCGCCATGGCATATTATTATTTTGTTGTAACTAAAAATAAAGTTAAAAAAAATAGAAAAGCCAGACGATGGTGGGTAACGCAAATTCATCGAAACAGAACAGGGTTGGTAATTTTTTTTATTTAATATTCTTTCGTTATTATTATAATCATGTATTCTTATATATAAACTGTATTCTTTAGTTTCAGTATGCTAAAGCAGTTGGATGAACTAGTTGCTGAGCCAAGCGGAGAATTTAAAAAGTTTACTAGTCTGTTCCACGCATCGTGGTTCAAGCTTTTGTCTTTATAATTCCGATGTTTTGCGTCCCATAACACCGGTTCATTTTGGAAATACTCTACAAATTCCAACTCTTGTTGATTGTTCCACATTTTAAAGTAAACAAAATTTTCGATACAAAAACAAAAATATATCGCACGTCTACTCTCAACCGCTCACTAAACAACACTGAGACAAAACGTGAGTGTAGACCCTTCTCGTTTCTCGCCCGAGAAATCCTTTGAAGCGGCCAAATTTACCGACAGCCATCCGAGAACAGCCGAGCACGAGAAAGAGAATGCGAGAAACACATCACATTCACGCTTCTCGGGTGTTCTCGGGGCTTCTCGCCGTGAGTCTGGAGGGGCTATTAGAAGGTACAAGTATATGACAGTCAATCCTTGCCACAATCGTTTTAAAATATATCTTTTTGACACACTTCATTCACTTTCCCCGTACAAATTCAGTGGTCGAATTTCTTCCCTCCAGAGTATACGTACTAACTAACTAACTAACTAACCATCACGCCGTTTCCCCGCAGGGGTAGGCAGAGAGGACGGACCGCCAAACAACTCGGTCTTGGCACACACTCTTTGCCTCACTCACATTCATACATCGTCTCATACATTCTCTTCTATTATTCTGACTTTTGACGTGACCCGACTCAAGTATCTGATTCACTTGATCGTGCCATGTCTTCCTCGGGCGTCCCCGACTTCTTCTACCATTCACATTCGCGTCGTATATTCTTCTTACACTACTTCCTTCGTTCATTCGCTCTACATGCCCAAACCATCTGAGGGTCCCTTTCTTAATCTTACTCATTATGCTTACATCAGCCTTACATTCTTTGCGGATATCCACATTTCTCACACGATCATACATTGTTTTACCACACATACGTCTCAGGGATCTCATTTCAACAGCATTCAGTTTACTTTCATCCTTCCTCTGCCAGTTCCATGCCTCACTGCCATACATCAGGGTAGGTACCAGGACTCCATTGTGGACTGCTAGCTTCGCTTTTTTTGACAGTTTTTTATTAGCGCCAACGGCATTCAGTCCACCATTAATGGAGTTACCGGCATTCACCCTTCTTTCAATATCTCTTTCAGCCTTCCCATCTCTCGTAAACATACTACCCAGATACACAAACTCATCCACCTGCTCCAAATATTCATCATTCACAACTATGTTGCATACTGTTTTCGTACTCTCCCTTTCAAACACCATGACTTTAGACTTACTTACATTCATCATTAGCTCATTCTTCATACATACTTCGTTCATCCTAGATACGAGAGACTGTAGATCTTCCATAGTGTTAGAAATCAGCACCGCATCATCAGCATACAACAGGCAACATACTTTCAGATTACTCAATTTCGCGCCCAATCCCACCTCTTTCAATTCTTGCATACAATTATCCATGTATAGATTGAATAACCATGGTGACATTACGCAGCCTTGCTTGACACCTTTTGTGATGTCAAACCACCCCGTAAAACCACCGTTTACCCTAACACACGCAACGCTTCCCTCGTACAGAGACGCAATTGCCTGTATGAGATTTGTATTCACTCCATACTTGGACAAAACCTTCCATAGCTTTTTCCTGTCGACTCGGTCGTATGCTTTTTGTAGATCTACAAAGGCGCAGAAAAGTTTCTGGTTTTTCGCCAGAAATTTCTCAGTATACGTATTTTATACAAAAACCAACACATGCAAATATTCTTCATACTACTTTACAGAACAGAGTGTTTCGAGACAACCTCTCGTGGCGACTGACTTTCGCGTAATGAATAGAAGTTGAAAATGGGATCGCATTTATCTGTTTTGGGTACAGATAAAAATGGAATATTACACAATAAATCACAAAATTAATTTTATTTATTTATCAGTTTCTATAGTTTAAATATTGTTTTCATACACATTATTATTATTTTTTTTAAATAATTGTTTTTTAATACATAAAATCGATTTCAAAGTACATCGATTTACGTAGCTTTTAAAAATAATTTTACATCATTATTTGCGCATTTTATAAAAAAAATATAAATGCAGGGGTATAGGTTGATATGTTTCCTATAACAAAATATTTTTCAATATTTTTTTTCTTTTCGTATATGACGACAGATGGAAAACAATCAGTGGTACATTAACGATTTTTTGAAAACTGATCTTTTATAAACAGTTATAAAGTAAGAAAAAATATATTTTTCAAATATTTAATATTAACTTGGGGCATCGAAAATGCATGTATCTAAAAAAAAATAATAACAAAATTTTTTTTTGAGGTGCTGTTATTGACACAGAAGACTTCGAAAATACGCAAAAATACGAAAAAAAACATTAAATATTGAAAAATCCCTCGCGGGCTCTTAAGAACAAGTACAGATCAAAAATAAATTTAGAGGCAGAGACGAGAGTGGCAATTTCGAAACTTCAACCTCGTTTTGAGAAACTATGCTCAGAAAAGCAAGCACATCCTTCTCATTAATACCAAAGAAAAAAATGCTTTTTTATCTTTTTTGTTTGCTTCCATTTTTGTTTTTATGTTGTGTTCTTAATTTTCTAATAAAAAATTTAGATACTATTTGGAGTTTTTCTGACAAATTGCTATTAGGGAACGTATCCATACCACATGACCCGTTCAGGGGGGGGGGGGTTCTTCAAAATACTACGCTTGGTACAAATGAGCGGCGGGGGGGCTTAGATTTTTTGTCACCGGGGGGGGGGGGGGGGGGGGGCAAAAAATGCAAATGGCAACTTCCCAAGGGCGTCACAGTTGAAATAAGTTTGGGAAGCCCTGGACTAGGTAATAGGTATCATCTACCCACTATTTTATAGATAACATGTCGTTAATGGCTATTAAGCATAAAAACACATTAGGGGGCATATATTAATTACGCGAGCTCAAAAGAGGGGGGAGGGGGGTCCAGCTTAATCTCACGTTACTTGAAAATAATATACGAAGTGGCCCAAATTTATTTCACCAATTCTCGATTGTCTGGCGTTGAACGCGCGTTGCCGCTAGCCGCTACCGCCCTGGTCCCTGGTTCAGTTTGAGTTCTACATTTGTCGAAGATGGACGTAGATACAGTTTTAACGGTCATTTTATACCGACGGCAAAAACGACGCGACAGAAGACGGAGATATTGGGTCCACCCAAAGATATTGAAATATTATATTATATTATTATAAATATTTGAATATCTTTGGGTCCACCCAATTTTTTCATACAGACTGACTGAAAGCCAGTACGTAACTTTCTATCCTAAGCTAAGGCAATACGGACCCAAATTTAGAATAGAAAGAAACTATTTTAGAATGTGCATCAAATCATTTTTTCTGCATTTCTGGATGAACTGAGCGAACCCTAAAATACCTCTTTCCGCGTCAAAAGTGCGCGCTAACTGAACGGTAACGTAGAAAACCAATGATCTCAAAGCGCGCATTGACGCGCGCTGACAACAGTCGAGCACTAGCGCAGCGTTCAACGCGCGCTTTATTAAAACGCTCGTTAAGTCGGCCATACACACTACGGTAGACCGTAGCGTGTGTGGGAGTAGGGTAACCCAGTTTTTTAACCTGCGCAGGCGACCGGTGCAGAATCGAAAATCAATTCTTTTGGGTGACACCGTACGGTGCAATCGATGCCATCGCAAAGAAAACTGAAGACCGCTCCGGTATATCCACGTCCCCATACACGCTACAGGCAGACCTGCACAGGTAACCTCTCCGGTAGAACGTAGCGGGTATGGCCGACTTTAGCATGTGTACGGCCTGAATAAAATGTATGTAATTGTAAACGCGCGTTAAGCGCCTGTCATGTGAACCTGCCTTTACATTTGACGTTTTGAACTTTCGGAATTCATTCACACTTCAATATTATATTGTAACTACATTCCATACTTTAGAAATTATCGTCACGGCTAGTAGTATTGTATGGGTCTGCAGAGACGTCACGGTGCGGTGTGTGAGAGATATGCAAGAAAATTATGACTTTTTTTCCTTTGGAGGGAACAGACATCATAGGCCCTGAGGGAAATTATTTTCCTCAGGGCCTCCTGTGTGGAGCTCATGTAAAAAAAAGACCTACGTACGTTGTGTATCTCATCTTTTGAAAGAGCTGCAGCAATATTGTGATAAGGAACGTATGTTTATTGCCTTTTTTAGGCCATCACGATACCGTTACCGTTAATCGTCACTGTAAATATAAAAGCGTCCATTATCTAGTTTTTTTAAACTTTATCGAATCGAGTCTTGACAAATAAAATAGATGTTATCAATGTCAACCGAAACGTGAGATCATTTATGATCAACTTATAGTTTGTACATCAAATAATATTGACTTTCAAAAAGCGAATCGTGTGAACCAAGCTTTAAAAGCAAACAGAAAGAGGTAGGTATACGAAATACCTGCAAGTAATGAAATAAGGTAAACCAACTGCGAAGGTTTCGCTGCGGGTAATTATTGGAGGACAAAATTGAATGAAGATAAATTTCAAAGATGCCAATAAACAATTAAACAACGGACAAGATTAAAGGGAGGTATTCGATTGCGAAGTCTCGGCGAACCTGAGAGGAAAAACATCTCCGGTTCGAACAGTACCTGCGAATGCCGAACGTTTATCCGGTAATTTCATATGTCTGATGTTTGGTTTTTTACTCAAGCGTAATGAAACGAAATCTGTGCGTGGTTTGGAAAGAAATTCTTTGGAGGAAAAACACTGGTGATTGGTGCAAGGGCGCTGCGAATGGTCAGCAGAGTGGGCAGCAGCAATGGGGCTGATTCCGAAAGGGTCGACGTAGTAGATAATAGGAACACAGCGAGATATGGTATGGACACGTGCCGACTGTCACTAACTGCATGGACTATCAAAGAGGAAGCCGTTTGGTGTGCGTAGATGCGATTTGCATTAAAACAGGTAAACGATATTGGAAAATTAAAAGATATTTATACTAATGATACAAATGGTTCATAGCCATTCTTCTTCTTTCTATCATCTATCTTGACTTTAATCACAGCTTGTTTACAAATGGATAATTATAAGAAACTATTTCCTTGGATTCTCGTTGATTTTATCGAAATTCGGAATTGAAAATTATAGTACCTAATACTTGGCTAATTTATATAGCGCCGTTTTGTGAGAAACACCTCAGGGCGCAAGTAATTAATATCAGTGGCGGTCCGTGAGTTTTCAGTGAGCTAGAGTGCTAAGATTGAAAAATCCGACATTACTGATGTTGTTGTAGCTGAAATTGATTTTTTTTTCAAAATTTCAACTTTTGTATGAAGATATTTCAAGATATTCATACAAATAGTTGAAATTTTGAAAAAAAAAAATTTTTTCAGCTACAACAACGTCCGTAACGTCATTTTTTCAATCTTAGCGCTCTAGCTCACTGAAAACTCACGGAAAAATATGATACGTTTATATCAAAAATGAATAATAGAAGTTCTAGAAGATTTTGGTGAAGCAAAAGGCTGATAATACTGGTGTAATAACTTTTGGTTCTCGTAGAATATATAGTAGAGAATTCTCGTTATCTCTTTTACGTGGATGCATGATCTCCCCCCATTTCTTACTCAAATACACAAAAAAACGGACTACAAATTACGGTTATCGTTATTATCTGAAAATACATTATATCAACCCTGGGAAGGATAAATGGCTAAAGCGCCATTCACCTGGAAAGGAAGAATGGCTCAAGCACTATACAGCTGTATGGCGCTTAATCCACTCTTCCTTTTCAGCTGCATGGCGCTTTAGCCATTTATCTAATTTATTTAATGGAAATTCACCGAATTCGGTGAATGCGCCATTCACCTGGAAAGGAAGAATGGCTCAAGCACTATACAGCTGTATGGCGCTTAATCCACTCTTCCTTTTCAGCTGCATGGCGCTTTAGCCATTTATTCTTTCGAATGTCCATAAAAGCATATTGACTTCCTCTCAATACATTTATATGTATAAGCATTAAAAAAAACTGGGTTTTATAACTAAAGTTTTCTTCGAAAGTAAATTTGAAAGGGATAGATTTATACAGGGTGTTAAGGGACGTACTTGACTTACTTTAACCAGTGATTCCTGACATTATTTGGAGTAAAAAATGTAAATGAAATTTTGGTCTCCGGTGAAATTTTTGATGTTTTTTTTATTTATTTTTTCTACAAAAACATAAAAAAATGATAGGTGTTGGACAGTTGGAGGCGGGGTGAGGGGTTGGTTCGACTCGGCTGAGTGACCAGTGATGACATGCGGAAGAAATTTTTTTTTGTTTGAATTTGGAGAAAAAAAACTTGAAAAAAAAAAGTCATTAAAAAAAGTCACCGGAGACCAAAATTTCATTTACATTTTTTACTCCAAGTAATGTCAGGAATCACTGGGTAAAGTAATTCAAGTACGTCCCTTAACACCCTGTATATTTAGATTTATATTTTATATTCCCTGAAATACGAATTAGATAAAGACGCGAAATAGTTTTTTATATTTATTTTACGTTCCCACCAGTTCCTGTGGGAAATATTTAGTATGAATGATCTTTTGAGGAAAAGAAGGAATTAACTCGCAAACAGATCCGGTAACTTCTTCCACGACTGAATTGTGGAACAGGAGAACATATCGTTAAAATAAACCTTTATCAAATGGAAATCGTTTATCAAGTGTTTGGTGTGCATTCGGGTGTGTAGTATGAACGTGTATTGTAGAAGAAGTCGGAGACGCACAAGGAAAACATGACACGATCAAGTGAACCGAATACCTGAGTCGGGCCATTTTAAGAGTCAGAATAGCAGAAGGGAGACGATGTATGAATGTGAATGAATGAATGTCTGCCAATACCGACTTGTTTCCGGTTCATCCTCTCTGCCTACCCCTGCTGAAAACGGCGTGATGGTTAGTTAGTTAATAGCTTGGGAGGCGGGTGTGAGTACCGCCCACCCGAAAACCATTTATTAGATAACCAACAACCACGCCGTAGGTCGCCCTACTGGTTCGCTATGTTTTGTGACTTAGCAGGGGTGCCCGGGTTCACAAGGTGAGTTTTGTCTAGGCCTTGTGGTCGGGGAAGACTGGTTGAGGGAGATCTTTTGACCTTTACAGCCAAATGCAGATCGCCAGCGAACAAACAGCAATATATTTAGTCGACTTCAACTGTTATCTATTCGTAGGCGATCTGAGGTCGTGCTGGGGAACGATGGAAATATAGCGGCATCCTCAATGAAACATTTATCGATGTTTGTTCTATCGTCCCTGGAGTTGGGGTTCGGTCGTCGCGCCACTGTACCCATAACTAAAAGCATTCCCATCTGCGTCTCAAAATAAGCCGCGATGACCCCAAATGCTCCTTGTCACGTGGTCACTGTCACTGTTCTTGAAGCTGTCACAGTTACCGCTGTCACCACTGTCACCGGTGCCCAGTGCTGGTCACATCCGGCAAAGTGACATTTCCATTAACGTTGACGCTTATTTTTCACAATTTTCTTCAATCGACGCGTCACAACGTCACGATGCCGACACTTTGGTCTGGAATGAATAACAATCCTGCACTTTAAAAATAACCCCGTAAAGCACAGATGCAATGCTTGCACACAGCATGTTTCAAACTTATTATTTAAGATGAATTTCAGTGAAAATGAAATTAAAGTTAATTTTAATACATATAATAAAAAACGTATCGTAAATACATTTTCAATATTAAAATTCGAACAACGTAGTGTATAAACATTTTGAATATTAAAATTCGAACAACGTAGTGTATAAACATTTTGAATATTAAAATTCGAACAACGTAGTGTATAAACATTTTGAATATTAAAATTCGAACAACGTAGTGTATAAACATTTTGAATATTAAAATTCGAACAACGTAGTGTATAAACATTTTGAATATTAAAATTCGAACAACGTAGTGTATAAACATTTGAATATTAAAATTCGAACAACGTAGTGTATAAACATTTTGAATATTAAAATTCGAACAACTTAGTGTATAAACATTTTGAATATTAAAATTCGAACAACGTAGTGTATAAACATTTTTTAAAGAAAGACCAACATTCCCGGGTTACGAATAACCCGACAATATTTGAAAATCTCCTACTACCACCACAGTAAGCCGAAAATGTTGCATGTGCCGTGATGGAGGACTTAGCCAGCCGAGGAATCGAACACGGAACGCCTGGGTGGGACCCAAACGCTTTTCCCACTCAACCACTAATCGGTCAATACATACAACACCTATATTAATATATCGATATATGATAATTTTTTTTGTTCGAATTTGGAGAAAAAAACTTGAAAAAAAAAAGTCATCAAAAAAAGTCACCGGAGACCAAAATTTCATTTACATTTTTTACTCCAAATAATGTCAGGAATCACTGGGTAAAGTAATTCAAGTACGTCCCTTAACACCCTGTATATTTCTTCGATAGGAATCAAACCACCAATCTCAGAAAGCAAAAGCATGCCATTGGGAAATTGGGTATGGGTTGCCAAATGGTCCAGATAAAAAAACGGAACATTTTTTATCAAAGGGTCCTCCCTTTGATTTTTTTTGGTACACTTTGTCGAAATCAAACAAGAGAAAATTAGTGAGGGTGAAAACAATTAAACACTTAGTAAACATACAAACTTATATTTATTAGTGCTATTGGTAAGTAAAAAATATATATTTTTTAACTTATTTGGCACTAGATGCTACTGCTTTTAATAATCGTTTATTTCCTGAAAACGTATCTTTAATGTCAGTGCAACTGACATTTAAATTGAAGAAAACACGTAATTCGATTTTTACGGTATTCACACCAATCACACCTAGTCGATTTCTTTCGTCAGTCCATACATTACACATAACACTAAAAACTCTTTCTACAAAGGCATTGGAGACGGGAACACTGCACACATATTGTAGCATTTTCAACAGATTTTGTGCTGGTTCATCGTTGAAAAACCTACACCACATATCAATGCATTTTCCTTAAAGTGAAAGACAAATACTTTGAAGTGCAGCCAGTTCCTCATAAAGAGCGCCCCTCTCCCCATGCAAGTCTTTTGTTACCCCCCGCCAGAATCGCTCACGGCTTTTGCTCTATAAATTCTCTCGTGATGTATATATGGTATACGTATCACGTATTTAAAAAAAAAACGGACAAAAAAAAGTCCGGTTTTCCAAAATTTTCTAGACCGGACAGCCTTTTAAAAAAAACTGTACGGTCCAAAATCGGACATCTGGCAACCCTATTTGTGAAGCTGAAGATGTGGAGAAGGAAAGAAGACGAGAGAAGAATGTTGGGAAGTACCTGGCTATTCAGATTCGGTCACCAAACGCCGCTTCAAAAACAACTTCAATTCTTAATAGTATTATTTCACCGGGCCGACACTGAGAGTATGATGTGCCCCTACGGGGTGCTTTTCTAGTTGATAATATCCCAGTGCTGCATTTTATTGATTCCTTTTTCCTTGTGACGCGACGCCCGGCGAATGCTCATTTATAAAATAATCTAGTTGGTGGCGCCACAATACATACGTTTATTATGCATAAATATACAATCCTTTTAATAAATTTTAAATCAAATCAAATTCACCGAAAATGCAGGGGTTCCTAACATGTGGGTTTCGAAATATTTTCTGAGGGTGCCCAATCTAAACAGTAAACAACAAAATATGTTATCCGCATACACACTTTAAATGTTTTTACGAATCGGGGTCTTGATTTTTAAATTATTGATATGATTCTCCATTCTATGAAAAATTACTGACCCTTTGTCTGTGTAGTTGAAACATAGAAAAAAAAAACAAATAAACCATCTCAATAAAAACGTCTTAAATTCAAACTTTCATACATCATTACCAAAGATGATAATAGGCCTCGAGGAAAATCGTTTTCAGACAACCTGGGAGGAAAAACAGTTAATATAAATAAATAAACCTACACTTAGAAACATAATATAGTTTTCAGTGTGTTTTCTGTACTTCACTGCCCTTTTTATATGTGCTTGAAATATAGTTTTTGAAAAATTTGGAAACTGATGGGACCACGACTTTGCTAGAATAGTTCAGACATGCAACTGAAGAAAAGGTTGGGAGCCTGTGGAATAATATATACAGAATGCCAAGACACATAAATTATCAAGCAAATTGCTGGCCATTAGATGCAAACGCGTCGCCAAAAAAATATAGCTCGTTTAAATATCATCCGGGTTCTGACAAACGACGAAATCTTTATGTCTTTTGAATAATCCGATTAATTTACCGATGTTTTTGATCAAAAGACCGATGAATATTAAATTATAATACGTAATATATAAGCGCATCCTGAATATATATATGGTTCGTTTCTACACTGCCTACGTGACATTTCAGAGAGTTCAACAATGTACGCGAGTTTTTAAAAATACTTTTTTAATCAATATTGACACGAAGAGAACAGAAGTATCGCCAATGATAAGGATGGCCTGGATTTCAATAGTAGGTAGATATTCTCAGCATTGGCCTAGTGAAAGAGCGCCATTAGAATCGAAACATCGCCAGTGTCAAGAAAATGTCAAAAATGTCAAGGTTAATTTATTAAGTAGGATAAAGGGAAAATTAGGCACTAAAACAAGGAGACTAGTCTACAACACCACTGTAGCATCCCACCTGAATTACTGCACAATACACTTGTGCAGTACTCTTTCTGAGCAATAAACACTAGTTAAAAGAATGGAAACAATTAAGAACAGAGGTATGAGGTCTATATTGTGCTCCAGCAGATATACTAAGATACACGTAAAACGTATGAAACGCCAACTCAATATATGACGACAATATATCCTAGAAATTCTGAATCGTAAGTAAATATACAATATACAATTGCAACCGTGTATACAATTGCGACTCGCGACCCGTGTATTGGACTGAATTTGCCCTATCAAAGAAAAGAAGAGGAAGAAAAATAAAGTGGGAATCTTAACGACGTAAGTGAAGAAAGCGTGTGAACAAATATGCGCCCGCGGCACGGCGTATTGGATGGACGTACGGTCGAATTCACCCTAGCAGACCTGGAGATTCGACCTTCGAATTCTGAAGAACGTGTTACTAATATTTAAGATGTTTCTAAATGAATACCTCCTGAAGTTATTAATTCATCGTCTAGAAAAATAAAATCTGGTGCTCACCGCTAACTTTGGTTGTACAACGTATTACAATTTTTTAAAGGCGTTAAAAAATGATGGCAACGTACTGTTT
The DNA here is from genome assembly GCA_929108145.2 of Limnephilus rhombicus. Classification (NCBI taxonomy): domain Eukaryota; kingdom Metazoa; phylum Arthropoda; class Insecta; order Trichoptera; family Limnephilidae; genus Limnephilus; species Limnephilus rhombicus. The sequence continues at coordinate 40,943,496 of OV815277.1, read as the reverse complement.
TTATTAATCTAAAATATAAATAACTCGTATCCTTTGTGAGGCATGGAAATAAAAATGATAATTCAATTACGAATTCGCCGAAATAAATTAAAATGTGAGCCTCGGGCAAACCCTTGATAAACGTGGTTATGTCTCGCCTTAAGCGTGTGGCAACGATTAGTCTACAATTTCCTAGTACCTATAAGCTATAAGTTAAAAAATAAAACTTTACCGGATTATACGTTGAATAATGTTACAATTAATAGTACAGTTTGTTGCTATCCCTCATCTGCAACGACTTTAGGCTTCCTAAAATAAATTTATCGTGAAGGTTTTAAAATGTTCAATGAAATTCTTGTAAATGAAAAAAGAAGAATGATTGGCGACATAATTGGATCACACATCTGTCGAGAGGTTGGCCGGGGTCATTGACCGCGAATTATACACACAAATAAAACACCTGACGGAATGTTAAAATATTTCTAGAAAAACACAAAGAAAATAAAAATACGCACACCAGATTTAACTAAGCAACCATCACGCCACATAACCGAAGTGGTAGGCACAAAGGATAAACCGCCATTAGTGTCCGACCGAACTTTCGGTTTCGGTTTCGGCCGAGTTTCGGCCAAAAATCGAGTTTCGGCTTAGTTTCGGTTTCGGCCACCATCCGGCCGAAACTAAGGCCGAAACCGAAACTGAATTTGGGAGGTTTCGTTCTGCGATCGGACATATTCGGTGCACTGAACTGCGAGCCACGAAGTGTCATTTTGCTGCGTCCGCGCTCATAGTCGTGTCAGGACTTGATTCACTTGTTTGTGTTCGCTCCGCGAACTTTGCGGTAGTTTGGTTTATTCGTTGTGAAATTGGAGGTGTTTATACTTAACATTATTTCGAAATAGGTAAGTTTTATTTCGCTATTGAAATGATTTAGTTTATGATATGCCCTGAGGAAAATAATTTCCCTGTAGGCCTATATCATCTTTGGGGATGCTGTGTGGAGGGTTTCTTTAGGTAAAGAAAGAAGAGGAGAGTTCTGGGAGAAAAAGGGGTGGGTAGGAATCTGAGGTTCAGTGTGTCCTGGTCATCCACCTTCAAGACCTGGACGATCCTCATCCCATGAACCCGGGCACCCCTGCTAAATCACCAAATGTAGCGAAACACTTAGGGTGACCTATGGCAGAGGTGTTGGTTATCCAATAAAGTTTCCCGGGGCGGCGGTACTCCATTCCCGCCTCCCAAATTATTTTGTCCTTAAGATGAAAGAGTATCTTGTTTTCTGCTTTTTATTTTGTTATTTGTTAATAATGTTCAAATAGGTAAAACCAACAATTTTTTTTTTAATATTATTTACTAAGCGATTTACGATTACGATTTCAAAAAGCATAAATAGTTTATTTGAAATAAGGAGTGATAATTATGCAATGTTTATTTTTAGTTCAAATATCAGAAACTGAATGATTAATATATGATTTAAAAACAAAGGCTGATTGATTAAGATTGACTATTTTTTTCCACGAAAACATGACCTTATATGGAAGTTTCGGTTTCGGTTTCGGTTTCGGCCGAACCTGAGACCGAAGCCGAAACTCAGTTTCGGTTTTGGCCGTAAAAACTAGTTTCGGTCGGACACTAACCGCCATACAACTCTGTTTTGGCGCCTCAGGGGTCATAGAAAAAGCTTGGCACAGACTTCTTACTTATTTGACATTCACACATCGTCTCATACCTACTTACTTTTCTGTTATTCTGGTTCTCGTTGCAACTGGAAATTTTAATATCAAAATTAATTTAATTTTTTTTTAAATACAAATAAAAGATTTTATCAATATTTTCAATACAGTCTGTCTACAAATCACGTGCGTGGGCTGATTCAACTTCGAAAATATGAATGTAATAATTTTTATCATACGTATTATTTTCGCACTCGTAAATAATAAATTATTAAATAAATAGGTCAATGTCTTATTTACTTTTCACCGCAGCGGATCCATTCATTGAATGGAAGATATTTTGACTGAAAATAAAAACGAAATGCCGACAACGTGTTCCATCTGCCACGGCAATGTCAAGGGATAACAAGCTCTACAGTAGCTCTCTTCAGAGACCATTATCGGACGACAATGCTGTTTCAGATGGCATCTTGTTTTTCTAAGGGTTGGATGTGTTATGATTGTGATATTATTTGGTTTGTTGACAGCGGCTCGATAGCTCGATAAATCTGTTATCTCTTGCCGCTGTAAGAAAGTACTAATGCGGCGTTATGGCGCTAACAACGTGTCACGAAACGTCAAAATAAACAAAATATAATATTATCTCACAATTTACTACACAGGGCCGCATCTGACAAACAAAATACTACGGCAATCGCTTTTAACATAAATGAAATACAAAATATTTTATACGAAACATTTTATAAATATGTAGAAGCAAATAAAATATTATGTGCCTACCATAGTAAGAATATATTTTACTTTTCTGGTTATAGTTCACTAAAAATGCCCTTAAATGTAAGATCTTCTAAAATACAGGGTGTAACAGCACGTACGCGAAGGAATAACCAGCGATTCCTGAACATATTTGGAGTCAAAAACGTAGATGTCATTTTACTGTCCGAGGATATTTTTTTTCAATTAAAAACAAGAACAAAAATTCATCACTCGTCACAACTGAGTAGTTCGGCAGTCAGCGCGGATCACGTGTTACGCATTCCATCTAGTTCTAGCAGCACGGTAAGAGAGGAGATAGAGCGAATATCACGTGAACCCGTCGCCACGCGTAGCAGTATGATCAGTGGAGATGTGTGATAGAAACATTTTTTGTTTGTTTTTATTTGAAAAAATATCATCGGACAGCAAAATGACAAATACTTTTTTTACTCCAATTATGCTCAGGTTTCGCTGGTTATAATCCTTCGGTTACGTACTGTTATACCTTGTATAGGTACGTACCTACAAAATGTAATTTATTTATGTACTACAATAAAAAAATCTTAGAATAAATAATATATGACGTACAATCCACCTAATTTCACCTGCCGAGCGATCTTTTGTGGGATCATTATCGGGATAACGGGCGTGATCTCCTATCAGATTTTTTTGTTTTATTAGCCTTTTCTATGTACAACCTACATTAAATGAATAAACAATCATGCATACTTGCAGGAATTCGTGTTAAAAACGATCTAAACTAAAATATGTGACAGTAAATACGTAAAAATCTCACAAATCTGGTAGATCATGTCCGTTATCTCGATAATGATCCCACAAAAGATATAGAATCCCTCGTCAGATGCGAAAAAACCATGTTTTCTTTTTAAAGTTACACTTTACTTTTCAAACATCTTGGTGTTGCCATTTAATTTAAAGCTATTTACATTTAAGCTATGCAAACTTACAATTCTTTATAGTTGCTATTATTTGTGCTAGTCTCACGGCTAGTCGCGCCATACTTACTCTCATGGCTTGGCCTGTTTCACCATATCGCTCGCCATACATTCCATTACGGCGAATGTGTGACTTGCATTACGCGTATTTTGGCAAAATACCTCAGGACACATAATCGAAACGGGTCTGCTATTTATATAAAGGATCCATCCACCATATAATTATAAAATGGCTTATAACTTATAAAATAATTACGCATATTATAAGAGGATCATACAGCAGGTGAACAACATGATTTCCCAATTATGACCTCTGTGTGCGAACTGTGTCAAATTCTCTAATAAACAATATTCAGTGTTAAGAGACAATATACCCTAAAATGTATTCAGAATCTTAACGACGTAAGTAAAGAAGCCGTGTACGCAAATTGTAACTCGCGACCCGGTGGATTGGTCGAATGGACGGACGTACAGTCGAATTCACCCTAGCAGGCCTGGAGATTCGACCTTTCCGCCGAGTTCATTTTAATTAATTCTGAATAACGTGTTACAAATATTTAAGATGTTTCTATACGTTTCCCTCCCGAAGTTACTAATTCATCGCCTAGAAAAATAAAATCTGATGCTCACTGCTAACTTTATAGTTACAAAATTTTAAAATCGTTGTACGTAAAATAAAGTAAATGGTAAAGTATTGTTTTTATTAATCTTAAGTATGAAGAATTTACATCCCCAGGAGTCGGTTTGAAAAAAAAGTTATTATAGTTACGAATTCGTCGGAAATGATTAAAGTGTGAGTTTTGAGTAAACCCTCTTTATTAGGGTATTGTATCTCTTTAATCTCAAGTGACATCCCAGGTAAGCATGGAATTGTATATCGTCTGCCTGTACAGAATATAAATAAATCGTAATGTATATACATTTTAAGGCAACATCTTGCATTAGTCATGCAATGGTCAATGAATTATACATATCAATCGTTCAAGTTGATCGGTTAATTGTGCAGTTAAGCGCCCTTCACAAAAACGGCGCTCTACGAATTATCCAATTATTAAAAAGTGTACTTTCTATCTGGTACAATACTCAGATTACTCATAAATACCACCGATTGGCTTGTTGAGGAGCTTTTGATTTGGGGCTCTTGAGAGGCCACACACTAGCGCCCTAGCCCAGCCCTGCGATCGGTCACGGAAAGATCACGACAGAAATGAGGGCATCGCATTATTATTATTACAATAGCAAACATCACCTCACGGAAATATTACCGGCCCAATTTCCGGGGGGTCCGTGTGCTACCTCTACCTTCACTGGTTCACTGGTTCACTCGTTGATTCGTCCGAGACCACTCATTTGTTTTACTTTCAATGTAGGCAGGTACGTACCAGGTACCAGGTACCAGGTACCAGGTAGACCAAAATCATGTTTCACACGTTGTGGATATGATAAAGATAGATGGTCACAACTCCGACAAGAAGAGAACTATGTTCATAAATCTCCTGTGGGGCGTACGATAGAAGATTCGTGTGATTACGGATGGGTAGTTTCAAAAATTTTTACGGATTCATCAAATATTTTAAGTTAATTTTCACGTTCTGTTCTGTTCTATTCAAGTTCTGTTGTTATATCATTACAGGCCAGTTGCTTCATAAAACTGTTCTGTTCTGTTCTATTCAAGTTCTGTTGTTATATCATTACAGGCCAGTTGCTTCATAAAACTGTTCTGTTCTGTTCTATTCAAGTTCTGTTGTTATATCATTACAGGCCAGTTGCTTCATAAAACTGTTCTGTTCTATTCAAGTTCTGTTGTTATATCATTACAGGCCAGTTGCTTCATAAAACTGTTCTGTGCTGTTCTATTCAAGTTCTGTTGTTATATCATTACAGGCCAGTTGCTTCATAAAACTGTTCTGTGCTGTTCTATTCAAGTTCTGTTGTTATATCATTACAGGCCAGTTGCTTCATAAAACTGTTCTGTTCTGTTCTATTCAAGTTCTGTTGTTATATCATTACAGGCCAGTTGCTTCATGAAACTGTTCTGTGCTGTTCTATTCAAGTTCTGTTGTTATATCATTACAGGCCAGTTGCTTCATAAAACTGAAATAATCACAGAACTTAACTTACACAGAGAACGTGAAAATTAACTTCAAATATTTCATGAATTCATCAAATATTATTAGTCTGAAAAAAAGTGGTGATCACTGCAATCGTTAAAATTGCTATAAATGGCAACACGTTCAAAGGTACCTACAGTACACGCCAGACATTAAAGCCAACCTGCCGTTGATCAGATATCTTCGCAGTTTGACGGCCGGCGTATTCTAGCGGTAAGGCTATTGAATCGCAATCCGAAGGTCGCGGGATCGAATCCCGGCGTGGGCAAATAATTTTTATTTGATTAATTTGTGTTATTTCACAATTAGTCCATTTTAAATAATATATAGTATATTTGCGGCACGTTCCAGAGTGGAAGATACTCTCAGTATCGCCCTGGTGATTGCTTGAAATGGCTTTAGTCGTGTTTGGTGACTAGATCTGAATAGCAAGGTACTTCCCACCTTCCTCTTCCCCACCTCCTTCCCCTCCCCACTACCGTCAGCCTCACAACATACCCCAATTGGGGATGCCATAGTCTCACTGGCTCCAGACAGGAGCAGCGGAGACTCTTGGGAGGTATTCATATAAAAACAAGTAAACCAGGTCCTGCCCATCCTTTTCTCTGTCGCACGTATGTTTTTACGCATATTTCTCTTTCGCTTATACGCATTGTAAAGTCGGTAACTGCGCTAGAATGAATCGTACCATGTTCAGGCCGATCTTAAAGATTGGCGTGTACTAAAAAATGTAACTTTCATAAAGCACTATGGTTCAGATAATAATAATATTTACACATCTTCTCTATAAATAAAAATGAATCCCCGAAATGTATGTACGCGCATAACTTCCGAACGACTGCACCAAATTGGATAATTATTTTATTTTTGTGGTCGTTATTATCAGGACAAGGTTTGTATAAAACTACTGGTGAGCTCTGGCATCATGAAATTTGAACGCGAGCTGTTTGAAAACTGAATGTACGGAATGCGGGTGCGAGGAGGGGGGGGGGGGGAAACGGGAGGGGGGTTCACGGGAAAGGGGAAGTGGAATGGGGAGAGGGAAGGTTGAGGAGGCGGAGTGGGAACGTGAGAGAGGAAGGGGAGGCGGAAGGGGAACGGGACAAATGGGAAAGGACACGCAGGTAGAAACAATTTATTTATTAAATAGCATAGTAACGCATGCCGGGAACCAGCTACTTATGTATATTTTGACGGTCTCCGTGGTTGAGGGGTAAGGCTGTCGTCGACCAGCAATCTAGAGGTCAGTAATTTTGTACGATTGATTTGTGTTAGTTGACAGTTTACTCATTAAAAATAATATGTAGTGTATTTGCGACACGTTCCAGTGTGGAAGATATTCTCAGTTTCGCCCTGTATTCAGAATTGAAATGTTGCTTGACCAGATACGAATGGTCAAGTACTTCCCCACCTTCTTACTTCCGATCTCCTTTCCCTCTCCACTAACAATAAAGCCCAATTGGCGATGTCATAGTCTCACTGGCTTCAGAGGGTGGGAAGCAGTTGAGACTTGTGCGGTACCACATTTAAAAAAATGTAAATAATGGTGTCAGAAATTGGTAGTACTTTCCGAAAAGAAATTCAATAATATTTTATACCTATAGGACCAGGATTAGAACCCGAAACCTCATCACCAGCTTGAAGAGGTGTTTTTGCGTATTTTTTAAATTTAAATTTCAAAGAAACTAAACATCTTTATACATATATATATATATATATATATATATATATATATATATATATATATATATATATATATATATATAAAAAAATCTCGCGTCACGATGTTTGTTCGAGATAAACTCCGAAACTACTTAACCGATTTTGATGAAATTTGGCTTACTGTGTGTAATTTGGTCAAACTTAAAAGATATGATAGTTTTTTATCTCGATTATTGACCTCAATATTTATTTTTGCGAATTAAATATTCATGAAATGTTTGTTATAGGACAATGCTTTGTAATTATTTGTAAGTTCAATAAGTTTCTAAAGATGGCGGTGTGAGTTAATTTATCGACACAATACTTGATTATCTAGGTTGAGTAACCATCCAGTAGATGGCGTTGTGTTTCTTTAGACACACAACGCGTGGCCGGGTCAGCTAGTTAGAATATATTTTTTAAATGAAGCTCTGTGGAGAAACGAACATTTCATTAATTTAAGAAGAAAAAATAATGGAGTTATGCTTTCTTTACCGTCATGAGTGAATTGAAGACAGAAGAAAATTCAAAACAATACAATGTCAAGCGTTGAATAGATGCTATTTATCACGAGGCTATTTTTTAAAAGGCAGCTCACTGCATAAAATATTATATACGCCGGAACGTTGTGACATAATTTGGCAAACACTAGCGAGATTTTGTTGACTTAAATTGCTCTGAAAAAATAAATGAATTGTTAATGTTCTGTTTGGGTGGTCCGCTGTAATATAGTACAACAGAGGAATTCAACAACAACCGGCATAACATTACGTATCTAGTATTCTAAAACACCGAGAAAAAAACTCGTCTCTTACAAAAAATGGTTCGGTGATTATTCCGATCACTCGCATTGCGCACAGGATGATTCCGAACATAGTAAACTCCCAAAACAGATTATTTCGCAAATATGCATAGTCTAAATACACCGCGACGAAATGTGAACAACACAGAACTCTTAGCCTAATATCCCATGCCTCAAAAATCTTGACTAATATCATTCTAAAAAGAATCGAACCAAAAGTAGAGAATATCCTTTCCGGACCAGTTTGGCTTTAGAAGAGGTGTAGGAACCAGAGAAGCAATATTGTCACTACGAATACTACTTGAAAAAAGAATAAAAAGAAACCAAAACACATTCATCGCATTCATAGACCTGGAGAAGGCTTTCGAAAAAGTTGAATGGAAAAGACTCTTCGAGATTCTGGAGAGAATTGACATCAAATATAGAGATAGACGAATAATCCAGGCGCTATACAAGAATGAGGCCGCTATAATTAGATGTGACAATGATGCAAAAGAAGCCAGTATAAGACAAGGGGTGAGACAGGGATGCTCTCTGTCACCTGTTCTTTTTAATATACAAAGTGCGATTGATGACTTGAGAGAGAGAATGAGTCACAGAAAAGGTGTAAAGATACACGGGCAAAAGGTGGATATGATAGGGTTTGCTGAAGATATTGTTATGGTTGCTGAAAGCGAAGAAGAACTGCAAGAGGCCTTAACAATCATGCAAAGCATTCTTCAAAACAATTACAACATGAAGATAAATAAAGACAAAACAAAGCTGCTGACTGTAGGCCGAACGCAACATCAGATGAGAGTAGAGATTTTAGGAGTTCCACCAAAGAACACCAAGGAGTTTGTCTACCTCGGGAGCAAAATAACATGGGACGGTCGGTCTAAGAGCGAGGTCGACAGCCGTATACACCAGGCTAGGCTTGCATTCAATAAAAGGTCGAAAATAATAGAATCGAATAATATAGACCTAAAACTGAGAATACTCCTCATCAAGACCAATGTATGGAGTATCTTGATGTACGGCTGCGAAACATGGTGCCTATCCGAAATAGATAAACGGAGACTAGAGGCTTTTGAGATGTGGTCCTATAGAAGACTATTAGGAATTTCCTGGAGAGACCACATCACAAATGAGGAGGTTCTCCAAAGAATCGAAGGAGGAAGGCACCTGCTCAGGACCTTGTCCGAAAGGCGCGCAAGATGGATCAGCCATGTAATAAGACAAGAAGGCCTCTTGCATGCCATAATGGAGGGTATGACCGAGGGGACAAACGCTAGGGGACGCCCACGCCGAGAGTACCTGGAGGACCTGCTGGTGGACGTGCGCTGCTCATCATATGCAGACTTCAAAAGAGCCGCACAAGACAGGGAAGAGTGGAAGAAACGTATAGATGAAATTGCTGCAAACCAATCCCACGATTGAAACCAGAGAGAGAGAAATACACCACATCAAAAAAAAAAACTCAGGCGCCCTTGATAATATAATTTATTTAACCACTCGGATTCTATGATGTATCAAAAAATATAATATGTTGTATAAAATGTTGTATTAAAATATGTTGTTGGATAAAATGTTGCCTCAAAAATAAAAATAACATAAGGGGGCATACATTAATTACGCGAGCTCAAAAAGGGCCCCCCCCCGGTCCGGCAAAATCTCACGTTACTTGGAAAGAATAGACGAAGTAGCCCAAATTTATCTCACCAAGGGGGGGGGGGTCTAGATTGGAAGAAAAACTGCTCACGTAATTAATGTATGCCCCCTAAGCTGGTTTTAATAATATAATATATTTTGATAATATAACATTACCAAACATAATATGTATGAGGTATGAGGCCTACCTGATTTATTAAACTGGTATACAGGGTGTTAAGGGACGTACTTGACTTACTTTAACCAGTGATTCCTGACATTATTTGGAGTAAAAAATGTAAATGAAATTTTGGTCTCCGGTGACATTTTTGTTGTTTTTTTTTTTTCTTTCTACAAAAACATAAAAAAATGGTAGTTGTTGAACAGTTGGAGGTGGGGTAAGGGGTTCTTCGGACACCCGGCTAAGTGACCAGTGACGATATGCAGAAGAAAATTTTTTTTGTTTGATTTTGAAGAAAAAAAATTTGAAAAAAAAAAATCGTCAAAAAGTCACCGGAGACCAAAATTTCATTTACATTTTTTTCTCCAAATAATGTCAGGAATCACTGGTTAAAGTAAGTCAAGTACGTTCCTTAACACCCTGTATTTTCTTGTAAAAAAATCATAATTTCTTTTACGTAAGTCCTCGGGCATTAAAAATTCAACAATTCATATATAATATAAAAATGCGGGATATTCGGTGCTTCTTGTTGTAAATGTGTTGTTTGACAGGTCAGTGGCTGAGTTAGCATCGCGTTTGGGTCCCACCCGGGCGTCCCGTGTTCGATTCCTCGGCTAGCTAGTCCTCCATCAAGACTCAAGCAACATTTTCCGCTTACTGTGGTGACAGCAGGAGATTTTCAAATATTTTGGTATTATTCGCAACCCGGGAATGTTTGTGTTACTTTAAAAAAATGAGTTCAATCATCTGTATCTGGAAAAACCCATGTTCGGAATTTCCATGAACGGAATCTTTGGAAGCGGGATAATCTGTGGGCAATTATCGTATTTGGAATATTCCAATCATTATAAAAACAGTTGCCAATATCTCTAGTAATTGAAGTTTTCAATGTGCGCAATCATCGGGGTCCGGAATAATCTGCTTTTGAAGTTTTCAATGTGCGCAATATTTGTGTTCGGAATAATCGATGTTCGGAATTTTCCATGTGCGGAATCTTCGTAAGCGGGATAATCTGTTGGAAATTTTCGTGTTTGGAATATTTCAATCATTATAAAAACAATGCACTGTAAAAAGCTCTGAGCTGCGCACCCAGCTGACAGTTGTCAATCATAATTTAATCAGCCAACAATAAAACCATACTAAATTATGTCAATTTCGAGATATCTTTATTTTATGTAATAGAAATAGTATCTTATCCGTGTGTCGCTAACTGGTTCAATTATTGACTGTCTACTTGTCTGCTTGTTGAGATTGACAAATTACGTAAATAAATCATAGCTAAGAATAGAAGTGTCAAAGTAAAAGTATGAATGCGGTAATGTTTTGACGTGACAGCATAATGACAGATCAAGTATTTATGTCATTCACCTGTTGTGCGCAACTAGATAAACCAATCAGGCTAGTTTGTCCGCTTATCGGAGCAATTCATATAGGTTACATAGAAATCGTTGTGTCTCCCTTACTAGCATAGAAATAATATGATTTAAACGGTATTGGAAAGAGAAAACACCACGCTACGTATTCCAACATGAAAATTTACCACAAAATAATTCAAATTCCGACCGCAATTTGAAAAAAAATTTATGAAACTTTGTGAATTTTTTAAACATTATTTTTTGCATGAAACGATATAAAAGTGTGGTAATGATAACATTCATATCTAATACATTTGTTTAATGAAATATGTGCGTGCGTTTTTTTCATTATTTAGAAAACAACGTATGGTGGGCTATTTTTAAAACTTTTTAATGTTTTAATAGTTTAAAGTGTCTAATAATAAAATTTGAAAACGTATTTCAACACCTTTCTAAAACAGTTTTTAGTTTTCGGATACGTTCAATAATATTCAATTTATTTGGATTTTAATGCAAAGCGAAAATATTTTGACCTGCTGTTAGAGTGTGGTCGAGGCCTGAGTGGTTATGATAAACAGGGACGCACACAAATTTTTGCTCCACTTGATCAACCAAAAAACGATCACATACATATTACGGGCCGTTACAGTCAAATCATTTAAAGAAACACATTTACAGTCAAATCATCGAAAGTAAAAAAAAATCGAACTAGTTTGGTAATTTAGACATTGGTCATATTCTAGCATTTGAGTTGACATTTCACAAAAATAATGTTATATATATATAGACATAATATGTAATGTTTTATTGCAGTATAAATTATTTAATATTCAATGCCCGTCGTTGATAAATAATATTCATTCAACGGACCTGCGCGCTCCACACGCTCTTCTCTCGCAATTAAAGTGGACCAATGCAAAACAAACTGCAAACAAAATTCGTGCTTCAACAAGCTATGTAATAATTAAGTCGGGTCCAATAATCGATATTTGTCGAAAATCTTTCCTGATAAAGAAATATCCGTGTTTTCTCCCTGATCTCATCTGCATCTCTTTTTCATCAGAACGCATTTTAACATTGATATAAACGCCAAAAACGTCAAACGTCAACTGCTCATTGCGTCGACACGTCCTTATCGCAGACCACAAGCCAAATTATGTGTGTAAAATAGTGTTTTTTGACATATTGTCATGAGCTCATGAGTAACTTTTCTGTAGTGAATTTAATTTGTTTTTTGTAAGTATATCGTATCTTTTTTTCGTTATTTGTTTTTGGGTGTTATGCCGTGTTGCGCTACCTCCTTCTTAAAGAGAGGCCAAAGAAGGAGGTAGTGCAACACGGCATATAACACCCCAAAAACAAATAACTAAAATACTTTTGAACGTGAAAATCTTAAAACGTATATATCGTATCTTCTTTTTATAATGTTATGCTTTTTGTTTTATATAATTATTTTTATTCATTTTTATTTTAACAATTAGTAAAACCTCAAATTGTAATAGTTTATCGATGAAGACAATATTAGCGACTGTAATTCAAAAATTTGAAAGAGAAAAAGCAGAAAATCACAGGTCGCCTCTAGGAATTGAACCCAGGACCTTAGCCTTGCCGGGGAATTGAACACAGGACCTTAGCCTTGCCGGGGAATTGAACACAGGACCTTAGCCTTGCCGGGGAATTGAACACAGGACCTTAGCCTTGCCGGGGAATTGAACACAGGACCTTAGCCTTGCCGGGGAATTGAACACAGGACCTTAGCCTTGCCGGGGAATTGAACGCAGGACCTTAGCCTTGCCGGGGAATTGAACAAGGACCTTAGCCTTGCCGGGGAATTGAACCCAGGACCTCAGCCTTGCCGGGGAATTGAACACAGGACCTTAGCCTTGCCGGGGAATTGAACCCAGGACCTTAGCCTTGCCGGGGAATTGAACACAGGACCTTAGCCTTGCCGGGGAATTGAACACAGGACCTTAGCCTTGCCGGGGAATTGAACACAGGACCTTAGCCTTGCCGGGGAATTGAACACAGGACCTTAGCCTTGCCGGGGAATTGAACGCAGGACCTTAGCCTTGCCGGGGAATTGAACAAGGACCTTAGCCTTGCCGGGGAATTGAACCCAGGACCTCAGCCTTGCCGGGGAATTGAACACAGGACCTTAGCCTTGCCGGGGAATTGAACCCAGGACCTTAGCCTTGCCGGGGAATTGAACACAGGACCTTAGCCTTGCCGGGGAATTGAACACAGGACCTTAGCCTTGCCGGGGAATTGAACACAGGACCTTAGCCTTACCGGGCACTGCATATCTTTTTCTGATTTTTTGTTTCAAATTTTCGATTGAGAGTCGCTAATATTGTCTTCAGTGATTATATAATTTTGTAGGTATATCTTAAGGCCCCGCAACCCGAAGTTCGACCGATTTCTTACATATCTCCCTTAAACACGTTAAGTTTTAAAGTTCTTAAAAAAATATATGTAATTCTTGAAGATAATATCTAGACATTGCCAGCGCCGAAACGCAAAATATATAAAATTCCCTCCATAGAAAAAAATCGCAAAGTATGCTCCAAAAATTATTATAAACAGGTTTGTTTCAGTTATTGTACAAGTTATAGATATGTATGAAAAAATTCACAGTGTTTCTTTAAATGCTGTTTAAGATAATGCCCGCGAGATTTTTGCTCTATTTTAAACGAGTCGTGTTTTATTAAACATTTTCGCAATTTTCGCATCGATTTTGTCGCTGTAAATGTCAGAGCTCTCCTCTAACATTCGTAATTTCGTATCTCTCCATCTTATTCTTTTCGATCCCGGTTGCAGAGCCTTAACACAGGGAGGAAATCTATAAATGGTTGTATTTTTGGTACACACGGGAAGATTGTAACCCCCAACCAGTACCAGTAGCACTCCTATCCAGAGAGTCCTGGTGAGACCGGTACCGGTACACCAGGGGGCACAGATTTGTTAGGACTTGGAACACGTGCTCCGGGGTATAGGAAGGAGGTTGGAGTTTAATCGACCGGTTTACATGGAAAATACAAAAATCTGAACACTTCAATATCTTGGAAATGTGATGAGGCACCCAGAGAAGTACGAGATCTAGCACCTCATAATTTATTTATTTATAAGTTCATGTTACATAATAATGAATTAATAATAGTTGAGAAGATACATTAGATCACCATACTAGGCAGCTGCCTGTTTCATGGTGACCAACGGAGGATAGTTATTTTGAAATGGTTTTAACATATTTAAGTTTAAAAAAGTTTTAACATATTTAAGTAAAATTATACGAAAAAATAGATAATTGGTATAAATGTTTCCAATAACTCACAAATTGTCATAATAATGCAGGGAAAGATTGCCGGAAGACGGGCCGTAGAAGAAGGAGAACCCCATGGCTGAAAAACCTGAGACAATGATTTGGCCAGTCTACTGTTGAGTTGTTCCGGGCCGCAGTAAACAAAGGCCGCATAGCCAACATAATAGCCAACGTCTGTTGAACATACAGGGCACGAGAAGAAGAAGAGGTATACATGGCAAATAAATAAGCCAATATTGGAATTTAGGATGGGCAGGAATAAATGCAAAAAATGTCAAAATTCAAGTGTTGATTTCTCAAAGAATTTTTTGTACGTAATGATTGTACGTATCTGCTCAATTTGTATTATATTAATTTAGTTACATTCCTGCACAAGAACAACTCCCAGACCGTGTTTCTGGAATCATCAATTTTATTTTTGTTGACCGCCGTTGAAGCGTCCGCGCGGAGGAAACAAATCAAACGGAAGAATTTGGGATCCCAGAGACAAGGTTGAGGGTACCAAATTATTGTCAGAGGAAATGATTTAGCTTGATTCGAGAACTCTATGGGCGGGCGCGCGCGAGGAGAGGAACCAGTGGCGTAGCGGGGACTTGGAAATTTAAGCAATTCACACGCGGTAGACGTGAAACCATCACCCACACAATCTCAACCAATAGGAGTCTTGAGCCAAAGTGAGCTCATAATCAAAGCGGCCAATGTTGACCGCCGTTGAAGCGTCCGCGCGGAGGAAACAAATCAAACGGAAGAATTTGGGATCCCAGAGACAAGGTTGAGGGTACCAAATTATTGTCAGAGGAAATGATTTAGCTTGATTCGAGAACTCTATGGGCGGGCGCGCGCGAGGAGAGGAACCAGTGGCGTAGCGGGGACTTGGAAATTTAAGCAATTCACACGCGGTAGACGTGAAACCATCACCCACACAATCTCAACCAATAGGAGTCTTGAGCCAAAGTGAGCTCATAATCAAAGCGGCCAATGTTGACCGCCGTTGAAGCGTCCGCGCGGAGGAAACAAATCAAACGGAAGAATTTGGGATCCCAGAGACAAGGTTGAGGGTACCAAATTATTGTCAGAGGAAATGATTTAGCTTGATTCGAGAACTCTATGGGCGGGCGCGCGCGAGGAGAGGAACCAGTGGCGTAGCGGGGACTTGGAAATTTAAGCAATTCACACGCGGTAGACGTGAAACCATCACCCACACAATCTCAACCAATAGGAGTCTTGAGCCAAAGTGAGCTCATAATCAAAGCGACCAATGCGGTAAGGTTTCATTCTATCTCATTCTCTCGCAGGCTAAATCCTATAGATTTATGTGTTTGTCTCTTTCTAGTGTCGTTTCAGTTTAATAGAGTTTCAAACCACTACAGTGCTAAAGAAATTTCACTTCAAAAAATTAATAATCGGTTCTCTAAACTAGCAGCCAAAAGTTTTATAAATTCTACGTTTTTATCGAAGATAATTTATTTATTTTATATTATAGAAACAAACAGATCATTGTTTTTTTTTAAATTATTTACTTAAGGTATGTTTACATTACATTTATTATATACATTACATTACGGTTACAGTGATAAAACAAATTTACAGATATTACCTAAGTAATATTTCACGGGGACCTGTGATAATAATCTTTGATAAATAATTAATTACTAAACGTACATACATATTTGTAGTATGTATATTTAGTAATTACCGGGTGATGGGCGTAGTGTGTGTGTATGTGTGAGTATGTTTGTAGGTGTGAGAAGTGGTAATTTGTGAAGGGATAAGTATATGGTCATAAAACAGTTTACAACCTTGCCATGATTCTCCTTTTAAATTTGGGTAGTGAATCCGAGAAAATATCGATGTTATTTAGGCAAATATTATTGAATGTATGAAGAACACGGTTAATTATTGGCGATTTTTTTTTTAAATAAGCGTGGTGAAATGGCGCTCTAAGAGTTATAAATCGCAAAAATCTACTAAAATAAAAAATACATTTTTTCTTTGGATTTTTCTGTGTTTTAATTTCCATTTTTTTATGTGAATTTCGCACAAGACCCAACGACCCCGAGCCAGCGGGAATATGAAATCCACAATTGGGGTATTTAGTGAAGATGAAAGAAGTGAGGAGTGGAAGGCGAGGAAAGAGGATGGTTGGATATCTTGCTATTAATGTGTCGTTTCTGAATGGTATTGGCGACACATATGTGAGTATCACTATTAACGTAATTAATGAATACGTCAGTAAGTAATATTATGGCTATCACCACTCTGGAACGTGCCGTGTAATATACAAGGATGATTTTTTTTTAAATTTCGAATCAATTTTCATTTTGTGGCAAAAGTGTTGTCGTAATTTGTATAGGTACTATGGCCCACGCTTTTACAATTGTTATTTTTTTACATGTGATGCACACAGGAGGCCCTGAGGAAAATAATTTCCCTCAGGGCCTATGTCATCTTTGGGTATGCTGTGTGGAGGGTTTTTTAGGGAAAGGAAGGAGAGGAGAGTTCTGGGAAGGAAAAGGGTGTAAGGGGTGGGTAGGAATCTGGGGTTCAGTGTATCCTGGTCATCCGCCTCCAAGACCTAGACAAACCTCACCCCATGAACCCGGGCACCCCTGCTAAGTCACCAAACGTAGCGAACCACTTGAGGTGACCTATGGCAGAGGTGTTGGTTATCCAATAAAGGTTCCCGGGACGGCGTCACCCATTCCAGACTCCCAAATTGAAAACAATTTCAAATAATTGCAACAAAAAAAATCTAGAATTATCAAGAGTTTTTAAACATTACTCTCTGACTTACACACATCAAAAGACTAATTTTTTAAAAAGAGAATAAAAATAATTTTTTTGTTAAAATACTGTAAAATAATTTTTATTGTCTTTTTAAAAATTAGTTTTAAATCCCTTTTGTATAATTATTATACTCCGCACAATGAGCTCCAATTTTGAAAAAGGCAATTAATTTGAAAGAATATTTAACGCATTTGCTTGTGAAAATTTTCACGAATGAATAACTAACGAACATCACAAACAACAGAAAAAAGAGTATCTTTAAAAAAAAATAAAAAACGTTACAATCCGTTTCTTTATTTAAAAAGCCCTTAGGTATTTCACCAAACAGTAGCGCCACTGGAAGAGGGACACGTGTTACTGTTAAAAT
Source organism: Limnephilus rhombicus (assembly GCA_929108145.2). Taxonomy (NCBI): domain Eukaryota; kingdom Metazoa; phylum Arthropoda; class Insecta; order Trichoptera; family Limnephilidae; genus Limnephilus; species Limnephilus rhombicus. Next base: position 40,925,880 of record OV815277.1, on the reverse strand, counting down.
TGAATATGTCACGATTCTAGATTCCTAAAGATTCCTCGTGGAGTTGAAGGGCAAAGAGTGAAGGATGAAGGGGTGGGACCTTTGTCATTAATTTACCTCCATGAAAGTGCATTGTGCTGGCAGAACGTTTAGGACTTGTTCAATAATTATTGTTAAAGTTATATTGTATTGTGAGGCCAGTTGCACCTATCAGGAAAAGACCACAAAGGACTACAAGCAGGAAGGTGGCGAGGGTGATAAGTGGATCGTATACGTGATGAGATTGTAATTAGTGATTTTTATGAAGTGATCGATGCATAATATGAACACGTTTAAGAGCTTTCCAAAATATCACGAGTCCTCCACTCGAATTTTATACGTGAGGGTCCCCGGCGTTGCCCGGGGTATTACGCTGTCCAAATTAGATGTAGACAGTAATTTTCCTGTCATTTTGAAAGTCAATTGTGTAAAATTTCATCAAGAAGAATCAAAATTCGGCTTTAAAGAGTGGGGAAAGGGATGAATTAAAGGATGTGGGATTTTTTTCAAAATCTCACGTAGAGAAGCATCTTTTTCTTTTCAAGGCAAAGTGTAATGCTACGGCCACACTGCGGCCAACTTCCAACTTAAAACGTTTGGACGATTGTGTGGAGCGGTAGATCGTGCGTTGTCGAGTTGGAAGGTTGGAGTTCGAGTTGGCCCGGGAGCCTAATGTGATAAGCACTTGAGGTAATCCAACCGCTCATCACATTAGTATTCTTAACATTTACTTTTAAAGTTAAAAACAAAAGGCCGTTACTATATTTAAATTTTACCAAAATACGTTTGTTCAATCAATTTGACTGCTTGGTGTACGTTACTTTTAACTTTTGTACTTACTTTCCGAAAACCGATAGTTACTCTAGAGTTACTGCGCCATATTGGCATCATTGCCATATTTGACAGTTCTGGTCGAAGTCATGTACGGAAATGGGTGCTTCAACATTGATTATTAATCAGTTATCATGATAAATATTGTAAAAGAGGATGATAATGCATTTAAGCATTAAAATGAATCATCAACATAAAAAAGTTTTTTTTTCAACTTTGAAGATTTTTTAAAAATAAATCGCACGTTGTGCCACAATATGTATGTCAAAAAAATACAAATAAATAGTAGTATATCTGTGTGTAAGGATGGAATGGCCAACCTTATGATTCCAGAGATATCCTCATTTTTAATGTCAGTGCCATACAAATTTATTTTAAAAAAAAAAATGATAACTCCTTCATTTGTACACGCAATTGCTTCATACGAAATTTATACCACAGTAATGATCAGCAGAATCCATTTCCAGCAAAAAAAAGACCCTAAAAAATTCAAGCCTCTGTCTATGAAAGGCGATTTTCAGCCCACCGTGTGACGGCGAATTCTCGATGGCAATATTTTGCAAGTGCCGGTCCGCTCTATGCATGGCACGCGACGGTGTCAGAACGGGGATCATGCGCATAGGATCCCCGTTCTAACCCCGTTTTAATCGCGTTGCCACTCTGTCAGTTCGTGATTTGTGTTCAGTTCTATGAGACGTGCGTCAGCGGGTAGACAGCTAATAGCCATCTATTTATATCCAGGTATTTTAATGATATGACAATAACACTATGCTTCTCCTGATGCGTCAGTCCGACACGAAAACACAGGCGAAATGACTACAACCGATAGAACGGGCACCGTACGCCTATTGAACGGGGATGGTACGGACACTAAACCCGGTGTATACGGGTATCATACGGTCACTAAACCCGTTACGTACGGGTATCATACGGTGTTAGCACGTTCTAGTGGGCATAGTAGGGCGTAGCGTGTTTATTTCGTGGCTGATACGTTAATAGTACGGTCATGGTATGGAACGGTGTAGTGGGCAGACTCCTTTATACAGGAAGTAACAGAACGTACCCGAAGGATTTTAACCAACGATTCCTGAGCATATTTGGAGTAAAAAATATACATGTAATTTTGCTGTCCGATAACATTAACAATAAGAATTTTTTCCATCACACGTCGCAACGAATAGTCGGGCAAAGCCTATGTGATAAGCACTCCGCCTCGTTCCAGCAGCACGGTAACACATGAAACAGCGCGCGTATCACATGACCATAGATAAATGCATTTGTGACGTGTTCTGACGGTAAAAAATATACATAATATCGCAGATCACGACACAACACGACAGACTAATATAAACGTCACCATACCAAATGTAAGAAACCGATACCGCACTGACGCGTCACGACCCAACACAACAGACAAGTGTAGCCGAACCATTACTCATGTAGGTAAACATATCATGAACCCAAGAAAATGAACATTGATACTAATAAAGATTTTATTTTATACAGGGAGTAACAGTACGTACCCGAAGGATTTTAACCAGCGATTCCTGAGCATATTTGGAGTTGGAGTAAAAAATATGGATTTCATTTTGCTGACCGATGACATTTTATTCAATTAAAAATAATAAAAATATTTTTCCATCACACGTCGCAACTGAGTAGTCGGATATAGCCTAGCTAGTGGGTTACGTGATAAGCATTCCGTCTCATTCCAGCAGCACGGTAACAATTATTTTTAAATGAAATGACAAAAAGTGATGTGATAATAACGTTTATAATACAATAATCACAATTATATTTATTTATTTATTTATTTAATACAAACGGCATAAGTATGCCATAAACATTAATTACATGTCACAAATTCATATTCAAAATATTAGTAATGGTAAAACAGTGTATGTATAACAGTTAATTGTGACGATACATTGGGAAGTGACACCAGAGATACATTTACATGCAAAAATCTATAATAGAAATAAAATTAATTGTGACTAAAAAAATATGATAGCATAGCCGTCTTGTACCTCTGTTCCGTGCAGTTAAATAGATCTATCACATCTGCATATCTATTAGTAACTTCATGCAACCTAGGTAAAAGTGAGTGTTTCGTATACTCAGTCCGATTATTGTTACATTTAAAAAGGGTTTTAGAACGAGTGGTTCTCGTGGGAATATGAAATTCAATGAGCTTAGTTAGATCAGGACTGTCTATTCTACCATTTACAATTTTGAACATTAATATTAAGTCTGATATAATTCTTCGATCTGACAGTCTTAGTAAATTTAATTTTTTCATCAAGTAATTATAATTTATGTTTTCAATGGGAATATGACTTTGTTTTAATTCAACTTTATTATTTCTTTATCCTACCGGTTTGGGTTCGACTTGAACCAATATTTTATCAACTTTCAAAAACAATTTTTAGTTTTCAGATACTTCACAGTTTATATATACCAAGAGCTACTATAACCGATATTGAAAAAATTGTTAAAAAAATGAAAAACTCTAAAAGCACAGGTATTGACAATATAAGAATGTTTGATTTAAAAAGAAATATAAAAACTCTTGGGCCAATAATTACTCATTTAATAAATATGATAATAAAGCAATCAAAAATTCCACAAGAATTTAAATGTAGCATTACTAGACCAATATTTAAAGGTGGAAAACACATTGAACTGGGAAATTATAGGCCTATTAGTATTCTACCAGCATTAGAAAAAATTCTTGAAAATTTTTTATCAAATAAATTAAATAATTATATTGAAAAATTCTCTATCATTGATCCAAGTCAATATGGTTTCCAAAGAAAAAAAATACTGAAAAACTACTGCAAGATTTTTCCAATTATGTAAATAATCAATTAAATAATAAATTACATGTTATTGTTTTATTTATTGATAACTCTAAAGCTTTTGACACAATTAACTCAAAAAAACTGCTTAAAACTCTAGAAAAAGTTGGAATAAGAGGAAATGTGTTAAATTTATTTAAAGATTATCTTAGAGATAGAAAAATATGTATCAAAATAAATAATACTTTTAGTAAAACAAAAATGTATCTGCAGGAGTTCCACAAGGTTCCATATTAGGACCTACACTATATATAATTTATGTAACCATAATGAAAAAACTTTTCTATTTTGTGAAACATTTTGTATTCGCAGATGATACGGCATTGGTCATATCACATAAAGATCTAAAAATTGCAATTGAACTCATGCAAATTGACTTTAATCAACTCTATAAATGGTCACATGATGCAGGACTATTAATAAATGCTAAAAAAACCAAAGTAATGCATATAAGATCACCTAATGCCAAATTTCAATTTAATCCTAATATTATATCTCATAATTTTAATTGCATTCATAAAAATATTCCAACTAATTGTAAATGTGAAAGCTTAGAATTAGTTTCGGAATACGTGTATCTTGGTGTTACTGTAGATTGTTTTTTTAAATGGGACAAACATATAAAAAAAAAAAACTGTAAAAGACTCAGATCGATTGCTGGCAGAATGTACACATTAATTTTTTTCCTATCAATTGAAACACTTAAAATAATTTATATGTCACTAGCAGAATTTATTATAAGATATGGATTAACAATATGGGGAAATACTTCTATAACCAATCTGAAACAAGTGCAAGTTGTACAAAACGCAATTGTAAAATTATTGGTCGCCCCTAATATTTTCAAACAGAGACAAAATAAGCCGTTGCTGTTTCAGAGTGCCAAAATTTTACCTGTTAAGGCAATACTTTGACACAAAATTATAATTCAGCATATATTTACCCCGCAGCATAAAGAGAAATTAGAACATAAATACAGCACTAGATTCACGCGTAACGACGGGTTAATAGTTCCGAAATTTAACAATAAGTACGGACAGAGAACGTTTGAATATATCATACCGAAGATATTTAATTTATTACCTGACACTATAAAGCAATGTAATTCTATGAATAAGGTTAAATATATGGTGAAAAATTGGCTATCGGAAAAAAAAGATTTATATTGATTTTGATATGTATGAAAAAATGTTGAATCTGTAGATACTACTGTCAACTAATCTTACAAATATCTTAGTTCTCCATAACATTCTTTCTTTAAAAAAAAAAAAAAACACACACACACCATTATCAAATAAATACTGCAGCTCACATATATTTATGTACAATTAATTATTTAAGTAATAACTTATACCTAACTAATAACTAATAGCATTTATGTACACTCCCCGTCCATACACAAGCAAATGCTTTTAATGGAAGGGTAGTAAAAAAAAACCTGTAAAAAAAATATTTAGTTGTAAAATTGTAATTATAATAAATGTTTCAATAAATAATAATAATAAAAAAAATATAAGATGTAAATTTTAAATTTTAAAAATGTATAAATATGTAACTAAAATATAAGCACCTGTTGACAAGCCGATTCAATTGGCTTAGCAGGACTTGTTTGTTGATTATATTATGTATTATCTATTATTTCAATAACAAAAAAAAAAAAAAGATGCATTCATAAAAATTATATTTATTTGGATTTTATTACTAAAGCGGAAATATTTTGACCTTCCGACAAAATAGGCCCGAGGCCTGAGGGTTTAAAAAAAGACAAATAATAACAAAAAGATACAATCGAAAAACAAATGAAAGAACAATATTCATATTTTGAACCGGTAAAAAAAGCATAATTAACGTAACAAATAATAGCACAGATAAAAATCACAGATCACCAATGAACAAGAAAACCAGATAAAGTTTATAACAATGTTTTGAAATGCCGCCATCTAAAGCAACATACTGTTGTTAGTATTATTATTGAAACAATCAACGTAGCGCACTCAATGGTTCAACAGCTCGAAAGCTCAAAGCGAAAACCGCAGAAGACGAGTTGTTATCTAGCCTCCTACATAGTTAAGTAAATTAAAATACGTACATATAAAAAGATATTTTATTTAATTTATCGGGGGGCTAGAATTCCAATAATCCATGCGCTCGATAGATAGCTGCAAGACGAGTTGTTATCTAGCCTCCTAAGTTAAGTAAATTCTAATGTAAAATCCATGCTAATTTGTACAGCGCTCTTGAGGCGATTTTTCGCAAAAACAGCGCTATATAAGTTGTCCAAATTTATAATTATTATAAGCGCAATATGTTTTGACGAATTGTAATAATGCAGGAATGTCTGCACACGAGCCAAGAAATGTAAATAAATAACAAATCCGTAGCACTGACGCTCTCCCGACATGTGCTGTGCATTGTGCTTGTGCATATGGCAAGAAATATTTCATATTATTATATTTTAGACGTAAAAAACTTTGCAAGCAGCCTTTGCGGTGTATGATTCATTTGCTTGCTTTTTCAACTGGCTTAAAAATCGTGGGAATAGATTTTGCAAATGATAATACGGAAATAATAGGAAAAAAACGCTTGCGTTTGTCACTTTATACAGGGTGTTAAAGTACGTACTTGACTTACTTAAACCAGCGATTCCTGGCATTATTTGGAGTAAAAAATGTAAATGAAATTTTGGTCTCCTGTGACTTTTTTTTTTCAAAATTTTTTTCTTCAAAATCAAACAAAAAAAAAATTCTTCCACACGTCGTCGCTGGTCACTTAGCCGGGTGTCCGACGAACCCCTTACTTCGCCTCCAACTGTTCAACAACTACCATTTTTTTATGTTTTTGTAGAAAAAAAAAAACATCAAAAATGTCACCGGAGACCAAAATTTCATTTACATTTTTACTCCAAATAATGTCAGGAATCACTGGTTAAAGTAAGTCAAGTACGTCCCTTAACACCCGGTGTGTGAAAAGGACTATTATTTTACGGTTGGCATTTACAATCAGAAAAATTCAATTTGGTAATTTTAGATAGAACACGTTGTTTTGACGAAAAATTTGATTAATATTTCATTGAAACCCAATTACTTTTGTAAACTCATTCTGGCGTCAGTGGGGAACCAACATAATATTACTTTTGAAGTGAAACTTCTATAGCACCGCTGTGATTTGGATTTCGGATGAAACGGAAATGACGATTACTGCACCTGCGGCGCATCAACTGCGCTCATCGGCCGCTTTGATCGGCTCCTATTGGTTGAGATATGAAACGAAAATTACGCGAGGTCTGCGCTCATTGGTCGCTTTGTTTATGACCTCAATTTTCAAGATTGGTTGGGACTGTTTTGGTACAGTTTCGCTTCTACCGCGTGTAAACTGCACTTGAATTCATTTTCATGTTGTTATATAAATACGGAAAGAATTCGTGGTGCAGTAGTATTTGTTAACAATATAGTTTGAATACGGAAAGAATTCGTGGTGCAGTAGTATTTGTTAACAATATAGTTTGAATACGGAAAGAATTCGTAGTGCAGTAGTATTTGTTAAAAATATAGTTTGAATACGGAAAAAAATCGTCAATTTAGTTGATTTTTGAAGGTGTGCAGCAATATTAGTTAACAATATAGGCGACACTAGGAAACACAGTCCCACCCAGTCAAAAGTGCGAATAGCATATCTCTTATATTTCAATATCTTTGCTCGTATTCTACACAGAAATGACATACCAGTTACTTTGGCGAAGCGGCGCATCCCCAAAATGAAAATCTTCAAACAAAATGTTTTCATTTTTCACCTACAACAACATCAATATGTAGTATTTTTCAATCTTAGCCATCTGACTCATTGAAAAATCACCGACCGCCCTTGCGACACAGTATGCGCCATCATCAGGGTACAATAGTATACAAATAATTATCTAAAATTATATATACCTACAATCTACATATTTCTTTAAATTTTACAAAAAATACGACAAAACGTTATCCCCAAAACTGAATCGAAATGAGTTTAATTTTTGCACTGATAATTCGTGTGGAATTCTATTGAATTAGAATTTGAAATTAAAACAATTTGTACTTTCTTCCACTAATTTATATTTCAACAGGACCGGTTTCATCCTATTACGGACATTTTCAGACAGGCAGTTGAAATTCTTATGCTACGGTATTTATACACATTTAGGCAGGGGTACACAACATTGTCTCTATATAATGAATGTTTCTATTTTGTTAATTTTAAGGTATTACAAGTTATTTTGTTAATTTTAGGTACATACAGGTAATTATAAAGTTTATTATTAAAATTATGAATGATGTTACATATCTTATCTTATGTTTTAATTGGATATTTTATTTTATTCTATATCTTCTCTTTTCTATTCATATTTATACAAAATATGTATGTAGGCTTATAATATGCAATGTAAACACCAGTTATTAGTATATATATACCTATTATTTTAATAACTATGCTAGCAAACAACACTAATAATCAGGTATTAATTTTTTATTTTATTTTACTATCTTGTTTCTGTTCTCTTTCTACTCGTAGTTATCATTATACAAGATGTGTACGTATGACTATAATATGAAATGCAAACACCATTACCTTATGTTTTAATTATTTTCTTCTAAGTACACATATATTTATAACTTTAATTTATTATTATTATCATTTCAACAACTATGCTAAACAAACCATGGCTGTTTTATGTTTTAATTGATTATTTCATTTTTATTTTATTCTTTCTCTTCTCTTTTTTTTCTTTATTTTCTACATCACATGTATGTAGGACTATAATATGCAAAGCATACATAAGTTACCTAAATGTTTTAATCCTCTTAATTCCTCTTAAGTTACCTATATGTACCTATCTACTTTTTCTTTTTAAAATTAATATTCTTTTCTGTGCCAAACAAATAACAGTTACTATGTTTTAAACTTTTTTTTAAATCTTATAGAATATTCTTTCTCTTCTTTTTATTTCATCAATTTTCTTTCTTTTTTTTTTGTACAAATCATGTTCCACATGTTCATACCCATAATATTTTGACTGTCCTAAAACGGGAATACTCCTAGTTGGGCAGTCAATTTTTTTTTAATAAATTATATATATAAATGTATAAGCTTGTGCTAAATAAACAAATAAATAAAAAGAATAGATATTTTTACTTCAAATGAATATAAATGAATTTTTATAATTGAAAATGTTTGTGATTACTGATATTTTATTACGGTAATGTTGGGTTATTCCCTCTTTGTTGCTTAGGGCTTAATTGACAAATATTGATGCACTATGGTATTTATTATTATTAGGGTTCTCCGTGTGTTTGGGTTATTACATTTTTGAATCAAATTGTTGTTTCCAGCTTTAAATGATTTAATAATTCAATTGACTAACCAAAATTCTACAACCACCATCTGCAAAGTTGAATGTGTCGATCTGTATAATGTAACGAAAGATTACCGTGGACTGCTGATTTTTACAGGTGGGGGCATCTCGGGAGGAATGCAATTTGAAATCCATACATCGATATACACGAGTATAATAACGATATTCATTTGATCGATGACTCCATTCCATGAAATTCCATTGCCAGCAGTTGGTCAGTTCCCATCGCAGATTCGAGAGCAACGACTCGGGTGTAACGAAATTAGTTAGCACGATGCAAACGAGTTATGTAATTTGATGAATTCCACACACCTTTTTTAAGACCTAATCAGCTTTCGGAACAAGAGCGGAGGAATCTGGTCCCTACAAAAAAACTGTAAAAAACAGTCGAAAACTCGCGGCGAAGACGCCGCAGTTAACTTAGCAGATACTGACGATAAATATATAGATGTTACCTCCGTTGTGGCATCTCATTGTTTCTCATAAACGACATAATTTATTTATTTAATTTACGCCCAGAGGGCTTTTACGTAAGTATATAAAGACAGTACAATTTTAACACGAAAAAGAAAAATATAATATAAATAAAAGTTACGATACAAAACAAAAATACAAACATGAAGTAGGTACAGTGAGAAATAAAAACAATAAAGTTGGGATAAAAAAAATACATGCATGATATAAATGGAACAAAAATGTAAAGTAAGGTGATCAGATGTGTTTACAAATTTACAACAATAATCATGAATAACAAACACCTAAGTACTTATTGGTTTCTCATAGCGTGAAACCGCTATGTGTAAGATGTAGGTTCGTAAGTTGCAGAAGTTCGGAACTGTTCAATTTGAATTTTAATATTTTAGATTAAAACAAAAAAAGTTTTATTAAAGTTAATGAAGTAAATTCACAAAAAAAATCCTTATTATTATTATTATAACTATGCCGTACTCATTTGCAAACCGAGGGGCGAGCCAAACCACGAATAATTTGTGAGAAAGGAAGGAAGCAACGGCAAGTGGCGTTTCGCGTCGTTTTCGATTTTTTTAAAGTGATACTTCTTTAGCCTTGTTGTGATTTGGAATTCGGATGAAACGGAAATGACGCATCACAGCACCTGCGAAGCATCAAACTGCGCTCATTGGCCGCTTGATTATATTGGTTGAGATATGAAACGTAAATGACGCTAGGTCTGCGCTCATTGACCGTTTGATTATGACCACACTTTTAAAGGCTCCTATTGGTTGAGATTGTTTTTGGTAAAGTTTCGCTTCTACCGCGTGTGAACCGCCCCGTGGAGAATAATTTCCTTCACGGCATATGTCACCTTAGGAGATGCTGTATGGAGGGTCTTTTTAAGGAAACTAGTTTCTGGGAAGGAAAAATGTATCAGGGGTGGGTAGGAATCTGGTAGTCAGTGAGTCTAGGAGTGACGGACGTATGAATCCATCCATCCAACTGCGGTTCAAAATCGAGCGAGTCCGGCTGGTGAGGTCAATAGGTCTCCCTCAACCAATACCTCTCGATCCGGCCCGCCACGCAGCAGGTGGGCAGACGCCTCCGCCACCAATACCCGGACAAACATCACCCCATGAACTCGGGCATCCCTGGTAAGTCAACAAACGAAGCGTGACCCATGGCAAAACTTTCCCATAAACAGAATTTATGATGGAGTTCTCAACGACAGAATCATATTATGCCGAGTTCCTGCGTAGCACAACCTGGAGAATAAATAGTTCTCAACGACAGAATCATATTGTGCCGAGTTCCTGCGTAGCACAACCTGGAGAATAAATAAATTGGAGGAACCTAATAATAACTAGCTATAAGTAAATGAAACGAACTGTAAAAAATTACATGAAAACCTTTCAATGCGAAAATTAATAACCATAAACATGTTATTAATTTATGTATTAATAAAAATGCCAAGCTGTCATTATGTAGCTAAAATATCTTAAAGATGTTACCGACAAATAATGTTTCTTTTAGCTATCATTAATTATTTTAATTAATCGGTAACACGTGTACCCATAACTGGTTAACACCGATATTAAGAAACGCTCGTTAGACAATAAAACAAAACATTGTTCAGATCGGGAGGCAAATGTTGGAAAAATCAGAGTGTGCAATTCACACGCGGTACAAGTAAAACCTTCACAAAACGAAAGTAGACAAGAGGACTACGAAGCATTTTTTTTACCAATGTGAAGGATGATTTTTCCATGTTTTTGTCATCGAATTCTAGTACATACCTTTTCCTATACATTTGTTCATCTTATTAATTTGTGTTTTTTTTTTCTTTGGAGTCGCTAGATGTCGCTTTCTTTTGTGTTTTCTTTGCCTGCACATTTTGGAGTGGTTTGAAGATTGGATATTGTTTTTACATTATTTTTTTTTTGGATTTTGTAGGATTCGACCTTTGGTCTGCTGAGGTTCGTCAGGCGCTTTATACCGCTAGACCAAAGGAGACTCGCGTGGGAGCGTGGATTTATCGAATTGTATTGGAACCGAGTACCAGTGAAATAAATAAATATTTTATTGCTATCTCATTCTCTCGCGGGCTAAATCTTATAGATGTATGTGTTTGTCTATTTTTAGTGTCGCTCGCTTCCGTTTCATCGAGTTTCAAATCGCAACGGTGCTAAAGAAATTTTCACTTCAAAAGTTATTAAATAAGAGTCTGAAAAATGACTTCATCAATTCATTTGTTGTGGAATGTACTTTGCGATTCAAATTAAGTTGAATCAAGAACGTTGAAGAATCGTGTAAGAAAAATAGGTTCGAGTACCTCCTTCTAAGGACTGTGAGACTCGTAATATCAGTATTGATCGTGGCTGTCCAAACGGATCTGAATGTATCTATTATTTATATGTACAGAAAGTACTGCAGGTAACATTGTAGGTAGGTACGCTTCCACGTCCTCAGGAATACCTAGTCCAGCCATCAACGAACGGAAATTATGTCATTACTCATTACTCATTACGGTTGATTTAATGCGTGGCCACTGCAATTTGTCTAACTAAAATGTGTACACAAAAGTGGCGTCGCGTGGGAGGAAAGTTTTAAAATTACAATTATGAAACGGAATTTCACACTCGTGTTTAGACTAATCCAAATGGTGTTTAGAAGGTTCAAATGCTTGTAGTTCTCTGATATATTCAGAATGTATTATGAATATAAAAATTTATTCGATTTAACTTCGTTATATCAGCAAATGTAGCACTCTACAATGCGTACCGCCAAGATAAAATTATAGAACAGAAAAAAAATACGAATACAATCGACGATCGCATTTTCAAAAGTGGCAATTCTCTCAATCGACGATCGCATTTTCAAAAGTGGCAATTCTCTCAATCGACGATCGCATTTTCAAAAGTGGCAATTCTCTCAATCGACGATCGCATTTTCAAAAGTGGCAATTCTCTCAATTTTTTTCGGTATTATGTGGATGCAGTGCATCTTCATACAAAATGTTGATATTTTGGAAAAAAGTAAAATTCATTTTCAGCTACAACAACATCAAAAATGTCATATTTTTTAATCTAATTACTCTAGCTCACTGAAAACTCACGGACCGCCACTGATACATCTATTGATTTAGGGAGAATGAGATATTAATGAAATATTTATTTATTTGACGGTTACTCCGGTACTACCGGTTCCAATATAATACGATAAATCCACGGTCCAACGCAAGCCTCCTTTGGTCTAGTGGTCTAAAGCGCCTGACGGAACCGTAGCGGCCAGACGTTCACTGGGCCGAGGATCAAATCCCAATATCCAATCTTCAAACCACTTAAAAATGAACAGGCAAAGAAAACACACCAAGAAAGCGACATCTAGCGACAAAAGATGCACTGGAATTCAACGACAAAAATATGGAAAAAATCATCAGATTGATTTAAAAAGTGCTTCGTAGTCTCGCCACTCTTGTCTACTTTAGTTTTCTGGAGGTTTCACTTCTACCGCCTGTGAATTGCACACTTTGATTTTTGTTAATACACAGGTTTTAATATTCTTTGAAAACGATCTCTTCCAATACAATTTTCAGCAAAACTCGCTATTTGACCATATTTATATTAAAAGTCAAATTTTCAAAATCAGTTAAGTCAAGTTAAAGGTTTTAAAAAAGATTAAGAATTAATTGAACCCTGCAGACAAAACAGGAGAGTCTGCGCAAAGAGAGAAAAGGGCTTCGAAAAATCGAGGCAATCAAATAACTTAAAATCCCACTAAGAAAAGCGAATGCAACTAGAAAGTTAGAGTGGGTTTGGATTAGGGATTAGGGTCTTCACAAAAATTATACCCATCCAATAAAACTATTAAATTTGAGTAGTCTTTCGTAATACCAGCGCGAAGTCATTCACCTGCTTATGAAGAATAAAAGAGGTCTTGAATTGGGCAGCGGATCTATTAATCAAGTGTGGGAGTTAACAGCAACACTGGTCAGGTGTTCGTGATCATCCACTTCCACATAACCCACTTTGCAATAATATTCGCCAAGCAAACACGAGGACTAAGCAATATTCGTATAAGTGCAATTAATAGGTGAAAGCTGTTATATGTAAATGATTTTTATAGCGCCGTTTTTGTGAAAAATCTCCTCAAAGGCGCTGTAGAAATACACAATATATTATTTCTATAATGCTCTAACTATTACTAACTATAAATATACTGGAAGACAAACTATTACAAGTCATGATTTACTTGTAACTCAGAATGAATTCAACTCAACGCCTCATTTGAAGTCATTAAAAATCATGAAAAATTATACAAAAAATTGGTTCGGTTACGGGTTATTTTTCTTTTTTGAAGTAAATCTTCTTTACGCCCGCTCGACTTGGAGGGTAGGCTGGTGATCGGGCGAGGCGAACGGTCGGGCAGGCTTTAAGTTGAGAGGGAGATATAAGTTAGTGAAGATAGAAAGAGAGAGAGTTACGTTTCGTATATTATTACTGTAGTGGCAAGAGAGGTTCGAGCACAAGGAATCATTTATTGAATAACCATGCCATAGGTTACCCCCATAGGTCACCCCCACGGTCGTAGGTCACCCCAGGGTCATACGTCACCCCAATGTCATATGTCACCCCAATGTCATATGTTCTTTTATAAGTTAGTGAAGTTTTACTTCAGTCGTGTGGTCTAAAGCAGACTCGTTTTTGTTCATAGCTTTTGATGACTTTTCAAAGAAGTGTTGAGTTGAGTTGATTCTGAGTTGTCATGAAACCAGTTTCACTACATACCTACTTATAATTAAACGAACGCACATTGTAGGATTTGTGAAGCCAAAAGTTTATGTAAAGAATACAATACATGAACAAGAAAAATATTGCTGCACAATGATCAAAAGAAAATAGTCATGTTTACAGGTAGGCACTTTATCACTTAAATTAAAAGCAATTCAAGTTCGAGAGTTCATTGAACTATAGTTACAAAGGACAGTAACTAAACCGAAATTAGTATCTTTGATTATTTAAATCATGTAGGTATTTAAATCCTCACCAATCAACATTGTTTTCCGAAGCTTTTTACTTTAGCGATTATATCACCTTTATGGGAGCTTAATATAGTCACCGACGCGCGACGACAGGTTTGATTCTAAACTATGCGTCATTCCAATACATATCTCCATCTCAAAATAAAATTAGAATAAATAATAATATTATATTGAGTGGGCGAGTATGGTAATAAAAATAACACAGCCTCTTACCTGGGTATTACATCGGTCTTTCTACATTCGTTGATACCCGACACATGACATTCACACATGTATTTCAGAAGGCTCGTCAGGTGGTGTGGTGGTACTGGTGGGTATAGTTTTACCTGCCTAAATCTTATTTTTATAGCCTGGGCTTGGAGGTTCTACATTCTAGACTTACTAAGAAGGCCTAGTTTCTGAATCAAGACACATAGACACAGACAGTGAGGTAAATTTTACTAGAATACGGTGGGAGGTAAAACTTGTTTGCGGAATGTTGCGAAGAGGAAATAAAGAGGAGAAGAGGAAAACAATGTACTTTGATATTTAGATTTGGATATAAAGCATTGCTGATGCCGATGGGATGGTTCAATGCCAACTCAGAATGAATCAGAAAGGTCATTAGAAGCTAGAAAACAATGTACTTTGATATTTAGATTTGGATATAAAGCATTGCTGATGCCGATGGGATGGTTCAATGCCAACTCAGAATGAATCAGAAAGGTCATTAGAAGCTAGAAAACAATGTACTTTGATATTTAGATTTGGATATAAAGCATTGCTGATGCCGATGGGATGGTTCAATGCCAACTCAGAATGAATCAGAAAGGTCATTAGAAGCTAGAAAACAATGTACTTTGATATTTAGATTTGGATATAAAGCATTGCTGTTGCCGATGGGATGGTTCAATGCCAACTCAGAATGAATCAGAAAGGTCATTAGAAGCTAGAAAACAATGTACTTTGATATTTAGATTTGGATATAAAGCATTGCTGATGCCGATGGGATGGTTCAATGCCAACTCAGAATGAATCAGAAAGGTCATTAGAAGCTAGAAAACAATGTACTTTGATATTTAGATTTGGATATAAAGCATTGCTGATGCCGATGGGATGGTTCAATGCCAACTCAGAATGAATCAGAAAGGTCATTAGAAGCTAGAAAACAATGTACTTTGATATTTAGATTTGGATATAAAGCATTGCTGTTGCCGATGGGATGGTTCAATGCCAACTCAGAATGAATCAGAAAGGTCATTAGAAGCTAGAAAACAATGTACTTTGATATTTAGATTTGGATATAAAGCATTGCTGATGCCGATGGGATGGTTCAATGCCAACTCAGAATGAATCAGAAAGGTCATTAGAAGCTAGAAAACAATGTACTTTGATATTTAGATTTGGATATAAAGCATTGCTGATGCCGATGGGATGGTTCAATGCCAACTCAGAATGAATCAGAAAGGTCATTAGAAGCTAGAAAACAATGTACTTTGATATTTAGATTTGGATATAAAGCATTGCTGATGCCGATGGGATGGTTCAATGCCAACTCAGAATGAAACCACGCCAACTCAGAATGAATCAGAAAGGTCATTAGAAGCTAGAAGAAATAATTTCAAAATAGCCGGTAACCCTAACCAAATTTAACCAATTTTTTATCATCACTCTTAATGACCTTTCTGAGGTGGGTTCAGACCCGAGTTGGCCGGTCACCCGATGGGATATGGGTGAATATACAAAAGTTGGGTAACTTTTAGGGATATTTTGTTTACGATATTTTTTAGATAATATTCTCAAAAATTTGGGCATATAAGATAGTTAATATAATGAATATATTGTTCGTGTTTGGGCCAGTCACTTTTTCAAGTAGATTCTGAGATATTTCGATTTTTCTGAATTTGACTGCCAGAGGACTGACGAGGGTGACACAGTAATGTCAAAAAACACAATTTTATGAGATATGTTTGTAATTTATTAATATTTAGAAGAAATCTCTTAGAATCTAATAATGGCACATACTTTGAGTCTTAATTGACTTAAGTAACAACTAAAAACCATTAATATGTAATACTGTGAGAAAAAACTATCTCCACCTTTAAAACAGCTTTTTAACATTTTTAGTAATATTATATTACATAACTAAGTATTAGTACTAAGTACTTTGAGGTAGTTTAACTGTCCTCCTTTTAACATTATACATTTTCTAAATAATCAACAAACAATTGAAACTAAAATATGAATTTATAACAAAGTACTTAAACTATTTCAGTCTTCAAAACAGCCTTCTGACATTTTAAATATTGTTATGTTGCTAACTTATTTATTTGGAGTATTTTTTAAAAATTTATATATATATATTTTTTAAATAATCGGAGACGGTTTACATATATATATATAGTTCCCGTGAGCACTTAGGCCATAGACCTATTGTACTATCTCCCATTTTACCTTATTCCTTTGACAGTAACCCAGTCCCTTTTATAAAGTTCACCTGGATTGTCATTAGAAATGAAGCTATATCTTCTGGTTCGACAATGTGTCTTCCCAGGTCTCATTTCCCCTCTTCACTCCTCCTTGTTTCCCTGAAGGCCCCACGACGGAAGAGGGCTTCATCTCTCCTCTCCACACCTTAATTCCCCGAAGGCTCCACGACGGAGAGTCCACCTCAGATGAAGAGAACTTCATCTCTCCTCCTTGGTTCCTTAAAGGCCCCACAGAGGAAGAGTTCACCAAGAACAATACCGGTGTAACCATCTAGAGTTTTACGTCCTCAAAACATTCTAATATAACGAGTTTTAGTGAAAGTTATAGTCTAATTTTGGTTCCCCCAAGTGTTAAAGTGCGCAAGTTTGCATTAGCATTGTCTATTGCATATTCAGCCATCGTCTAATAACATATAAAAACAATTTTTGAAATCGCAAACTGTTCAAGTAATTTTGTTACATTATTATACGCCAGCAGTGCAGATATTTACCATCACCTCAGCGCACCAAAATCAAGGCGGTTCCATCAGCCATACTTGCAAGTGAATCTAGCAAACTTTCCCAATAACCATTTACATTATGGATGCGCAGGCATATATTACTTTGGCGAAGGATGCTGTTAACTTACTAACCAACATGATTATGGATCCCAACAACAAATTCACGAAAGAACACCTCGCAAAAATAATTCCCAAAACCAACGACATATTGGGAACATTCGGCCAAATGGCAGTTAAAATGGCAAATCTAGAGGGAGAGTTGACTGCTCTAAAAAGTGCAACCCCTAATATGCACATCCCTTTAGATTCACAAACCCCAAGTGTCTGTGATATTCTCGCTGAAATGAAGGAACAAAATTATAGAGATAAAAACCTGATAATTCGTAACATTCCTGAGAATACATCGTTATCGCAGATTGAATGTATTAACAGCGACATAGCATCAGTCAAAAAAATACTCTCTGATATTGATAACTCAACAACCAACCTAGAAATAAAAATCTATAGACTAGGCACAAGGAAAGACGACAAACCAAGAGGAATTAAAGTTGAGTTTCCTGAAGCAAAATGGCCAAGAATATTATTAACCAAAAAACACGTACTTAAAAACAACATTAGATTCTACCAAGATCAATCGCTTTTCCAGCGAAAACAATTAACTGACTTAAGGAATGAACTTGAAAAAAGAAATGCTTCAGGCGAAACTGACATCACAATCAAATATATCAACAATAGACCTACAATAACGAAAATACATCCAAAAACCTAAAAGATAAATTGAAAATATTCTATCAAAATGTTCGTGGTCTTAGAACTAAACTTCAGGATCTAAAATCAACCCTACCCACTTTGAATCACGATTCTTATGCCTTCACCGAGACATGGCTAAATAATAATATCAACACTTCAGAACTGGGTTTCTAAAATCATACAGTGTACAGAAAAGACAGAGATGAAAAAAATAAATGCAGGGGAGGTGGAGTGTTAGTATCCATAAACAACAAACTTCATTCAAGAAAACTTAAATGCATCCATACACATCTGGATCAACTGTTCATCATGGTATCCAACAAAAAGGAAAATATTATTATCGGCTGCGTCTACATTCCGCCATCCTCTGATGCTCAACTATACAAAGACCACTACCTTGAAGTTGAAACTATCCGGGGAAGATTTCCTGGGGCCACTATAATTTTGACAGGAGATTACAATCTGCCTAATATTGCTTGGGACGTAGAAAATAACAAAACTTCATGCACGGACAACATCCACCACGGTTCTCATGATATAATCGAAATGTCAAATTTTCTTAGTCTCCGACAGTTAAACTGTGTTTTGAATATAAATTCTCGTCTTCTCGATCTAGCATTTTCCAATTCTTTATCAGTAAAAATATCCGCATCTGTTGAATCTATTCTCCCGGTTGACAAATACCACCCACCTCTAATAATTGAATGTAACAGTTCAATAACTAAAAAAAATCCATCTGCTTCAACTAAGTTGAACTTTTTCAAAGCAGACTATAATCAAATCATTAATCTTTTATCTTCAACCGACTGGAAATTTTTGGACACTGAAGTAAACACCAATGTAATGGTTGACAATTTTTACTTAATTCTAAATAATGCTATTGATTTATTTGTACCCGTTTCAAAAATTTATACGCATAATTACCCAAAATGGTTTAGTAACGATCTTATTAAATTAATTAGAGACAAAAAAATCGCTCATAAAGCTTACAAAGCATCACATGATCCTATTGATTACGCAAAATTTTGTGAACTAAGAATGAGCATCAAAAAAATTTCCAAGTTATGTTACAAAAAGTGCATCGATAACTGCGAAGAATTGGCTCTTGCCAACCCTCAAAATATCTATAAATTTTCAAACCTACTAAACAATAATGACTCCGGTGTACCCTCTAATATGTATTTAAATAACAAAATGGCCGATAATCCCCAAGATATCGTTAATCTGTTTGCTGAATTCTTCAGCAAAGTCTACGATTCTGCAAATAACTCTCCATTATTCAACGCCACAATATCTAATGATAACCAGATCGATTTCAATCAATGTATATTTGAAGAAAGTGAAATTAGAAATAAATTAAAGCCCCTAGACTCGAAAAAATCAGCTGGTCCTGATAACATTCCTATCAAAATGCTTATCAGTCTTAACTTATCCTCTTACTAAACTTTTTAACTTGTCTATAAAAACTGGCATCTTCCCGAATAAATGGAAAACAAGCTTTCTGTCTCCAATTTTCAAGAAGGCTGATAAATCCGATATATCCAACTATAGACCTATCTGCATCCAGTCGTCGATCCCGAAAATATTTGAATCTGCTCTGCTCTCTAAACTCTTTCCTGAGATTAACAAAGTAATTTCTCATCGACAACACGGTTTCATGTCGAAAAGGTCTACTCTCACGAATTTGATGATTTATCAGGAATATTTATTTAATAATATGCACAATCGTCTTCAAACAGACGTAGTATACACTGACTTTTGCAAAGCTTTCGACAAAGTCTCACACAAAATACTTATACACAAATTAAAATCCCTTGGAATAACGGGGCATATTTTGAGATGGTTCGAAAGTTATTTATACAATAGAAAAATTTCAGTCAAACTCAACTCACACTTTTCACATCAATTCGAAATCTTCACCGGAGTTCCCCAGGGGTCACATCTAGGACCAGTATTGTTTTCCTTGTTCATCAACGACATAACTACAATCTTTGATGGAGTTATGGTACTTTTATTTGCGGACGATCTTAAAATTTACAAAACAATTACTAATCTCAATGACTGTTGCGTATTACAAACAAATCTTGTGAGGCTACAAGAGTGGTGCATCCATAATGAACTGTTCCTAAATATTGAAAAATGTCAAGCAATAACTTTTGCCCGAATTAAAAACCTTATTACATATGAATACAGCATCAACAACATCTTTCTAAAAAGAGTTGAACAAATTAAGGACCTAGGTATTATTTTTGACAGTCAATTATCTTTTGTTTCTCATATAAACGAAATATCTAACAAGGCCATGAAAAGCTTGGGGTTTATATTGAGGACGGTAAAAGATTTTAAAATAATTAATTCTTTTATATTGATGTTCACTGGGTTGGTGAGAAGCCATTTAGAGTACAATTCAACAATCTGGGCTCCTTTTTATAAGATTCACCAACAAAAAATTGAGAGAGTGCAACATAAGTTTCTGAGATTTATAAACTATAAATTAGGAATTCCAATCGAAGAGCTTAACTACACATATCTAATGGACTTACTAAAATTAAATGAATTAACTTCGAGACGAATAATGAGAGATTTAATATGTCTTTTCAATATATCAAATGGCAGACTGGACGCCCTTGATATATTACTAATTAAACTAATCCAACTGCGAGTACCTACCCGTAATACAAGACTGAATGCGCCGTATTTTGTTAACGTGTCTACTAATAATTACTTCGAAAACTCGCCTATCGAACGGCTTCACAGACTCTGAAATAAATACAACACAATCGATGTTTATCGTCATCAGTCAGTGTCGAAATTTAAACTCAGCATATTGGAATACTTACAGTAAAATTATAAATCTCAAGTTTGAAATATTCGGTGCACAGTTTATCGTAAACACACATAGTTATGTTCGTAAAACACCTACCATACACGGCGCAATAAAGGTTAGTAATTTATAAACAAACTTTACAAAACCTCTTCTTGTTTATCGTTGTAATAGGTAATAATAACAAAATTACTTCAACGGCTTATACTTTGACTCTTTTTTAATTTGATTGTAATTAAATACTCTGTTATATTATCTAACTCATTTGTCCTCTCCGTGATAGTTCACTGAATTATCTGACATTATTTGTTTTAACCTGAAATGTTTCATGGTAGCAGTATAAAGTATTTTGTCTTCTGAAATTGAATTTTGCAGAAATTCAGACGATAATGTAAATAGTCAAAATGGAATCGTTTTGAATATTAATTTTAGTGCGGTTCAAGTCGGTAGTGCGTATTTTTGTTTGTAATCAACTTCGCTATGTATTCAACACATATAAATTACACATATATTAAGAACCCATTCATTGTTATTATTTGTTATACCTACATAATTATGCTATCCGAAGTTCTAAAACTGATTTTTTTTCTCTTTATTGTATAATGCTATATTTTTTACTTACCAGCTTTACTTCTATGTCCATGTGAAAAGTTTTCTTTGTTATCTAAACACACCTGTATGTACTAAAATAAAAAATAAAAATGTAAATGTATGTAAAAGCCCATAAGGGCGTTGATGATTAATAAATAAAATAAAATAAAAAAAATAAAAAAGATGGCCTCATTTCTCCTCTTCACTCCTACATGGTTCCGCGAAGGCCCCACATGGGAAGAGGACATCATCTCTCCACTTCACTCCTCCTTGGTTCCACAAAGGCCCCGCGCTGGAAGGGTGCCCTCCACCTTGGTTCCTTGAAGGCCCCACAAGGGAAGAGTTCATGGAGGTGGCCTCAGCTCACCTTAGTTTCTCCTCTTGGTTCCTCCTACGGCCCCAGGAAGGATATCCACAGAGGTGGCCTTAGCACTCCTAGGTTCCCAAAAGGCCCCTAGTTTTCGAATGGTCCAATTTTTTTGTCCCCAAAATTATCAGTAGTACGTTTCAAGTGTTGTTTTTTTTTTGCCTGTACTTTGATGAATAATTTTTCCAATTTTTTCTAGTTAATGATTGCTCCCGAGGTGTCATTTCTTTAAACATTTTTTCTTTGTCCATTCTCCTTTTTTAAGTACTGCAACCTTTGTTTCTCCTTGTTTTCGGCTAATTTAATAGGGTCGCTTTTGATTCTAGCTAAGCGAACATTTTCGGCTTCTCTTTTCTTTTATAATATATCTTCTCTATGCTTAGAAATATTTTGTTTTTTTAAGGAGGCGGCATAATGTTTTAAACGGAAATAAGTTTTTAAAAAATGCTTACACGCGCTAAATATCAGTACTCTGGAAACACGTCAGTCCTCTGGCGCAATATCAGGCAAAGGACTGACGCCAACGGACTGACGAACAAGACATAGGCAGCATCGCGTTCATTGGTCAAAATATTGTACACATATTTTCGTATCGGTGATCAATGAACCGATGTATGCAATTTTTAGCCATAAGTTGTTTATAATTGTTTGCCTAGCTTGTAGTTTTTTAGATTTTAGAAATGTATTATAAGTTTGTACAGCGCCCTTGAGGTGATTTTTCACAAAAACGGCGCTATATAAATCATCCAAATATTATTATTATTATTAAGGTTATCATTAGAACCAATGTAAATTTTGATATTTTTGAATAGCAACAAGCTACATTTAAAACAATCAAAGCTAGGTGTGTATAAATTAAAATATAACACAGGTTTACAAGAAAATATTGACTCACCACAGGACTGATATTTTGACTGGATCGGCATGTGTTTCGGTGACAAACACAACGCTAGCAGTGCTAGCACTGACACACTAATGGCCACCGTAAAATGGCGCTGCCTTGCAGCTAATTTCACTACCAACGTTGAAATTTAACACGGATTTTAATTTGAGTCGACAATATTTAGCGAAAAATTCAAATTCGAACAACACACAGCTGACTGACGAATTATAACTGACTATTAATAATAATTAGACGTTGCACGGTTTATAGATTAATTCCTAGGCAGGAAGTAATGCATAACGTTCTTATACTGTCAGGGTGATCACTAAATATAGGTTTTGAAAGAGTTTCCACGCCATTTTTAGTAGTGATCTATTACTCCAATCTGGGACGTGGATTACGTGATTTTGGAAAAAATATTGATTACGATATTTGGAACAATGTATCGATCGTACCAGTTGATTAGTCAGATATATCCAAATACTAAGTTTTGAGATATTGAGGATAGTACTATTAGTCGAAGGCGCGCCAAAAATCAAAAATTATTTACACCTGTTTGTGTTTTACATATAAATATGCTATAAAACAACTCCGGGAAGCATAACGGTTCGGTACATTAGTACACCATTTGGAAATTTCCTACCAGCAATAATAATTATTATATAATTTATAGAGCGCCGTTTTTCAGAAAAATCACCTCAAGGGTAACCCAGATAACATCTATTTTTCGTCATTGAAGAAGAACATAACACTAATGATCTAAACGAAAATATGAAAAAGAATAAGACGCAGAAAAATAGAAAAAGATAAGGTCGCAATTCGAACCCAGAACCTCTAAAACGCCACTACATATCAAAGGTTAGAATGTGGGGAGGTACGTATGCATTATGGGCCCACTAGAACTAGAATAACAGTGCGCAGTGTGGTGTTATTTCGGATGTAGATGACACATGACACTGGCACCGGTATCTCGGCCCGGCACGTGTCTGGTGGGTGGTTGTGCCACGTGGGCGACCTGACGAAAGCCGAAGGGCTCATTAGGGACCGCCGCGCTTACTCCGATTTTCAACGGGGACCATCCATCCAACGTCAACACTCGCCTTTGCACTCTCAGAGGAAATGGACACACAAAATAACAACTCTTAATGCATATGAGAAAAATATTTTTTGTTGTTGTCAGGATACGAAGAATGTGAAGTGAGTGATGGATGACGGTGGATTCAGAAATATGTAAAAAAAGATGTGGGAAATTAATACTGGAAATAGACTAATAACTGTAATGTTCTTTAATTTAGTGGTTCACTAGCCCACAATAATAAGGATTACAACGTAAGTTTGATGTCTTCAGTTTATTGGTAATTATAATGGATTCAAGTAGTATTGTATTTATGTTAATAGTAGCGACTGTTTACTAAGGCTTCTAGAATGGATGTGAGAGCGAGAGCGGAGGGGCCCGTCAGCTGTTCTCTTGTACTGAGAGCCCGTTCGTCAATCTTCGGAAACCCGAACGTTTCCGAGCGGCGTGATATCCGAACACACCTACAGTTACATACACTACAATAACTTACAATTTTTAATTATAATACCTGGCTCATTTATATAGCTCATTTACATTAAATAATATCTGAAGAGCACATAAGCATAATTCTACATATAGCGATGAAGAGACATATGAATATGGAATCCCACAAGGTACTGTGTTGGGTCCAATATTATTTATCTTTAGTGTCCGACAGAAACAGGACCTTCCACCGAAACCGAAACTTTTCTAGACGTGTTAAAAATCGTTTGTTTACAGTTATTTGGCTTATTTTTTACACTTTTATTCAGACAGTGAACACGTGTTAAATTAAATAAATAAAACAATAATTAAGTATGTGAAAAAATAATATTTTTTATATTACTTCTATAAAACAAACCAAAATTTATAAAAAATAACAAAACATGTTCTTCAAACTCAAACTACTTCTTGGAAGTTCTCGTTCGGCTGACTTCGGGTGAGTTCGTGGCTCGTATGTTACCCGCCATCATCAGCAAAATACTCAATTAATGAGGTCCTTCTTTAAGTGTTGATTATTGACGAATGTTTGCACTTATTTGCAAAAAATACACTTATACAGTGTAAAAAATAAGCCAAATAACAGTAAATAATCGATTTTTAACATGTCTAAAAAAGTTTCGGTATCACTGATGCCGAAACTAGATTTTTTTGCCGAAACCGAACCTTCGGTCAGTCACTATTTATCTTATGTGTAAACGGGATATTATTTCAATCACTTCATGGTAGTATAAGGGGGCATACATTAATTACGTGAGCTCAAAAGGGGGGGGGGGGTCCAGCAAAATCTCACGTTACTTGAAAAGAATATACGAAGTGGCCCAAATTTATCTCACCGGGGGGGGGGGTCTAGATTGAAGGAAAAATTGCTCACGTAAATAATGTACGCCCCTTAACCTCAGTACATAATATTTTATTGGAAAATATTCGCCATGGGAGTGAATCACGATATAATAATCGATGACGTTCGAACAAGATGAAAGTAAAGTGTACAATTTACGTGGGCGCCCTTATTCTGTGGGCGGAGACCTTCAACCTTCGGATCGCTGGGTCCCTGGTCCCTGGTACCTACACACATACAATGAACATTGTATACACATACCTACACAGTGAACCTTCTGTAGGTACCTATTATACATCTACCTTATTCTAAACCTTTATGATGATATTGACTTCTATATTGTACATGAAAAAAGAGGGATGCATGGATGGTATGGACATGTAGAATGTAGAGCGAATGAACGAAGAAAGGAGTGATGCTTTTTGAATACTTTGTTGTCAGCAGGTGGAGATTTTCTGGTCTACTCGCATGTTGCAATTCAAAACACTTTTTGTAATATCAAATTCAGGTCATATAGTAGTTTGTAGAAGTAATAGATAATACAGTAGTAGTAGTAATAGATTTTACCGTCACGAATATTTTAATTATTTCTATATTAATCTACAATGTAAAAACTTGTTAACGTTTTCTTTTTATGTATCTTGCATTTTGTCATGTATTATTCATCACATTTAATCAGTCACCTGTAAATTTGTAATTACTAACCTTTGATTGAAATTTATATAATCAAAGTTACTAACATACCTACTAGTTTATTTCTATGCCATTTACAACTTGGAACCTTTCTCTTTTATTGTAATGCACTATCTTTCCTTAAATTTATCTGTATACCTACCTTTCATATGATGTTTACTAATTATATTTTTATAGTTTATCTTTTTTATAAAAAAAAAACTGTCTCTGTATACACTTGTCATATAAAAGCCCATCGGGGCGTTGAAAATTAATAAATAAAATAAATAAATTCAAAAATTAATAAAACACTTAGTTTTAATTACTTCTATTGTTTGTAAACCCTTATAAAGTAAACATTGCTTACAAGACATATTTATTTTTTACAATATAAGTGGTTAAAACTAAGTATTTTAAAAATTAATAAAACACTTAGTTTTAATTACTTCTATTGTTTGTAAACCCTTATAAAGTAAACATTGCTTACAAGACATATTTATTTTTTACAATATAAGTGGTTAAAACTAAGTATTTTATTAATGTATTACAAAATTTTTTATACATACATAATAAAATAAATCATGAAAAAATAAAATAAAACTGAGATGAAATAAAATAAACTACAATAATAAAGACGGCAATGAAAAGAAATATACGTACAAGAAGGAATGACCTATCTGAAGAAAGTTTAAAAAAATATTTGTCATAGAGATAGTGACGTTTCTTTGGATATATTGCATATATTTTCTATTTGAAATTTAAAAAAAAGTGTTTATTTATATTAACACCACACAGGATGCCCTGAGGGCCTATGTCATCTTTGAAGATGCTATGGGGAGGTGTACTTTAATATAATTATGATCTATAATAAAGTAGGTTGTTTTTTTTAACATTAACTCCACACAGGAGGCCCTGAGGAAAATAACTTCCCTCAGGGCCTATATCATCTTTGAAGATGCTGTGTGGAGGGTTTTTTGAGGAAAGGAAGGAGTAAACACGGGTCTTGAAGAGACCCATGTTGTAGGAGGGAGGAAACACAGAGGCCGGCAAATCGTTCCACAGCCGAGCCGTTGAACTCAAAAACGAGTCATAGAAACGACCCGTTCTCATGTGACTAATGTCAACCGTGTACAAATGTTGGGCGCGTGTTTGGCGTGTTTCCCGACTATGCACCGGTGCCGAGGGGATCAATGACGCTAGTTCCTCGGAGCATCTTCCATTGTAATATCGGTAGAACAAGGACAGCATTCCCACCTGACGCCTGTGCTCTAGAGATTGCAGTCCGTCTGTTAAGATGGGAGAATCTATCAAACGGACCGCCCGTTTCTGCAGAGTCAAGGGTTTTTTTTAGGTACTTTGGAGCTCCAGACCAGAGGTGGCTGCCAAATTCAAGGTGGGGCGCACTTGCGATTTGTACAGGGTTGGCAGTTGTGTACTATTAAAGTATCTGCGGGCCCTGTACAGTACGCCCAGTTTCTGAGAGGCTAACTTAACTCTGGTATCGATGGAGCCCCCGTACCTGACTTGGTCACTTAGAGTTACACCAAGCATATCAATGGAGGAAATTTTGGTTTTGATTTATTAAATAAGAAAAAATGAAAATGGAACATACTTTTTTGAACGCGAGGTCCACTGTTCACAATAGTCTAAATAACGTTGTGGGTAATAAGCTCACTAATTTACCATCATTTCACAATGCTAGTCTCCCCAAAACGCTTAGGTTAGATTACACGCCATGCGCCAGTTCAAGTGTTCATTTAATTATAGAGGGGTGAAATACAAAGCACACCTCCTTGCTCCGGTGCTTTGAGCACTTCCGACCCGACTACACCCAGAACTAACTTAGCGACAGGCCCATTCGTTAGTAGGAGTAGTTTAGGGATCACACACCACACACCACACACAGCACAGGGTCACTTGATAATAGAAACTAGGGAGACGGTTCACGAGCCGTTATTACAAAGAAATTGTTCATCCTTACTTTTGTGCCAATCGCGAAATCGCATTATCGATCGTCCTGTTGATTAGTCAGACATCTCCAAGTACTAAGTTTTGAGATAATGAAGAAAGCAATATTGGAATGCTCACTATTTACATCTATCTGTATTTTACATATTAAATATACAGTCTAGTACATTATTAGTATGACATTTTGAGATTTTATAAAAGTAATCCAGAAAACATCATTTTTTTGTTCAATTCACTACAAGTTTTTCAATTGTTCAATTGGGAATGTATGGCTAGCGATATGCTAAAATAGCCCAAGCTACATCTTTTAAAGCTGCGTGTGGCACAGATCTTATAATTGATTTAGTGATGTTTATGCGTATTATGAGTATTGCTTCAGATAGAGGGTACACTTTTACATAAAACTGCAAACTCAATTAAAATTTAGATTTTTCGAAGATGTCTGACTAATCAACTGGAAGATCGATATATGCATACCGGCGCCACGCCTTGGTTTCTACCTATAAACGTGGTGATGCAATTCGTTCCGATCTATTGGGACTCTCACCACTACCGAGAGCCCTCTGTCCTGACAAAACGCAAAATTTTCCGACCACAAGTGTTGCCAAAATTGCTCACCTATACTTCTGAACGCGAAATCGCCTATCTGGGTAGCGGCGCCCCGCTTTGGTTTCTACCAACACACGTAAGGTTGCAATTCGTTCCGATGTATCGGGACAATACCATTATGGAGCCGAAATGTTAATTAAGAGGAATATAAACGCTAGAAATATTTCGATTCTTATGCTTTATAAAATTTAAAACGAGCGCCTCGCGCCATTCATATTTCGGTCTGATTTGCACAAGGCAAGTAATTTGAATTAAATATTGAAGCCATGACGTGGTGCTTGCAATATGTAAGAAGCACCCAGCGAGATCTCCGTTCGCTGATGCTTCCATACACTTGTTAATACCTTTTTACCCGACGGATGAATACTGTGAATTCTATTTGGCCAGCAGCGGCCGGACGGGAGCGTTGTCAATATTATCGACAATCGTCAAACCATGGGAAATGCTAATAAAGTTTAATATTTATAAAATCTTAATTGATTTTATTTATTTACAATCCGAACAAATATATCATGAAAGTGCATTATTAGTACATACATTAAATACATATATTAATAATAAGAAACTTGATTGTGAAATATAATATACATTAACAAAATGTAACTAATAGGTACGTACTTTTGTTATTTGTTTTTGGGGTGTTATGCCGTGTTGCGTTGCCTTCTTCTTTAGCCAACGTTTCGGACAGCACTGCAGTGTCCATCATTAGGGCAGATCCGGCAGATGATATGCCGGATCTGCCCTGATGATGGACATTGCAACGATGTCCGAAACGTTGGCTAAAGAAAAAAGTGGCGCAACACGGCGTAACACCCCAAAAACAAATAACGAAAATACTTTTGGCCGTGAAAATCTAAAAACGTATCTAATACGAACTTTTACAAAACTAGGTATATGTACTTTTCCATACCTAAAATTTATGTAAAATTCATTTTACAAATATTTTTTTGGAAACAATCAAATCAACAACAATCACAGTATTAGAAATGATAAAGGAACAACTCACAGCTATGTAGGGATACATAATTTAAAAAAGAGTGTGCTTTATACCACACGATTGAAGTAAAACTTCACTAACTTATGTCTCCCTCTCAACTTCCGTTCGCCTCGCCCGACCGTTCACCTCACCCGATCACACTTTCCGTAACGCTCTCGTCACGCATTCACCAGCGTACTCCCCAAGTCAAGCGTGCGTAAAGAAGTTTTGCTTCAAAAAAATTATTATTTCGCTAAATCACATTTATACGAACAAGTCTGAAAGTTACACAAAAGATAAATAAAATCTTCAATATTAACCCTAAATGGTCAATAATATTGCAGAATTCGTAATATTGAGCAATATAATTGATCGTCTAGGGGCCGCCTAAGACAAAAAAAGTTTTTTAGAATTTACATACCTAACATTTTTATTTAAGTTTTTATTCCAGCAGGACTTGGAGGATAGTGCAGTGCAATCCCAGACTGCCATACTAATTAAAAATAATATTTTATAGAGTAAATAAAAATTTAAAAGAAATAAAATATGATTATTACGTATCACGTATTAGGTTGGTAGGTACCTAATGAAAACAATAAATGAAAATAAATTTCGAACATATGTTCCTACATAACAAAAAAATAAGCATAAAATTAAAAATAAAATTAAACAAAAATTAAACAGAAATTAGAAAAAAAAAAATTGTAAAATTCATTTTACATACAAAATATAAAATAATAAAACAACAAACAAATCTCAGTATAAGACATTATCAAAGAACAGCTCACAGCTACACATATTTAAAAATTATTCTTCATTGGATTTATGGATTCATACACCTTGTCCATACCTTCAATGTTTGAGAACCAAAAGTGACTACGATTATATTACAAGCAAAAAACGTGGATGCCACGGCCGCAGATTCCACGTCCGTTTCGGGCCACGTTTCGCGGCGTTATGGTGAAATCAGTGTTGCCAACTCGAAATCTTTGTTCCCGCTAGATCGTGACGGATCAACGGTCAGAAATCCGTCAGATTCACAAATTTTCGTCCATTCTGGGGGGGGGGGTGGCTAGAGAATTTTCAGGGATCAAAATTTCTCCATAAATCCATAAATATAGGCGATTTTCGCCTATAAAAGTATGTAATTTGTCACTTTTTTCAAATCCGCCAGAAAATCCGTCATACTGTTAATTCCGTTATACACAAAATTTTCCCGTTTCGGGACACTCCAATCCGCCAGATATGACGGGAAATCCGTTAAGTTGACAACACTGGGTGAAATACAGGCGTTGACCGCAGATCGTATGAATTAGCTTGATTCGAAAAATTTGACGTAAGAGCCAAAGTGGTTTTTATTTATTTTGTGCACAATTTTATAAGAACGAAATAAAGTAAGAACATAGATAAAGTCAAAAAGTCTTAGCCGTAAAGGGGTATTTTTTTAAAATTGTTACTTACATTACTTCATAGTTAAGTCATGAGAAAACATTTTTTTTAGTGGTTTACGCTTATATTTTTTGTTACGTAAATAATAATTTTATTGTAATTCCAATACATAGATAAAGTAGTTAAAGCTTCAATTTATCCGTAGCATATTTTTTTGAAGTTCATACTGTAAACAGATTCGTCATAAAGATTAATCTAAATAGTGATTTCACGTATAGCTTCATCTTAAGACGACAATATACCCTAAAATATATTCAGATACTTAACGACGTAAGTAAAGAAGCCGTGTATATGCAAATTGCGACTCGCGACCCGCGTATTGAATGGACCTACTGTCGAATTTGCCCTATCAAAGAAAATAAGAAGAAGACAAATAATGTGGGAATCTTAACGTAATCTTGAGGTAAGTGAAGAAAGCGTGTAAACAAATATGCGCCCGCGGCCGGTATTGGACGAACGTACGGTCGAATTCACCCTAGCAGGCCTGGAGATTCGACCTTTCCGCCGCGTTCATTTTAATTAATTCTGAAGAACGTGTTACAAATATTTAAAATGTGTATCCATGTCTCACTCCCGAAGTCATTAATTCAACGTCTAGAAAAATAAAATCTGGTACTTACAGCTAACTTTATAGTTATAAAGTTTCGAAATCGTTGTACGTAAAATATTTTAATGGCAAAGTATTGTTTTTATTCATCTTAAATACAAAGAGTGTTCTGTTGGAATAAAAAAGTTATTTTAGTTACGAATTCGCCAGAAATTATTAAAATGTGAGTTTTAAGCAAACAAAAATTTATTGTGTACCGCCTTAACGAATATCATATTCCCATTCGACCATTCGGTTCTTAGATAGCTGTTTTTGGGATATGGAATCAGCTCCGTATTTTGAGATTTTGATATAATATTAGAGAACCTAGTTGCCAGAGCACACTTGAAATAATAATAATGTACCATTAGGTGATTATAATTTTTTTAAATTTTTAAGGTCACCCTGAATGATGTCTAAGGTTAGGTCAGGTCGTGTCTCATCAAGCCAGGCCCCGAGTTTCCAGGAAACAAGAGGCACATCAACTCCCAGGAAACCTTACAGAACAATGCGTGGGTTGGTCCCTGGTCAGGCGATTGTTACAGGTCTAATGTTGTGGTGTCATCAGACATTAGAGCCGTCATAGCTGAACAATGCGATTTATTTTACGTCCTTTCCGGAGCTGCGGAGTCATTTGGTGATTATACATTGAATGGTGATTATAATACCTACATACACTTTACAGACAAAGCAACTATATTCCATTGGTCATCGTGATAAATGTTACAGGCAGCCGCCTAACATATTAAATATATCTATTATGTGTAGATGTCTATTTACTCATAATTTCTATTATCATACATGGATCGTCTTAAACCTGGGGTTGGCAACCTTTTGAGTCGGAGGAGTCAAAAAATACAATTTACAAAATATAAAAGTTTTTAAAGAGCCACACATTTTTTTCTCGTCAACAATAAATAGTACTTGCTGCTGAAGTAATTCGTGTCAACAGTTGCACTGGTTTTATCGCGATATTGCTTTAGAAATTGAAAATGATGTAATTTACCGCTCTGAATATCTTCTGCAAAAATAATAAATTTTTCTTCGAAACAAACCAATTCTTCTAACAAAACATAGACCAGGTTTCCCTTACCTAGCAGTTTTAGATTCAGCTCATTTAATTTTGCTGTGATATCCACCACACAGTACACATTTTGCAACCATTTGTCGTTCTCTAAAACTTTGAGAAAATAATTCGCTTCTAACTCTTCTACTTGAAACGACAAACTATACGTCACAGCCAAATCACTGGTGAAGACGCCTAACTGTCTTATAGAAACATCCGAGGACGGCGTCATTCGAGAGCTTTCGACGGACTGACGACAGTGACGAAGCGTGTCACGGGGGAGGGGTGCGGTGAAAAGCGAGTAAAAGTGGCTGAGAGATAGAAATGGTGATTTTTAAATGTTTTTTTTTATAAAATAAATAATATTTGCGTATGGAACTAAAGAGCCGCAGCTTCACATCCAAAGAGCCGCATGTGGCTCGCGAACCGCAGGTTGCCGACCCCAGAGGGTACTAACTTTTTTCTGTTTCCGAGTTAGAGCTTGATTTTTTTACATTAGCTCCACACAGGAAGCCCTGAGGAAAATAATTCCACTCAGGGCCTATGTCATCTTTGGGGATGCTGTGTGGAGGGTCTTTTCAGGAAAGAAAGGAGAGGAAGTTCTGGGAAAGAAAAGGGTATGAGGGGTGGGTAGGAATCTGGGGTCAATGTGTCCAGGAATGACGGACGTATAAATCCATCCCTCCCACTGCAGTGCAAGGCGATATTCCGAGAGATTACGGCTGGAGGAGTCAAAGGGACTCCCTCAACCATTCTCTCTCTCTAAGATTTTTGAGTTGGTTCTATATGGTTTCAGACGATCCATGAAGCATCTTATAATTAAAAAATTGAACATTACAGATGTAAATTTATTTTATTACTGCCCTATCTGAAGTAAAATTATTTTTGTCTGTAGACAGCAATAATTTTCCACTTATATTGGACGACAAGCGTGCAAAATTTCATCAAGAATCAAAATTATTTTTTCGACATCTCATGTAATCAGCGACCTTCTTCTTGTTTTGAAGGTCAGGTGTGCAAACATTTTGACAAATACGGAATAAAACTAGATTTTGTACAAAAAAAACAAACATAACCCACTCTCATCATTTTTATACTATAGATATAGATCCTAGATAAGGGTTAATTAACGTATCATTTTACAAAGTTTACGGCAATTTTTATTCTCGACTAATCGCCTGCACCGCAGTGGGAGGCATAGATACATATATTCGTCACATCTAAACACATTGACAACCAGATTTCTACCGGCCGGATAAGTCAAAAAGCTTCCCTCAATTAGTCACCAAGCGTAGCGAACCACAAAAAAATTTCATCTCTTTTAAGGCGGTACACAATCCTAACAATTTTTGTTTGATCAAAACTCAAATTTTGACCATTTCCGGCGAATTCGTACCTATAACAACTTTTTTATTTCCATGTCGCACAAGGAATGCGAGTTATTTATATTTTAGATGAATAAAAACAGTACCTTTATCATTAATATATTTCACGTACAACGATTTTAAAACTTTGTAACCCGTTTTTCAACAATAAAGTTAGCGGTAAGCACCAGCTTTTTATTTTTCTAGACGATGAATTAATAGCTTCGTGAGGACAACATGGAAACACATTTTAAATATTTGTAACACGTTCTTCGAATTAATTAAAATGGACGCGGCAGAAAGGTCGAATCTCCAGGCCTGCTAGGGTGAATTCGACCGTACGTTCGTACAATACGCCATGCCGCGGCGATTTGTTTACACGCTCTCTTCACTTACGTCGTGGTTGACCACATGTTCGGTGGTCTGCACCGCACCGCATTCACACGTCGCCGACTCTTTAAGGCCCCATCTATGCATCATGTGAGCACAACGGCTATGGGAGCACCTTATCCTATTGATGGCAGTCCAGAGTTTGCGAGGCAATGAGAACCCAGGCTGTCTCTCAGTGGGGTCTAGCACGAGATGTGCGTTTTTGACGTTGGCTGATTGCCACTCAAGCTTCCACCTATCTTCTGGGGTGAGAGGTGTTCGAAGGAGTCTTTCTCCTTCCGTCCAGAAGGGTTTTCGAGACTTTAAGCGGCATGCCGGGTGAGAAACGACATCATCGTGCAAGGGTATTTCGCTTTTTTGCAGCGTCTTCTTGTATTCCCTCAGTGTTGCAATCTCTCGCCTGATATTTGGCGGGGTTATATTTGCAAGTACGGGGAGCCAAGGAAGAGGAGTCGATTTTAAGGTTCCGCTGATGGTTCGCATTGTGGCATTAAGCTGAACGTCAACCATGGAAGTGTGGGCGCTTCTGGCCCATACTGGAGCACAGTATTCAGCTGCTGAGAAAACCAGGGCAATGGATGCCGTTCTGAGCGTGTTGGCGTCGCATCCCCAGCTAGTACCAGCCAGCTTATTGACTAAGTTTAGTCTTGTCCTGGTTTTTTTGCCCACTGTTTCCATGTGTTTCCGGTAATTCAGGCTCCTGCCCAAAGTTACTCCAAGATAGCGGGGATGGGGGATGGGGGGATGGGGGTTATTATTCGTCTTCTTCTTTTCTTTGATAGGGCAAATTCGACAGTAGGTCTGTCCAATATACGGGTCGCGAGTTGCAATTTGTATCCACGACTTCTTTACTTACGTCGGATTTTGAATATATTTTAGGGTATATTGTCGTCTTAATGACTTTTCAATAGTGTTTAAATGCATGATTCTGATTTATCCGGTTACCAAATTTCCCGGCAGCCGTGTAAAACATGAGGAATAATTTGCTTTCTTTGGTCTGTGAATTGTGAATGAGCAGTCTATGAATGTGTGTGAGTGCGCAGACCTTTTATCATTTACAATATTTTAATATAAATTGTTAGCCGCATCCGCAATCCTTTTTCGCACATTCAAAATACAAGTTAGTAATTCACGGAGAATGTATACTTCCGTTCGCAAAAAAATGTTTTTTTCGAACGAGGTTTAATGAATGGCACTCTTTGTGGTTCAAATTCTTATCTCTCAGCTCAGCAGCAGACCGAACGAAGACTGGGGGCCGGTATTTCAGTTTTCAGTATATTATTATCTCTTTCAGACCTGAAGAAAAAAAAGGGTTTTTTCCAGAATTTTGTTATTTTTGGAATAGTTAGATCTCATAAACGCACCGAAAAATATTAGAAAAATTTGGAAAAATTAATTTTCCGAGTAAACTCACCCACACGATCGTGACGGGTTAGGAGTATCTTCATACAAACCGAAATTAATTTGTTCGTAGAAATTACTTACAATTTTTTTTTAAATAAAGCAACTTATGAGTGCAAAATCATCATCATCAATCATCAAACAGTATTAATAGCCTTGCGTCTGTCATACTCATTCGATTCAAAAACTTATGAGTGCAAAATCATCATCATCAATCATCAAACAGTATTAATAGCCTTGCGTCTGTCATACTCATTCGATTCAAAAACTTATGAGTGCAAAATCATCATCATCAATCATCAAACAGGATTAATAGCCTTGCGTCTGTCATACTCATTCGATTCAAAAACTTATGAGGGCAAAATCATCATCATCAATCATCAAACAGTATTAATAGCCTTGCGTCTGTCATACTCATTCGATTCAAAAACAGATACAAACAGTATTAATAGCCTTGCGTCTGTCATACTCATTCGATTCAAAAACAGATACAAACGGAAGTGCTGCCATCTATATTATTATTAATACGCTAAAAAGCAACTTTTGTAATTCGGTTTCTAATTAAAGAACTCGTTAAAGGATGGCGCCAATATCGCTGAAAACTTATCCAAAGCATAGTCCCCCTCAGCACAGGATCTCCTAGTGAGGAGGGCTACGAATATAATTTCTATATATACGTACCATGCAAAAAAAATAAAATAATAATAAAACTTGCGTTAGCAGGTCGCACGAGGACATGCCCTCCTCTAGGTATAAGTACTACGGATTTATACAATTTGAGTGTCTCAACGGATATGGAAAGATTGATGGTAATACTTAAGAGTTGTGAATAATAGTATCACGCGGCTAAGTGTTACACAGATCGCAGAGGATCCGAGGAACCGGCTATTTTTGGAACCAGTTGCAATCGGATTTATAAAATGGTCACCAACACTCAAACTGATTTTCAACCGCTAGTTAAGATTTATTGCGTTAGAGTACAGAAGAGAACAGAAAATTACTTAATATTACTTGGATTTAGTAAGAAATAATATATAACGGTGATTAATTCGTGAAAGACATGCGCAGATTTTACATTTTTCTCACACAATTTTCGTTCGGCTTTTACAATTTTCCATTCTTGGTGTAAAAAAAACAATATCATTATCAAATATTGCCAAATGGTCATAGTCATAAGGGAACGTACCCATACTACGTGACACGTTTAGGGGGGGGGGGGGTCTTCAAAATGTCACGCTCCATACAAATGAGAGGCGGGTTGCTTAGGTTTTTGATCACCGGGGGGGGGGGGGGGGGGTTAAAAATTGCAAAAAATTACAAAAATTGGTCACGTAGTATGGGTACGTTCCCTAACTTATAACCGCCATATCTCGTATCTGTTGCTGGCAGATTCACAGTTCAAAGGCCGGTGTTATAATATATAAGGGTTTATAGGGTTTATTTTTTGGTTTTGATCTAAGGGAACGTACCCATACTACGTGACCTGTTTAGGGGGGGGGGGGGGTCATCAAAATACCACGCTTGGTCACAACGGGGGGGGGGGGGCTTAGGTTTTTATCACGTAGTCAATCTAGAAATCTAGCGTTTTTTTCGAGCTACGAGGGGAGGTTTTTAAGTTCGCGGAATGGGAAGGTAAGTGATTAATAGGGGTACCGCTGAATGAGGTACTAATTGAACAACTCATTTTTAGGATAAACACCGGGTTTTATCGTAATTAGGGCATTAGTCTTTGAGCTATCGTCGACCAAACACTTCAATCGGGAAGAAATTGTGAAATGTGGAGAAAATTGAGTTCCGCGCTGTTATAAAGTTCCTTGGAAAAATGTATTAGGGTAGTAGGTGACGTATCCGAATGGATTGATGCTGGGAACGTGTTTGTTGAAGATGATTGAGATGAAAAATGTTTATAAAAATAACAAGACTTTCGTTTCCATAAATTACGTTCCGGTTTCAATATACTTTGACATAAGTTTTATCTTGATAATATTTTTTCCACTTGTAATGCATGCACTCTTGCTGTCACGCAGCAAGCGCCGTATTAATAAAGACAAATATAAGCCAAGTAATGCATTTTTTATTTTTTGTTAGCAAAAAATGATTCGAAACCATATTAATGAAATACTACGTGAAAACTGTAGGGGGGGGGGTCTTGGAATATACTACACGTGGTCACCGGGGGGTAAAAAATTGCAAAAAGTGTGTCACGTAGTATGGGTACGTTCCCTAAGTGCGATAATATTCGATTTGCTGGTGGCAAATATCTGTCCCTCCCATTAGCTTGGTACATTTTATAATAACTTGTGGTGCACGAACACCCATGAATATCTTTGTTGATTGGTTTCGTGATGAAGTAGATGCCACAAGTTCAACATCATCCAACACAATAACTTGTGGTGCACGAACACCCATGAATATCTTTGTTGATTGGTTTCGTGATGAAGTAGATGCCACAAGTTCAACATCATCCAACACAATAACTTGTGGTGCACGAACACCCATGAATATCTTTGTTGATTGGTTTCGTGATGAAGTAGATGCCACAAGTTCAACATCATCCAACACAATAACTTGTGGTGCACGAACACCCATGAATATCCTTGTTGATTGGTTTCGTGATGAAGTAGATGCCACAAGTTCAACATCATCCAACACAATAACTTGTGGTGCACGAACACCCATGAATATCTTTGTTGATTGGTTTCGTGATGAAGTAGATGCCACAAGTTCAACATCATCCAACACAATAACTTGTGGTGCACGAACACCCATGAATATCTTTGTTGATTGGTTTCGTGATGAAGTAGATGCCACAAGTTCAACATCATCCAACACGTCATCATTTTCATCCTCATTCTCTTCGACGCTCGGAAAAATGGATTTGTCTGCTAATAATGCGAGGATATCTGCAACACGATCCTCGTATTCACTCGAATATCCTTTTACTTCCGAACCGTTTCCAAAAATTCAATAATAAATAGCATTTAGTACAAAATCATGGAAACCTTTATCATCTGGTAAAATTTCAATGAATTTCAGTGAAACTTCACCTTTAAAAATAATATTAAAAAATTTAAAACAAACTCAACGACACTTAAAACTCAATGACATTACATACCTACTAGAACTTAGCTAAAATGAATATTCGGTGGATACTGTGACATTTTCACATCGAAAATTTAAAAATTACTAAAAACTAATCCTGACCCGCACGCTCGTGCAGGGTGCAGGTGTATATGTATTCATTAATAAATAATCCAAGTTGAATGCAATAATAACTCACTGATTCGTGTTAACTACAAAACCGGCCTCAAAAAGAAGAAGATGGAGAGATATGTAATTACGAGTGTTAGAGGAGAGCGCTTATATTTAAAGCGATAAAATCGGTGCGAAAATTGTGAAAATGTTTGATAAAACACGACTCGTTTAAAATAGAGCAAAAATCTCGCGGGGGTTGTCTTAAACAGCATTTAAAGAAACACTGTGATTTTTTATACATATTAGGTCCTTACATATGAAATTGGCGTTTTGCCATACTGGCAACTTTGATCTCAAATATCTTCTCTTTGGTTAGGAATTCCAAATTCAAATTTATACAGCTATTTACTCATGTATTTGTGTTTCGAAAATTATTCGTAACACAAATACAATTTTATTAATTCGAAACGGCTCGAAGGATTAATGATGTGTATGGCGACGGTGCCGCAAAAGAAAACACAGTGCGTTTTTGGTTCCAACGTTTTCGTTCTGGAAATTTCGACCTGCAGAACAAGCCCCATGGACGGCCGGAGACCAAAGTTGATAATGAAGAATTGAGGGCTATTGTGGAAGTCGATCCTTCGCAAACCACGTCCGAGTTAGCTGCAGGCTGCGGTGTTAGTGATAAAAATGTTTTAATCCACTTGAAGCAAATTGGGAAGGTGGAAAAGCTTGAAAGGTGGGTACCTCACGAATTGAGTGAAGCAAATCAACAAACGCGCGTTGACTGCTGCGTTGCATTACTCAACCGGCACAATTATGAAGGGATTTCATTTTTTTTTAAATCCACCGTACTCTCCGGACCTTGCCCCAACAGATAACCATTTTTTTCGAAATTTGGATAACTTCTTGCAAGGGAAAAAATTCAACTCCGATGGGGCAGTCCAAAAATTGCACTAACAGGGTCGGGGTGAGGGGTTGGGCGGTTACTCGGCTGAGTTATCAGTGAAAGACACGTGAAAGTTTGTTTTTTAGTTTTGAAGTAAAAAATATGAAAAAAAATCATCAAAAATAGACACCGGAGACCAAAATTTCATTTACAGTTTTAACTCCAAATAACAGGAATCACTAGTTAAAGTAAGTAAAGTACATCCCTTAAAACCCTGTAACATGGAAGTATAACATTTCTCAAGTCGAAGTATGAAATACCGACCCTGAGTGAGTTAGTCAGTCGGTCCAGTGAGAGATGCACCGCGTGAGACCAATTGATGCAAATAAGAAATGAGGTGCATTGATGGGTCTATTACATTACATCTATTACATCTCGCCAAACGGACACTGCTGCTTGTAAATGTTGTCTCGGGAGTCGTGTTCTAATTTAAATGTAACCTAATACTTGTAAGGAAATGAACCCGAAGAAAGATACCTTCTCTTATTTGTCTCTTGCCTCGCGGCTTGTATACATGTACGTAATGTATCTACCCATGTAACCAAATGTAATGTAATGAACAAAAAACACATTTCCGTGCAATTATCGCTCTCAAAACGCGTTAAAAAATAACAAGTTGTAATATTAAGTTACAGTTAATATTTTAATGAGACTATCTACCCGATTAACAAAATGTAATGTAATGAACACAAAAACACATTCCATGCAATTATCACACTCACGACAACATGTTAAAAATAACAAGTTATAATATTAAGTCACACGAAATATTTTAATGAGACCCTTGCTTACGAGTATTTTTTTTAATTTAAAAAAATACATACACATACAGATTTAAAGTAAAACATATGGTTCTTAAAACTAATTACAATACATTTCTTTATAACGAAACTACCCAACTTAATAGAGAAAACATTTCTCGTGTTTGAATTTTGGAGTAGTGCCATTGTAAAACGCGAGCAGGTACAGAAAGTATGTTATTACAAGTAATTATATTAGAAAATATATAGTGTGGCGGGTATTAATATAAGTAAATAGTCGATTTTCACAATGTCAATTTTATTTAACTTATATAGCTTTCACAACTTATAATTTTAGTAAAGAGTTACAGAACAGTTTAGAACAAAATAGAATCACAATAGAGTTTAAAAGAAATTTAACGATCATCCTCACTAAACACTTAGCACACTCCGACGTAGAACCCGCGGCCTCTTAGTTGGGCAAAAGATGCACGGTAAGTAATGTCCACTAGGGCACGGTTACTTTAATTCCCAAGGAGGACCCAGAGGGTTCTCTCGACTTGGCATTGGTTTGTTAACTTAGCACTGACTACCAGGATGGTGTTGCTTGGTACTACCAGGAGGCCAGCTACACTGATTTGATAGGTCAGCACGCTCTTATATATCCCTTAGCGCCGGGTGAGGCCTGCAGTGGCCGGCTGGCGACGGAGGGTGGGGGCTTGTGCTGGTGGGCTACTCTTTCATATAATATGGCGCCAGTTTAATTATTTTAGTGAAAAACGCTTTTTACAAGTGCCGTAAAATATTAAGATGGATGATTCGGTTCATTCGATGATGACGGGTTCATTCGGCCGGGCAGAAACGGCGCTACGCGTGTGAGGAACAAAGTTTTCGGATCCTTGCATCGGACTAAACACCGGGCGCTACAATAGTATATAATGGTGTACTGGATGGATCAGAATATAATTTAATCATTTTGTTTCGGATCCTTGCATCGGACAAAACACCGGGCGCTACAATAGTATATAATGGTGTACTGGATGGATCAGAATATAATTTAATCATTTTGTTTCGGATCCTTGCATCGGACAAAACACCGGGCGCTACAATAGTATATAATGGTGTACTGGATGGATCAGAATATAATTTAATCATTTTGTTTCGGATCCTTGCATCGGACAAAACACCGGGCGCTACAATAGTATATAATGGTGTACTGGATGGATCAGAATATAATTTAATCATTTTGTTTCGGATCCTTGCATCGGACAAAACACCGGGCGCTACAATAGTATATAATGGTGTACTGGATGGATCAGAATATAATTTAATCATTTTGTTTCGGATCCTTGCATCGGACTAAACACCGGGCGCTACAATAGTATATAATGGTGTACTGGATGGATCAGAATATAATTTAATAATTTTGTTTTTGTTAGGAAGCTGAAGAATGAAACAGAAAAACGTTAAAAGAATATTGTCGAATTGAATGTGCGCTTTTAATATTCCCACGTTTACGGAACGGCCACGGCACAAAACAGGTAATAAACAAACGTAACAATTATGCCGCAGCTCTTTCTTACACATTAAATATAATGTTGAGACAAAAGAGAAATCTGAGTATTGCACCAGATCGAGGGTATACTTTTTCATATAACTGTATACTCAACTCCGATTTCGGTTTTTTGAAGATGTCTGACTAATTGACGATCGATACGCAAAATGAACCAAATGCATAGACATCAGAATTCAATAGACCAGAAGATACAGACGAGGGGGTAAAACCAAACTATGAAGGGGGAAGAGGGGAAAGATGACTGTGATTCGTTATACAATCAATCTGACAGTAAATAGGCATCTCGCATTACAATATCACCATTTAG
Source organism: Limnephilus rhombicus (assembly GCA_929108145.2). Classification (NCBI taxonomy): domain Eukaryota; kingdom Metazoa; phylum Arthropoda; class Insecta; order Trichoptera; family Limnephilidae; genus Limnephilus; species Limnephilus rhombicus. The sequence continues at coordinate 40,883,260 of OV815277.1, read as the reverse complement.
TTCTTAAAAGCAAAATCTGCTTTGAATGAATAGACCTTTTTACATGGGAGCGCGAATTGCTTGCCACGATAATAACATATTTGCTAAGGCAAAATGCTCGCCCCAATACACATAGCAATATTTTGTTGCTGTGTTTAGTTAAAACACTATTACAAATGTTTCATAATTTACTTACCCCTGTAAGCAGCGATGAGCACACTGGAGAACCGCCCACATTCGCTATGTGCACATTGATATGTAGATATATTGTATAGAATACGCTACCGTTTTGGCGTTGTATTTCGTTAGATGTATGGATGTTACCTTCTAGCTGTTCACGGCAAGAATGATGACGTCACACATTTTAGATTCAAGCGAGGCTCTATCCCCTCCCCATGGAGCGAGCCGGTTCCAAGGAGGAGCTCCAGCCGGCGCCATGTGGAGGGGGAAATAATATGTTTTTATCACTTAGGGCAGGTCCATATATTCATATGTCCGTGACCAAATGCAACCCCTCCATTATGGGCTGGAATTTCAGTTGCTTTTTGATATTTGAGATATTTACGTTCGTATTTAAGTTTGTTCACTAGGAAACCTGACTAGATATTCCGGTTCATCACTAAACATATATATTAAAATAACGGCCCATGTACCATCATTTGACAGTGTGTTTGTTCACTAGGAAACCTGACTAGATATTCCGGTTCATCACTAAACATATATATTAAAATAACGGCCCATGTACCAACATTTGACAGTGTGTTTGTTCACTAGGAAACCTGACTAGATATTCCGGTTCATCACTAAACATATATATTAAAATAACGGCCCATGTATAGGTCTCTCAAGTTAAGTTGACTTCATCACAGTACTCACACAGATGCAAAACTTTCATACAGCGTGTTTCGTTTTAGGCTTTAAAAAAAAAAATAATTATTTAAAATAATTATTATTTCACAATTGAGAATACGAATCCAAAGCGTGTTGAAGTCGGTCACATAAAACTTATTTTGTTTTACAACATCGTTATTGAAATACTGAAGGTTATCATTTTTTTTTTAAACTAAATGTGATAATCTTCAAGATTGAATTCAAATGGGCATTCATTTAAAAGACAACGGTATTGCTAATAAATCTTAGCCATTTATTTAAGAATGCTGGAAATAACAAACTTTCATTGATAATGTATTCACGGAAATTATACCTAATTGTTTTTCGGAGAATAATTATTTATTATTCTGACCAGAAATATTTATTTTACAAAGCATGCTTAATGTTAATTTGTTATAGGTATTCCTATTTGTATAATTTACCTATATTTCCAAAGTTATATTGTTTCCTAGAATATCCCACTGGACGACTGGACCTTTAGCACATTAGTCAGAATCATCTAAAAGTTCACCTATACCACTTAATTCCCCACTGATAGAAGATCCCAAAGATGATCCAATGGAGGTATCTTCATCTGATTCCCCGAGATGTATTGTGAATTCATCAGTGTAATTATCGATCTTGGGTTCTAATTTTTCGTATTTATCTTCTTGTTCCGTGAGCTTTCTAAAAATGTCTTTGAATGTCTGCGCATTAATTGCGACAACTTCTTCTCCAAGTAAAGTCTGGACGGAATCCATCGTAAAAGTAACATTCCTGGCAGCCACGCGTCCTTTTATTATTCCCCAACAGAGTTCTATTGGGTTCAGCTCCGGGTGGTATGGTGGCAGACGAAATACCGAGTGACCATGCTTTTCCAGCAATTGGTCCAGAATGAATTTTTTGACTCGTATCTTGTGGAGCTTAATAATATCATACAATATTGGTATTGTGTTTTTAATCGGATACGGTATTCCGTGCTTTTCCAACCAGGTCAGCATAACTCCTTTTCTTGAACTTGATGTCGGGATCCTTTCGCATTCTTCATTGTGGTATGACGCATTGTCTACAACAAGCACAGATTTTGGTTCCAGATTTGGCAAGAGCTTCTCCGTGATCCATTTTCTGTAATTGGCAGAATTCATTGCACCATGGTAGTCGCCAGTCCTCTGATCAGATTTAAATGTTAGCAGTGCGTTGGGTACAAAACCATTTTCACTGCATGCATGAAGTATTATTAGACGTTTGCCTTTAGACACAGGAACTTTAGCTCCTTTATTGGAGTTGTCAGTCCACGCACGCGGTGTTGTATGTGTACTGTGAATGTATGTCTCATCAGAATACACAATAGGACGTCCGTCATTCCTGTATTCTTCTAATTTAGTGAGATATGTGGTACGTTTAAGTCGGATATCATTTTGTTCAATAAGCAGCTTTCGGTTTGTTTCCGTTTTTCTCCAGCGAAAACCCAAATTGCGAACAACTTTCCTTAACGTAGTTAAACACCCTGCGTAGTCGATGTCTCCTTTCAGAACTCTCTGAATCTTTTTCATCGTGGGCAAAGACTTATGAACTAAATGAAAATCATATACACATCTTCTAATAACTTCCTTATCGAAATCATCTATATCTGATTTGGTTGATAGTCTGCGTCGTTTCTTTCCTGGTGTACTGAATGTTGGTCGTTGAGTTGACGATGATGACGGTTGTGTTTCTGCTTCCTTTGCCACTCCAGTTACGATTTTTTTTTTTTTTACGATACGTCGAATACTAGTCTGCGATACTCCAGTTGCCTTAGACGTCAAATCATATAAGTCATTCATGCTTCAAAATTGGCCACCGTTTTTTTATATTATGCATAAAATAATTAAACACGCGGAATAAAATTTCACGACTTTGTCCATTCAGTGATTTGCCACGTCCCGTTTGGTTACAGGACTTCATGATGTCGTTATAAATATTACACTTGCACACTTTAAAAACACTATGTAAATCTACTAATAAAGATTCGAATTAAAAATAATGAAAACTATTTATTATATAAAAATTAAAAATTAGTACTTAATTATTTCAATTGCGATATGTAGGTGCACGTATGTTTAAATCAAATTACGAACTGAATGAATAGGACATCCCGTATGTACAGTCTTAAGCGGTGTAATAAAAACTTGCCTCTCTTCTAACTAGTTACAATAACCGGGCGTAAGCATGACAGAGAACCTTATCGCTTTCGTGGGCGTCGCTTAACGTTCACACAGATAGACCAATACATCAATACTATGCATTTTTATTGCTTCCAACTTAAAATGTTTTACCTATACCATCATTTGACAGTGTGTTTCTTCACTAGGAAACCTGACTAGATATTCCGGTTCATCACTAAACATATATATTAAAATAACGGCCCATGTACCATCATTTGACAGTGTGTTTCTTCACTAGGAAACCTGACTAGATATTCCGGTTCATCACTAAACATATATATTAAAATAACGGCCCATGTACCATCATTTGACAGTGTGTTTGTTCACTAGGAAACCTGACTAGATATTCCGGTTCATCACTAAACATATATATTAAAATAACGGCCCATGTACCAACATTTGACAGTGTGTTTGTTCACTAGGAAACCTGACTAGATATTCCGGTTCATCACTAAACATATATATTAAAATAACGGCCCATGCACCATCATTTGACAGTGTGTTGACTAAACAAAGTTTACTCTAAAAATCAAATAAAATTTTGGTAAATTCGAAGTGAATACCACTTTCCATAGTCACTCTGAAGCTTTAGCAATAACTGCCGGTGGTTCATTGTTAGCAAAATCATTTCAAGCCAGAGCGAATTGAAGGTACTGTACTGGCATTGAATAAAATGATACGAGTGATATGAAGATTGCACGTCGGCGTCGGCGTCGCATTTCATCATTTGGTGTTAATTTCCAATTGGTATTGGCTGACATCCCGTCCCAAAACGACCATCTTGATAACATGATATTTATATTACTCGTTCAATTATTGCAGTAAGTACAAGTACAGCGTGGAATTTTATTAATTGCCTTCCTATCGTTTTGAAAGATGAAGTCTATACGTGTGTATTATGTAAACAAATAAAGAAGACTGTTCTGGTGTGGCTTTGTTTTTTATACAAATCTACAGTTTTATTCCTAGACTGATGAAATCTTGCACACTTGACCTTCAAAACAAGAGGAAGATCACTGTCAATGTAAGATTTCGAAAAACCACCCCTATTTCCCTTGTCTAGATGTTAAAACAGATTTTTGATGTTAAAATTACCTTCAAAATCTGATTTCTAAGAACTGCAAAGCACAGGCAACGCCGGGGACTTCTAGGAATCTTCTTCGGGGAATTATAGTCTTTTATTAGGGTGAAACTAAGAATATCTACCACTCTGGAAAGTGCCGCAAATATACTAAATGTAAATTATTTTTTACAAAATGTAAAATAACTCGAATACAAAGTAAATAAAACAACTTTTCGCACGACGAGTCTCGAACCCGCGACCTTAGAATTCGTAGCCGGAGATCTTAATCGCTTGGCCATGGAGGTCGTCGCAGTAATTATGAAGAAGCTGTGCAAATTTGATGAAATCAGAGCTCACGGCTTGAGAGTTTTTCAAAGGTAAATTGACAATAAGTTACAAATTCTTATTATTTACCTACATAAATGAAAATGGTTGCTATTATTAGGATATCGTTTTTTCAGAGGAAATTGACACTCACTCCAGAACAATTTTCAGATTTACTTTAGCAATTGCGTTTGCTAAGTTTTGACTGGTGCAAGCGGTAACCCGACAGTTGATCCCCCGACAGTTGGCCCCTGGAAATTATAATTTTTCGTTATGGATATCAAACGAATTTATTAACGGTGTCGAATTTTTGTACTACTTTTGTCAGTACACAGACAAAAGTTTACCTAGATATATTTGGATGAATATATGTTTTATACTTTTGTCAGTACACAGACAAAAGTTTACCTAGATATATTTGGATGAATATATGTTTTATACTTTTGTCAGTACACAGACAAAAGTTTACCTAGATACATTTGGATGAATATATGTTTTATACTTTTGTCAGTACACAGACAAAAGTTTACCTAGATACATTTGGATGAATATATGTTTTATACTTTTGTTATTCGGCGGTGCATCCTATCTGCACACCCCTTCGGGGACATTTTGCCTAAACCGACTGTATAATGTATGTAAGCATGCCCGGGGGCCATTTGTCGGGGGATTAACCGTCATGGAACCGGTGCAAGCGTCCGTGCGTTATTCAGGTTTATCTTTAGCACGCATCCGTGAGTCAGTACCTGACGGCAGCTTCCACTACTGGTCACGTAATCGACCTTTGGCAAGGTTATTCCGCAAAGAACAAAACCGCCGTGTTCGGGAGATCACCTACTAAAACAGGTAGTACGTACCTGACACTACCTGTCCCTGTCCCTAGGCGCAGGTAGGTTATAGATAACCGATCTTTGTCTCATGATTGGACGTTAAATATGTTGTTTTTCTCAGTGAGCATCAGAAGGATATGAAACTAAACAAAAACACATAAAAGAATTCGTCCTCTACTCTTTCTTAGATAGCGCGAGTTTAATTGTTTTCGGGAAAAAAGCGTTTTTATAAATTATGATTTAAGGCCCGGTCGTTTCAAAGCTCTTAAAAAGTATATGTTATTCTTGAAGACAGTATCTATACATCCACCACACCGAAACGGCAATTATGTGAAATTCCCGCGATAGAATGAAAAAATCGCAAAATATGTTCCGAAAATTATTATTATAAACACGTTTCATTCAGTTATTTTACAAATTATATGTATGTAAAATTCATAGTGTTTCTTTAAATGCTATTTTAGATCCTCTTAACGAGATTTTTGTTATATTTTAAATTTTAAACGAGTCGTGTTTTATTAAACATTTTCACAATTAACGTTTAAATAAGATCGTTTTTAATATAAGCGCGCTCCCCCTAACATTCGTATTTATATATCTCTCTTCTTCTTCTTTTAGAGGGGGTACTACCGGGCCTTAAATATTAAGATGAATTAACTGTTCGCGCCCGTACATACGCAATATGAATAAGAATAAATAGTTTTGTCCCTAAACACACCCAAAGAAAGGCTAACAAATACAATATTGGATTGAATCAGCGATACAAAATTGTATTTATTAATCTTTCTTGAAAGATTTGAGTTTGTTAAGGGACAAAACTATTTATTCTTATTCATATTGTGTATGTACGGGCGCAAACAATTAATTCATCAAAGCATAACTAAAAAGCGTTTTTCTCTGAAATAATATAACTAATATATTAACTCTATTATACTCCTGCCTAGGGGTGCCATCTACTAAAATAAAAAAGCCTGACTCTGCGCTGTATTAGGTCGGACATTTTGCCCTAAAAGCCGGACACACGTACGTAATTTTGGACATAACTTTTATACATAATAATAAAAGTTACAAGTACAGTTGTTTATTAATCACACATTAACCAGTTTAATAACAACAATCATTAATCAGTCTTATTATTGTCATAATTTGGCATTAATATAGAATATGTCAATAACAAAATAAATAATATTGAGTCTTCCGTCTGTGGACATACCATAACAAACTTATAAAACAAACAAATAAAACGTTACTCTTTTTCTGGTTAAACAAATAACTGAAAAAAATCATTAAACAAATATATAATTAAACAAATCTATCTTTGTGGACAAAAACGAAAAAAATAAATTAAAATCTCGACTTCTCCAAATTATTCAAAAATTACAAAAATCTACAATTTTGTATATTTGGCCTTTTCACCTACTTTATTCAAAACGTCGTTTTCTTTGGAAATCATTCATAAAATTTTAGCCTGTCATTTTTAAATTACACAATGTGTACATCATCATAGCAATTGTTTCTGTTTGCAATTTATTGCGTTCCTTGGTCCACTATTAAAGAGAACACTCTTTCAACATCGGCGTTATGGCCTGGAATCGCTAAGTTCTGCCAGTGGCCGAAAAAGTTTACTGTCATCTAAATTTTTTTAGACAGAATGTTTCTGCTACATGCTCCCAGCTTGGTACCCCAGCTAAAGTCATCCATTTAAAGCAGTGGTTCCCAACCTTTTTCTGACCAGGGACCATTTGTACGTTTATTTTTCGACAGGGACCACCAAGGTAGGTTGCTAGGTGCCACCCGACCGAGTTTCACCCCCTAGGACGGACCAATTTTTTATGAAGTGAGGGGGGGGGGAGGTGACACCACGTTTTCCGCCCATGCTAGCCTAAGCCACTACTTGTAATCAGTGGCGTAGGCTAGCATGGGTGGCACCCGGCACGGATAGCATAACGGGACGGGTTCTAGCAGAATATTTACCACAACGGAGGGGGTAGAACGGGGTAGGATGGGGTGGCGCGAAACGGAATACCACAATGGCCACTGACCACAAGGTACAATAATGATAAACTGAATATTGTCCCGATTTTTTTAATTCAGACTTCTCGATCAGGGACCTCCCGCGCGCTGGCTCGCTTATTGACCGGCGGACCATCGCGGACCATCTTCTAGCCTCTTGCGGACCACTGGTTGGGAAACCCTGATTTAAAGTGTTTCAATTCGGCACTGAATTCACTTGTCCAAGAATCTAAGTAGTCTTAAGCAATTTTGTACGTATTATTCATGTTTTCCTTGAATTCTTCCACGCGATCTGGGTGAGTCCTCGATAAATGTCGTAAAATTGCGGTTAAATTGTTTGGACAGAAATTTTGTTCCAGTCTATCATTTTTTATATTGTCCATTATTTGTGGACACTGGTCATTTACCCCGTTGACTGAAATATCTGAAGTTTCCGTACATTTGATTCGACTTTGATATATTGATATTAAAGAGCCATTAATAAGCCGACTAAAGACAAAACCCTATCGAACCAAGAATAGCCACTGACGCCCACCCCCGCCTCGTCCGTAACACGTTGCGCCTTCTGCAGGCGCTGCGTGCACCGCGTTCCAATAACAAAAAGCCTAACAAAAGCCGTACAGGCCGGACATATAAATATTTAGCCGGACACGACCTAAAAAAGCCAAACATGTCCGGCTAAAGCCGGACAGATGGCAACCCTACTCCTGCCATCTATAGGTAATAATTTGATTATGAATTATTTTGAGTATCACCTTAGTCCATTAATCACGTCATGTTTTTAGAAACTTTTTAACCCCCCCCCACCTCTTGGTGATTTTAGACTAACCCCCCAAAAGCACGTGTATATTTTTAGTATAAAGTATTGTAGGGAATGATGCTCAACAGCCTAATAATTGGTTTTATGCACGGGCAACTCAGTCACCGCGCCTGCGCGAATTCCGTTCCGGCAAAGCGAACGGAATTCATTCGTTTCTCGGCTACCTGACGCGCTAGCTTGTTTGCTCGAGTATCTTCCCTATAAACCTTCCAAGTTAATACTTGTAGTATTTCGTAATTTAAATAAATGTAACTTCAGTATTCAGAAACATTCCTTTCATTTTTGGTGTATTTGGTAACCCATGGAGTCAGATCAGAGAAGTGTGAAGTAAGTATAACCACGCGGATCGCTGAACGGAAATAGCAGATGACATTATTGGATCTACCCACATTCATCTCAACAAACCACCAAATAACTACCAAAGTATATTGAAAATTTCAGAATATTATCTTTAAATACAGGTGGTATACTCTGACTAAATTTTGGAAAATTAAGCATCGTGATAAAAATTTCCAGAGAGACATTAAGGTTGCAGATCTGTAGAGCCAGATAGTTCCCCATCTCCTTACAACATACCCCGATTGGGGGTGCCAGTCCCATTGGCTCCAGGCAGTTAGTTGGGACTCTGATTCTTTATCCAACGTTTCGGTTAGCGTTACAATGACCATCATCGGGGCAGTTGTGTGTTGAGTGATTGTGATTACGAACACTGTAACGCTATCCGAAACGTTGGATAAAGAAGGAGAAAGCGCAACACGGCATAATAAACCAAAAAATATTAATCATGACTCATGACAATACTTTTGGACGTGAAAATCTCAAATCATATGTTGATACATACTTTACACAGTATACCTTCCTTTTGTAAAAGAAATCGAGTGCAGTTCACACGCAGTAGAAGCGAAACTTAACCCACCCACACAATTTCAACCAAAAGGAGCCTTGAAAAGTGAGCCCATAATCAAAGCGGCCAATGCGGTAAGATTTTATTCTATCTCAGGCTAAATACTATAGACGTACGTGTGTCTCTTTTTAGTGTCAATTCCAACATGAATAACCAACACCTCTGCCATAGGTCACCCCAAGTGGTTCGCTACGTTTGGTGATTTAGCAGGGGTGCCCGGGTTCATGGGGTGAGGTTTGTCTAGGAATTGGAGGCGGATGACCAGAACACACTGAACCCCAGATTCCTACCCACCCCTTAAACCCTTTTCCTTCCCAGAACTCTCCTCTCCTTCCTTTCCCCCCCACCAAAAAAAACCCTCCACACAGCATCCCCAAAGATGACATTGGCCCTGAGGGAAATAATTTTCCTCAGGGCCTCCTGTGTGGAGCTCATGTAAAAAAAAATCGTTTCATTGAGTTTCAAATCACAACGGTGCTAAAGAATTTTCACTAAAAAAAATTGTGTAAAAATGTAATAAAAAATAAATATTGTAAAAATAGTGTAATATACATAGCGCCGTTTTATGTACTTTAATAACAACATGGAATGCTAATACTGCCAATAAAAGATATATATTAATATTGAGGAAGTATTAAATTTTATTTGGTTTTAGATAAAAATCAAATAATATGTTACTCTCCAAAATGAAGATGTATTGCTTTAAGATTAGTCGATACTAGTAATGACATGTGCGTATATTATTTAAATGATGTGTGTATTTCAATGGACACGAAACACCTGTGTCACGCCATTTATGAACATGGAACTAGACGCGGACTATATAAGAATTTGCATACTTAAACATCGCTAGAGAGTGCGGACTCTTATGACGTAAGGTTATAATTTATAATTATTGAACTTGGGTTGGATTGGCTATCTTTACACAAAAGTGTTGGTTTTTACACACCCAGTGTAAAAAATATCATAAAATAACTATACTAGATTCATACAAAAATTGTATGAATACCTAGGTCGTAGCTAGGCGACAGTCGGCACGCTTCCATGCCATATTTCTCTCGTTTTTTTTTAAATTACCAATGGTCCACAAATACATATTATTTAATTCGGTTCCTTGATCCAGTGATCTGATTCAAATTCATATATAAATGTTTTTTTATGTGAATACCTCACTAGAGTCCCAGCTGCTCCAGACTGGAGCTAATGAGAGCACGGCATCCCCAATTGGGGTATGTCGTGAGGCTGAAGGTAGTGGGGAGGGGAAGGAGATGGGGAAGAGGAAGATGGAGAAATACCTGACTATAAAAGATCTGGTCACCCAACACGGCTAAAGCCATTTCAAGCAATGTTTTAATTCTGATTGGTGGTCTTACACCAAGGCGACACTGAGATATCTCCCACTCCAGAGTGGGAGATATCTCAATAACGTGACGCAAATACACTATATATTATTTTTAATAAATTAATTGTGTAATAACAAATTAAATCCTATTTACTCACGCCGGGATTCGATGCCGCGACCTTCGGATCGCGCGTCAAAAGCCTTACCCCTCGACCAGGGAAATCATCAAAATAGTTCGGATAGTTCGGGTTACAATAAGAAAAACATTAACAAGTTCCTCGCAACCACTACCAACAGGAATACTCGCGAAACTAGTTTCGCTCTCTAAGAAATCAAAGAAAAGAATCGATCAATTTCTTTTCATGATAAGTGCTGATAAGGGGTTGTTTACCAGTCGGCCAGTCTTAGGCAGTGCTTCTCAGCGGTCACTAGGCGCCACTGATCATTCCATCGCTCACCGCTCACCAGATACCAGTTAGCGGTTACCAGTCCTAACCTTATAAGGTTGTCCACAACTGAATTGAAGCCGGTAAACTTATTGGCCTTGTTGCAGACCGCCATTCAACCAACAGTCGACATCCAGCGGCACGCTGCGAACGGAACAAGTCAAAATAGGACGGTTGTTTACCGGTACGCTGTTGCAGAATCGGAAATTTTTTGCAGTTGGTGATGCACTTCCTATTACTACTCGCACTGTGGTGATAACAGCATGCTTCAAATGGGGATGCTAAAGTCCCACCATCTCCGGCTAGTCGGGTGCAGTTGGGACTCAGTGCCTCCATACATGACGCTACTTACAGACTACTCGATCCTCGTGCGCGTATCATGCGCGCCGATTTAAGTACCCCCCGTACGATTTTGCTGATGCTCGTCCACTGTCGGTTTCAAATCTGTTTCACGCTACCGACGGTGCTGATCGCACGCGACGCGTCGCATCATTTGCGTCTGCTACTTATTCGTTTGACGTTTGACAGAAATGGCGTCGTAAGTATCGTATGAAAGTAATGTTAGATTTATTCTGGAAGTAGAAAAAAATGCGTGTTTACCAGATTTACTTTGCCCGAATTTGTAAGAAAGGATTTAGAGGAGAAGGCAAGGATTGATTTGGTCCAAGGTTGGAAAAAAAGTCATTTGGCATACGCAGTATATTTCGGGTAGCGCCGTGTACGGAAACCAGCATTAAAGAGTAGTATATCTGCAGGGTACTTGTGGTTGCGTCACAATTACGTACTTTGTAAGTATCTCCATGAACGGAGGGCCTCACGAAAAATAAGATCTCGACCCCAAGGCACGAGGAAAGCGACGAAATCTTTGCACTGTGGTGGTAACATGCCACGCATCAATTGGGGATGCCAAAGTGTCATTGAAGCACCCACCACTGTCCCGCCCCGGTATAGGCGACTTATTGTCGCCCCTTCGGAGCTCTCGCAAGAATCTACTTTTTTTTTTATAAACGACTCTACATTTAACATTTGTATAACGAATCTAGAGCTTCAATGTCCCCGCATACGTTGTTAGAGGGCGGTATGCAGGCGCGCCTACAGGATTGTACTGTTATAGTCACTTCTACAATTCTAAAGCCCATGGAGGTAATCAGCCTCATGGACAGTCAAACGAGTTGTTAGTAGCCTCAACCAAAATAAAGTAAAGAAAAAAGAACAAAATATACAGCAACCGTCGTGAGTAATAAGCTCACGACAGCGGATGACTATGGTCAATCCAGCGGGCGGTGCCGAGCACTGTTCAAAAGAAAAAAAAGAAAAACAGATAACAGAGAGTATATACAGTGAAGAAGTGGTATTGCCACACTCTGTCAACCGGCAGTCCCCGAGACAGTGAAGAAGGATGAATGTCCGGCCTCCCGACAACCGGCGGCGTCGTCCGTAAGCCAGCTAACCGGTGGTGCCTAGACGAGAGTAAATGGAAGTCAAGGATGAAGACCCTAGGGAGAAAAGCGTCGGGTCGCCGGAGGCGGGACGGACAGCTTTCGGTCGCCGTTCGGCCTTCTCCCCAGCCTCTTCATGTCACGGGGGGTGGCGCGGAAGACAGGTGCAGCTCCACCAGTTCTGTAGGGTCAGCCAGTAAACATAGGCGGGGACACGCTCCAGAGTCCTACCCCTTAATGGGGAAGAGGACGGTACATAACAGACAACGGAGTTCAGTTCTCGCATTTAAACGTAACTGAAAGAAAATATACAAGTAACCAATCCAAAAAAACGAAAAAATAAAAAAAAAGCGTGTAGGAGTCATCGCTTGGTGTGAAAGTTCACCAATTAACTAACAGAAAAAAAATAATTCAAAAGCATGAGGGTTGCAGTAAAACATAAGGTAATGTGATCGTAAAAATAAAAAAAAATAACAAAACTTGAGCGTTTAGTTACGCTAGGCTTATAAAGACTAAAAGAAAAGGAAAATTTGTGAATGCATAAAAACCCAAAATATCAAGCAGTAAACAACCAAAAGCAGAAAAAATATGTACAGGTGTAAAATTGTAAAGCGCAAAACATAAAAAACATAGTAAAAGAAAAGAAAATAGAAAACTGTACATCCTGGCAAAATGGTAAAGAGTAAAATCAAAGAAAGTCCGTGGTAGATCAGGAACAAGTACACCTGGGGTCCTAGCATGGTCGATCGATATAGGTTTTATCGAAAATGTCGGTAACTTGACATGGCTCCCGAGCACGGCTGCAGGCCGCTAACGAACAAACAACAGTTCACAACGACTAAGGGTTCCTAATTTATTTGACGTGAATTGTTATTTGTTCGTTAGCGGCCTGCAGTCGTGGTCGGGAGCGATGACAAGTTACCGACATTTTCGATAAAACCTATATCGATCGACCATGCTAGATACCCTGGTGTCAAAAATCTCTAGTCAGCGACTCTAAGCTCAGGCCATCTCTCAACCCAGACCCTTGCAAATTTCTTCAGACACTCGAAGTTCGTCTTATTCGAAACCAGATCAGTATTCCATACTGGTCTGATAGGTACGTCCAAACCATCGAGCATTTCCTCTCTAGCATCCATCAAGATCTCGCAGTGCCACAGAATGTGCTCGGCTGACTGGTTCGTAGATCCGCATGCGCAGTTGGGATGGGGAGACAGGGCGAGGGTGTGAAGTCTCCCCCTGAATTCCCCATGCCCGGACAGGAGCTGGGTGATGTAGTGGTCCAGTTTGAGATATGCCCCTTCCATTCTGATTTTAACTGATGGGAAGAAGGAGAAAGTCCATCTTCCCATATTCGATCTATCCCAACGGACCTGCCACTCTTGGAGCGACAGATCCCTCATTCGTCGTAGCAGCCCAGGGAGAGTCCCCGGCCCACCCGGAGTGAGAACAACGCCTAGGTGAGTAGCCGGGGTTCCTCTGGTTAATCTCTGCTTAGTGAGCACTTCCCTGATTTCCAGATCGATTGGCAAAATGCCGGCCAAAACAGGCAAAGCGTCCGAAGCAACGGTTCTATACGCCCCGGATAGTGCCAACAGAGGAGTTCGTTGGCCCCGCTTGAGAGCCAGGAGTATAAGCGAGTTATCCAAGCGGTGCTCCCAAACAGACGCGGCATACGAGACTTGTGCCACGTATACGCATCTGTATAGAACACGCAAAGCCGGATTACGCAGTCCCCACTCAGCTGTGGAGAGTCTCCTAAGCTTAAAGAAGAGGGCCTGAGCCTTGCCGGATACATCCTTGACGTGAGCCAGAAAGGAGGACGAACGATCTAGTGTGACGCCTAAATATTTCACAGTTTCACGAAATTGAAGAGTAGAGTCCCCCATTTTGATGACGGGATTTCTTCTTCTGCTGAGAGAGCCCTTCATCAGGAGGCCCTGGGTCTTGTGGGGAGCGAATGTCATCTTGTTTCTTTTTCCCCAATCGAGGAACATGTCCAAACCTTCACTGCCTTTGCTTTCAACTTCCTTTCTGCTGTCCCCAGCGACCAAATACGTCTTATCATCAGCGTAGTCGACAGAGATGCATCCTTCAGGCAAGGGTAACCTGGAGGAGTCGTCAAAGTTGATGTTCCACAGGTCAGGTCCGAGAATGGAGCCCTGCGGGCATCCAATGTCAGCTTCCCTCTCGATCAAAAAATCTCCAAAGCAGATCGTGATCGTGCGATCAGAAAGGTAGTCGTCGATTGCCTGGAACAGAAGTTTGGAGCACTGCCTGGTTTTCACCTTTGTACGCATCATTGCCCACCACGCGTGATCGAAGGCACCAGTTATGTCGAGGAAGATCGCAACTACATACCTCTTGGGACAAGCCTTCACCCAGTCAAGCACATACGACAGGGCGTGCACCGTGGATCTACCGGGGACGAAGCCGAACTGCAGGTCACTGGCCGGTGACAGGGTTTGCCGAAGTCGCTCTCGTAACAGTTTCTCCAAGATTTTGCCGAGTACAGGGAGGAGGGTAATTGGCCGATACGCCTTAATGTCGGTAAGTGGTTTTCCGTTCCCCTTTGGTATGATCCGGAGCACGCCACGCTTCCACTCGGAGGGGAAAACTCCCCTCCTCAGGCACGTGTCCATCACCTGGAAGAGCTCTTCCTTGGCGTGGACCCAGACTTGCTTCGCGATCACGCCATTGAGCCTATCGTGCCCTGGTGCCTTCTTAGGACCCAATCCCTTTATTATAACATCAATTTCCGCTTTAGTGACTCTAATGAAGTTATCCTCTTGGGCAAGGTCTCTAGGTGGCAGCCGTGAAAGATTTCTGATCTGTTTATGGTGGTCACTTTCCCCATCTACTGATTCTAAAGGAACTAACTCGCCCAAAAGTGTTTTGAGAGTGGATGCCACATCCACTGTCTCAGCGTTCCTCCCATCTGTTTTCCCAATTACTGTTGACAAATACCGGTCAGATCCTTTCCCGGACTTTTCTATCGCGCTGTGGATTTCCCACGGGTTGGCGTTACCCACATCGTTGACCCAATTATGCCAAGCAGCTCGTTTTGCTCGAAGAACGGCCCGTTTGAAGGCCGACCTGGCAGACCTCAGGCTAACCTGAAGCGCAACTGTCTCCTCCTCCGTGCAGTTGCCACTCCTGGACAGCCCAAGCGCCCTGTAAGCCCTCTTGAAGGCGCTCTTCAGCGAAGTCAGCTCAGGTGACCACCACGGCGTTCTAATACTCGTCTTCGGGTTTGATCTTCCTAAAGACGAGTTGGCAGCAGATACAACCGCCCTATTGAAAAAATTCCCCAAATTATCCGGATCAGTAGCTGCTACGTGGTGAAAATCCCTTAGCGTATCTCGTAGCGCTTCCCCAAAGTTATCCCAATTCGCCCTAGTGGTGTTGAAGTTCCAGGAGGATCTTGGAGCTTCAGTTTTATTTACACCAACCGTAAAAGTGATTAACCTATGATCCGAATTTATTGCGCACTCATGGACTGTCCACTTTGAAATCCTGCTCGCAACAGATCCAGAGCAAAGAGTTAGATCAATGTTGCTCTCACCATGTATGTTAGAAAAAGTACAAAAAGAACTCTGTTCATTAATAATGCTAAGACCTTGCGCGGCAATCAGGTCCTCAACGGCGTCTGAACGTTCCGTCCTACGATCACTAGTATCGAACCATAATGGTGAGCGTGCGTTAAAGTCACCTCCGATAACTATGTTACGGCCTTTAAGCGCGTTGAGCGCGCGCGTCAGACTCAGGATGTGGGGTCCAACCGGGTTCCCAAATTTAAAGTAAACTGAGATCAAGAAGATCTCAGTATCGCCAAATCTAATACATACACAGGTTTGGTACTCATCAGAAAAACCAGCCAGAAGGAGGGGACTGATCAACGAGGTGTTGATCAGGACTCCCGCCCCTGGAGAGCGGCCAACTTCGAGTACCGCACCCGGAAAATTAATTGGGGTCTTACCTTCCCAGGTGTACTGTTCCTGAATGAGCAAAATGTCAATGTTGAGGTCAGACATAACCCTCAGCGCCTCCAGCGTGGCCATCCGGGATCTCTGGAGGTTAATCTGACCTAGGGAGAGGGGATTAGGACGAGCCATAATCAGTCATACGAAAGGCTGCTTCGACTGCTGCTTTTTGGGCCGGGCAGTCCCTATCACCCGTTGGGTGATCCGCCGGCTTCTTAAAGCGCGTACAATGCCAAAGTGTCAGTGTCTCCGGACAGTCAGAAGCAGTTGGGACTCTTGTGCGGTATTTACATAAAAAGAAGATCTCGACCCGAAGACGCGAGGATAGCCTTACACTTGTGGTGGTAACAGAACACGCTTCAATTGGGGATGCTAAAGCCTCACTGTCTCCGGACAGTTGAAAGCAGTTCGAACTCTTGTGCGGTATTCACATAAAAGGAAGACCTCGACCCCAACGCACCAGGCAAGCGACGAAATCCTTGCAGTGGTGGTAACAGAACACGCTTCAATTGGGGATGCCAAAGTCTCACCGTCTCCGGGCAGTCGGAAGCAGTTAGGACTCTTCACATAAAAATAAGACCTCGACCTAAAGGCTCGAGGAAAGCGACAAAAAGAAGAAACTTGCCCCGTTTTACACTTGCAACGCTCCTCGTGGTCCGGGCCGCAGACATGGCGCGTTAGTTCGCAACATCATCGGCGGTTTTGTGTCGACTGTCGTCCCCTATAAGGTCTGATTATTACAAAATATGTACGTTACCGCGCGGACACCTCCTTAAACGGAAGGCCATGGTTGTTTTATGTCCTGATCCACGTTCCGTATTACGAATTTATTTATTGTGAAGATTAGGTGACTCAGACATTCATACATTCACGTGGATTGTCGACTTGTGGAGTGGGTTCAGATGTTATCGGAAAACTCTCCTGCCCTTCGTCCGAATCAACTAGAGTGGACGGCTGACAATGATGATATTATTGTGAAGATGAGGTGACTCAGACATTCATACATTCACGTGGATTGTCGACTTGTGGAGTGGGTTCAGGAGATGTTATCGGAAAACTCTCCTGCCCTTCGTCCGAATCAACTAGAGTGGACGGCTGACAATGATGATATTATTGTGAAGATGAGGTGACTCAGACATTCATACATTCACGTGGATTGTCGACTTGTGGAGTGGGTTCAGGAGATGTTATCGGAAAACTCTCCTGCCCTTCGTCCGAATCAACTAGAGTGGACGGCTGACAATGATGATATTATTGTGAAGATGAGGTGACTCAGACATTCATACATTCACGTGGATTGTCGACTTGTGGAGTGGGTTCAGGAGATGTTATCGGAAAACTCTCCTGCCCTTCGTCCGAATCAACTAGAGTGGACGGCTGACAATGATGATATTATTGATAGCGGAGGCTTGTGGTTTGGAGTATTGTTTCGTATTTGATGACGTAAAGAGCGATTCTCAAACTAACCGCAATTATAATTAAAAATATTTATGGAATGTATGTGTATACAAGTCTTCATTGTACATTTTAATTTGTAAATATCGTGAAAGAGTCTATGGGACTATGGCTTATTTGGGTAGGTATGTTGTGAAGCCCAAATGAGTGGGGAGGGGAAAGCTATTAAGATCTGATCACTAAATACGGCTTATTTCAAGCAACGTTTCGATTTTTCGCAACAATACATCAATTTTCAAAGTTAAAATTCGAAAGTTCTGTGTTATGTTATAATTCATCATGGGCCGGTTGTTTCACAGTACTTGGATAATCACAGGAACTTGAATAGGATTTTCACAGAACTTGAATTTTTCAAATTCTGTGAAGCACCCGTCCTTGGTCTCCATTACAGTAAAATTAAATTTTTAAGACAGCCGAACACAAATATGTCGATTCAGCTATTTCGAAATACTAAGTTTATAGATAATGCGGAAAGCAATATTCGAATGCTCACTACAAATCAAATATTTTTTACACGTGCACGGAGAGAAATCGATTTTGGCTCTAACAGGTCTAATTAATAAAATATCAATCTAAGGATATATTATCATGAAACACATTATAACAATATAATATAATTATGCTTGATAATTTCGCATTACAATTCATTAATAAGATATTCGTACTTCGTCATAATAATTCAATGTTATTCAGTTGTCTTGCTGTTTTACATGACATCGTGATATTTTAGCAGTTCAAAACCGTTCCCATATTTTATTCGAGAAGTGACTCATAAAAATTCATTACCGAACGAATAGATTTACAATATTTCCTGATAAATTGTACTTACAGAACTGCAATATTATCACAAGTTATCCTAATAGAATATCTTGTTCGTTCGTTCGTTCATGAATTGATCATTCGATGAATTGATTTTCGATGAATTGGTTTTCGATGAACTCGTTTTCGATGAATTTGCTTTCGATGAATTGATTTTCGATGAATTGATTTTCAATGAATTGATTTTCGATGAATTCGTTTTCGATGAACACGCCGTGAACCATCTGGAAGTATTAATAAGACAGGAGATGGGAGCCTTGCTTCTATCAAGCATTAATATTTCCAAATGTATTTTGTTTACAGACTACAGAGTGAGGTGCTGGACATTATACAAAACTGACTTTTCAAAATCCTCCATTTTACAAAGGCAAGAATGTCAATCCCCGTTGGCGCGCTGAAATGAAATAATGCAGGATCGGTCAAATTGTATTTATACTAATTGTATACTTCCAATAGATGATGGCTATAATTATGTAAGTGTATTATATGATATTATTTGTTCAGACTCTTTTAAAAGTAAAATACTTTATGTACCGAGTGAATGTTTTTAACGCTCTGGAAGTAATCAAATCAAGAATAAAATCAAGAATAAAAATATGGCTTCAAGAGGTCAATGAGAAAACCCTAGCGAAGACGCTAAAAACGACATAGAAGACAAATGAACTATATTTAAATAACTTTAGTCCGCCTCGGCACAGGACCCCCTAGTGAGGAGGACTAAGAAATACAATATTTTGTACTTAATTTCACATTGCATTTTGTATGTAAATTTTTTTTATAAAGTCGCTATAATAATAAAAAAAAAAAAAAATCAATATTCAATATATATTTTTAAAAGAAAACCCAAAAAAACGTGCGGAACGCAAAAACTCAGAAACGAGTGCCGGTACGATCAAGAGAGTTATATGGTATGGTAGATCTCTATCCCCCCTAGGGAATAAGGGTATTCGTTTTTACCTAAAGGGCTTGCTTTTGAAGATATAAGGGCTCTAAGTTCTAAGAAGACTCTAGAAACTTCAAGAAGAGTCTGGAAGATTCCGGAAACTTCTAGAAAATTCGATAAGACTCTGGAATGTTCTGGAAGAAATGGTGGAGTATGTCAGCGAGTCCAGAAGGTTCCGGAAAGTTCAAGAAGGTTCGATAAAGCTGTAGAAAGTTCTGAAAGGAGTGGAGGAGTGTGTTGGTGTGTCTAGAAGGTTCCGGAAAATTCTAGAAGGTTCCATAAAGCTTTACGAAGTCCTAGAAGGTTCGATAGGGCTGTACAAAGCTCTGGAAGGAGTGGCGGAGTATGTCGGTAAGTCTAGATGGTTCCGGAAAGTTCTAGAAGGTTCGATAAAGCTGTAGAAAGTTCTGGAAGGTGTGGCGGAGTATGTCGGTGAGTTTAGAAGGTTCTGATGGCTCACGAATGCTTTAGAAAATTGTGGGGAGAAAGTTCTAGAAGCTTTAATAGGCGGTAATAATAGGCGGTGAGTCTAAAAGGTTCAGGAACTTCTAGAACGTTCGATAAAGCTTTACAAAGTTCTAGAAGGTTCCATAAGGCTGTAGAAAGTTCTGAAAGCAGTGGAGGAGTGTATCGGTATGTCTAGAAGGTTCCGGAAAATTCTAGAAGGTTCCACAAAGCCGTAAGAAGTTTTAGAAGGTTCGATAAAGACGTACAAAGTTCTGGAAGGAGTGGCGGAGAAAGTCGGTGAATATAGAAGGTTGTGGAAAGTTCTAGAAGGTTCGATAAAGCTGTAGAAAGTTCTAGAAAGTTCCATAAGGCTCTAGAAAGTTCTGAAAGGAGTGGAGGAGTGTGTCGGTGAGTCTAGAAGGTTCCGGAAAATTCTAGAAGGTTCGATAAAGCTATACAAAGTTCTGAAAGGAATGGTGGAATATGTTGGAGGGTTTGGAAGTTTCCGAAATGTTCTAGAAGGTTCGATAAAACTTTAGAATTTCTAGAAGGTTCCGTAAAGCTGTAGAAAGTTCTGATAGGAGTGGAGGAGTGTGTCGGTGTGTCTAGAAGGTCCCAAAAAATTCTAGAAGGTTCTATAAAGCTGTAGGAAGTTCAGGAAGGAGTGGCGTAGTACGTCGGTGAGACTACAAAGTAATAATAAAGCTGTAGAAAGTTCTGGAAGGTATGACGGAATATGTCGGTAGGTCTAGAAGGTTCTATAAAGTTCCATAAGGTTGATAAAGCTATAGAAAGTTCTGGAAGAAGTTACGTCAGTGAGTTTAGAAGGTTCCGGAAAGTTTTACAAGGTTCAGTAAAGCTGTACAAAGTTCTGGGAGGAGTGGCGGAGTATGTCGGTGAGTCTAGAAGTTTTACGAAAAGTTCTAAAAGGTTTGATAAAGCTGTAGAAAAATCTATAAGGAGTGGCAAAGTACGTCGGTGAGTCTAGAAGGTTCCGAAAAGTTCTAGAAATTTCGATAAAGCTGTAGAAAGTTCTTGAAGGAGTGGCGGAGTACGTCGGTTAGTCTAGAATTCCGAAAAGTTCTAGAAGGTTCGATAAAGCTCTAGAAAGTTCTTGGAGTGTTTCGGTGAGTCTAGAAGGTTCTAGATAGTTCTGGAAGGTCCCCTTATGCTCTAGGATGTTATGGAAGGAGAAAGTTCAAGAAGCTTTCAGAAATGAGTGGCGGAGAGTGTCAGTGAGTCTAGAAGGTTCTGGAAAGTTCTAGAAGTTTGGATAATTATATTATTAAAAAAACAATTCATGCTAAACCGAGAGTTCCGGTACGATAACGGGAGTTATATTGTGTGGTAGCCCTCCATGAAGAAAGTTCCCATTCTTACCTGAAGGGCGTGCTTTTAAAGATATATGGGCTGGAAGTTTCGCCCCGTTGAAATTTCTAGAACACTTCAAAAAATTCCAAAGTATTCTTGAGCATTCCACCACATTCCAGAACATCTCGAATTATTCTGGAACGTTCGGGAAGAGGATGTAACGTTCAGGATCATACCGGAACAGCCCAGATCATTATGGAACATTCCGGAACCATTTTTTTGTATGGGGCTACCCATATGGGGCATGTAAAGCAAGATCCGTCGTGGATTCGAATGTCAATTCAATCTCACATCAACTCCATGAGCGGTGCCGGACACCCCAGTCGGAGTATTTGAGAGCTTTTCACAACGTTCCAGAACATCCCGGAACCTTCTGGAATGTTCGAGAATAGGGAATCGGGAACATCAAAGTGAAATATTCCAGAACACTCTCGAATGTTTTCCTGAGCGAAGCCGGGTAACCCAGCTAGTTACTTAATAAGACAGGAGATGAGAGCCTTGCTTCTATCAAGTATTAATATTTACAAATGTCTTTTATTTACAGACTACAGAGTGAAGATGCTGGACATTATACAAAACTGACTTCACCAAGGAAGGAACGCAGGCGGATTATTGAGTTCGGCTCAGCCCAAAAAGCTAACATGCTTGTCAGCATAAATTAGAGAATAACTTTGCCACCTGCAAATCCCGAGTTGTATTGTATGTAATATATATGTTACGGTGTTATTGTGAAGCGCCTTTGAGGTGATTTTTCGCAAAAATGGCGCTCTGTAAATTATCCAATTCGCAGAGCGCAGTTATTATGTGGTATTGTAACTGGTGAAAAAAAAGGTTTTGTAAAGTAAGAAGTACAACGAGATAACTTAAATGATAAAAACAATTGGATGATTTATAGAACACTAGGGCAGTTCAGCGTTAAAATGCCTGGTGTCTGCGGCCTAATTAAGTACAAACTCAATCACCGATTACAATACTGAAAAAGTTTATTTCCTTTACAAAACCTTACTTTGCTACTGGAGATCTTCCCAATAAATCCTGTGATAAATTGGAAAAACATATGCTCGGCAGATTTGTTGGAAGCTGAGTTTATTGGGAATGTTAAACTGGGATCTAGCAGTAATGAAAGATTTATTAAAAGAAGCAAAAAAGCTCTATAAATCATCTTTGGAAGTCATACAATTATTTATGAATTATTGTTGATTATTTATTAATTATACAATTATTTATTATTATTTTTACCAGACCACATTCTGCTTTAGGTATCGTACTTTTGTATGGTATTACAATCTGTAATTATATTTTACCTTTAGTAATTTGAGATTTGACATTCATTGAAATTTATAATTTATACAATGTCAATTATGATGAGTAATTAAATATACTTACACTGTATAAAACTTCATTCTTTATGAATTATTATCTAACAAACCTTCGTCTTCCCTATCTCCTTCCCGCTCCCCAACCCCTTCAGCCTCGCAACATACTCTAAATGGGACTCTGTGATCCCACTGGTTCATTGGAAGATATTATATAAGATTGTAAGTATTTGTAATTTGTTTCATTTTTGTCATTATTTTTATGCACTGCCATGTTAATTTTACCATTGTTTTCTGATAAAATTATAACACTTCTTACTTTCATTTTTAATGATTGCGCTGCCATTCCATCATTCCAGTCCTAGTGCAGTTTGGACTGAAATGATGAAATGTCAGTGGAATCATTAAAAATACAAGTAAAACGTCATATACTTTTATCAGTACGCAAAGAGCAATTAACATGACAGTAAGCATAAGGAAATCCAAGAACTTAACAAAATATCAGGAAAACCTAATAAAGTATTCGTTTAAGAACGAACTAATTATCAGTATTTTACTTGCAGAATATCAGGAAGACCGAGTATTCGTATAAGAACGAATAAATGGTTAGTAATTGCTGAAAAAATATCAGGAGGACTGTCAATATTTTCGTAAAAGAACTAACAAAATATTAGTAACTACTGGAGAAATATCATGAATCACTCATAGATATTCGTAATGGTAATGCATAAATATTAGTATTGTCATGCAGACGGAGTTGAAATTGCGAGACATCATGATAATATATTCGTAAAGTTTTTGACAGTCGCCGTCCGAATATCTATTAGGACTCCGTTTCCTGTTAATTCATTCGTAACAACTGCAGTCCCCTTTTTAACAGTAATTCCGAGTAAAAAGACAAGAATTCCGAATAAATTCTCAAAACATTTTTCTCCGTGTGTTTGTGTTTTACATATTAAATACATTATAAAATAACACCGGTAGGCACACCGGTCCGGCACATAAATGACATTTTGAAATATGCTACTAGTGACCCAGAAAACCAACATTTCAGCTACAAGTTTTTCAGCATTATACTTGATTTGTTGGTGTTTATGAGTAATATGAGTTTGTACCAGATGGAGAGTACACTTTTACAAAATAACTGCATATTCAACTATAAATTTTTTTTTCGGAGATTTGTAGATGATCGACATCACCACATTAAAGAAATTTTATTAAATGGTGAAAAACATACATTATCATTGAAGGTGTAGTCAGGTAATCCGGCCAAACCCTTGACTTTGGGTCCGAAGGCAATAATTCCTCCCACTCGTCATCAAAAGGACATTTGAAGGTAGGTGGTAATGATTAATGATCTATCCAACGATCGATTCTCACGGCGCTCGCGTCACCGTCAGATGACTGACTTACGCCCAACTTGCCAACTTGCCAACTTGCCAACTTGCCAAACCAAACCTGGTTCAAGGAATGTAAAGTGAAGCGGACCAAATCACCGCTTCTAAACCACATATCCTGTGTCATATTTCTAGCGGAAAATGTGATTCAATAGGTAAAGTACTTTTACCGTAATTCTCGCGAAACGTGTTTTATAAATAGACACGTTACGTAATAAGTCATATTTTCGGTAGATGTAGGTAGGTTTTCTGAGAGAGATGCAAGCTCAAGAGGAAACCCCGTCGCCGAGACAAAATTATCTTGGACATGTGATGAGACATCCAGAGAAGTATGAGATCTTGCATCTCATAATGCAGGGAAAGATTGAAAAACCTGAGACAGTGGTTTCGTCAGTCTTTCGTAGAGCTGTTCAGGGCCGCAATAAACAAAGTCCGCATAGCCAACATGATAACCAACGTCCATTGAAAGGACAGGGCACAAGAAGAAGGTTAACGTTTCTGCATTGACCATCGACATGTTCAAAGTTACAGACAGTTCAGCAACTACCTTTTGACGCATGTTACAAAATAGTACAACTACATTTGTAATCTTCTCCCTAATATATTGGTGCGTAACCGATTTATGGAGAACATGAATAAATAAAGCTAAGGCCTGTCTCTGTTAAATGGTTAGCAAACTCGGAATAGTTATTAATAAAATAATAAGTGACATTCTCTTGCCGTATATCGCAGCTCACTCAGTCTTGCTACAAACTTCCTGGGTTCATCATCAGAACTTGTAAGCAGTTTGATAACCAAGAAGCTATATGCTAGCGTTATTCGATGGCGTACTGAGAGGCAAGCTGGAGTACGCGAGCGATGTTTGGGCACCGTACCACCAGAAGTACATTGATATGTTAGAACAAATCCAGAAGAAATTCCCCAGGTATGTTTATATGCGGAAGCATGGAACCTATCCTAGGTTCATGCACCATATTGACTTACTCGAGGAAACTGATTCTGTGGGTGGGTTTCTCCATTTACTGAGAATGCTAAATGCAATGCTAATTGTAAAAGTAAACGGGCAAATGCATAGAAATTTTTAAATTTCGATCGTTTACTTTTACAATTAGCAATGCATTTAGCATTCTCGGTAAATGAAGAAACCCGCCCACAGGGCGGAAGTACATTACCACCAGAAGTACATTGATATGTTAGAGCAAATCCAGAAGAAATTCCTCAGGTATGTTTATATGCGGAAGCATGGAACCTATCCAAGGTTCATGCACCATATTGACTTACTTGAGGAAACTGATTCTGTGAGTCTAGAAACTAGACGGAAAGCAAGTCTCGCTATTCTGTCTTTCAAAATTTGGAACAATTTCATCGATAGCCAATTTCTCTTGGGATGCTATGATTTATATGTACCAGACCACTACAGCCGAAGTCGACATCATGACTTATTTAAAGTACCGAAGGTAGAACAGACGTCTTGGCAAAGCATAGCATGACGAGGGGAGTGGTGCTGTTAAATGAAATTGCAAACCATTTGGATGTAAGTGACTGTTCTTTATATGACTTAAAAATATTATTGAAGGGTCACTTGCCTAAATGCTGGTAGGGTAACTAAATTGTACTGTAATTGTAATTATTCTGTTGTACAATAATAATAAAAATAAAATAGCACCTTGCAAATCACCCTTATTAACAATGTTCCCATGTAATGTTGACTCCTTCCACCGTTCTTCCCCTCTCCCAAAATCACCCCTCCCACTACCCCCACCTAATGAAATCTAATCAGTATAGCATTTTTAAGTAACAAATGTACATGAAAAAATAAATGGGACAACTCGAATCGGTTCTTTTGAGAACTTTGCCCGGCCTAATGCGGAGATTTTATTAACGAATTCCTAATATGGTCCAACCAGCTTCTAGGAGTGTCAGCCTCCTTGATATGTGCCGATCTGTTACCGCGGTGGCTCGTCAGATGGGATTATCTTGTTAGAAAATATCGTTAAACCGACATAATAACAATGTAGCACTTACAATATTATACTTTAACATATCTCGACATCGTTAGCAATTCAAAAATGTTAATTAATCTGAGCTTATAATGTGTAATCCAGATTATTCATGCCAGTGTTAGTTTTGATGAGTTCACAGTTTTTAGGTAGCACGGTAATTTAAAAAAAAAAGTGAATACCGCACAAGAATCCCAGTTGCTCCCAACCGTCTGGAGCCATTGAGACTATGGTATCTCTAATTGTGGCTGTTGTGAGGCTGAATGCGGTAGGAAGGGGAAGCACATGGAAGAAGGAACGTAGGGAAGTACTTAGCCAATCAGATTCGATCAGCGAACAGGGCTAACGCCATATCAAGGCAGACTGGATGCTTCAGAAATGAGATCCCTGAGGAATAGTTGCGGTAAAACCTTGTATAACCGTGTGAAAAATATCAAGATTCACGAATAATGTGAGGCTGATGCAAGCTTTAAGTAAGATTAAGAAAAGAAAAGGTAACGGTAATGCTGGGCATGTATGTAGAGGGCATGTATGTAGAGGGCATGTATGTAGAGGGCATGTATGTAGAGGGCATGTATGTAGCGGATGAACGTAAAAAGAAATGGGGAGCCCCGAGGGCGACATTGCATGATATTGAACCAAATATTTGTATTGGACCTATAGACCCATGATGTGGATGTGGGACGTACGAATATAGCTAAGATTGTGCAAATACCTACTTGTTTGGCCGTCCATCCCTTTTAGCCACCTCTGTGGAAACCGGCGTGATGGTTAGTTAGTTAGAGCAGGGTTTCCCAAACTTTTTCTGCAATGGAACACTTTGCAAACCCGTAAATTTTAATGGAACACTTGGCTTATTTTTTAGGTTGGGTACAAAGCATTCTTTTTAGGGTGAATTGCCTATTTCATAAAATTCCTAAAACGTTGTTAAAGACATATATTTATTTAGTAAACAAAATGGAATATAAACACTAAAGTGGAATAAATAAAGCACCTAATGACTTGGACGATTTCGAGTCTGTGAATTGCATATCTTCTTGAGATCGGGCACAATATTGGTGAGTTGGATTCTAATATCCGGTCATCCGGTGTGGCATCGAGCTTGTTCCTATACTTTGACTTCGTTGCAGCATACTTAGAAAATCCCGCTTCGCATAAATAGGTTGTGGAAAACGGAAGTAAAACATTAATAGTTTGTTTTGATAAATTGGGGTAATCTTCTGACAAACTCGCACAGAAATCATTTAAAGGCCGATTTTTATTTTTATTTAGAGTCACTTAGATTTTCATATTCACCTGCGCTTAAACCTACTGATTTAGCTGTCACGGAAAATAGATTCCGAACGCAGGAATCGTCCTTACTAGTTTTCTGAAAATATTGTTTTCAAGTTATGTAGATGTTCTTAAAATTCTTTGGAAACCTCTTCATCCTCTTTAAAATTTAATTCATTCAAACATTCACGTAAGGCAAGAAAATAATCAAAATGATTAGATTGAATGGATGAAATCCAAAGTTCTAATTGTTTCACTTTTTCACCAACATTTACGGCACTATGCGCCTTTATAGTTCGGCTTATTGTTATCAAGGATGTAAGAATGATTGATTTTTACGTTATTTATTTTTCTAGGTAAAGTAAATATCTTAAAAAATAAGTTTGGGTTCCTTGGGAACAGAAATTTTGTGAAACAAATGCAGATCCGTTATTCCGTTATTATTGTTTCCACATCGCACGGATGTTCTCAATATAGACTCTTATCACAGTATTATAACTTCAGAGATTTTTTTTAGTATGTAAAATGAAGACTTACTGCAATAACAGTGTAAACGGCTCTTTCAACTTCCATGAAGCTTAGTCTTTCTACCTGGAAGGGTACCTAACTGGAAGGGTACCTAACTTTCAACTTCCATGAAGCTTAGTCTTTCTACCTGGAAGGGTACCTAACTGGAAGGGTACCTAACTTTCAACTTCCATGAAGCTTAGTCTTTCTACCTGGAAGGGTACCTAACTGGAAGGGTACCTAACTTTCAACTTCCATGAAGCTTAGTCTTTCTACCTGGAAGGGTACCTAACTGGAAGGGTACCTAACTTTCAACTTCCATGAAGCTTAGTCTTTCTACCTGGAAGGGTACCTAACTGGAAGGGTACCTAACTTTCAACTTCCATGAAGCTTAGTCTTTCTACCTGGAAGGGTACCTAACTGGAAGGGTACCTAACTTCCATGAAGCTTAGTCTTTCTACCTGGAAGGGTACCTAACTGGAAGGGTACCTAACTTTCAACATCCATGAAGCTTAGTCTTTCTACCTGGAAGGGTACCTAACTGGAAGGGTACCTAACTTTCAACTTCCATGAAGCTTAGTCTTTCTACCTGGAAGGGTACCTAACTGGAAGGGTACCTAACTTTCAACTTCCATGAAGCTTAGTCTTTCTACCTGGAAGGGTACCTAACTGGAAGGGTACCTAACTTTCAACTTCCATGAAGCTTAGTCTTTCTACCTGGAACTTAAGAACTATTGTGAAATATTTTTACCAGTAATAATTGAATAATACAAGTAGTGTTGAAATATGAATATGTGAATTTTATAATAAATGAAATTCTTCCGACAAATGATCGCGAAACCCCTATTCAGGTTCGGCGGAACCTAGGGTTCCGCGGAACACAATTTGGGAAAGTTAGAGGGTTCTAAAGCCCGAAAAGTACAATAATTTTGAAAAATAGTAAATAAAATAACAAATAAGTAATGTTATCCTTAATTAAATTTGATAACTCGAATGGGAGTTTTCTTTTGGGAGGGTAAAAAGAAGGAATCCGGTCAATTTAGCGCCAGGAATATACTCGTAGGAAATAATAAATAACGTAACTTTCTCAGACATTCTGCGCCACTCTCTTCGAGGAAATCTCTCGGTCTTCTCGAATTAGGACATATCAGATTGGACGTCGCGTTAGACAAAATTACACCCAATAAATTACTCCTACAACTATTTTATTTTATCAATTACTCAGCCGCAAATCGCTCTTTTCTAGTATTTTATAAACATTAGATTTCATTCAATTTGGGAGGCAGGAATGGGTACCGCCACCCCGGAAACCATTTATTAGATAACCAACACTCCAGCCTTAGATCAACCCAACTGGTTTAACTACGTTTGGTGACTTAGCAGGGATGCGCAGGTTCAAGAGGTGAGGTTTGTTTAGGACTGGGCGGCGGATGACCTGGACACACTGAACCCCAGATTCCTACCCATCCCTCACACCTTTTCCTTCCCAGAACTTCCTCTCCTTAAAAAAACACTCCACTCAGTAACCCCAAAGATGACATAGGCACCGATGGAAAATA
Organism: Limnephilus rhombicus; assembly: GCA_929108145.2. Lineage (NCBI taxonomy): Eukaryota > Metazoa > Arthropoda > Insecta > Trichoptera > Limnephilidae > Limnephilus > Limnephilus rhombicus. The sequence continues at coordinate 40,853,957 of OV815277.1, read as the reverse complement.
TTTTTCTCAGTGACCTCCTGTGTGGAGCTAATGTAAAAAAGGTAAATACTAAGAGATTGGCGATTAATTTCAATAATTTATTTAAGATATCCATACGTTTTCGTAAATCCGATAATTTTTGCGTCCATGTCCTTAAAAAGTAATATTATGTAAAAACTTCCTTCTTCTTCTGGCGCTGTGGATGATTCTGGCGAAAGTATAACATGTATAAGATGTGTAGAAGTATTTTTAATTGTAAATATTTATATGTTAGTTGTAAATCTCTAACTTTAAGTCATGATTGTAAACATGTATGTCATTGAGTTCAGTTTAGGTTAGCGTTTAGTTCAGTTTAGGTTAGCGTTTATATGTCTTAGTCATAAGCCACTAGCTATAAGTCTTAGATGTAAGTCACTAGTAATAATTGTAAATCTTAGTTGTAAGCCAGTAATTTTATTATTTTATGTATATATTTGTACAGCGCCCTTGGGGTGATTTTTCGCGAAAACGGCACCTTATAAATTAGCCAAATATTATTATTATTATATTTAGCGAACATAAACTAAAAAGTTAGAACATGAAAATCATTTTTTTAAATGGAATTTCGATGATGATGTGTAACTAATAAAAATCTTCATTCAATTCAATCATAATTTCACAACACTTTACATACTTAGTCGCTGGTGGAGCCATTTCCCGGAATTTGCGATATTTGCCCAAAAATTGCGAATTTCGCGTTATTCTTGTGAAAAAGGCAAAATTTGCCTTTTTCGCGTAAAACTGACAAATTTAGAAATATCTAGATCTCTACCAATGACTAATGAATACAGTCTCGGTCCAATTAAAATTGGCATTACACAAAGAAGGAGCTGTCCTATATCGGTCCCTGCACTTGGCGGCAGGCGGCAGGCGGCAGGCGGCAGTCAGCAGTCGCCACCGCCTACCTCTGCGGGGAATATTAATAGGTTCGTCTGACCCAGTCCGCCCATGTTCCCACCGCCCAACGCCCAGTGCTGAGTTTTGCTTCTATTACCCAATTGGTACTTAGTGTTAGTACTGAGCACTGAGCTATGTTTGCATTGGGAGATGATAGAATTTAAAACGGTAAGTGAACTGATAACCTTTATATTTGAGTGTTGACATAACCATATGTTAATATAATATTCGCGGTATAGAATATATTTTCTAATAATTACTATAAGGTTAACAGTGCGACGGTCACTTGCAGTAATATGTAGGTGAATGACTGAATGAGTGAAGAGCTGTAATGCCACGGTCTGCGACCTACGTCGGTCGACCAACGTAGCGCTGACGAGCTGGACTGATGGTCCTGGTACGCAGCGCGTGGCACTAAACTCTTTAAGTAGGTGTCACACGCAAAGATAAAAATAAAAGATTGTCGCACGCACAATAACGCCCATACAATCCGATACAGACCTGTAACACCTAAAGCGGCAATTACATTGGGCGAGTTTACAAGCTACTATCTACTAAGTTTTAAAGCGGGTAAATCGGCGAGTGAGATTATCACGATGACACACAAAACTGTCCACTCGCTCAGCAGCGTAGGAAACTGGGGTCGCTGCTAGCGCCAGTAACAAGAATAACGACGCCTGCGTGAACTAATTTTGTGATGTTTGACAGTCGAAATCAGCTGTTTATTGGCAGCCATCTTGAAAAACGTAAATAAACCAATCACGAGTAAGCTAGTGGCAAATAAAGTAGATTCGTAGATTGTCAACAATCTGCTAGTTAGCAAGTAACACGATGACACTGAGCGAGTTTACTAACAGATAGTGAATTTCCCAGATAGTAGCTTGTAAACTCGCTCAGTGTCATCGATGCTTAAGCATAAATATGATGCGTTCAAGCTCGCCGCTACCTGCCGTTATCGCTCCTGGGGCGTATGCGAAAAGTTATGCGACCCCCTCTCCGCCGTAAACAGGGGAGGGGGTCATTTTAAATTACGGGCGGATGACAGCTGTCAAGTTGACAGATTCAGTACAAAGAAATTGAATTTCGTGGCAGCACTTCAACAGATAAGTGTTTGCGCTTTTATCTTTGCGTATGTCACCTACATTATTCCTGCATATTACCGCAAGCGACTAACGTACGCGACTGGCGTTCGCGACAGACGCGACGTACGCGTGGCACTATTTCCAGCCTTGCTCACAAAAAATTACCAAAGTTACCTCTAAAATTATGAAAAATCGAGTTCTTTAATGGCCTATATTTAATAATTTAAAACAAAAATGAAACAGCTTATATAATAATAAAAACATTTATGCACCAAATTTTACAGTTTTATACATTTTGTTAATTTATAATTTATTCTATTGACAAAAAGGTCACGGCTCAGTAGGGTGTATCAATTATTTCAACTTTTGAATTCACAAACGCACGATATCTCAAAAGTAGCGCCTTACAAAGAAAATGAGAACTACATTTAAATTTATTTTTCAAAAATGATTATTATTACTCGCTAAAGTGCAATGAAAATCAGAAAAAAACTAAAACATATATTTTAAAACAATGGTAATTATCTAATTATATATTTTTTTCAATAATTTAACAATACCTACAAGAATACTGATTTTATCCAGAAAAGGCGTTATTTCCTTTTTATATTTTTAACAAACATATGTTAATGTTTTTTTTACTGCAGTTATGGAATAAAAAATAAGTTTGCTAAAAAATATAAAATAAAATAAAATATGGCCCCTTTGTTATATTTTTTTCCCAAATCACGAAATTTTTTTTTTCAAAACTTCCGTCATTTTAGCGAGCTAATAGTATTTATTTTTACGTTTTCGAATAGCTACAGTTCATACTAATAGTGAACACCAATTTCATTTATTTTTACGTTTTCGAATAGAATCAAATTACACGCAACTTATGAGACTCCAGGCGATTAAAAATAAGGCAACTTTTTTTCTCTATGGAGAGCGACACAAGCTCAGCTACACATTCAGGATTTCTCCTGGAATGTAGCTGGTTTTCAGCAGCGACTGTTTATCCGTACTAGACATTTAGTAATTTAAAAAACAAATATATAAAATAGCTCAAATCCGTATTAGATATTTACTAGCAAACACACGTCAATTAAAATAGTTAACAACCGCACAAAATATTTGCTATACTATTTGATAAATGTGGGTTAGTTACGCGGTGAAATAACCATATATAGCTCTTTATATAGAGTAGCGCAAACTCACTCCCTTTCTCAAGCCTTTTTTTACAACAGATCCATCCTACAAGCTAAATATTAGTTTGCCATAATTGTTTAATACCAATGAAGAACGGAAGTGTTTCTAAGTTACCAACCTTTCAAATGAAACAATACATTAAAATATATTTTTTTAAATATTTAGTTTGGTTGGGTATTTTGGATTCAAATGCAAAACTAATTTTTGTGTGAAAATGGCGGACCAGCCATTCCTCTTAATAATTTATGTAAAAAAAGTAATTATGTAATGCAAAAACTATAAAATAAAATGGGAAAAATATAATCAAAATCCAACATTCTTATGCCAGATTCTCGCAGCAGAGACAGACATATTTTATTCAACTTATATCGATGTCCTGTCACGAAGAAAAAAAGCGTTGTTTTCTAATTATAAATCAGCGTTGTCGAAAGAAGTTGGCCGCGAGACAAATTAGCCAGAAGACAGTGACAAGTGGTGGAACATAAAGTATCCATAGAGAAAACGGCCACCTCCTCCACAGTAAATTTAATGGCGGCGCCTGTTCGCGGTCCTGCAGAATGCAGAATTCCTAAGCCGCCGCTACCGATTTCTTACATATTTCCCTTAAACATTTCAGGTTTTTAAGCTCTTCAAAAAATATATGTTATTTTTGAAGATAATATCTACACATTCTCTACGCCAAAAAGCAAATTATATGAAATTCCTTCTATAGAAAAAAATCGCAAAGTATGCTCTGAAATTTTTTATTTTCAAGTCTGTTTCTGTTATTTTACAAGTTATATGTATGAAAAAATTCACAGTGTTTCATTAAATGCTGTTTTAGACATCCCCCAAGAGATTTTTGCTCTATTTTAAACGAGTCGTGTTTTATTAAATATTTTTACAATTTTCGCATCGATTTTATCGCTTTAAATATTAGCGCGCTCCTTTAACATTCTTAATTACATATCTCTCCATCTTCTTTTTGAGCGCGGTTGCATCGCCTTAGGCACTGATTCATTTTCTAAAGAATCTGAAGAACGTTAATTCAAAATAAATTATTAGTATAGCCCTGGTGAAAGTTCACCATTCAGAATCGAAACGTTGCTTTTTTTACATTAGCTCCACACAGGAGGCCCTGAGGAAAATAATTCCCCTCAGGGTCTATGTATATCTTCGGGAGTGCTGTGTAAAGGGTCTTTTTAGAAAAGGAAGGAGAGGAAGTTCTGGGAAGGAAAAAGATATGAGGGGTGGTAGGAATCTGGGGGTCAGTTTGTCCAGGAGTGACGGACGTATGAATCCACCGTCTTACCGCGGTGCATGGCTATGTTCAGAGATAGTACGGCTGGAAGTCAAAGGGACTTCCTCAAGCATTCTCTCCCGATCCAGCCTGCCGTGCAGCAGATGAACAGACGCATCCGACTCAAGATCCGGACAAACCCCATCCCATGAACCTGGGCACCCCTGCTAAGTCACCAAACGTAGCGAACCACTTGGAACTATGGCAGAGGTGTTGGTAATACAATAAATGGTTCCCATGATAACCATCCCTGATTACTAATTAGTCAGGTACGAGTACTTCCAGATCTTCCCTTTTGGCATCTTCTTCCCCTGCCCACTTACCTTAACTGGGGATGATTATATCTTATCACCTTTGTTTCATGCATTTATAATCATATTTACCTGCTTTTCTTATTTATTTTTAGCATCTTCAAATATTTTGTATATTATGTATTATAACCCTTATGGAATGTGTGGGATTGCACTATTCTCCCCACATACCGGAATAAACATTTATTTATTACAAGCAATAATTGTCAGCCTGAAACACTCATTTACATTGAAAAATCTTCCGAGAAAAGATACTTGCCGCCAACGGGACTTGAACCCGTGTCCTTCCGATTGCCGGTCGAATGCTCTGACCACTGAGCTATGGCGGCTTATCAAATACCCGCCAAATAATTCAATATATACTAGTGTTTCATTCAACAATTACTGTTTGTTATATTTTTTCCACCTGAAAACAACCAACTTTATTTTTGCAAGGAAGACATTTTACAATTTTTTACCCCCCCCCCCCCAGTGACCACGTGTAGCATATTCCAAGACCCCCCCCCCTACAGTTTTCACGTAGTATTTCATAAATATGGTTTCGAATCATTTTTGGCTAACAAAAAATAAAAAATGCATTATTTGGCTTATAGGTATTTGTCTTTATGAATACGGCGCTTGCTGCGTGACAGCTGACAGCAAGAGTGCATGCATTACAAATGGAAAAAATATTATCAAGATAAACGGGGGGGTGGGGGGGGGAGGGTCTAGATCGGAAGAAAAACTGCCCACGAATCGTTACGGGATGGGGTTGGGGAACAGCATGGGAATAGGAAGAATGGAAAGCACCTGGCTAATCAGATCTAGTCATTAAACGTTTCAAGCAGGGTTTCGGTTTTGAATGTTGGTATTTCACCATGGCGATATCGAGAGTAACTACTACCACTCACAATACAATTAAAATAATGATAGACTCACCTGCAAGATTTGAAATCAGGACAGCATAGCGCAGTTTGAAACAAAAGTTCACTTTAAACAAACTAAATTATTATAATGGATGTATTATAATTCACAAACAAACAGTCACGCGTTCTTTATGTCATTAAAATGTTAAAAACCAAACAAATCCAATGTTTAAAACTTTATTCACTGACTTGGTGTTTGAAAACAAATAACAAAAGCCGGCACTATCAAAAGAACGTCAAAACATTCGAATTTTCTTTGCAAACAAAAATGGCGGAAAATTCAAACTTTTTCAAAACTTAACGAATTATAAGGCTGCTGAGTTATTACTTTTACAGGATGTAATAATAATATAGAGGGCTTCCTTTGATCAGCAGCGGTGGAAGGGACCGAATCTCAACCTGCAAGACAAGACGACAAACTAAACACGCCGCATTCCACAACAAACTATCCGGTTTTATGGCTGCTTAAAATTGAAAAATATCAAACGTTTACACGGATAACATTTAAAACAGTCTCAAAACAACTTTAAAACAGTGTTTATGTAATATTTAATTTGTTAAACTTAATATATATGTCGTCAAAGTTTAAAAATTGATGAACCCATTCTTCTGCGCGAAACACGACCAACAGAAACAATCTTCACGACAAAACTAAACTTTAGAGATGGTCGCTATTCCTGACGCGATTCCCGATTACATTGTCGCAGTGACTGTGCGGTCATTTTTGATCGCCTTGTTATTTTTCTAAGGAACCGGTTCCTTTTGGTTCTAGAAAAAAGTGAATTTTTAAAGTAGTGCGAATTAAAGGCCCTCCACACGAATCGACTTGCAGAATCCGACAGGTTGCACCGCCAACCGAATTATTTTTATTCCGAACGGAAACTGGACAAGGGAATAATAAGGCGGTTTTTTAGACATGATCGGAAGTCACAATTTGCAAGTCAGATTGTGTACAGAGCCTAATATATTAAAAAGGAATCATTTTTTATTCCAGAATTAAAACCAATAATATTCTAAAATGAAATCCCTAGGTCCGCTATCTCGTTCGCAAAAGAAGCTGGAAAAGGAACTGGTTACAAATCAGGGTAACTGGAACCGCAGTGACAGGACTTGTCAGATAACATCTCTACTAAACTGCTTTTCGGTTTGGCGTCCCGGCGAGACGGCCATGTTGAAAGCCGGCATTCCTCTGCCGGCCGTATCGCGCGCTCTTTCTGTCTCGGGCGGCGGGGGGCTGCAAGACAGAGATAGAAAAGGCGAATCGCTCGCTCTTGGTACTTCACCCGACGATGACCTGTTCAATGGAACAGGGCTCTCGATAATAAAGAAATATTTTTATAAATAATAATTTATGAAATAATTATTAATGTTATCAACAAACAAACAACCTCCATGGCCAATTGGCTTTTTACTCAGGTAAAATATTATTATCAAGAAAATATCTTCCTTCCAATAAATAATTTTCTCTCTAAATAAAAAGTAGGAAGTACCTTCACAAAGTACCTACGCCAATGCTCGACTAAATGAAATTCTAGAATAATATTCCGTTTAATAAGGTATACTTGCGATTAATATCATTATCATCATTACATAGCATAAAATGAAGTCGCTTAAAATGTATGTGCGCGTTAATATTTTAAACTACGCAACGGATTTTCATACGGTTTTTACCAATAGATAGAGTGATTGAAGAGGAATGTTTATATGTGCAATACATGTAAATTATATTAGAGAAAAGCCGAGAAATTCAAAGAAAACATATTTTTGTGCGATTTAAAACGGCTGGCGGGCCGTACTATAGTCACTTTTGAAATTCGTTCTACGAAAGAAATTGGAAAATAGATGTCCTAGAGTAAGTAGGTATTTGATTTTCCCTTTTCAAATATCGAGTGTTGCATTGCAAGCATTGTATAATTAGTGGCGATCGCTCGAATTGCATTACATAGTATAAAATGAAGTGGCTCAAAATGTATGTGCGCATAGATCTTTTAAACTACGAAACAGGTTTTCACCAATAGATAGAGTGATTCAAGGGGAAGGTTTATATGTCTAATACATGCTTATTATAGTAGAGAAAAGCCGATAAATTCAAATATTCAATTCAGGCAGCGGGCAGCGGGCAGCTGGCAAGCGGATGGTGTGGATTTTATAAAGGTTGGGTAATGGCGTTGTGTTTCGTTAGCCACAGCAACGTGTAGCCGGGTCTGCTAGTTCAGAATAATAGTTCGATTTTATACTCATAAGATCATCATAGGAATTGATGAAAAGTGTATGCCCAAAACACAGTATTTCATAGGAGGGAGAACTATGAAACAAATCTACAATTAACACAATACTTCATTTAATCATATATTAAGTTGGATATAATATAACAATGTCCTTGCACTTGTCATGTTGTTGTTAAAATCAATCATGTTGTGGTTTGACGTATCATAAAAAAATGGTGAGCGTATTAATTATTGAGTTTTTATTTTCTCAATTCAGGTAGACGTTGCTAGGTACTTGAGAACTTAATTCCAAAAATTACCCTGGTTTAATTTTGAACTTTGTTATTTTTCAAAAAAATCTGAGAAACTGGTTGTGCACTGATTTTCAACACCTATTTTATTTGTATTTCCATTACTATTGTCATCATCACCTTCACTATTAGCTCTACAACCCCTGGTGGGTCTTGGCCTCCTCAAGAGTTTCTATTGTATGCTATTTCTTATATTGATTTCTATTGTATTTCTAATATATACATATTTTTTAAAATTGTATGTATTTTTAAAGCTCCATAGCTGACGGTGGATATTATATTTTGATCTGAAAATGTTCTGCAAATATCCATGCTAAATAATCATGTATTATAATAAATAATACCTAATACTTTAAACTAATCGTTTATTATGCTTTAACATAAATTACATTTTTAATTTGACATCCCCGGTTGTGGTAGCCCTAATTACGCCAAGCAGGTTGTCCGCTGGCGCCCCCGGCCGCACTGTTTCGAAAATATTTACACCGATTCATCAATTCTTCATCTTCTTATTCGCGGTCCGATAAAATCACTCTCGGACGACCGGCACACCTTCCACCATCCACTTCCACCTGTGACTGCATCCGACCATACCTGTTGCTTTGATACCTGGTATCCGTCGCGTCGGTTGACGCAATTACAATCGTTTGGGTGACTTTATAATTTACCTCGTCAGATGCTGTTGGGCATTCTTTCGCCACCTGCAACCTGCAACCTGCAACCTGTACCGAAATATTTCCGCTGGTGTTTTTATCTTTTATAACTAATTACAGAGAGGATGGACCGCCACATCATCATTTTTTTGTTTACATAGGAGGCCCCGAGGAAAATAATTTCTATCAGGGCCCAGGTACCTACGTCATCTTTGGGAATGCTGTGTGGCGGTTTGTTTTGTTGTTGAAAGGAATGAATGAACCTGGATCTTGAAGAGAAGGAGTCTTGAAGAGTGAGGAAACACAGAGGCCGCAGGCTCACAGAGGCTCAATAATTTATTTATTTATTTATTTATTTATTTATTTACATATGCATATATATTACAATACATTACAATATGATACTTTGTCTGTCCAACTGGGCAGAATACCCGTTTCAGGACAGCTAAATTGTATATTTAGTTCATAATATTCTTAACAAAGGAATGGTTTCGTTCAAGATATCACGGGAATTTGCTTCTGTCAAGACAACTTTTGAGAAAATTAAGAATTGTATATAATTAATGGATGGTTTCTTTAAGTCTTTAAAAGAATCGCAAAGATGTGATTTTTTTCAAGGTCAATTTGGAGTTTTGGATTTGTTTTCTTTAGTGAGATCACAAGTAGGAGATTCTTTCCAGGCCATTTAAGAGAACATTTACAATTGCATAGTCAGAATTTACACATTTATAAAGCAATATTTGACATATGAATTCCCAATGTATTTATAACTATTTGATTTTAATAAAGTACTATAATTTTTAGAATTTCTTAAATAGTAGAAATTACACAATTATAATCCAACTATATGACAAATGATTTTTTGAGCTCGTTTTGGAGAACATTAATTTATTTAGTTGTTTATTTATTTCTTTTATTTTACGCCCAGATGGCGTTTATATAAATAATAAGGCAGTACCTCCATCTTTTACATGAGAAAACAAATAGTTTTGATAAAGTTACGATGGGAATAAAAAGATACATAATAAAAGATAATAAAGGAATAAACGATCAAGAACTGGGGTTTATTGATCATTTCATTTACAGAAACGACAGATATCAAAGTTCCGGCAATAAAACACGAGGTGGCGGCGTACTATTGTCAGTGTCAACCAAACTGGTTTCGAAGAAACTGAAGTGCCTTCACAAACATCTCGAACAAGTGTTTGTAATGGTTTCGTTAAAAAAAGAAAAACTTATAATCGGTTGCGCATATATACCACCATCCTCCTGCCTGCAAACTTATAAAGAGCACCACCTTGAAGTTGAAACTATGCGAAGAAAATTTCCTGATGCTACATTTATTCTGATGGGTGACTACAACCTTCCAAATATTATATGGGACATTGAGAATATCACTTCCTCGAGCCCGGACAACATCAATCATGGCTTCCATGAAATTTTAGAAATGTCTAACTTTTTAAATTTGCAACAAAAAAACCATGTGTACAACATCAACTCTCGTCTTCTCGATCTAGTCTTTTCAAATTCTTCTAATGTTAATGTGTATGCCTCTGATGAAATGATTCTTCCAATCGATAAATACCATCCCCCTCTAATAATCATTTACAACAATACTTATGTTAAGGTAATTGAACCCACGATTGTCAAGCGTCATTTTGAAAAATCAGATTACCCAAAAATTATAAAAATTTTATCTACTTATAATTGGGCTTATGATCTCACTTGTTTTACAAGTTTAAATGAGGCCTTAGAATACTTTTACAATGTAATTTATCAAGCAATCGATAGCTTTGTACCCCTACAAAAGTATTACAGTTCTAAATTCCCTAAATGGTTCGATCAAATTACGCTTCACGAATCACATTATTAGTATTACCCGTAAGGGATTACAAATGCTTGGATTTATTCTTAGAATCTCTAAAGACTTTAATAACATAAAAACCATAAAATTACTATACACGTCTTTAGTTAGAAGTCAGGTTGAATATAATTCAAACATTTGGTGTCCTCATTTCAACTCTCATTTTTTACAAATTGAAAAAATTTAAAATAAATTTTTACGTTTTATTAACTTGAGAATTGGTATTCCTATTATTGAAATCAATTATGTCAATTTGCGCAGTAAACTTAACTTTTCTAAATTATCCGAAAGGCGAAAAATATTTGATCTCCTCTTATTATATAAAATTGTTCATTCTAGGTTGGACTGCCCTGATGCTATAAACTTGTTATCCTTACATGTACCTCCAAAATATACTAGGCGGAATATTTTATTTTACAACAATAACTTCGCTATAAATTCTGTGTTAGAAAGAATACATAGTTTGGGCAATGATCTAACTGATATCGCTGACGTATTTAATTTAAACTTCAATACATTTAAAGCCAAATTAGTCCACCATTTTTTAGATGTAAATAATGAATGAGAAATCATTTTACTTTATTTCGATTTTCATTTGTTTGTTGTTTTTTTTCTCTAATGTTCGTATTCTAAATGCATACAATGTGTTATTATGTAAAAATTAAAGTGTTTTGATTTTTTAAAATGTTTTTGTTGCTCGTAGGTATATGAATTGTACTTACAAGTTCTCTAAAGTCATACATTATAGTAGTTTATTTGTATATTTTGAATCTTTTCTAATGTTATACTGTTGTTATAAATGAAATTTGTATTTAATATGTACTTGTAAAAGCCCAATAGGGCGTCAATAAATAAATAAATAAATAAAAAGTACATTGTACGGTTAGTTTGATTTTATTCGATTTAAGGGTAAAATGGATAATGTATATATGCAGCACTAGGACTGCACATATACAGGATGTTAAGTACTTGACTTACTTTAACCAGTGATTCCTTACATTATATGGAGTAAAAAATGAATATGAAATTTCGGTCTCCGGTGACATATTTGATGTTTTTTTCTCTAAAAACACAAAAAAAAGGTAGGTGTTGTACAGTTGGAGGAGGGGTGAAGGGTTGGTCGACTACTCGGCTGGGTATATACATGTTTATATATAAAGCTTAAACCAAAAAACCTTCGTTTTCGAGTAGAGTTTGAAGACAAATTTTTTAAGGTTAAATTGGAAAAAAAGTTAAAGTTGCTACATGGTTACTGTCAGATCAGACAGCTTGAATATTCACATCTTGTGACCAAACACGGCTAAAGCCATTTAAAGCAAAGTTTTAATTCTGAATGGTGGTCTTTTACTAGGGTGATACTGAAACTATCTTCCAATCTGGAACGTGCCGCAAATAAGAGTATACCTTATAATATTTTTTAATGATCAAATTGTGAAATAACACAAACCAATCAAATAAAATTTACTTGCGCATGCTGAATTTGAACCCGTGACCCCCGGAACGCCAGTCGAGAGCCTTATCGAAAATAACAAAACTATAAATGAAAAAAATATATTATAAATAAAGATATGTAAACGTGAACAAAACTAAGGTATAAGTGATTAATTTTATGTGAATAATTTAATAAAATTTCATTAAGCTTTTTCAAAAATAGTTATTTGCCATCGAATAGATATTTCGCATTTCATATTATTTGTTCTTATTTAAATGACGGAAACATTTATTTAATTATCATATACATTTATTTAATTATCAAAAACATTATTTAATTATCATAAACATATAATATTATGTTAACTTTGAATATCCCTGAACAGCGCCGACACAGCTCGGCCGTGCGATTGAGTAGATAGTAAATTAAAGAAGAAATTGTAAAAAGGGCTATTTAATAATTCCGACAATGTATTCAGGTCTAGTAAATGACTGATCTTTTGGGTGATTCAGCTTTTACTTAAATTATTTAAAGTAGCGTGACAGACAACCTTCCGTCTTCGGGCCTGTCCGAGCACTGAAACGATAATTCAAATCTGCTCTTAATAATATATGATACGAAAATTGATGCAAACCAGATAAATCATTGGATTTTAATATATTTATTTTTAAATTGAGATTTTTAAAATACTGTTTTATTGGGTGATATTTTTATTTTATTAACCCTTCAAAAATTTGTTAACCTGTTTTTTGGTACATTAAAACGATTCTAAAGTTGACTGATTTATGCAGTTTTTTTAATAATATCGCATCGTAATTTAGCTAAAAAGGCTCTTTAATTAAAAAATAAAAAAATGAAGCGGCATACGTTGAGATGTTTTCTATCTAAAAATATATTTTTTCTTTTTTTTTCCTTTATGCATACGACACATAAGAAAAATATTTGCAGGTCGATTGAGATTTGTTGAAAACAACTATTTTTCAAACAGTTATAAAGTAAGAAAAATATTTTTTGTTAATATTTAATTATATTTCCGGGGATAGAACGTAAATGTAACTATCATTCTTTTGATATAATTTTTTTTTGTTTGTACGGTTATGGACGTAGGCGGCTTCGAAAATGCGCAAAAATCATTAAATATTGAAAAATCTCTCGTACCATCTTAATGCCGTGTACACACACAGTTATAATATATGTGGCTTGACGTATTTCAGCATATCGCTCGCCAGCTCGCCATATATTCCAATTGGGAATGTACGGCGAGCGATATATATTATAGCTGTTACACCCAGCCATATATATTATAGCTGTTTGTGTAAATGAGGCGTGCCGGCTACTTTAGTAATACTTCCCAGCTTACTACAGCTTGACGCGGTTAACTTTGCAGTCGGGGGCGTCTTGCTTTGTCTCCTAATATATTTTGAGATAATACTCGTATTTTTTCTCCTAGGTAAAACCCGAGGTAATCCGACTTCTTTGAAAGAGTTCATTTTTTAATTACCCTTCGTGACCGTACCCCTTTCTGATTTTTCTGCTTTCAAATATTCGATGGAATTTCGCTAATTAATTAACTGTCTTCATTTAAGTAAATATTACAATTTGAAGTTTTACTCATCAAGTTAAATAAATAAATTTAAAAAAACATTTACGGCCATGCACTACTAAAATGCAAAATCATTTTTTATTTGAAAATTAGATCTCCAAGAAATATTTTAGATGCCTTAATTTAATACTACGTACATATTTGTCTTTAAAGTAACCTAGGATTTTTTTATTAGTCTTTTTATAAGCCCAGAAAGAATAAAGAACCAGGTCTATAACATCTGTTTAACGTTAAAAATCTCCCACTTTTATTGGACAATGTGCAAAATTAACTTCTTTAGAAAATGATCGTAAAACATCAAAATACTTGTGCCTGAACTTTGCAAAATAAAATAAAACACGCTTTTTGAAGAAGAACTTTTCTTGAATAAATCAAAACAGGCGGCTGGTGTTTAACCTATAGCGAGACAGCGAACAACCATAAAATATTATTTTTGCACTGACACTGTGGTATCACCGGTAGGGAATGCAAATCTCGCGAGATTGGGGCCTAAGCGAGATCTCGCGAGTTTAGAATAACAATACCGCGAGATCTCGACAATTTCGAGATCTCGCGAGATTGGCAGTGTTGTGTGTTTTTTTTTGCAAATAATCACAATATTTGAATAAATTAAGAAAAAATAATAAAAATTTTAAGTATTATAAGATAAACATTGAATTGCACGAATTTTTCAATAGACTTTTATGCATCAAACATTGTTTGACGTATTTGTCTATATTTTATTAATAAACTTCGTAGTAAACTTTGACGTACGTATCTATCAAATAACAAATGAAACAAACAACTTTTCTCTTCTAATATCAAACAAAAATCCTTTAGTAATAAAACAGTTCTTTTATAACAAACAAAACAACGAGAAGTTAAAAAAAAATTAAACTTAACAACTTCACATAAGAAACTTTTTTTGCATAAATAACCAAAAAAATACTCAAATGAAATCAAACTCAATCACGTAACACGTTAGGGAACGTACCCATGCTATGTAACCCGTTCAGAACGAAACCGACAGATTAGTGTTGGGTAGGACACGACATCAGGATGAGTTTGTATTAGGTACTCAAATATCGAAATGAGGTGTTGAGGTATCCCACCTCATTTGAGGTGAAGTGTTACAAAATATTTTCGCTGACGGGGGGGGTGGGGGTTTTTTTTACATCAGCTCCACATAGGGGGCCCTGAGGAAAATAATTCCTCTCAGACCCTATGTCATCTTTGGATGCTGTGGACGTATTAGTCCATCCCCCCACTGGTGCAAGGCGTAAGGCCGGAGAAGTCAGAGGGACTCCCTCAACCACTCTCTCCGGATCCGGCCTGCCATGCAGCGGACGCATCCGCCGCCTTGACTTGGACAAACCTCACCCCATGAACCCAGACACTCCTGCTAAGTCACCAAACGTAGCGAACCACTTGGGGTGACCTACAGCAGAGGTGTTGGTTTTCTAATAAATGGTTCCCGGGGCGGTGGTACCCATACCCGCCTCCGGTGTCTGTTATTTTTATAATACGAAAAATGGATATAAAAAAAGGCCTACCACCACCCCCTTCCCCCCTTCACCCCCGCTGAACCCCCACTGCATTACCCCTCTGATCCCCCCCCAGCAACCCCCCTCTTATCCCTCCCCCTCCTCAGCAACCCCCACCACCTCATCTCAACACTCCCTCATCCTCCCTCCCTTGGGAGCTGTTGGGACTCTTGTGCGGTATTCTCATAACACATAACAATAATTTAAAATAAAATATATTTGTAAAAAAAAAATTTTTTTGGAGCAGTTGGAACTCTTGTGCGGGATTCACATAACAATAATTTACAATAAAAAAATATTTTAAATTTTTTTGAACAGTTCCTTGTGCGGTATTCACTTAACAATACATAATTTACAATAAAAAATATTTCAAAAAATATTTTTTTGGAGCAGTTGGTACTCTTGTGCGGTACTTGTGCGGTACGGTTGGTACTCTATTCACTTAACAATATGTAGAATAAAAAAAAAAAAAAAAAAATCGGAGCAGTTGGGACGCTTGTGCGGTATTCACAATACGTGAATGGCTCACCCTATCACCTCACGGTTCAAATACAAAAATGTAATACAATATACAAACACTTTACGCCTCACCACCTCATACATTTGTCCTAAACTATGCGTGACATGACATGTAGTTCAATACATCAACCACCTCACACCTCACCTCATATTTGTCCCATACGTGACAACGTGACATGACATGTAGTCCAATACACCAACCACCTCACACCTCACCTCATATTTGTCCCGTATATGACATGAATGTAGTCCAACAAAACAAACCACCTCACACCTCATATTTGTCCCTCCTTCATATTTGTCCCCCGTTCATATTTGTAGTAATACAAAGAAAAAGAGTTGGTGCAAATACATATTGTGAGGTGGGGGGACATTTTACGTTTTTGCATGGGACATATGAGGTGCCTCTTGTATGAGGTACTCAACACTACGACAGATCCCAACTCCGTCCGTGTCAGTCTGCGCTTCGAATAAGACGTTTTTATGCTCGAGTGCAATCTCGTTAAACTCGCGAAATCTCGCCCTTTTTTCGTCCGAGATCAATCTCGCGTAAAAGGGCCGAGATCTCGTGAGAACGAGATCTCGCGAGAACGAGATTGCATTCCCTAATCACCGGTCACCACTTTCCAGCTAGGTGCGTTAAACGCAATTTTCATTTGCAAATTTATTCCGGTTCTAGTGTTCGCCCTCTCTACCCGCTTTACCTCTAAGCAAGAATAATATTAAACTTGTACAAATTATTGTAACATAAAGTTTCCGTTGTAAATATATTTAGTATCGCGTTAATATTGATATTAAAATTGATACTTGAGAGTTATTGTACTGTCAGACCTGAATAAAACATTTAAACAATACCCTATATTGCCGAAAAACCTTATCGCCATCTATATGTGGTGCATCGCCTTGAGTAGGTAAATATTAGATAGGTACTGTACAACTCAGAATGAAATCAACTCAGAAGCACCTCAGAAAGGTCATTAAGAGTGATGATAAAAAATATATATTTTTTCTTCTTTCAATAGGTTAGGGTTACCAGCTATTTTAAATGTATTTTTTCATAGCTTTTTATGATATTTCTGAGGTGTTTCTGAGTTGGCATTGAACACTGTAGAGTGTAGAACATAGTTAAAAAAAGTACCTACCTAACCACCCTAGAAATATTTTAAGATGAAAAATACCACATAATGATGGTGTGATAAAAAATAACATAAAGGAGATTACTGCTGCTGACTAACGAACAAAGGGAAATGGTATTTAAATAGGGGTCCCTTTCTTTATGCTACCCTTTATACCTGCACGATAATAGTGGGCAGAAATGCTATTAGTTTCATGAGTTATCAGAAACGATTGGTTTCAGTTAAGGCCAAGTGTAATCATTTTTTAATTTGAAATAATGATTATATTATTACGCAAATCGATAAACATATCAGCCTTACTAAAAAACCCCGTGAAAATTTTATTCAATTGACAAACGGCCGCGGATGTGAAAACATTACTAATTAAAAAATTGTTCATTGAAAGAAATACACATTGTTTACACGGCCTTAGAGTCTAGTTTATCTCTGTTTTAACGATTGATGTCCGAAAGAAATTTGGAATTTTTTCAACGTATTTTAAATGTATTGTATATTTCTTATTTTTGAAGATGTCGTAAAAGCAAATACCTTTATAGAAACTAGATAGAATTGCCTTTTAGATTTTTGTATCTGAAATATACGATCGTTTTTGAAAATTGCAGTATTTTAAGTTTCAACATGAAAAAATTTGAAAAAAAAACAGCTGACTGTAAACATATTCTATTAAATGGTCGAAAAAATTTGGAAAATTCAAAATTTAAAAAATACACACCTCTTACTTTATGAATTTGAAAGAAAACCGTCACTTCACTTTTTATCTCGTTCATACAATTAAAAAGGATAAAAAAAATAATAATAATTCCGAAAAAGTAACTGAAAAAATCTGACATCTTGGATTCATTTTTACGCAATTAATACGTCGATTTCTCGAATTTGTTTATATTTACACATGCATGAGGCTTTTACATTATTAAATAATATTACTTTTATGGAAGTTTTATTAAATTCACGCAGAAAAGTCGTTAAAAAAATTAAATTTCGGAAATAACCTAAAACCTATCGTTAACGAAACTAAATCATCAATAAAACAATATTTAAAGGACTAAAACTGAAAAAAAGTAACGCCAGCATTCGTAATTATGTTGAATTACACTAATATCATAGTGAATTGATCATTTAAACGAAAATTATATTCAAAAACATAAAAATGAACTGCAAATACAATTGAACATTGTCAAACATTGTTTTACCGCGAAGTTTATAAAACAAGATGGCCGCGGCGCCCGCGGCGCCTGCGCAGATCTATGTGAGATTCAAGGGGACCAACATAAAAATCATAAAATACGTGATTGTGTTATTAGTAAAGACGTAAAAACACAGTGCACCGCGCAAGCAACAAATATGCAGTTGACCGCTAGTTAAGGCGTTTTGTTATTAGTAAAGCTGAGTTTTTAATAAGAAAAATATTTTTTATACACTTTTAAAATTAACATAGGCTTAGCATTTATCAAAACCAAATCAGAAATACGACCTTATTCTGACCGTTTTTCATATGCTTTAAAAAATATTTTTAATTGCTGAATATCCTCAAAGTATACCTTCAGGGGTTTTCTTTAAAACCCCGTAAAGAAATTAAAAGAAAATAAATTAATATGTTTTTAGTTTAATTTTTTCAAAAACACCAATTTTCGTGTATTTTTAAACGCTGATAACAAATCATTGGATTCGTTTATTTAAAAAAAAGTTACGGTAAATTGTTGGAATTATATTTTTCCATTTTTTAAAGAAAATTTTATAATTTTAAACTTCAATTTAACAATGAAAACCGGGAACTTTAATTACTAGCAAAAGCCCTCTGTAACAGACGTATCAGCGTCTTCACAAGACTGTAAAAAAGTACCGGGTTTTTAGTGCATGTTCAGGATGATTGGGATGATAAAATAATAAAAGGGCTGACCTCCCTAGCACCCAGTGCCTGATGCGTGAAGGACACTGGATGTGCTGATGCTTCTGCCTGAGCCTGGCGCCTGGCGGTTGCCAAAAGTAGGGCCGGCTAGTCTTCAGGAGGTAGGCACCAGGACTGAAGACAGGCAGAAGTCGGCGGAAGGCAGCTGGTTGATGAAAAACTTCCGAAGAATAAAACACGAGTTGTCAAGTAGAGATGAACTGATTTATTATTGGACTTGAACTTGGATATTCTTTATTGACAGAGTTCCTAAACAATGAGTTTACTGGCTCTAGCATATTTACAATGGATTTTTTTTATGAAACTTTGCGTGGAGGGATTTTATTTTTGGTGGTGAGAAATGAAACTTAAAGCTATACTGCGACTTGATGCAGGAATTATTATTAATTATATTTTTTATTATTATTTAAAATATGTACTTAATTGCCTACTCCTTGCGGAGGATCACTTTAGGTCTTTTGTGTTTGGTAATTTCATTCTCGCTATATTGGGCAAGAGAGTTAATGGTCGGGTTTTCATGTCCGGCTAGGCCGGCGTAGAATTTTTCCGATTGGGAAACAATTAACTCCTTTATCAGAGGAATGTTTGTGTCTTTATGTAGAGTGTTAACCCTGATTCACTTCGGCGCATTCAACGCTAATCGAATGGCTTTGTTTTGCAGGGTTTGTAGTTTCTTTAGTTGAGTGTCAGCTGCATGACCCCAAACGGGAGCAGCGTATGTAAAGCCCGACCTGATGGTCGTCTTGTAGATGAGTAGTTTGTTGTCTGCTGATAATTTACTATTTCTACCTAACATAGGGTAGAGTGCTGACATTGACTTATTTGCTGATTTTACTTTTTCATTGATGTATTTAGCCCACGTTAACTTGGAATCTAGTGTTATTCCGAGGTATTTAATAGATTTTTCCCGTGGGACCTGTACCCCAAATAATATAATATTCGGGGGCTGTTTGGGTCTTCTTCGTGAAAAAACTGTAGCGGCACTTTTGGTTGGATTAATTGAAATTCTCCATTTTTTACAAAACTCTTCGAATAGAGTGGCTTGGAGCTGTACGCGGCGTGTAGCAGTGGTCGCGACAGTAGAACTCGAGATAACATTGGTATCATCGGCAAATTGTGAAATTTTTACGTTATGGTTTATCGGTGGGGGAATATCGCTAGAATAGACGTTAAATAGTTTAGGGGATAGTGAACCGCCTTGGGGGACACCGGCTGCTAGTGGACGTTCTGATGATAGAATTTCGTCTAGTTTTACTCTAAAAGTACGATCAGTAAGGTAGCTATGTACCATTTTAATATATGAGATGGGGAAGCCCATTTGATGCATTTTATATAATAACCCTTCATGCCATACTCTATCGAATGCTTGTCGTATGTCAAATGTGAGGATCACTGTATGTTTGTTTATATTGAAGCCTTCAGTTATGATCTCTACTACGCGGAGAAGTTGATGAGTTGAAGAATGACCAGTTCGGAAGCCGTGTTGGAAATCTGGCAAAATTTTATTTTCATGAATAAATGATTCTAATCGAACGAGGATGATTTTCTCAAGAACTTTGCCTAAGCAAGGAAGGAGACTAATTGGGCGATGGTTCGCGGTTAGTAGTGGGTTTTTGCCCGGTTTAGGTATTAAGATAACATTTGCTTGTTTAAATGCTTTAGGAAAGCAACTGAGTCGTAGTGACGCATTGTAGATGGCAATTAAGGCGCAGATGCCTTTTAAAGAAAGGCATTTTAAAATTTTATTAGATATGCCATCTGGTCCCGCCGCTTTTTTATTCTTAAGAGAGTTAATAATTTTTTTAATTTCATTAGTTGTTTAGAATTTGATTGGCAAGTCAGATTCTGTATTTAAAATTGATGCTACTTTTGAATCCACCATTGAAACGAAGGATGGATCATCGTGATCAGTTATTGGGGTGAATTGGGCTTCAAGGCTGTCTGCAAAGGCTTCTGCCTTGTCTGCAGTAGAGTATAGAGTATAGAAGGGGGGATATTATTGTTTTTGGTTTTCTGAGCGTTTTTGAGAGTTTCCAGTAAGCTGCTCTGTCATTTTCGAGGGAAGATATGAACTCGTGCCAGCGTTAATTGCGGAAATCGTTAAGGGCATCTCTTACTTCGCGGGATAAGCGGTTATAGTGCAGTTTTACTATAGGATTGCAAGTTTTTTGCCATTCTTTACGGATTAAATTTTTCTCCCTAATAAGATCTTTAATCTCTTCGGGGATACCATGTCGTCCTGTGTCATTTGGAATTTCAACGGATGCCTCGTTGATGCATGATTTAATTGAGTTAATTAACGTAGAAGTGGCTGTGTTAAGGCTCGCTTCATCGGGAATAGAAGTTGGCACCGTCGTAGATGAGTTTAGTAATTCGATGAGTTTAGGCCATTTAATTTTTTTCCGAGTTGGCTGATGAGGGACCAGTGGGTTCGAACCACCTGTCAATGTAAGAAGAATAGGATTATGGTCGGATGCTAGCTCGTTTAGAACTTTAAGTGAGTGAACGTGACTTGTGTCTTTGAGGATAATTATGTCAATGACATCTGGCCTGCCATTTGGTGGCTGAAGAGTTGGTAGGTCAGGGGCGTCTATGGCGATTGAATTAGAGAGAGCATATTTTGCAAGATCTCTACCTTTTTTATTATCATATTGGCTATTCCAAGAGCCGTGCTTGGCATTTAAGTCTCCGGCAATAATAGTGGGGACGTTTTCGGAGAGAAGTGAATCTAGTTCAGAGGGAATCAATTGTCGTTTGGGAGGGCTATAAACAGATATGAATTTAATTGGACCGGAAGAAGTATTGATTTTAATCGCGGTGGATTCAATATTATCGTTAGAGAATGCATGTGCTAGACAATGGTCAAGATTGCTTTTAACAAAGATAGCAGTACCGCCTCCTTTATTGGAGGTTCTGTCATCTCGAAATATATTATAATTTGGTATTCTTAGATTGCGTGATGGTTTTAGCCACGTTTCATTTATTAGAAATACGTCAAGATTATAATCGTGGAGAAATTCTATGATTTCCTCGCGGTATGCTAGTACTGTGCCATTGGCGTTCCAGTACGCTGTTTGCAAATTTGATTTATTGGCGCGTTGTCTAGCCATTGTGTTTGATAATAAATGTCTGTATGGACTTTAGCTCTTTGGTGGCATTTTGGATGATGAACTGGAGCTCTGTAGCTCTTTCAATGAGGGTTTGAATTTCGCTAGCCTCGGGTTTAGAAGAAGGCGGTGTGGGAGGGGGAGGAAGGTTACTATGGGAAGCTTGGGGGGACTCGGGAGGGCGATCAAGCCGGAATTGTTGGCTGAAGGCCGGGGTTTTGGGGGACCGGTTGTCCTGATGGGAATTACGACTTTTGAAAAAGTCTGGCGCAGGCCAGGATTGAGAAGTTGAGGGGATGACGGGGGGGAGCTGGCTTGTATTGATTTTGGCAGTGATGGGTTCGGACCTAGAGGGTTCCCTTTGAGTTTGTGGCTGTGAGCCGTAAAAAACTTGTTCCTGCCGGTAATCGCGACGGTATTCATTATTTTTGGTATTTCTATTCAACTGCCTTTGATAGTTATAATTACGGTTTTTGTTAGAATTATAATTATTGTAATGGGGTCTGGCAGGACAGTCCTTATAGTTTGCCGTATGTGCGCCCTGACAGAGCGCACACTTAGCAGGAGTATTCGTTGGTTTCGGACACTCCGAAGATCTGTGGGGCTCTGCGCATTTCACGCAGCGCTCCTGACCGTGGCAGCAGTTTGCCGAATGGCCGTGTGTTTGGCAACGAAAACATTGCCCCGTCCTCGTTCTGTTTCGCAAAGATTCCACTTGTATACGTAAGTGGAGGACAGTCTGAAGATCAGTGAAGATGCGTTTTGCATCTTCATTTTTTGTTAAATTCACCATCACGAGTGGAATCGGTTGACGAGACCGACCCGATTTCATTCTATGAACCGAAAGAACTGGATATTTTTTGAGGGCAAGTTCTTTACGCAAGTACTTTACCTCGTCAGTGGGAATACCTTCCGGGATACCTCTAAGGACTACTTTCAGAGGTTTGTCCTCTGGAAGCCGGTAAGAGTGATGTTCGATATTTTTTGCAATTAGTATTCTTGTTATGTTGCTATGTTCCCTAGGGGTTTTCGTTTGAATATGGATAAATTTATCCATATTCTTAGCAAAGAAATCTATTCCTTTCTCTTCGAAGCTGCGGAATAGAGCGGTCGTTTCGTTTTTTTATGTAAAACGATTGGAGGAATTCTTGTGAATTTACGCGGTGGTTGTTCCGCAGATGCTAGGTCCTCTTGAGCTGTAGAGGAGCCTGGTGTGGGGATGGTGTCCTCAGAGCTGCAAATTTATTGTTTGCCAGTTCAGGGGAGGATGGTCGCTTTTCGACATTAATTTTCTTAGATCGGGGAGAAGAACTGGGAGAATTTCTCGGGGAATTAACAGGGGTTAATGAGCCCCTTGAACAAGTGCGCGTGCGTTTACGCCCTGAGACTAGGTTAAACCCTGTCTCGTCGGAAGAGGAATAACAATCCATGTCTGAATCTTCGTAGTGGCTACCTGGATTGGGAGAGGATAAACGCCGTGGAGAAGGAAGCCATCGCGGTGACTGGCTCAGTGTAATGCACTGAGATTGGCTTTGAGAGGCCATCTCATACCGGATTAAATCATTGAGGTGGATTTTTTCCTCGGGGGATAAGTCTTTATTGATTCTAGCGAACATAAATGCTGCTAGGTTATTTTCAAAGGCGCTCATGTTTCTAGGGTTGGAAATTCTAGGTATACGAGTATGTAATTAGCGAATTGGGTAGCAACCGGCTGGGAATGCTTTTAGTCAATTGGAAAGCCCGTTTTAACAATGGAACTTTATGAGTCTCTAATGGGGGATAAACCGAGTGTTAAGTGTTTCTATTATAACGATTGTCCGTGAGGTGATTAGTGCATTCGAAATGCGAAAACTTGGGCCGGGGAAAAAACGCGGCTGAATTGGTTGCTAAGTGAATTTAAAAAAAAAAAGATTATTAAATATTTAATTTATATGACGGAAGGTGAATATAATTTGTGAACTCTGTCAAAAAAAAAACAATATATCAAGTGCAAGTAAGTCCAAATACTCTCACCGGAGATGATGGTAAAATGTCTGCTGTGGATGTCTGCTGCTGGATGCTCAGCGCTGATTTAGTGGTTTTTCCAGGAAATTAGAACGGTTCTACTCTTCATTCAGACGGGGAACCAAAGTCGTGGATAATAAACCAGAAAAGTTCAAAGCACTTGAGTTTGTAAAACGGATAATGTTTGAATCACTGAAGATAGATTTAAGTACGACACGTAAACGCGTGGTTGCGTAGATCACATGCGAATAATCGCCACTTGTCGCGAATTATCCCCGAAGGAGCTAAAACACGAAAGAACTGACTTTATAACTGTATAAATTCACAATAACTGTATTAAAACACAATAACTGTATTAAAAACACAATGGTTGGAAATCGCTTCGGGCGAATCGAGACTGTTTGACTGATTTATTATCAAAAAGGTGGGTCCTTTTATACCCAAATTTGGGGTAAAAGGTGACCACGTGGTATAAATTTGTGGTGGGAGGTTTGACCTTGCCAGTACGTATAAATAGGGCGGTGTTTCCGTCACACCTTATTTTGTCGGTGCCGCCCGTGAAAGTGGTCGCTTAAAATTGCGAATTATAAATAATTATACAGGGTAAAATTGGTATATACATGTACATATCTTAATGCTAACATATTTGTGTGGGTATTATTTATCCCTAGATTTTTGGTTTGGTGAGTTTGTGGCAAGTTTACAATTTGTGCTAGGTTTTTGAATGTTTGGCTAATTGTGGGAAGTTAAATAAAGAATCTAGTATTTTTCCCAGGTCCCTCGTAAGACTAGCTACTGAAATCTGTTTGTTTCATCTTGCGAGGTCCCTGGATGTTTGAAATAGGAAAAAACGGATTTTTGTAAGGAATTCTTCTAAGTCTTTTTTCTGCGCTAAAAACGCCGTAGCATTGCGAGTTTAAGGGTTAGAGGTTTAAATTCTCTTTCCCTGAATGTCCGGTAGGACTCTTGAATGAAATATATTTATTTCATTGTCCTGCGGGTTGTGTGAGTTTAATTATTTGAAAAAACATATTTTGAAGGTTGGCCTCCTGCAGGAGCCACCACCCTGCCCAGTGGGAAAGGTGCCTGCCATTTTGGTTGGCCTCCTGCAGGGGACACCACTCTGCCCAGTGGGAAAGGTGCCTGCCATTTTGGTTGGCCTCCTGCAGGGCCACCACCTTGCCCAGTGAGAAAGGCGCCTGCCATAGAAAAATAGCAAGTATGTAAATTATAAAAATGTCTCCCGGTGGCAACCTTAGCACGCAAGGATTTATTTGTTGCACCGGGGCATTGTACATAATTAAAAGGGTAATAATGAAAATTAAAATATTTCGGCGAAAGATCGTCGCTGGCGGCACGGTACTAACGAGCTTAGTGGCCAGAAATTTCGGAAGGAATTTCAAAGAAATGACCACTAAATGTAGAGGATGCCGCCAGCGATGACTTTTGCTGAAAAAACAAACGAGGGTGCGTAACACGTCGGTTACACCCTCTGTCGTGTCGCTCCCATTTATCTTTCTGCTTACGGTTAGATTTGAAACTAAAAGCTTTTTTCAAATTATTTCAAAAGATGGGAGTAATCAATCGCGGTGAGAACCTAAGATATTATTATGTTCATTTTTGGAGAGACAATTTCAACCATCTGCCTATACATGTAGGTACCTATTCGTTTTATGGTATGATTTGTGCATGGTGTTTTACCATTTGAGAATAGTTGTGCAGTTGTGACTTTCAGATTGCGAGTCAAGAGCGGTAATAATACTTACGTAAATACCATAAAATAACACGGAAGTGAGTGGTAGAAGAAATCCGTGATGCCCGGTGGGTAAGAACTTGGCTATTCAGATCCGGTCACCCAACACGGCTGACGCCATTTCAGGCAACGTTACGATTCTTTTTAAAAATATATTTCTTATCTATTTTTTTAAATAGATAAGAAATAATCTAAACGAAATTATTTAAAAATGATATATTGTGGAATAACACAAATTAATCGCATAAAATGTTGATAGGTACTTGCGCACGCCGGAATTTTAAAACGCGACCTCCGGATTTGTCTCCTTCCCCTCCCCACTACCTTCAGCCTCACAACATACCCCATTTGGGGTATGCCATAGTTTCACTGGCTCCAGACGGGAGCAGCTGGGACTCTTGTGAGGTATTTAACACATAATAAAAATAAAAATCTCTCACTAGGTATTTATACCTTTTCTGAAGTCTATATACATCGATATATTATATCTCTATGTCTATATTTTACAATCTGAATTCAGAAATGTGGTCTTTCAACGTCTTTCACTAGGGTCATTTGCAATGAAGCACAAAACATAGGTACGACTGCCATGTGTCATGTTTTGTGCATATGGTGAGCCAGCGTCATCACGAAACGGCCATGTGGATAGAAAGGTAGATATTATGCATGTGTCACCCAACACGGCTAAAGCCATTTCGCGCAACGTTCCGATTTTTTTTTCTTTAAAAAATATGTAGTTACCTATTTTCCACTTTTGAAAGTTGTTCCCACCAATGTGTTATGTCCTATACGCACCATCACTAATTACATTGTGACATTCCATTAGTGCACCGGTTATGCACCGCCACTAATTACATTGTGACATCCATTAATGCACCTATTGATTAATTCTTAATGTATTGAATACGGATGTATTATTGTCAAACATAAATATCCAGTTTTGCCAAATTACCCTAATTGCAACTTTCATAATTACTTTTGGCATATATAAGCCAGCACCAAAGTACTCACTTCAGATCACTCTGTGTATCAGTTCAAGACTCAATTCTACTGTGCTTATTGTATCTCCGGTATTGATATTAAGTTCCGTCAAACTTTAAACATAATATTTTTTTTTTTTTTTTTTTTTTTTTTTTTTTTATTTATTTATTAAAATACAATACAGAATATAGTATATTATATAAAGCATTGTACTCCCAAGAGTTAATAAACTCATTGCGGGAATGATACGCATTACATGAAACATATAGCTGTATGTATTAAGTGGACATATCATAGGACATACACAACATTATTATTTCAGATAGTCATTCATAAAATGAAGTTTGAGCATGTTAGTTTGGGTCTTTTTACATTGACTTGCATATTTGATCTCGTTGGGTAGTTGATTATATTTTGTGTAAGCTATGTATTCTAGGGATCTTAGTCCATATTTTGTTGATTTGATTTTTGGTATATGAAGTTTGTTGTGATTTCTTGTGTTGTGTTGGTGTACGTCGCAATTGTAATTGAGTTTAGTGTTGGAATGTGCCGAGTGTTGAATTACTTGTAATATAGTTTTTGTTATTTCAAAAGTGGGAATGGTGTTAAAAGGAAGTATTTGGGTGTTTCTGTAAATGTCTTTGACGTGTGTATCCCAAGGTAGACTGAATATATTTCGCAGGGCTCTATTTTGGACGACTTGGACTTCTGAAATCATTTTTTTTGTAGCAAATCCCCAGATTCCGGCAAGATATATTAGATGTGAGTGAATCATAGCATGGTAAATCGATCTTAATAGAGAAGGAGGAAGTAACCCGCGAAATCTATATAAAACACCAGTTATAGGAGTAATTTTGGATAGAACATGTTTAAATTGGTGATTCCATGTGAGTTGTGAATCAATGAAAAGGCCAAGATATTTTGTAACATCAGCCCTTTCAAGGCGGTTATTATCAAGACTTATATTAAGACTTACATTTTTTTTATTTGCAAACAATATGTAATGTGTTTTTCTTATGTTTAGGCTAAGTTTGTTTAATCGCAACCAGTTTGCCAGGCAAGCTATATCCCTTTCCATTTCCTTTTCTAGTTCGTTTAAATCATTATTGTGATAAAGAATCACTGTATCATCTGCATAAAGTTGTATTGTACCCTTAAGTCCCCATTTAGTAATATCATTTATATATATTAAAAATAGTAATGGTCCAAGTACGGAGCCCTGAGGCACACCACATTTTATCGTTCCCATGCTGCTTGTCCCTTTTCCAACAAAGGTCTGACAGTGTCGGTTAGAGAGGTAACTACACAGTAACTTCAGGGGAGTGCCTACTATGCCTAGGTGTTCTAACTTCTTTAGTAGTATCCCGTGGTCAACCGTATCGAAAGCCTTTTTTAAATCTATAAATAAGCCTGCAGTATGCTTACCCTGGTCTATATGTTTTTGGAGGGCATATACAAAATCGAAAGCAGCACATTTTGTGTTAGATTGGTTTCTGAATCCATACTGTTGGGATGCGAGTAAATTGTTTGATAAGAGATATTTAGTGAGCCTAAGCTTAATAACCTTTTCAAAAACTCTAGAGAAAACAGAGAGGATGGATATAGGACGATAATTAGAAGGATTTTTTTTGCAATCATCTTTGTAAATCGGAATTATTTTTGCTATCTTTAGTTGATCTGGGAAGATTCCACTATCCAGGGATTGATTAATAAGAAAAACAAGGTGGTCAGCTAATACATCTTTGCAAAAGTTCAGGTGCACGGGTGTAATTCCATCTAAACCTGGAGATGCATTAGACTTTAGTTGAGAGATGATACTGAGAACTTCTGTTTTATTTGTTTTGGCCATATATAGGGACTGGATTGCTTTTTGATCCGTGTTTATAGTGATAGAATCATCTGGATATGATGCAATTGTAGCTGCTAAGTTTTCCCCAACTGATATAAAGAAGTTGTTAAAAGTTGAAGCTATCTGTGTTGGGCATGTTATTTCTTCATTCTTAATCAAAAGACAATTAATTTCATCTTTCTGGGGTGTCGAACTATTTGTAAGAATTGCATTTATTGTTTTCCATGTCTGTCGCGGATTACGCAGGTTTTCTTTAAGTATATTCGTGTAGTATTTAGTTTTAGCATATCTTCTATAATTGGTAACTTGATTTCTTGTTTTATTTCTCAGTGCTGTGAATATATCACTTTGCTGATTTTTGTTCCAGAGTTTAAACGCATTGTTGCGCTGTTTGATAAGTGCATTTAATGTTGCATCAAACCATGGAGTATTACCCCTCCGTTGGTCTCCTATACGTAACTCAGATTTATGTTGGGATGATTTTATTGCTGTTTTGATGTATTCATTAAAATTATTAAAGTTTTCATTGGCATTACTGGTGGTTTCGTGTGGAAAGTTGTGGGATTCTAAATATGCTTTTAACATGTTTTTATCGGTTTTGGTGTTGTTTGAAGAAGAATGTATTCTATTATTAGTGTGATGTTTCAAGCTGTTTTGGTAATCTAATATCAAAATGTTATGGTCACTTAGGCAGGTATCTATATTTGCAGTAGTTGAGGAGATATTTTGTCTGTTTGAGATGATATGGTCTATTAGAGAAGTAGAGGTATCTGTTACTCGTGTAGGATAGGATGTGTTACATATAAAACAGTTGTAAGAGTCTAGCGTGTTGATGTATTTAAGAGATGTGTTATTTTTTTGAAGAATGTCAATGTTGAAATCACCAAAAATAAGGGTATCATTTCTACAGTTATTTAAAATAGATTCAAGATACATTAAGAATTCGTTAATGTTTGAGGTAGGCTTTCTGTAGATAACATAGATATTTAACGGTTTAAAATTTCTATTGCGGATATTAATTCCTAGGAAGGAATTTTCACTACAATGTTTTTCAATAGTTGTAGCATTTAATGAATGGTGTGTGTAGAGAATCACCCCTCCTCCTCTTTCATTGGTGCGAGACGCAAATGCACTTTGGTAGCCGTCGATGTTGAAGAAGCACTCCTCACCATCTTCCAACCAGGTTTCGGATATTGCAAGTACGTGTACAGTCGGTGTGATGCTCTTTAAAGTTTCTTCAATCTCGTCAATTTTATTTCTGATACTTCTCGCGTTAAGATACATTATTCGAAGGCTATTTTTTTTTGGCTTATAATCTTCAATTTTCTCATATTTGTATTCATTTATGCTGGCCTGGGACCCGGATGCTGTAGTTACAGTTGAGTTAGCCATAGTCAACTCTCTCCATTGTGCGTAACATCATTATGGTACGGTAGGGGCAGTCCCTATCGTTTGATCTATGTTTTGGTGCCTCAATTTTGCCTTTGGCCATTTTAAAGCAGTTCCAGCAACGGAATTCTTCTTTTTGTTCCTTCTTTGTGCAGTCAGATGATTTGTGTTCGCCAGCACAGTGTAGACAACGATCTTTTGATTCAGTACATCTCGCGGCGAAGTGACCGTATCCCATGCATTTATAGCACTGCATGATTGGGCAGCTGTCTTCGACTCGGACTCGCTGGAAACCTATATTTATTCTTTCTTGTTTTAACATAGCCGAATGTACTTCTTTTTTGACGATCAGAATAACATTTCGTAGCCTATCGTTTTTCCTGCTGTTGGTGAATCTTTGAATTTTAATAGCTTCCTTATCATTACCAGTGGCTTCGTAGATAGTATCATTTTGTTGCAAGATCATGTCTATTATTTCGGAATCTTGTGTTTCTTTTTCGATCCCCTTCAAGATAACATTAGGTCTAAGACGTTTGCCCTCATAAGCAACCAAGTTACCGTTGGTCAGCCCTGGAATTGCAGCTCTGATTTTATTAGCATCGTTGGAGGTCTGACACTTGATGATAACCTTGTTGTCTTTAGCGGCAATAAGGGAATTAATGCCTACCTTGAGCTCAGATGGTTTGACATCCTGTCTTAATATGGCCTAGATGTCAGAGGTAGATCTTGTCTTATCGGTCGCACTGATAATGACCGCATGTGATGACCTTCCAAAAGCCGTGATTCCTGCATAGCTGTTTAAAGGGGGGTTATTCTGATGATAACCAGCTACTGGAGTGGTGGTAAACTTTTCTTTACGAAAATCATCAAAGTGTTATTTGATTTAAATTGGTACATAACAATTTTGGTGGCAGCGGTGGGATTACTTCAACAAACGACAAACTGAACTTTGTCGGTCCTTAGCAGTTTAAACCGAAGGAACAACCTACAACAAAGAATTAAATAAATTGTTCACCAAATAATTAAAGTCACTCATAAAAACGAGGCACCTCAAAACCTCCAGAGTCACTTCAAGTCAAAAATAACACACCAACGAAGTCTACAACACAGAAGCCTTCATCACAACAGAAGATCATCATCAGCACCTTCATCACATTCCGCAAGAGGACCATCACCTGCACAAGGATAAAGAAGAACCCTCAAGACTTGGAAGAAGATGAACATGTTATAAGGAAGAATATTATTATTTTTAAACGTCAATCTTTTATGCTTTTTTACAAAGCCTTACCAATCTTTTATGCTTTCTTACAAAGCCTTACTTATCTTTTATGCTTTTTACAAAGCGCATTTATATCGACAAATATTTTATAATTTTTCAATAAACTTTATAAATTGTCAATTTTAAGCTTTTTTACAAAGCATAATCCTCACAACGACTTAAAAGTCAAAACCTTTATAAAGGTCATTTTAAAATTTTTAAGAAAAATTTAATTTCCAAAATGTTTCCAAGTGTTTCTAAAACCGAATCGACGAACGACAATGAATCTAAGGTTAACCCTCCCCTTTTTACCACATGTGAATTGTTTAATTGGATCGAGAAATATGACGGCTCTAGAATTAAATTAGACGACTTTATTATTAATTAGACTTGCTAAACCCGAACAACACCATAGCTTATTAGAGTACACCAAAAAACAACTTACTGGAAAAGCAAAAATCATGTCAGAAATAAAAGTAACGCCAACGTGGGAATCCTTAAGAGACATCCTACAAGATTATTTCTGTCCCACTCAATCTGTAGCGCAATTAATACTTGAAGCTCAAACCTTTAAACAATTGCCTGACGAGAGTATAAGCGATTTTACATTTCGTCTAGATAATAAATTTGTTAGGGCTTGTTATGAAGTACTTTCTTGAATTATAACTTCCCACCCCTATATGATTATTTCCGTCATCAGGTACTAAATATTTCATAATAGTTTTTAAAAGTTTGCAACATTGGCTAGATCTTCTGATTGGCTAAGAATTCGGTGGGCGGGGCGATGCAGCCAGCCTGCGGTCTGCGGGCTTCTTTACCGCTCTTCTAGTTTCAGCTTTGCGATGGGACGGTTCTTCGCATCTTGTCGGCCGCCTTTTGGTTTCAGCGTTTGTTGGAACACGTAATTTAAAATATAGTTAATTTTATATATCTAAATCAAGTCAGTGGTGTTTCCGGACGAGGTCCTCTGCCCAGATGAAACCCGAGACGGGTTAACGTACGTACAACTTATATTATTATGTGTTATCATTCAACCCGTTTATTATATTTTAGAATCATTAACCTTGAGTTCACAAAGAGATTAAAAGCTTTTCCTAGAAGCGTCGAGTCATTAATAAATTCACAAATTATTTAAAAGCGACAAGAGATCTTCTAATTTATTAAACCCTATCTTTATTCAATAAATGAAGCGACGATCGTTTTGAATCAAATCCGATCGAATTGAGAACACAATATCCCTGAGAAGAGCTAGCCGAGGTTTGTATTATAATTTGGTTTTGGTAAGTATTTAAATTGAACCATTGTTGTTGAGTCTTGATCATTGTGTTATTTAATTTCAAATTTGTTATAAGTTCGTAATCAGGCGGTTCGAGCCCGTCGATACGTAACACTGGCGCCTTTCAACGTGGAGCTAGATTTGGTTCATTATGATATGTCGCTTTCCTTGATTTTTTTTCATAAACTCCATGCTGTTTTTCGTGATGTATGTATAAATATGTAAATAATAATAATTTTTCCCCTTTAAATGTATAGCTAAATAAGTGATTGTGAATAGTTTTAAAAAAGTTCAAGCGTGTTTTCAAACGCCGCCATTTTGATCCACGTGTTTTTTCAACACGTGTTCGAGAAGTATTTAAAAAGTTCACGCGTGTTTTAAGGATCTGCCATCTTGTCGGCCGCATCTCCGGATTAAAAAACCATCACGTGTTTTCGACTGTTTAAATCAAGTTTTTTTGTCGTTAACAACCACCATTTTGGAAGCATCTCAAATCGCCACGTGTTTTTGACCGTTAAACCAAGTTTTTTGTCGTTAACAGCCACCATTTTGGAAGCATCTCAAATCACCACGTGTTTTTGACCGGTAAATATTTAGTCATGCCGTATTTTGAAAAGATTCGTTTTGTTTTACGCGATTCTTGAAACAAAATGGTTACCGGAAATCTCAGAATTAGATACCTCAGATTAAAATCTGCTAGCGTAGGTAAATGCATTGAAGGTACGGTATACCCGCTCAAAAAGGGAGATAGTGAAATTCGAGTAAAACCACAATTCGGAATTTAAGCCTTGCTTGAAATGGATTTAGCCATATTTGGTGCATATTGTGATCTTCTGCTAAAAAACGGCGTTGTGGTTATTTGTTAGTTAGTTCTTTAACCCGTCTGCTTGGTTCAATATATTTGCACCTCACAAATCGGAAGCCTGGATTTTGCGCGTAAATTCTAAAACCGTCATTTTGGATTGAGATTGTAAAATATCTATGCAAGATAACTTTCATATCTCAAAGACAATAAGAAGCATTATTTCGTTCTCTTTCTGGTTAAAAGAAAAATACATATGTTTGCATGAGAAGAAGATAGATATTGAAGCTATATAGCTTTTAAAATGTAAGGTCGCTCGGGACGTTTTTGGTCTTATGAAAGTATAACGCGATTACGTGTTTTGGGATGTATTTATTCCTAAACAAGCAAATGGGTTAACAAATTTTCCTTTAGTAAGTGCCGCTCGCATAGCACGCCAATTTAAATTGTGTGACCTCAAGTTTAGTTTGCTTGACATAGGTTTTAAATATATTTGAATAATTTGAAATCGACGTAATTTACTTACCATGTTCGAGTTTAAAATTCTACAAAAACCCATCAACCGCGGTAAACGGTCGGAAGCAGGTACTCCTCCTAGGGTCGACGCTGGTCGACGGGTCCATTTTTACGACCGAGCACCGGATGAGATCTTTTGTCTTCACAAATAAACCTTTTTTCATAGGCAAAGAATTTATTTCAAATATCTGAAAGTACCTACCTAGTAGATGCGATTATTTTTAGAATAACGGCCATTAGTTTGAAACAGAAATTGACCAGTCTCAGAGTGTGTTGAGACCATATTTGAGACATATATTTTAGCGTTATTTTTCGTTGAAACGAGCTGATGATTTAGAGTGGTAAAATAGTATTTACCTATTTAAACATAGATTTTTAACAGTTAAAAAAAAAAAAGAACGCAAAAAAAAAAATTTAATCGAGTTCAATTCTCGTGATTTACCAGTGAGATATAATTTTTAGTGTTCAATGATACCGCCTTCCTTATGGGATATAAATACCTACCAGTTCGAATCTGGAATGATAATAATGCAACGCACTCCGACGTAATTACCTTACTTCAAAATTCAGTCGCGGGTTCGATTCCTTGCGAAATTATATATCTCCGTAACCATGCCGATCTCTCTATCGAAGAGTAGAAACCTATTAACGATTAGATAAATATGTTTGTGCCTATGATATTTTAGGGGATACTGTGTGGAGGGCCCTTTAAGGAAAGGAAGGAGAGGAAGGAAAGAGGGATGAGGGGCGGATATAAATTTAGTGGTCAGTGTCCAGGAGTGACAGACATAGGAATTCCTTTCTCCAAATTACGGTTCGACGGCAGGTAGTCAGTCCGATTTTACCCCATATGGACTCAGGCACTCGTAGCGAACGAAACACCCAAGTGTAGCGAATCCCTTAAGAGGATTACCTATAACTGAGGCGCTGGTTATACAATAGATAGTTCCGGGGCAGCGGTACCCATGCCCGCAACAACAAATTGATACGACAACGAATTCTATGAAAACGGTAATGGAACGGATGTAACGGAAGTACGATAGCTATTTTTTTTTTAAATAGATGGATATATTCGGAATCTGTTAATATTAATGTATAGGTATTACTATTAATTAATTATTTTACGGAAAAGTGATAGTGGGTTCGATTATTACTTTTGATTTTCGAGATTTTGCTCAGGATAGAACAAGTGTCTAGATTTAGTCAACTAACGGTGTAGATTGATTGCATAGAAATCAATAGATGTTAATTGAAATTAAAGTTATTATTTGAAATAATAAAGATAAGAAACGAACTTATTTACAGATATTTAATAAGTTGATAGAAGAAGATCAAGACGGAATGCAACTATAATGTTGGCCCATACCAATTAGAAAATAGTTATTCAAAGAAAATCAAGATGGAATCCATCTTAGCCAAGTGGAAAATTATGTCTTCAAATAATTTTGAAATTTATTTGTTTGAGTAGAGTTTCGCGCTAAGCGACGGACGTGAATCGTATTTTGACTGATTTATCACTCAAATGGTTTTGTAGGAACCGGAGAAATCAACGTATTGTGAAAATAAGATGTGAAATTGACACCACACCCTTCCACACATACCTACACTCATCGTGCTGTTTTCGAAAGGACGCTTTTGGGATAGTGCATACACGTACATTACAATCGCTTCGGAGTAATTAACCGAATGTGATAACCACTAACATTCGCCACTCATACATACACTAACCTTGACACTGTTTTCGAAGGGGCCCATTCGAAAGCAGTGTGTACACACCTTACATACACACTACACTTGTATTTTATAACTATTCATGTACATCATTCGACATTCGTATTGTATTTCATATATAACTAGCCTCTGCTTGCTATTATTTTCACCTCTCTTTCAAGCTCGAGAATGAATGTCGTTGGTGATTAATAATTGCGATTTGATGGTTTGCTCGTTCCGGGAAAAAACTAGCTGGCGCCCCGCGGCACAGCCCGCGTAAATGAAATGGAAAAGTCCCTGACTTCTGAATTATTATTTCATTATTATTATTTTTGTCATCATTAAAAAAATACTCTAATGCGCTGACTAAAATAATAACTTTAAATTATTGTTGTCATCATTAAAAAAATAGTATAATGCGCTGACTCAATAACTTCAAATATTGCCTTAAAACGCGATATATCGACGACAATTATATTGCAGTGAATGTGATAAAACCTGAGGTATTATTAATGTGTGTCAAAGAAATCTTGGAGTCTACCCGTTTCTGCTGACAGTTTAATTTTAAGGGGGATCACTGCGGTGTTCCAATTAGCGCTAAGTTTTTTTCAGCTGTTGTCCTAAATTATACCTACGTCGGAATCTTGTAAGATTTCTGACACTATGTGGGTCACTAAAGGACTTTGAGTTTTGTTGTCTATTTTGTTATCTTTTAATATGTCATTAACCAGTAATCCGTACTGTTAAAAAGTGGATACTGACTTAACTGAGCCATTACCCGTTCTTTAAAAGGGGGTTAAATGTGCTTTTTGTTCTACGATATGTCAATACATACATCACGACATCTAATGTGGAGTTACCTTACGCTTTGATCTCTTGTTGCTTATACATTACTGTTCAGATAATTTTGTTTACTCTATGTGCCTTGATGCCTAAGTGTTTGTACCTTTCTAATAATTTTGTTATTTTGTTCCATGTCGACATTTCTCTCCTGCTGAGGAACCTGACTATTCCTCTAGACGCCCCGATGGACATTGCACACTGACTTGCGCTACCTAGGAAGTCGCGTGTAACAAAGTTCCTGCCACTTCGACGTGTTGATTTTGCTGTCTATTTGATATTTTATATAAATTGTAAACTATATAACTTATTGTAAACTGTACTACTTTTTGCCTAGGTTTTTAATGCTGAATCTCTATGTGAACGATTTTTTTTTGTAAAGTTTATCGAGGGAATTCTTTGAAGGGTTTAGATTCAAAAAACCTTCGTTACAACGGCGGTTTTTTCCTGGTGTTTTCGGGGATGTGTTATGAAGTACTTTCTTGAATTATAACTTCCCACCCCTATATGATTATTTCCGTCATCAGGTACTAAATATTTCATAATAGTTTTTAAAAGTTTGCAACATTGGCTAGATCTTCTGATTGGCTAAGAATTCGGTGGGCGGGGCGATGCAGCCAGCCTGCGGTCTGCGGGCTTCTTTACCGCTCTTCTAGTTTCAGCTTTGCGATGGGACGGTTCTTCGCATCTTGTCGGCCGCCTTTTGGTTTCAGCGTTTGTTGGAACACGTAATTTAAAATATAGTTAATTTTATATATCTAAATCAAGTCAGTGGTGTTTCCGGACGAGGTCCTCTGCCCAGATGAAACCCGAGACGGGTTAACGTACGTACAACTTATATTATTATGTGTTATCATTCAACCCGTTTATTATATTTTAGAATCATTAACCTTGAGTTCACAAAGAGATTAAAAGCTTTTCCTAGAAGCGTCGAGTCATTAATAAATTCACAAATTATTTAAAAGCGACAAGAGATCTTCTAATTTATTAAACCCTATCTTTATTCAATAAATGAAGCGACGATCGTTTTGAATCAAATCCGATCGAATTGAGAACACAATATCCCTGAGAAGAGCTAGCCGAGGTTTGTATTATAATTTGGTTTTGGTAAGTATTTAAATTGAACCATTGTTGTTGAGTCTTGATCATTGTGTTATTTAATTTCAAATTTGTTATAAGTTCGTAATCAGGCGGTTCGAGCCCGTCGATACGTAACAGGCTATAAAATATGAAAATGAAAATAATCCCCAATTGCTAGTCGGCATGTTCAAAATGAAAGACGACATTTGCTTGAGAGCCTTCCTCGGAGGAGTCTCGCGTGAAAATCGCACTCTTTTGCTTATTAAAGATCCACAGTCACACTTAGAAGCATCCGAATTCTGTCAAAGAATAGAAAATGAAAACAAAATAAATGACGAGCGGGAATTATTTACAAAAAAACCTAACTTTTGCACGTATTGTAAAACTAATGGTCGTACAATTACGAACTGCTATAGAAAACTAGACAGAAATACTAACCCACAAATTAACGACAACACATTTATGGAAAGGCACAAACATTCACGTCCGATAATTTCGTGCAAATATTGCAAAAAATCAGGCCACTCTATAGAAGAGTGTCGACTTAAAAATTTTAACGGAAATAACAAAAATTACGATCGTCCTAATTATAGAAATACGCCCAATAATGCAAATTATGAAAGGCACAATGACCGAAATACACATAATAACAGAAATTACGAAAGAAATAGCGATCGCAACAACACCGGTTATGAAAGAAATCAAAACCAAAATAATAATTACAAAAATAATAAACCTCAACATCGCGTCCACTTCCATCGCGATGATTCAAGTGATCATAACGAACATATACAAGACGAAGAAATTGAAAACGACTGTAATACGGCATCCACGAGCCAAGTTCATATAAATGATAGCGCTCATTTAAACTACTAAAATCTCATGTAAACTACCGTACTATGAGACATTCATCTTCCAAAGGTAGCATATTTTCCTATAAATTTTTATTATAAATACCCTGATGCCAGAACAATTTTATTTGGTGACTATAATACCCCTAGCATTGATTGGATGAATAAAAACTCTTATAACAACTTAAGCCTACCAGAAAATGCTCGTGAAATAATAGATATGACGAACTTACTCGCTCTACATCAAGCAGTAGTACTGTAGAGCCCTTAACAAAACCAATTAGAAGCAAACTTCAAATGTTATCCTGCATAGCATCCATTATTGATCCCCTGGGTCTGATAAGACCCGTAACGGTAGTAGCGAAGCTATTAATGCAACGTCTCTGGCAGAGCAAAACTCAGTGGGATGAAGATATATTCTCTGACATTTTGAAAGTTTGGAGAGCTTATATAGAAGAATTGCCACAGATAAATAATTTGAAGGTGCCTAGGAAAATCATTTGTCAAAATCATGTGAATTTGCATTTGCATGGATTTTGTGACGCATCGCAAAAAGCCTACGGGGCCTACGTGTATATGGTCTCCACCGATGACTCGGGTGGAATCCACTCCAATCTAATAATTTCTAAATCAAGGGTGGCACCCTTAAAAAGTATATCTCTACCTAAACTAGAATTGTGTGGAGCTATATTGTTAGTAAGATTAATTAATTATGTGAAAGGAGCTACTGGTATGCCAGATGTATCTACTACTTACTGGTGTGATTCTCAGATAGTCTTGTGTTGGATCAGGGACCAACCAGCTAGGTGGAACACCTTTGTTGCCAACAGAGAGAGCGAAATTCAAGAATCAAATCAACCAACACAATGGAAGCATGTGAAATCAGAAGATAATGCTTCAGATGTACTATCCAGAGGTATTAGGACTTCTCAATTATTGACATCCACCATTCGGTGGCACGGACCCGATTGGCTAACACTTGCAGAATCCGGTTGGCCATGCGGAGGATCTACGTACATAGATCCACCTGAGTTGAAAACAAAAACTGTAGTAACAATTATTACAAGCAATAATTGTCAGCCTGAAACACTCATTTACATTGAAAAATCTTCCGAGAAAAGATACTTGCCGCCAACGGGACTTGAACCCGTGTCCTTCCGATTGCCGGTCGAATGCTCTGACCACTGAGCTATGGGGGCTTATCAAATACCCGCCAAATAATTCAATATATACTAGTGTTTCATTCAACAATTACTGCTTGTTATATTTTTTTTCCCACCTGAAAACAACCAACTTTATTTTTGCGAGAAAGACATTGTTAGTGTTAAATCCCTCGCTAGGTGGCGTCGAGACAAATTATGTCTGCATTTATTGGGGAAATACTTAAACTTGTTAAATATTAATTATTATTTTTTAATTTATAAACTAACGTTTAGACACGATTTTTATGCATAGCACAAAGGGTAACAATTATTACAAGCAATAATTGTCAGCCTGAAACACTCATTTACATTGAAAAATCTTCCGAGAAAAGATACTTGCCGCCAACGGGACTTGAACCCGTGTCCTTCCGATTGCCGGTCGAATGCTCTGACCACTGAGCTATGGGGGCTTATCAAATACCCGCCAAATAATTCAATATATACTAGTGTTTCATTCAACAATTACTGCTTGTTATATTTTTTCCCAAGATTTTTCAATGTAAATGAGTGTTTCAGGCTGACAATTATTGCTTGTAATAATTGTTACCCTTTGTGCTATGCATAAAAATCTTGTCTAAACGTTAGTTTATAAATTAAAAAATAATAATTAATATTTAACAAGTTTAAGTATTTCCCCAATAAATGCAGACATAATTTGTCTCGACGCCACCTAGCGAGGGATTTAACACTAACAATGTCTTTCTCGCAAAAATAAAGTTGGTTGTTTTCAGGTGGGAAAAAATATAACAAGCAGTAATTGTTGAATGAAACACTAGTATATATTGAATTATTTGGCGGGTATTTGATAAGCCCCCATAGCTCAGTGGTCAGAGCATTCGACCGGCAATCGGAAGGACACGGGTTCAAGTCCCGTTGGCGGCAAGTATCTTTTCTCGGAAGATTTTTCAATGTAAATGAGTGTTTCAGGCTGACAATTATTGCTTGTAATAATTGTTACCCTTTGTGCTATGCATAAAAATCTTGCCTAAACGTTAGTTTATAAATTAAAAAATAATAATTAATATTTAACAAGTTTAAGTATTTCCCCAATAAATGCAGACATAATTTGTCTCGACGCCACCTAGCGAGGGATTTAACACTAACAATGTCTTTCTCGCAAAAATAAAGTTGGTTGTTTTCAGGTGGAAAAAAAAATATAACAAGCAGTAATTGTTGAATGAAACACTAGTATACATATATTGAAATATTTGGCGGGTATTTGATAAGCCCCCATAGCTCAGTGGTCAGAGCATTCGACCGGCAATCGGAAGGACACGGGTTCAAGTCCCGTTGGCGGCAAGTATCTTTTCTCGGAAGATTTTTCAATGTAAATGAGTGTTTCAGGCTGACAATTATTGCTTGTAATAATTGTTACCCTTTGTGCTATGCATAAAAATCTTGTCTAAACGTTAGTTTATAAATTAAAAAATAATAAAAACTGTAGTGTTGGCAACAGTAACGCAAGATTGGGACATTTTTAAGAAATACTCATCTCTAATTTTTTTTATTTTTTTTTATTTTTTTATTGGCAATGTTTATTAAAAATACATATGAAGTTACAACAGTTACATAGTTACATAGTTACATAAGGTTAACAAAAAATAAAAATAAATTGCCTTTCCTCACCATAAAGAGACAATGCTCTTGTGTTTGGTGAGGGAGTTCTAGCTCAATTAGTAAATTAATGATCGTGTAAGTTAGTAATAACGGCTATTGTAAATAATAAGAAGGTTAAAAAATCTTGTATAATTTAAAAATAAAAATCCTGAAGAGTTTAAAAAATCATAATATAAATTAAAAAATCATTATAAATGGAAGAATCATGTAAGTTAGTAACAAAAATTATTGTAATAAGTAAGTAAAGGATACGTAAGAAAGAACGCAAGATTTATACAATAGTAGACTCAGATTTAGAAACTAAGAAATGAAAGAAAAAAGAAGGAATAAATGATTTATAAAATAGCAGACTTTAAGATACAAAGTAAACATATTTGGGACTTTTATAGTAGTTTCAGGTAATTTTTTAATTTGGGCTTAAATTCCTGCATATTTTCGATGGTTTTTAATTTTAATGGGAGGTTGTTATAATAGATTATGCCCAGATAAAGATAGGAATTTTGGATGTGCTTAGTATTAAATTTAGGAATTTTAATAGTTTTCTGGTATCTTGCTGATGTATTGAATTGGAAGTTACGAGTATTTAACTGTATTTCTTTGTAAATTTGAAGAATTGAATATTTTTTATAGATTTTGTCTATTATAGGCACATTGAATATTGAAAAAAGAATTTCAGTAGGAAATTTAGACGGTTTTTTTAAGATTACCTTAATTATCAACCTTTGGACAATTTTGAGGGGATTTAAAATATTGTCATATGTTCCTCCCCAGCCAATAATACCATATTGCAATATAGGTTGAACAGTTGCATAGTACACTCTTTTTAGGTTTTCTAAGCTAAGAATATTTCTAAGTCTAATAAATATATAAATACATTTCCTAATCCTTTTGACGAGTTCACAAATA
This sequence comes from Limnephilus rhombicus, assembly GCA_929108145.2. NCBI lineage: Eukaryota > Metazoa > Arthropoda > Insecta > Trichoptera > Limnephilidae > Limnephilus > Limnephilus rhombicus. Next base: position 40,811,982 of record OV815277.1, on the reverse strand, counting down.
TGTGTTTTCCATTTAAAATGTTGATCTATATATACACCAAGATATTTGATTTTGGGAGTTGGACTAAGTATAGCACAATCTTGATTGCAGATAGTTTTGTTACATTTACTTTGGTGTATTATGATGTTTAAATTTGGTTCTAATTTGAATTTATTGATAGAGAATGGGATAAATTTTGTTTTTTCAGTGTTTAGAGAGAGGAGATTTTTATCGAACCAATTTTTCAATATGTTAATATCAATATTAGCTAGATTATTAACAGTATTCCAATCCGTACCTTCAATTATTATGACAGTATCGTCAGCATAAGATATTATTTTTCCGTTTAGTTTTTGTATGAATATGTCATTAACAATATGTCATTAAATTGCATTAAATATGTCATTAAATTGCAAAGAGTAACAGGTTATTTAATTAGGTTTTTATTTAATTGAAGGAACCCATTGCTCAGGCATTATGGTCAATTAAAAGTAAGTGAATTGAATGACTCTTTGAATGTTTTAATATCCAGAGCGCAAGCGTATTCCTTCAGGGAGGAGATACGAGCCTTGCAGTCGGGCAAGGATGTCCTCATAAATAGTAATTTATACACACTAAATCATTATTTACATAATGATTTACTTTGCGTAGGCGGCAGGCTTTCCAAAGAAAAATTGCTGTCAATAAATAAACAACATCCAATATTGCTGCCATCACATCTTAGTTTAACCGAGTTAAATATAAAAAACTACCATCATTTACATTAGCATGCAGGTACTCAGGCTTTATTGGCAATAATCAGATTGAAATTCAATAATTAGAAAAAAATTTGTGAAAAAGATAATAAGGAAATGTATAATATGTTACAGATCAAATCCAAAGACGACTCAGCAAATAATGGCAGACCTTTCAGCCGAAAGGATAACGGAATGTAAACCCTTTAAGATGACCGGCATCGATTACTGTGAACCCTTGTTAAATTAATCGGTATTCACAGAAAAACTAGTAACGTAAAAGCTTATATATGTTTATTTGTATGTATGGTGTCAAAAGCCATACACTTAGAACTTGTACTGTCCTTGAATACAGAAAGTTTTTAAATACCTTGAAGCGTTTTATCGCGCGCCGTGGAAGGCCGAGAAAATCATTTAATTCTATTAATTTTAAAGGCGCAAACAATCAGCTACGGGATATTTATAATTTTTTGTCTAGTTCTGGCAATGAAATCGAAAAATCATTATCAAAACTATCAATTCAATGGGAATTCATTCCGCCGAAAGCTCCGCACTTTGGAGGCCTTTAGGAAGCCGGAAAAAAATCTGTTAAATATTATTTGAAACGAGTAGCGAGTAACTCCTTATTAAAATATGAGGAATTTAATACCGTTTTGTATCAGATTGAATCCTGTTTAAATTCTAGACCTCTTACCCCATTGTCAAACGATCCAAATGACCTAAATTCCCTCAGTCCCGGCCACTTTCTTGTTGGTGAAAGCTTAGCAACAATTCCAGAACAAGATTTACAAAATATTTCAGTCAACAGACTGAATAACTATCAAAAAGTATCCTAGCTAATACGATGTTTTTGGGCGAGGTGACGAATGGAATACCTGGCTCAGCTCCAAGGCAGAACGAGGTGGACCAGCGGACCTCATGCGCAGCTAAAACCAGGCGACATGGTGGTCTTGAAGGAGGACAACCTACCACCGTGTGTGTGGAAACTTGGTCGTGTAACTGCAGTCCATCCAGGAGTTGACGGGAGAGTACGTGTGGCGACTCGCAAAACATCTTATGGAACTACTCAGAGGGCAATTTCGAAGCTGTGTCTGTTACCAATAGACGATAACGAGGAGCTGAAGATGTCAACACCCCACCCAACGGACCAGGCGCTGTGTAAGCACATAATACAAAAAAGAGCTTGTGCATAATGATAAAAACAATAAGTGCATAGAACAGGATAAAACAATAAACAGTAAAAAACAATATAAAAAATTTGTACATTGAAAGTAAAAAAGCAGTAACAAGGTTTTTTTACGTTGAACAGTATCAAAAATTTTTGTGCGTTGAAGATGAATAACAGTAAAACTTGTGCGTAAAAAGTAACCAAAATGGGCAAAAAGAAGAAATAATAATAAATTAAAAGTAAAAACCAGTGTATAAAAGGTGAATAACAATAAAAACTTGTAGGTAGGAAGTGATAAAATAAAAATATTTTTTTTTTTTTTTTTTTTTTTTTTATTAGCAAAGTTTTTTTGGTACATTTACATATGGGTAAATACATAATAACAAAAAAGTAAGTAACAAAAAAAAAATCCCACAAAGGCGAAGCCTGTGTGTGGGTATTATATTATGTGGATAACAGTGGTAGTTAAAATAAAATTATAAAAAAATAAAAAAAATATATATATAAGCAAAGAGTCTACAGTGATCAACATGAATGACTTCGTAGGAGTTTAAAAATTAAAAAATATATGTAAGATAAACTCACAAATTAAAATATATATATATGCATAATGTCTACAGTGATCAACATGATTGACTTCATAGGAGTATAAAAATTTAAAAATATATCTAAGATAAACACACATTTACACCCATACTTAAATACACATGTACATACGAGTATAAATATATATACACATATATATTTCCTGTTTTTATTCTAAATATTCAGAAAGACTCCACATTTTAGAAGCTGATTGAATTACAGAAAAAACTTATTCAGTTCCAAATTATTTTTTACCCAGATTTTAACATTTTTTTTAAGTACGTTCAGATTTTGATCCTTGCTGATGGAGTGGGGTATGGAATTGAATAGTTTTGGGGCAATGTAGGTAATGTGTCTTTGGGCCAGTCTGGTTTTGCAGTGAGGCACTGTGTACACGCACGTGTTATGTCTCTGGCTAGAACGATATGTGTTTTTACTGAAATTATTTGGACGTGTAAAAATATATTTGAGACATTGGATACAGTAGATCCGCCTTAGTTCTAGTATTTCAGTTTCTTGAAATAACTGATTGGTAGGATACATCTTGGACTTCTGGTACATTATCTTAATGATGGACTTCTGAGCAATTTCCAATGGTTTTATATGGTTATTGTATGTTCCTCCCCAGGCGATTATTCCATAGGAAATGGACGAAAGCACCAATGCATCATAAACAAGTTTCATGGTTCTTGTATTGACGATATTGCTCATACGTTTGAATATGTAATTTAAGTATCTCAGTTTATTTACAGTTTTTTCTACATGGTAAGTCCATTTGAGTTGGCTGTCTATAGTTACACCTAAGTACTTGATATATTTTGCTAATTTTACATCTTCGCAGTTTGTGCATGTCGCAACGTTACAATTAACATTATGGAACTTCAAGTTAAGATTATTTTTAGGGGATGACTTTTGGGAATTATAAAAGGGAATAAAAATAGTTTTATAAATATAATAAAGGATTGTAGATCCATATGTAAAAAAAAAACACTTTAAAAATGAACGCTTATAAACCGAGATAGCCTGCTGGCTATAATTAAAAATCTCATAAATACATCTGGAGAGACATTGTAATAATTCCAAATGTGACAATGAACCATTGAAGGAAGGATGATTTTATCTTTGTTTTTATCTCGAGCTAGGAAGGATGACCAGGAAACCACCGCGACATGTTGTGCTGTCGATATTATATGTTTATGTGTAATTATTGTTATGGTTTCTGTTTGTTTTTGAAAATGTTATTTTTTGGAATTTTCTTAGTTTGTTAGTTTGTTATAGTATTGAATAACTTTAAAATTAATAGCATGAATATGAATTTGATCTGGACAAAGGCAATATTTAATTTAAGCTCATAATTAGTTTGTATAAATTTATTTGTTTACAGTTTGCAGAAAAATGGATTCGATATTTCAAAAAAATATCTGCCCATCTTGGACCGGAAAATATTTTAATTTGTACCCAGGGTTCAAACCCATTATGAATTTAAATTAAGAGAATATTACTATCAACAAGTTATCTCATTTGTCCAGCAGATGTCTTTGTAAAAGAATAATTTTTTGTCTTCTTCCCTCTCCACAGACAAGGAAGTACACTTATAAAAAGCCTTACGCCAGTAAAAAACCTCACTTCTTAAAAAAAACTTGCACTGAAAAATTAAAATACCATTGAACCCTTGTCCGTTGGGAGGGGAAAAAGTTACGGTCGTAAATTTATAAATATCAAATCATAACAATAAAAAATCGAAGAATTTAAGTTATCAAAGGTGCTTCATTGAAAAAACCAGTCTAACATTTTATTCCTTTGTGAAGACCTAAATATTATACATAAGTTGAGAGAGCAGTGGACTGTAAATCCATAGACCGCTGGTTCACATCCGGCTCGAAGGACCATTTTTTTAAAATTTTTTTATTCCTTTATTTTTCCCATATTTTACAATTTATATTTACATATTTTGAAAATCATAAACAATAATGTGGGAACCCACTAAGGCGCAGCCTGTGCGTGGGTTATATAGTTAATATAAGTTTTATTTAGTACCTAGAAAAAAACAAACAGGGGTATATGAAGCAAAAACAAAAATTGTTTAAACAGTTTGTACAAAAAGTGTATACAATAGTGTACGGTTAAATACGTGTTAAGTGTAATAAATGATACATTGTAATAATAGGTGTAAAGTTTGTGAGAAAAGTGATATAAAACTAAATAAATAGAGTTTTTAGAAACATAAAGTGAAATAAAACTAAATAAATAGAGTTTTTACATCTGCATGGTTTAGCCATAATTTTAACTCTTTTATGAAATGCGGAAGTTTAGTTGCAACTTGAATATGTTTTGGTAAACTATTGAAGGTACGAGGTCCAATAAAGCTACTGTGAGTTTGCATTTGTTTTGTGAGTGTTTGGGGGGTATAGAATACATTATTATTTCTAGTGTTGATTCTGTTTACATTTTTTTCGAATTTGTTTACGTTTTTAAAGATATATTTCATAGTTTGCAGTATAAATAGTTTACGGAGACTGAATAGTTTAGATTCTTTGTATAAAGCCTCTGTCGAAAATGTTTCAATTCTATTATACATAACTTTAATAATATAATTTTGAGTTGTTTGTAAAGGTTTTATAAAAGTATAAAGCGCACCACCCCATCCTATTATTCCATACATGAGTGAAGATTGCACCATAGAATAATAAATCATTTTCAATTTGTCAATATTCAATACTTCTTTAAGTCTGTAAAATATGTACGTAAGATATCTCAATTTAGAAACGGTATTATTTATTTGTGATTGCCAATTAAATTTGCTACTTTCTATCCTATCCTATCTATTCTTTGTACATTTTCCTGGAAGAGTTTTTTTAAAACCTGTGTACACATTACTTATAACGTATATATACAAATATTTTTAAAAATTATTTATTGACCAAGATAATTATACAATATAAATAATGAAAACAAGTTTACGGGTCTGATTGGTTAACCCAGAGGTCGGCAAAGTGCGGCTCCAGAGCCGCATGCGGCTCTTTGGCCCGTTAAGTGCGGTTCTGATACAAATGTCCACGGACAGATGCGCAAGACGCTTTTGCCGAAGATTTTTGAAAGTGAAACATTTCATTTTCCGAGTCTGCTGAAGTATCGTCACAAAAATAATTCCTCCATTGACACTATTTCAAAACAACCATTTTAAACACGAGGGAAGCATTTCTCAGCAGGTTTCAGGAATTTAAAAGCAGCAGAGCAACCTTAGCATACGTCAAACACGCTCTTAATGCTTCGATAACAGATTTGAAATGTTCTCCTTTAGTCATTGACGTAGATAACTTTCAAATACAATTGCTGAATTTAAAAAAACAGGGAAATGTGGAGCTCTAAATATGAATGTCTTTGTGTTTGCTTGGAAATATTGGAGGAGAACAAATGTGAACTTAGTTCACAACCCAGATGGTTTGCTTTGAAAGACCTGGAGGAACACGTGATCATCTTTAAATCCTGGAATAGCATCATTCTTACATAATGTACTCGTTATGTATTAAATTAACATTTGGTAAAATGTCTCTTTTTGCAGGTTTAACTACACTCAATACTGAAAATCGAGAACATAACAGTATTACATGAACTAAATTATAAGCACAGAGAAGAGAGCCTTACAATGTATGGACAAATATGTCCAGGATTTATTAGCAGGATCTTGTACAAACGGGCCACCCGGTGTTATCCCCGTTTCAATGGCTCCAAGACTAAAGAACTTAAGATATCAATCTTTATTTTAATAGCTCTAATAGTATTCCTTTATCATATCATAGTTATGGAAGATTTTCCGATGACAAAGCTTGCTTTGGCACGGAATTCAACGATTGCATTCCAGATATATTGGACGATCATGAACACCCACCACCGAAGGGAAAATCCATATTCTTTCATGAGAAGTCCTGTAATAAGACCGAAGGGTGGATAATTCAAATAAACGCAAGACAAGCGTACGCCGTAGAATCTGCGGCCCACCTCAACCCAAATTCAACAGTTTATTTATTATACACGTTGCCTATCAGATATCCAAACCAATAAATATTTTCTTCACACAAGTATAAAGTGTTGCCAGAATTAATTAAATATAAAAACATAAAGATAAGAAGAGTGGATTTGAAGAGATACACGCAGAACACCCCACTGCAGAGCTGGTTCCATGCAGGGCAATTGAGTCGGTCTTCCTATGTCAGTTCTCACATCAGCGATGTGCTACGATACTTGTCTCTGTGGAGATACGGGGGAACCTACATGGATCTTGATGTTGTTTTGATGAAGAATTTTGAGAGGTTGAAGCCAAATTATGCCGGTGCTGAGACTGACGAGCGCGTTGAGGCAGGCATCATCAATTTTGATCATCAGAATGCTGGACATCACTTGGCAGAGTTGTTTTTGAAGTAAGTTCAGCATTTTACTCTGTAATACAACTTACTCATTTGTACATTGAAGCTGTCTTGTAAGGGTTGAAGTTCTCTTATTTTATTATAATTTTAAATTTTGATCGTCCAGTTGATTAGTCAGACAGCTCTGAAAAATCAAAATTTCAGTTGAGTATTCAGTTATATGTAAAAGTATACTCTCTGTCTGGTACAAAAGTACTACTCAGATTACTCATAAAATCAACCAAATCCATTATACAGCAGAAAAACTTGTTGTGAAATATGATATTTCAAAATGTCATATTAATGTACCGGACCGTTATGCATTGGAATGTGTCCAACGGCAACGATCCCCGCGTCTCCCGCCACCACCGCACAGCTACAGGGATCAAGCCACGCATCCGTTGAATGACCAACGGTCGTTTTACCTACAAGAAGTGAGCGGATACCCCTCACCCTTCTTTCCTCAAGATCGACGGAGGGAGAAAGTAAACAAACCCCGCTTCCCCGCGCGCCCCCTAGGACCGACACAGGAAGAACTGGTCACGTACGCAGAAACAGAGGGATTAAAAAGAGGAACACGCGGTTGTAAAGTTTAGTTTGCGCACGAACGCCGGGAGTAAACCGCGCGGAAGCGGCAGTTTAAAGTTTGTCATATCAACATGAAAATTCGAACCGGTACAATCGCGACCCATATATCGTGATGAGTGTAATGCCGAACCATTTATCAGAGTGACGATAGCAAGTGTGGAACATTTCACTACCACAAGTTCAGTGAAACGCGTCACCCCCAACCGTATCGGGCATACGATCAATACCTAACCGTCCATCATACGGGCCCGCCGAAACGTTGCCGACGCCCCAAGACTCCGGCGACCCGGGCACCATCACGGCCCAAGCTGCAGTCCCCTGGCCCTGCTGCTCCCCGACGACAAGGACATGGACGTTGCGTTTTCCTGCCCACGCTTCAGCCACGCTCGTTGCCTGGGCCAAGCAGCCTCAGGCGGCGAGAATCTCCCTGACGACAAGGACTTGGACGTTGCGTTTTCCTGCCCACACTTCAGCCACGCTCGTTGCCTGGGCCAAGGAGCCTCAGGCGGCGAGATTCTCCATTACGGGTCTACGTTGAACACCAGTCTTAGGATCCCAAGTAACGTACCTCGGAATTCCCCAATATCGTTCTAAACTTAATTATTCTCAGAGCCAACCTAGGTAGGGTTTTACACCATTTTGTTAATATGTCCATTATTCTTACAATATGCCTAATCAGTTATACCTATACGATGTTTCCTTTATAAAGTCCTGATTCCTGATAAACAATGATACTGGGTTGAGAATAGTCTTGGTAGCTGTATAACATAACCAACTATATAACGGTTATTTAAAAATACCCACAACTACGTTAGCAACAGCTCGGGTATTTAGTTATTAGGTTATGGCGGTTGTGGGGGTTGTTGGTGGTTATACCCGACAGTCCCGACACCCGATACGTAAATACCCACCCGTTACCACCACTGACAATACCAAAACTGATACGATACTGGGTTGAGAACCTCGCCCCGGGAAGCCGAGTCTAGCCGAAAGTTCCTGAAAGTACATCTAAAAAAGGTAATACAAATCTTGAATCGAGGACTCCACTCTGGAGGACTCAAGGTAAAAGTACTGTTTTTGAGAAGTTACAGCAGTGGTCGTCACACTTTTCTGGTCAAGGGCCACATAGGACAATGTGAGGTATCACTTATGATTTTGGGGGGGGGGGCGTGAGTGTCAATTCTTAATAATAATAATGCACGTAATGGAATCTTTCAGTTCAATTTTCATCCATTTCCCGAACTATTGAATGTGTGAATTTGCGCACACGTGATAAAAATTATTACAATATATACAATAACAAAAATGAACCAATATTAATGTTTACTTTGCTTTAATTAGTACATGATAAGCGTGTTTTTTTGGTCTTTTTTATACCATTTTTTTTTACCTACACTGGTGCCATCTCTACGCCCTCTAATTTTCTCTGGGTCTTGAAAAAAAATATATTTTAAAAGAAAACGGCAGATTCTCGTTATTTGTTTTTGGGGTGTTATGCCGTGTTGCGCTACCTCCTTCTTTAGCCAACGTTTCGGGCATCGTTGCAGTGTCCATCATCAGGGCAGATCTGGTAGATGTGTAATTTTTAGTCGTGAAGTGTTTGCTTATTTACTTCGAAGCGATACCGTATCGCCAGCACCACTAACTTTCACCAGTACAAAATAATCGTGACAAGCAGTGGCGTCATCGCCGCGGAACGGAATAGAAAGTTCATTAAAACGTGGTATTTATGCTAGCCAGGGGCAAGTCCGTTTGCGAGACGCTGACCGAAGTGGCTCCATCTCTTAATGAATTCTAAAATTAGAAATCACAATGGTAAGAATTTAAGAAAAAAAAAAAAATTACAATGGTTAACTTTCACCAGTACAAAATAATCGTGACAAGCAGTGGCGTCATCGCCGCGGAACGGAATAGAAAGTTAATTAAAACGTGGTATTTATGCTAGTCAGGGGCAAGTCCTTTTGCGAGACGCTTACCGAAGTGGCTCCATCTCTTAATGAATTCTAAAATTAGAAATCACAATGATAAGAATTTAAGAAATAGAATTACAATGGTTAAAGCGAATTTAGTCAATATAAATCAAAATGGTTTACCACGAGCTGGCATTACTGTATACTTAGACATGGTTTTTTTTGCTCTATTAATATTAAATGAATTTTACTAGAATTAGAATTACACTGGTTAAAGCGAATTTAGTTAATATAAAGTTATAACACAAAATGGTTTACCACGAGCTGGCATTACTGTATACAGACATGCTTTTATTTTATTTTTTTTTGCGTTTAGCTTTGGTGTAGCCGTCAATCACCGTCAGAAGGAGGTAGCGCAACACGGCATAACACCCCAAAAACAAATAACGAAAATGCTTTTGGCCGTGAAAATCTTAAAACTTATCAAAACGGCAGATATTTGGGAGGGCCGCAAAAAACGGAAAGTATAATTGTTTGTGAAAAAATATATATTTAAAAAGAAAACGCCAGATATTTGAGCGGGCCGCACAAATATGCGCCGCGGGCCGTAGTTTGACGACCACGGAGTTACAGCATCTCGGTGTTAAGAGCGGAGCAGGGCAAATGATTTTGTCGAAATTTGTCAAAATAGTTAAAAAAATTGTCGCTTGCGTCGCCCTCATCGAATTTTTAAATCAATTCCACCAAAAGTTAATGCTCATTGTTACTTCAAATGAGTTTGATCTCAGTATCCGCTCGTAAAAACCCGAAGTGACGGCGATAATTCCCGAACACGAATTGAAAAAGGAATATTACACGTTGGTCGTTTTTGTGGTTGGCTGAATTTTGATTTTTCCCTATGACTTGGGGAAATTTCCCCCGAGATTCCCTATTTTGTTACAAATAATTTAAAAATATTACACGAACAGCTTTTTAAAACTCACAGATATCCAAGATTCAAAAAATATGATTTTAGAATTAAATTGGGAGATGTTTACTGGGTTTTAACACTACATTCTATGTTATTTTTAAACAAAAATTACAAACGTCAAAAAGTTTACCAAGTTCTATAAAAATCTGCTTCTTCTCAATATGAAGTTGAAATTAGAGGGGTATTGATATATTACATATTACTAATATTTCCACATTTCACGTGTATTGTACATAATTTTCCCTAAATATTGGGAATTTTTATACCTATCAACCCCGAACACCTGCTAGTGGCGTTTTGACTAGCGTGAACTGTGAAGTCCATCATCGCCTGTGCAAATTGTTAGGGCTGTCAAAACATGGAAATATAAAACAACGTTGAAATATTAATTTATTTATTTAAAAGTTTAGGTTTTTTGCAAAATAGAATAAAATAGTTTTTATAACACGAAGAAAAAAAAACAAAAACTAACTTCTATACATAACTATGATTATTGTATGTTTTTTGTTATGTATTTTTATTAAAATTATTATCATTTCCTACGAAAATTAGGTATTTTCCTATGTACGCTATAAACTAATGATTTATTACATCACTTTTTAGGCGTATGAATAAAAACATAATATTAAAAATTCTTCCAAAATTTGGAAGGGGAGGAATAATGTAACCAAAAATAGTAGAATAATGTCTTTCCCTGGTTGGAATTTATTTATTAACTTATTTTTATAAACGTCCTAGTGGCCTTTACATACATACATAAAAAATACAATAAATTATATTTTTGTACCAATCAAAAAACTAATACAATTCAGATAATAAAACTTGACATAAAACAAAATTTTATGTACTAAAGCTAGAATGTAGCTATATGAATACAATTATTCATGTGTGTTACAAACAATAAAATAAAGATATGATGTACACGTATGGTATCGAATTTTAAAAGAGAAGAATTTCGTAAAAAAAAAGTTAATTATCAGATGTTAGACTATCGGGAATATAATACCGAGATCTCGTATCTGTAATACTCGAAGCACCACTCATAAAAAGGAGAAAGTGAAAAGGATTTTTACCTTTGTAAAAATTAATAATCTGGTATTTATCAAAATTTCACACTCCGTAGTGAAAGAAGATACTCTCAGTATCACCTTGATCAAAAACCACCACTCAGAATCCAAGGGTTGCTTGAAATGGCTTTAGCCGCGTTTGGTGACCAGATTTGAATAACCAAGTAATTCCCCTACTTACTCAAAAAATTATACTATCTTATATGAGAAGATGCGCGAATTAGTTACAATTTTAATAGAAACAACAGTTTTTTTTCACAAGGAACATAATACAAGGTAATAGACAGAGTGTACATTGCCGGTATTAGTTATGTACATTTCACACAGAGCGCATGCAAAAAATCGCTCCATAAATAATAAATAATCTGAATTTATAGCGTATAATACATAAAAAAAAAAACAAACAAAGTATCGGTAAACATTTTCGTGAAGAAACTGTGAGCGGTTTCATTAAATAATTTCAAGTGAAAAAATAAACTCTGCAAAGTGACGGCGAGTATTGTCCAAGAAATACCCATCAGCTTATTTTAAAAACGTACCTGGGCAAAGATAATTGATATTGCATTTATTTCACGGTGTAAATAAATAAAATAATGCATTTGTTTGGCGCAGTGTTATAAAATGGTACATTAAGTTAGGCGCTTACACAAGCATTCACATCTGAACATAATAAAAATCAATACCATAAAACGTATTGGAAGTACAAGCATAAGAAAATATAATCGGAAAACCAATAATCTCTCAGACGCTGTTGTTTACGCGTTTCTTTTAAGGGTAACTTTTTTGGAAAGAATAGCTTGCTCTATATAAGGAGGATTTCTAATTTCCATGCCTCTTTCATACCTCGGGTCAATTATTTCTGGCAAGTAGCAATCAAAATAGAAATTTTGAAGGCGTTTTAACATTTTAAAGTGAAAGAAATAATCATCTCTTCTTATAGTTTCAACCTTCAATGGAATCTTATTAGAGGTCCAAACACCAAACACACATATATCGGACTTGGTGACATGAAGTTGTCCTTGAATTTGGAAGTACCAATCATGGTTTTTGTTAATTTTAACTTCACCGTCTTTGTCAAAATACCAAAATTTAATTTTTTTCACTTTAATTGCTGCCAACGGTTCCATACCTCGAGCGCTATAAGGGCATTTAACTTCAGCTATAAAATTATCACCTTTACTGTCGGGAGTGGCACCTAGGAAAGGATGACATTCATCTAAAAACAAACCGCATTTAGAAAAAGTCAATCCTAATTGAATGGAAAGCTGGATTAAGGCTCCGGCCTCGTTGTCATTACCAAAACGTTCTGATGGTACTCCTAGCGGACTTTGGTACATGATACTTTTAACTAACGGTCCACAGCTGATGTTCAATCGTCTTTTACAAATTTTCCTGAACCAAGATGCTGTTAGAAGCTTTCTCCGGAGTTCCATCCATTCGCCTGACTTTGATTGCAAAACAGTTGCATTTTCAATATGCAAACGATCGGCGTCTGAGAGATTCAAAGACTCTAAAAATACATTTTTGGCTTCCGTGAAAAGCACATCAGCCATATCGGGTGAGTTTAAATGTTCACCATAATCGCAATCGGGGATAATGGGGTTCAACGCGAAAGATAGTTTTTTTTTTGGGACTTTTTTTTTCTTAGCAATATTTGCACGCCTGGCTTCCGTTCTTTTTGACCATGTACCAGGGCTGTTTCCAAAAACTTCTTTATGCACGGCGTAATGAATTCTCCTGGAATTGAATGATACCACCGCTGCGGCACATCGACTTTGGTACGAATTTCGGGACGTATAATTTATTCGCTTACCTCCAGTCATTTTGGCAATTATATGGTTAAACCTTTCAACAACGTTACTGTCAACATCACAAATCAAACTTCGAGAATGTGATGCTAGAGTGTTTACATGCAGCATTATTTTATCTAACATCTTGCATTTCTCTAATAGAGGTATCCAATTGGTTTCACCACTTTCAGTGCGTTTACAAAAATATCCGCCTATGTGGCAGGATTTGTGATCTCCAAACACATGCCGGGGTCCATTTAGTATATCTGAATTTAATTTGAAAATTTTGTCAGCCATCATTCCAATTTCGCCCTTCCTATGCGATATAGCACATCGTACTGCAGTGCGAAGCCTCAAAAGTCTAGCTGACAAAATTTTCCGTGAAGCCAGGGGATAAAATGTCTCTGTTGTTATTTTGCGTAATTTATTACAAAAGTTTCGCAAAAGATGGTTGCGGCATTCAATTTTTTCTACTGTAAGGTTTTTGTAAGGTCTTGATTTTAAAATTTTATTGTATGTGCTGGAATCTCCGTCGGCGATGAGTTTGGAGTATATAATGCCGTGTGTGCTCATGGAAGTCTTGAAACCTTCTACCAGAATGTCTGACTCCATGCTCGTCGAGCTGCCGGTGTGATTTTTAAAGCACACGTGTTCTCTGGCGCGTTCATTTTTATTTTCAGCCCTGGTACATATTACGCAATATTTATTTTTTACTTTAAAAAAAAGAACTTGGCCAAATTTTTGGCCAACGATTGCCGCAGCCCCAGAAAGGGCAGAGTAGTTTGATCCATATGATCTTTTAGACCAACATCCATCCGCAACCACAGTTATCAATGGAGTTCCGTTAGAATCTATGCTTCCGATTTTCCTTGCATATTCTGCCTCTTTCTGTGCTGCTTCTTTAATTTTTAGAATAGCTGTGCATTCGTACCATGAAGAAACTTTACTTTGCATTTCGCGAAATGTTGTGCCAGTCATGGCCGGAATTTCCATGGTTTCAACAAGTTGCTGCAGGTTCGCGAAGCCTATTCCAACTGTAACAGCTCCAGACACAGCAGCATGGTTTACGTCTAGAGGTATATTTTTATCGTAGGATGAAATCTTCATTTTGAGGTGGCACATATTGCATTGGAAAAAAAAAGTTGATTGGAATCCTTTTCTATTTTCCTTATAAATATAAAGGTTTGACAGAGTACATCCTAAGAGTAAGCAATGGGTGTTAATTTCTTGAAATTCCGTGAAGATGTATTGGAAGTCGACAATCCTCCTTCCATCTATGGCTATTGGTGTTTCTGATGGCTCCACTACAGGATTATTGACATCCATAAGCTGCTCCTAAATTAAAATAATAGTTAAAAAGAGTAAGTAACTAAAGGTACCAAGGAATATTTCACAAAACGTGCTAAGCAAAAATAATAAAGCGTCATCGTAACTCTTACTTCAACATTGCGGAATTCTATTGAATGTGCGGCTGTAGTGGATTCGGGAATGTCATACACACTTTGTTCCTAAAAGAAACATAATCATGTGTGAACACTTTTTCATTCACTTAGATGAAAATTGTTGAATGAAACACTAGTATATATTGAATTATTTGGCGGGTATTAGATAAGCCGCCATAGCTCAGTGGTCAGAGCACCTGACCGGCAATCAGAAGGACACGGGTTCAAGTCCCGTTGGCGGCAAGTATCTTTTCTCGGAAGATTTTTCAATGTAGACGAGTATTTCAGGCTGATAATTATTGCTTAATAATAATTTTTACCCTTTGTGCTATGCATAAAAATATTGTCTAAACGTTAGTTTATCAATTAAAAAAATAATAAGTAATTTTCTTTTCTTTCAATCATAACGATAATAGCTCGATTAAATACTTAAATGATTATAATAATTAATCATTTATTTGCACAACCCTTAAACCTTTGTCCAATGTAACATGATATCTGCGAATATCAGCGAATATCGTTTCAATAACGTATTGTTACCGTGGTCTCGCTCTGACATGCCCACGGCCCCGTGCTAGAGAAAGAGACCACAATACAATTAAAAGTTGCTTTGTTGTTCCGAGTTTTAAATATGTACCCTGTGCGAGGCTAACGAAGGTAACACGTAAGAAGGTACAATATATGTGAACATTCGTGTCCTGGATATTCTAGTTATTTTGTCCCTTTCTACGTGTTCCGTTTGAAAATATTAAAAAGGA
Organism: Limnephilus rhombicus; assembly: GCA_929108145.2. NCBI lineage: Eukaryota > Metazoa > Arthropoda > Insecta > Trichoptera > Limnephilidae > Limnephilus > Limnephilus rhombicus. The sequence goes on along the minus strand of OV815277.1, from coordinate 40,796,588 downwards.
CTCTGTTTAAATAAAGCACGCACTACCCTGTGCGAGGCTATCTGAAGGTAACATGTGAGAAGGTAAAATATGTGTGAACATTCGTATCCTGGGTGTTCTAGTTATTTTGTCCCTTTCTACGTGCTCCGTTTGAAAATATTAGAAATGACCCTGTGCGCGCACAAAACAGCCAACACATCAAAAGTTACAATATACAAGGAAAGGCCGCGTCCTTGGCAGTTCCGTTAACTAATTCCTTTTGACATGTTTATTATTAAATGATAAACGGGTACTATGTTAAAAAGTTTAAGCATATTATGATCGTCCGTCCTTTGCTACGCACGTTTTAGAAATCCTTTTTGACAAGCTTCCTTCAAATTACACGAACACATTATACAGTTTGGTTTCATTCATACAGAGTATATGTATTACGTCTTTATAACTAATACACTTACGTTTTTCAACACAGCTTCACGGAACAGAGCGTCGCAGACAACCACCCGGGCGGAGAGACTTCCGCGTTGTGACCAGAATATCGAAAACACCACAGTTTTTATGTATTTTGTACACTCAGGAAAATTGAATATCATCAAATAAATCATTATTTTTTTTACATTAGTTTATGCATTGCATAGGTAAAACACTGTTTTATTGGGTAATATTTTTATTATACAGAAAAAAAGGTTTTTAAGTACAAAAAAATGATTTTAAAATACGTTGATTTACGTAGTTTAAAAAAATTAAATACGTCATAATTAAGCTACATAATAAAAATATATAAATAGGCGGGTATAGGTTGATATGTGTCCTATAAAAAAATATTTTTAAATATTTTTTTTCTTTTCGTATATGACGACAGATGGAAAAAAATCAGTGGTACATTGACGATTTTTTGAAAACTGATCTTTTATAAAGAGTTATAAAGTAAGAAAAAATATTTTTTTAAACATTTTATTTTAACTTGTGGCATCTAAAATGCATGTATCTATAAAAATATAATGACAAACTTTTTTTTTGAGGTGCTGTTATCGACACAGATGACTTCGAAAATACGCAAAAATACGAAAAAACAGTTAAATATTGAAAAATCCCTCTCGGGCTCTTAATTAAAGCATATTCAATATGTAAAACACAAACACGTAAATAATATTTGATTTATTGTGAGCATTCGAAAATACCCTGAGGGCCTATTTCATCTTTGAGGGTGCATTATGGAAGGTCTTTTTTTGATGAGAGGAAAGAGTGAACATGGGTCTTGAAGATATCCATGCTGTAGGAGAGAGGAAACATTGAAGCCTTTTGAACGGGTTGTACTGTATAAAAAAGAATATGTAAAATATCGTAAAGCCATATTTTTTTTAATTTTTTTATAATTTATTAAATTGAATATAATTACATGTAATACAATACAAGATATGGGTTGTCCCACAAAGCTGTGACAGATCAGCTTGTCTGTAGGTTCTACCATTTAATATTTTTAAATAACACACATTAGCTTAAGTTACAATATTAATACCTAATATAAGATTTAGGATAGATAAATGTGTCATTTAATAACCACTTTTTTGTCAGTTTTTTTTTTTATTTATTTTTTTATTGTGTATTTTATTTAGATATAAAATTTGACGTCTTATATCTAATGTTTTCTAGTTTAGGACAGGGTTCCTCAATATTTTTTTTAATTAATTTTTTGATTCAATATGTTATAAATCAAAGGTATCATATATTCGAGCATTCTGCTACCATACTAATTTGATATTCATGATATTTTTAGGCCTTTGTTTTAAGAAAAGCTTGTTTTATGACTATGCATCAATAACTTTTTATACGCGCTTTCTCCCGAATTATCCATAATTATAATGTACCGGAGAAGCCCTTTAATTGGAAGTAGGCCCTCAGACCGTATCGGTCATTAGTAATTTTAATTTGTTTGTAAATGTTAGGTTTAACAATTTTTTTAATTATAGCAGTTTGTAAATTTTGAATGTATTAAATATTAATCATGCTCGAGTGTCCCCAAGTTCAAATTCCATATCTAAGTATGGATTCGACCATAGAATATTTAACATAATGGAACTTAATTGGTCTACAACATATGAATTTTATTGTTATAATCATTTTTCTGTGTGACTGTTTGTTTCCTCAATAAAAAGAAATAAATAAAATAGAATGATATATAAGTTTGAGAGTGCGTCGAGGCAACACAATTTTTAATTTATAAAAATTACTCACCAAACATCGGAGCTGGTTACAAATTTTGATCACTTGTTTATCCCATTTAAAGTTATTGTCTACGATTACGCCAAGGTAAGTAAAATCATTTGTAAAATCAATGTTTTCACAGTAACAAATATTATCAACTTTTCTATGTATATAATAAGTTGAGAGATTTAATTCCTTTCTATTAATTTATAAATAAAACACTTGTGTTGCAAAGTTTTTTAACAAAGAAACGACATTTATGTTTATTTATATCACTTTTCTTTGAATGGTTTCTTCTAACCATCAAATAATAGCAAAAAAAAAAAAAGAGACAATTGATAATTGCACTCTAACCGACACTACAGGATTCAAATTTAAATGGAATATATTTCCTTTACATATTTGTTCTTTAAGGCCCCGTTCTCCGCACAAAAAAAAACCATTTCGGACGAGTCGTGAAATTTACTTTTAACGTATTCGACAGGAGGTGTATCTGCAGCGCGCGGGTCAATAGGAAAGCGCGCGCATTATTATTACAAAAAGGTCTGGTTTGGAACTTGGCTAATAATTCTCGACAAGATAATGATGTTTGTTGATCATATTTGTAGGGCTGCCACAATTTTAAAATACACATAATATTTATGAAAATATCTGTTATTTTCTCAATGTACTACGTTAGATTACCTATAAAGTGTAATGTACACTTGAGGTGACTGTTCACAAAACAAAGCTATATTATTTATTATAACGGAACTACTTTTATCATTGTTTCTCTTTAATTTCTCTTATCAATTTGGGAGACGGGACGGGATGGGTACTGCCGCGCCGCCCCGGAAAACATTTTTTGGATAACCAACACCCCTGCCGTAGGTCACCCAAGTGGTTTGCTATGTTTGGTGACTTAGCAGGGGTTCCCGGGTTATGGGATGAGGTATAAATTTGGAAGGCGACCATTGCCGCCCGGCAACCATTCTGTTATAAATGGGTAATTGAGCAGAAGGACTTCAATAAAAACATGGATTCACGTAGGAAATCTTCTAGTTTTATTTCACGGCACATTTCACAATAAATTTGTTCCCGACCCGAACAAAAACACTTAAGTTGGCTACTTTGACCACTAGCTAGATAATGCTAGCTGTTTACAGGAGATCCACGTTATTAAGAGAGCGTTTTTAACCAGAAATGCAGGCTATTTATAAATAACATTTTCCAACACCAACAAGCATAAATAAACCACCATTGTTAAATCTAAATAATATACAGACTCCATAAATCTGCTTTATCCTCTATCCTTAAAAATAGTGCGACCCTATGGACGTAACTTGTAATCTGTAATTCAAACAGTCAAGTTACAAAATATACCGCTAGGTGGTAATAACCTTCACTTTTTGAACATACTGCCCGGCGGGGAATGAGAAAAAACAACAAGTTTTTTTGAAATTAAAAAATCAAACTACAAATTCCTAAATTTACAATAATATACTAAAATTTTACCAGATGTGTACCTATCTAAATTTAAAGGGTCCGGGAACCTAACCAACAATTAACAATAACCTAAAAATTTACAAATTTCTAAAAAATCATAAAAAATTTCACAAAATATAACAACATCACAACATTAATAATAAATTTGTACAATTGACAATTCAATAATGTCTCATTGTCTCTATGGAGATTTTTCACTTCAATTATATTATTTTTTAACTAACACCAATTCACAAATAGCAATAAATTGTTAGTTCGCTGTGAACTGACTATCAGTTTATCACTGGCATGGCACTGCCAAAAACAGAGAGAACACTTCACTGGGTAGACTACTCGGCCATCTTGTCCAGGGTGGTCATCATATTTTAATAGTACATCACCATGTACTTCTGTGTGTCATCATTGGGTAGTACATCACCATGTACTTCTGTGTGTCATTGGGTAGATCATCATAAATTATGGGGCGGCCGTGCCCTGGTAATCAGATAGTACCATTAATTGTGCAGCTAGGATGATCAACACGCCTTTGTTAACTGGAAGCCCCAGTGGCTTCAGACAGGATACAGTGGTGTCAACAACACCAATACCGATGCTCCATAATTATAGTTGTGGTTTGGTTGCATCGGTTCAGCCCTAATTACAGTTAGGCTGTGACCTTGGGAAGGTCCGTGGTTTGCCGGGTCGGGAAATTTGGATCCAAGTTTGCTTCTATTGTCATCAAACATATTTTTGTGATGGGTCTCACAAAAGTGCCTTGTGCTGTTTTGAGGGTAACCACCCTCACTACTCCATCCGGGCCTGGATGAGTAGTTAATATGCGCGCCATCTTCCACAATGCAGGAGGCAGATTGTCTTCCATCAAGATTACCAGATCGTCCTTCTTTATTGCCTTTTGGTTGCTGGCCTGCCATTTGGTCCGTTTTTGCAGCTCGGTAAGGTAATCTCGTTTCCATCTGAACCAGAAATTTTGAATTAGAGCGTTTAATTTTTGATATTTGCTTAGTCTGTTCTCCGGGAGCTCGCGGACATCCACCTCGGGAATAACCGAAGCATCCCTGCCCATGAGGAAATGGTTGGGGGTTAAAGGGAGAAGGTCGTCTACGTCATCAGACAGGGAAGTTAAGGGACGGGAGTTCAAACAAGCCTCTATCTGACAAAGCAAAGTATATAATAATTCAAACTGCAATGGGTTATTTTTAGTAATTCGATATAAATGAAACTTGGTGGACTTGACGGCGGCTTCCCACAGCCCGCCATGATTCGGCGCCCTAGGCGGTATAAAACTCCAAGAAATTCCCTTATCAGCTAAAAACCTATGAATTTTGTCATTGTTCAGTCTCAGACCGGCATACAGTTCTTTGAGCTTATTGGAAGCTCCTCTGAAAGTGGTTGCATTGTCAGAAAATATTTTTTCCGGCTGACCCCTACGGGCAATGAACCTCTTTAAACAATTTAAAAAAGCATCGCTTGACAAATCTGTTACGAGTTCCAAATGAACCGCTTTGGTAGAAAAACAAACAAATATGCAAAGATACGACTTAATGAGCGGAGATTTCCTCAGCGCTCCAGCCTTCGTGTCTATCGGTCCGGCAAAGTCGACCCCTGTGACAGAGAACAGTAGACTGGGAGTGATTCTCTCAACTGGAAGGTCTCCCATGATCTGCCGGCAAACCTGAGGTCGGTATCTAAAACATACAACACACTTATGTAGGATACGCTTAACAGTGTTTCTCCCAAATATCGTCCAATATTTCAAGCGTATTTCCGATAACAGCGCTTGGGGACCTGCATATAAATGTTCATAATAATAATAACGTATAATAAGTTCAGTTATTTTATGTGACGGTGATAATATTATCGGGTGCCTTTGATGATGCGATAAATAAGTAGCTAATTTTAATCGTCCACTTGCGCAAATTAAACTTCCATTAAACAGGGATTGAGAGCCTTCAATATACAGTTTTTTATTTTATTTTATTTTATTTATTTTGGAAAATCAACAGATATTTTACACTTGTAATAATAAAATTAATAATATACATAATACCCAATGATAGATTTTCACATAATTAAAATTATAATTAAAAAGTAAAACAAAAAGTAAGGGTCCTGTACTCATAAGAACTTAACAAAAATAACCCTGAAAATTATTCAAAAAAAAAGATATAAAAACACAATATAAACTGTAATAATCTGCTTACAAAATTTCAAACATGAAGTAGGAGTCAGAAATTTGTTCTCACTTCACAACACCAATAATAATAATATGTACATTGTACATACCTACAACTGAGTAAATACAATAGTAAGTCGAATGACAAGTATGCAACTGACTGGAAAGGATTCAAAGCAATAACATGGTAACTTGCAATACGGTCAAAAAATTATTTAATGTTGACTATGACATACTTTTTTAAGGTACTTAAATTACATGAGAATATGTCTGTATCATTAAAATTCTTATCAAATACATTACATGTTCTGAATATAAAAGCATTTTGTCTGAGATTAGTAGAACATTTTTGAAGATGAAAAATTGATTTTTCTCTGGTTCTAACGGAGGGGACTCTAAAATTAATCTCAGCCAAAAGGGGTGAACAATCAATAAAACCATTGATAATTTTATGAAGATATATTATATCTGCGGAGTCTCTTCTAATTTTTAATGATTTAAGTCCATAAGGGTCCTGCAAGCTGTTAATGTTATGATAACCAATATTAAACTTGAAATTTAAATGATGAACAAATTTTCTTTGGATGGCTTCAATGCGTTTAATATAAATATTATATTGAGGATTCCATATTTGAGAAGCGAATTCAAGATGACTACGAACATATGAAAAATACAATATTTTAAGTGTTTGGATGTTCTTGAATTCTTTTCCAATACGGAATAAGAATCCTAACATTCTAAGGGCTTTCTTCACAATCATATTAATATGTGCCTCGAATGTAAGTTTACTATCAAGTAGAACACCTAAATCACGAATTTGAGTAACCCTTTTGAGTGATTGGCTGGCTATATGGTAGTTATGGTCAAATTTAATTTTATTTCTAGTGAAGGTAATCACATAACATTTAGAAGTGTTCATGTTGAGTTTATTAATTATACAATAGTCATTAAGCCTATAAAGATCTTCTTGTAATTTAATGCAGTCAATGATAGAGTTAATCGGAAGATATATTTTCATATCATCAGCGAAGAGTAGAACATTTGCATAATTAAAGCATTTTATAATGTCGTTGATGAAAATTGTGAATAGTAACGGTCCCAGGTGAGATCCTTGGGGTACACCAGAAGGTATATTTACGAACTCAGAGATGAAGCCATTAATTGTTACTCCTTGAGTGCGCCCATTAAGATAAGACATAAGTTTTTGTTTATTAACCCATGCTTCTTAAGGTCCTTCAATTCTCTTTTAAATGAGTATTCTTGAGATGATTTCAGTAGGCATTTTAAAGCTGCTTCCAGCTCGGAGACAGTTAAATTGCCATACCTTTTATCCTTAGGGTTACGACAATTATGTATAAATCTTAACGCTTGAGCGCTTACTCTTTTTAATTTGGTTAGCGATGAGAATTTTTCGAAAATATCCCATTCTTGAGCATCAGCTACCAATAGTACATTTTTACTTTTTATTTTCGGGGGATCCAAACATGACATATTATTCCAAATTAATCCAAGTATTTTTTCATTCTTGGAATTGTCAGTGATCATTTTTTCACAATTGCCCTGTTTGGCAATTTCACCTTGGCCCCGCCCAGATGACAATTCCAAAACATTTGATCTCCACTTCCTCAGGGTCATCCCTGCGGACAGCAAGATATCACTATTTTGTTTCTTCATTTTGAAACAAACTTCCAAGTCATCCCCTCCAGTCAATAAATCGTCCATATAAAAATCATTTTCTATGACTTGACTTGCTACTGGGAAATTAACTTGATTATCCATACCAATTTGTCGAAGACATCTCGTTGCTAGGAAAGAGGAAGGTCCCAGCCCATAGGTAACGGTCTTCAATTTGTAATGTCGTAGTTCCTCTTCTTGTGATTCGCGCCATACAATCTTCTGAAGGCTGCGATCCGCTTCGCATACGTTGATTTGACGGTACATTTTTTCGATGTCCGCAGTCATGACGTATCGATGTTTTCTGAAATGTAATAAATGGCTGTATAAGTCCTTTTGAATGACAGCTCCCACCATCAGAGCATCGTTCAGCGATATACCGGTCGACGTCTTTGTGCTCATCCTCTCTCCATTTATCACATAACTCCATATGACCTAGTTGTTCATATTCCCGCATAAATTGTACATATTGCAATTTCAATTCAGGATTTATTAAAAATTTCTTCTCTAAGTTCTTAAATCTTTTCTCCGCTGTGTTTAGTGAGTCACCAAGTTGACTCACACAAGGGCGGCGCGGCAGACTTACAACGTATCTACCATCGTTCTCCCTAGAGTGCATGGCGACGAAATCTGCTTCACACGCCTTCTCCTCATGATTTTGAAATCTCGCAGGATTCACTTCCTCCATTTTCCAGAATTTTTCTAATTGATTGGATAATGTGTTTATTGATAAACTACAAATTTGCGGTACTGGCCTTTTTTATGATGAATGTTGATTGGGCCCGAAATGATCCATCCTAATTCAGTCCTCTGAAGAGTAGGTCCGGTATCCAATCTCAGCCGATCATCTTGTAGTATATCCCAAAAGCTCTCAGCGCCTAACAAGATATCAATGGGAGCCGCTACGTTGAAATTTGGGTCCGCCATTTGTAATCCCGGTGGCAGCTTAATATTTTTTCTGGCCACTGTTGCTTGAGGTAGGTTTGTGGTTATTTCCTGCAATATTAGACAATTGATATTTTGGTTATAATTTGTCCTCAGAGATTTCATTTTAATAGCAACACGTTTCTTTATATGAGTAACATTGTTGTGTATGCCTAACACAGGCTTGTTTATGTTTTCACATCTTAAATTTAATTTCATTGCGAACTTTTCGCACATAAAATTGGCTTGAGCTCCAGAGTCAATCAGGACCCTTGCCTCATGCACTTTATTATTGTGATCTACCACCCCAATGATAGCAGTTGACAATAAAATTGTTTTTTCTGCCTTCGCTAAGGCTGAATGGTTTGACACTGAAACTCGTTCAGCATCCATTTGGCAGTCACCTCCGGGGTGATCTTCACCTTTATTCATGGAGTCATCGCTCGGATGCATCTCCCTGTGCAATAACGTATTGTGGCTTTCGCTATCACAATGCTTGCATTTCAAATTAATTTTACAATATGGGGCCGTATGTCCTAACCTCAAACATTTGAAGCAGGCACGGTACCTCCTTATTGCGTTGGCTCTCTCTCCTGAATTTAATTTTAAATTTTTTTTACAATAATATATTTTATGTCCCTTGTCATTACAACAAATACAATTATTGTGGGTAGCAGCTAAAAATACCGATTCCTTTTTAGGATTATTGTTGCTACTATTTGCTTTCGGGTGGGTAGGAATTTTTTTCGAATCTGAATTTAACATTAATTCCAAAACTTGTGCACGCGAGGTTAAACATTTAAGAAATTCCTGTAACGTAGGTAGCTCATCCTGCAATGGGGTTTGTTCCCAATGCTTTCTAGAACTTGCATCCAATTTATTAGAAATTACGTATATAATTAAAGCATCCCATTGTTCGGTTTTCACGCTTAAATTCTGCAACGCCTTGAGATTTACATTCGTTTCATCAATCAGGTAACGCATGGCTACTGGATCCTCATGTTTCATCTCTTTAAGTTGAAACAGAGCTTGGATGTGTCTATGTACGGTAGTTCGTAAATTTGCAAACCTCTGTTGCAACAACTCAAAGGCCGATATATAATTCAGGTCTGATACCTCGAAATTGGCGATTATCTTTGCTGCATTCCCCTTTAAACAGGATTGCAGATAATAAAACTTCTGTACATTGCTTAAGGCAGTATTGTTATGAACTAGTATCTTAAATGTTTCTAGAAAATTAATCCAATTTTTTGGATCGCCGTTGAATTCTCGTAATTGGAGGCTAGGTAATTTTATTTCCAATTTGGGAGTCTCCACAGACTGAATTGCTCCCCTTGCAGTCGCTAAAATTGAATAATATTGGTTTTCAAAATTCTCCCTTTGCAAATTATTATCGATTTCGTTGGAATCCGGAAGGCTTTTGATTTGTTCCTGGATTTCTTCGAAATCATCAAGTATTTTCTCAATTCTAGCAAAGCGAATTTTAATTTCGTTTACTGATTATGCATTTAATGAATCCGCAAATCTCGTAAGTTTACCTTTCAACACTCCTCGTTTGTTAATCAATGATTTTAAATTATCCATTTTTATTACGTAATTGACAATAATTCAACAATAAAAAATGCTAAAAATGTTCCTTCAAAAACAATTTCTGTGCAATAATCGCGTAAAACAACAGTAATAACCAATTCAAGCTATGAACAATGACAGAATCTTACAATAATTATCTTCTAAACAATGTTATGTTAGCACAAAGATTGCAAACAAAACGTATGGAGCTATACAGTTGATAAATAAATAAGTCGCGCATGCGCAGACAGACCTGCAACAAAGCGGGAATAGGTATAAAAACAACAGCGCGGGAGCACCCAGCCCTCTTGGTTTCCCCTCGTCCGGCAGTTGAGTCCCACACCTAGTCACGCACGGCTGTCGTTCACGAGACGCCGTAGCTCATAACTTCGCGACGCGTGCCGCAAACAAAATGGCTAAGTTCCGCTACAGAAGTTGATATTGTGTAACGATCTATAACTATTGTCGTGAGTAGCCTCCCGCCGTGAATATCGCAAGATATCCAGATGAAACGTGTTATGGCGCATTAAATAGCACCCACGCCGCCGCTAAGTCCCGTCGTGATAATTCATATACCCGACCCGAGTGAAGATAGGCCTTCGGAAGAAACATAGCTGTGAGCACGGACCCCCCGGTCGAGCCAGCCTGCCTTGTTAGGCCTCCGCTGCCTCCTGACCCCCCTGAAGAGCACGGACCCCCCGGTCGAGCCAGCCTGCCTTGTTAGGCCTCCGCTGCCTCCTGATCCCGCCCGCCCTACGATACAGGTTTACTTATTCTTTCTCCCTGAGCCATTCGAGTCAAGCTTCACGATCCGGTTCCTTAAGCCGATCCTTAGGTCTTAAACCGTATTCCTTGTTGTGTATTAAACCCCATAAGAAATGTACAATAAACACTTGTTATCTATTCCCCGAGTTTCATTGTATGTCGCAACCTGTTTACCCGAGAAAAGAGAGTAGCAAGACTACGTAGCACTGGCGCAAAACACTCGGTTAAACAATTGTGATACGCAATGAAATTATTAATAAAAATGTCTTATGTTATACAATGAACAGCTTGTGTTTTATAGAAAGATTTTAAATCGTAGAAGTTAGAATCACTTCTTGTCGTATTATAAAATTGTTTGAAAATAGAGTAATTGCAAGTGAAAAGAAAAGTAAAATCATTTAAACCTAATTGAAAGTGGATAAATGTTGAACTAAATACAAATTACTTCACGCGTAGTAAGGAACATTCGAGAAAGTCGTAATAAATTTAAGAGCGTTCCCGACGGAGCGGTTATTTTTTCAAGGAAATAAGCCAAACGAATAAGTAAATAATGCAAAATTTTTGAAATTACATCGTTATTTATGTGATTTAAATTAAATAATGCGAAGAGAGATAGCTTGTTACATTTAAGGGTCGGGTTTGGAAAACATCGCTCCGCATTAGCAGTAGCATCCGCGTCTCGTAGCAGCAATACTAGAAAATTATATACAGGTAGTTAGAAAAATGTGTAAAGTTACTAGTGATTAAATTTTTTTTACTGTAATCTTACAAATTCTATAAGTTATACATACTGCAACTTTAGTTAAAACGTTGAAAAAGGCCTTCGCGATTATCTCTCCTGAACCTGTTGTAAACATTTTTACCAAAAATCCTTCCGTAATCTCAGAGTAAACATTATGTTAAATCAAGCTATTAAATTAAAAGCTCTTCAGTGTATCTAGATTTTTATTGTAATTCGCCTAAACTTTCTGAATTTTTCAACTATTCTCCGCCATACAAAAATGTATGGCAAAATATTACGCCGCGCGATGTCTTATATAACGGTTGAATTTCACAGAATTCATTCAGTTGTGAGATAGTGGTCAAGGCGACAGCACGCATATTTTTTTCGCAGCAATTTTGTTCGCTGTTTATTCGATTTTTGAAGGAATCATTGAGGAGATAGGTGTTACTGTAACCGGGTAAGTAGAAATAAAATATATTTATTATTATCTAATAAATTATTTTTAACTTGATTTACAGTTTTACATATTTTATTATTATTTTTTTTTTAAACTTCAGGTACCTTCAAAATGGGTAAAAATAAAGGAGTTCTTGCTTACCGTGCCATAAAAAATAGACCCTCCCACTGGAAGAATAGGAGAATAAGGTAATAAAGTCAAAATTTAATTTTTTTACTGATTTCTATCAAGGGTAGTTTGAAGGTAGACTGAAGTCATTTTGCTTTTTGACATCTAAAAATTTCGGCATCCATCTTGAATTTATCTGTAGTTATCTACCGATTTGGTTCAATATCAGAATTCGGGCGTTTAGAAGTGCACTGAACTCGGATCTAATGTCAAAATGCAAAATTTCGGCATCCATCTTGAATTTCTCGTGTTCTCTACCGATCTGGTTCAAAATCAGTATTAGGGAGTATTGGCGAGCACTGAACTCGGATCTAATGTCCAAATGCAACATTTCGGCATCCATCTTGAATTTCTCTAGTTATCTACCTTTTTGATTCAAAATCAGGATTAGGGCGTTTGGACGTGCACTGAACTCGGATCTAATGTCAAAATGCAACATTTCGGCATCCATCTTGAATTTCTCTAGTTTTCTACCGATTTGGTTCAATATCAGCGCCCTTGAGATGATTTTTCATGAAAACGGCGCTTTATAAATCAGCCAAATATTATTATTATCAGCATTCGGGCGTTTGGAAGTGCACTGAAATCGGATCTAATGTCAAAATGCAACATTTCGGCATCCATCTTGAATTTCTTTAGTTATCTACCGATTTGGTTCAAAATCAGGATTAGGGCGTTTGGACGTGCACTGAACTCGGATCTAATGTCAAAATGCAACATTTCGGCATCCATCTTGAATTTCTCTAGTTATCTACCGATTTGGTTCAATATCAGCATTCGGGCGTTTGGAAGTGCACTGAAATCGGATCTAATGTCAAAATGCAACATTTCGGCATCCATCTTGAATTTCTTTAGTTATCTACCGATTTGGTTCAAAATCAGGATTAGGGCGTTTGGACGTGCACTGAACTCGGATCTAATGTCAAAATGCAAAATTTCGGCATCCATCTTGAATATCTTAAGTACTTTGACGATTTGGTTCAAAATCAGGTTAAAGGAGTTTGGGGTTCAACGAACTTAATATCAAAATTTAATTTAACAAAATTTAACAAAATTTAATTTCAAAATGCATAATTTCGACGACCATTTTGAGTTCTCTACCGATTCCGTTCAAATTGTCACTAAGTTTTATTGAAAACAACGACTGTCAGATCCATTGATAAATCGAATGAATTTCGATGTTGGGTAAATTCTGGGTCGTATTATTACAAATAAATTTATTTTATATGTTTTTTTAGAAAAGCAGCAGAAGCAACATAAATGACGTCGTTATAACAGAAACTATCAGTTAACATGTAAGTTTTTTAAATAAACATAAGCGGCCTGAGTAATGGCCTTCCATATAAACTTTGTGCTATAATGAATGATCTACCACACTTTTTGTGAATGTTTAGAATTAATAAATAATATTTGGATGATTTATATAGCGCCGTTTTTGTGAAAAATCAGCTCAAGGGCGCTGTATGAATTATCGATAATAGACCGGGAGAAAGGATGATGTCATTACAAAATGACAGTCTTGTGAATAAATGAGGGGCTAACACTTATCACTCTGTATTGTTTTGTATTTTTTTATTAATAAGTTTACATTACAAATGTATAGTCTAATGTCCTCCACGCTAGGAATTCACCTGTGTTGTGGAGGACATTTTTCAATTGTAAAATTATATAATAGTAAACAAGTATATAATAGTAACTTTGTTATTTTTGGATAATGCTGTGAAATAACTAAAATAATTGTGGGTAATAATTAATTTATTTTGAACTTACATATAACATTTGCAATTTTACCTGTAACACGCACAACACGAGTTACAGCGTGTTTTATACAAAGAAAAAAAAACTTGTCAATAGACTTCTATAAAAAAACAGAGTGGAAGATACTTTATGTATCGCCCTGGTGTAAGACCACTATTCAGAATTGAAAAGCTGCTTGAAATGGCTTTAGCCGTGTGTGGTGACCAAATCTGAATAGCCAGGTACTTCCCCTATATTATTCCCCTCACACCTTATTCAGCCTCACAACATACCCCAATCACTGGCCCCAGGCGATTGATAACAGTTGGGACTTTGTAAGTTACATAAAAATAAAAATAAAACATTTAGTTGTTTTATAAAAATTTGTCTGAACTTCTTTATATTTTTTACTGTCTTTTTTCTAAATGTGCTTCGTTCTACTTTATGTATATCAAAGATAAATTGTAAAATATATTCTTTCTTACTACGTATTAAAAAAAAACTGTATGCATATAAATAAACTTTCAAAAACAAAACTACCTGTTTTTTAATTTCTAAGGCACAGAGTAAAAACTGGTTGTCGTAACTTATTCACACCCATTATTTTCTGGTAAAATTATAAAAAAATTAATAACATTATACAAACCATATATGAACCAGAAATTTTTTCCACATCAAAACACCATTAGATTCTATGTCACATTGAGTCAAAAACTAAGACGTCTGTAAAGGTCCAGGGACTAAAAAAAGTCTATGTATCCTTGCCCTTGCATAATATGATTTATAGTCTGTCAAGCTGTATCAATTATGTTAGAAATAAATTAAAATTATACAAAGCAAGTGTATTTTTATTTCGTATTTTATCAAAATGCTGAGCAGCCGTGCCTGAATCTAACCGAAATACACAGTAGATCGCGGCGGCCGAGCTTGTTTGCAACTACCAAAAATACCTAACTGCAGTGAATGGGCAGTTTGACCCAGGCGCAAATGTCTCTATGAGCTATCCACGCTATTCCACCATATGATTCTTAGTATGTTAAGCTGTATCCATTATTATAGTAGGAACTAAATTTTATAAGGCAAGTGTATTTTTATTTCCTAAGTCCGTAGTGTCTAGTATACCCACATCTCCTCTAGTCAAACGCAGGCGGCCGGCTGCGGCCGTGTTTGTCTACAAGTACAAGAAATACCTAACTGCAGTGTCAGCGCGGTTTGATACCCGACCCTTAAAAGCGTAGTATCATCGTAATATTATCCCCGCATAAACAAAACCTGAAATTCTCAAGATTTTTAAACGAATTTAAGCGCGAGATAGACGAGGCGGTAAATTTTTTTAGAGGAAATTATCGAAATTAATAGGATTTTAAAGCTACAATTTGAAATTAATAAAATTATTAAGAAATACGATTAAAATAAATAGAAATATTTAGAGAAATTAATATTCTGAAAAAAATAAAATAAAATTCATTAATAAAATGGCTTCAAATTCAAGCTAAAATTGGAAATAAATTATAATACTGACTTGTATAAAATCGTGTATATGATAAAAGTTAATAACTTGACGGTATCACCTGACTAACGTATCTTGGAATTAGATGTAGTCCAAAAAAAAATACAGTCTAACAAGCATACCTACGGCAAGTTATATAAAATCATGATTCTTTAACAGCGACTTTTTTACTTAAAGATCTATTAGACTATGGAAGGCAGATGCGACCCATAGTTTAACCTTTGAGTGATTAAGTATGCTCGCGCAGTCGTATATCTCTGGAATCCAAACTCTGTTGTGGAGACGATTTTAATCTCAGAAACCGCTTAGCCCGGACAAGGAAGATTGCGAACGTAAAAAAAAACCCCTCCCTAATACAAGTTAAAGAGAAAAACATATATAAACATATGTATATTTCCAAAATATCGCTTGACGTTATTATTTAGAAGCTAATTTTCCTAGAAAATAAAATAATAGTGGAAAAAAAAAAAAAGTTAAGAACAGATTTCAACTAGTAAGATCATGTGGTAGAAAAAAAAAAAATCAAATCGAACTGGATTTTTAATTGCAATGTTTTTTTTGGTGGAATAAATCAGAAACCACAAAGAGGATTGTAGTTGAAAATACACAAGTTGTAAAATCATTGTCATTTTCAAGGCTAATCTTATATATCATGAAAAAAGATAGTGATGGTAAGTAAGGCGGATGCGAAATTTACTGTCACAATTCAATATATAAGACAAGCCCGGGTGTAATTAATTGAAAAGTAATCTGAGATTGTACATCAATCAAGTGCCGTAATAGACCCCAAAACAAGTTGAACAATATTGCAAAACACATATATGAAAATATATATGTATTCCCACGAATTTTTATTTTAAAAAAAGGAAAAAGTTAAAACAAAATGCTTAAAAGAATTAAAACGATGAAAAAGTAAATAAATGCTAGAGAATTTAAATATAACGGAAGTAATAAAAAGAAATCGGAAAAGGTTAAAGTTTTAATTAATTAAAAAAAAAAAAAAAAAAAAAAAAAATTAAAGATAAATTATTTAAAAAAAAATAATAAGAGTTATTGAATTAATAGTGGGATAAATTAATTGATATCTTGACATTAAATCGGACGGTTTTTATTTAATTTTTTTTCTCTCTTTTCTTTCTCTCTTCCCTTCAAAAATTAAAGATGGCATCTAATCTAATAAGTTTAGAGAGAATTGTGGGTTTTGAAAAAGATACAGTAGTGAGACTGAAGAAAATATTATTAGATAGAGGAATTACCCCAAAAAGAAATTTGAAATCTCTAAGAGAACAATGTAGATTATTTAATGAAAATTTGAATAATTCAGAAACCAGAGAATCAATAACTTCACCGGTAAATTCAGAAATAATGATTCAAAGTGAAGACGCAGATTTAACAATCAATCAGAATATGGAAAAAGAAATAACTCACGTTAATAGGAACCAAGGTATACGTTATGTCGAAAGAAAATTAATCAACCTTAGTAATTGGAAAATTACCTTCGATGGCACGACAGACGTTCACGCTTTTTTTGATAGAATTGCAGAATTGCAATACGCGAGAGGTATTGACAATATAGATGTAGCTAAAGGATTCATAGATCTTATTACAGGCACGTCACTAATGTTTTACCGGAAAATCTTTAGAAAGGATATTACTTGGACAGAAATTAAATCTGCTTTTATTAAAAGATTTGAGAATCCTGCATTCCAAATGACAGAAAAATCTAGACTTTTCAATTTATTTCAAGGGAAAGACGAAATGGCAGCGGATTTTATTCTAGAAGCACTATCAATTAATGCAAAGTTAAACATTCCATTAGCAGAACAGGAACTTCTCTCCTTGATTACAAAAGGATTACTACCAGATTACGCACAATTAAGAATTGGTAAAGACATTACAAATGTAGCTCAGTTACAAAAATTGTGTGATGAATTAGACAGAATTAAATTTAATACGATAAATAATACACAGAGGAGTTCATCTCAAAATAGTAACGTTAGTACGGAAGATGATCAAATAAAAATTAGATCGAAAATTTACCAATATAGACAGTTACATAACGTCTCAGTAGGTCAGTACATAAACTTGATTTCGTCCTTAAATAACAAATTAAAAATACCATTACCTGAAACAGAAATAGTATTTATTGTCAAAAACGGGTTACTTCACAGATACAATAAACTATTCTTGTATGATTTACCAAACACCTGCGCGGAGCTAGAGAAAAAATGTTCCGAATCAGACAATACACATAATGCTAACCAGTTTGCAAACTCAAAATATAAAACTTTTAATAAGAATAATATTAGATCCACACAAGTGTCTTCATTATCTCCTTGTCAGGATATAGGCAAAAGTACGAAATTACGATTATGTTTTAGATGTAAACAAGCCGGACACTTTGCAAGGAATTGCAATCAAAATAATAATGTAATAATACCGCGGAGAAGTCCCAGATGGAAAAAACAGGAGTTTAGAAATAATAATTCGATTCCAGACCTTTCAAAACCACCTCCGTTTTATTTTAATAAAAACCAAAAAAACATGTAGACGGTCATTCCAATTTTAAACCGTCAGAAGTAGTAGCGAAGAAAGAATGGAATGACTGGTTAAAATATGTCAAATACTTTTTTGAAACAAAACCTCTTGAAACAATAAATATAAATTATGGTCTAGACGGTCGACCACACGCTAACTTTAAAATTAAAAATAAATATTTCACTGGACTCTTAGATACAGGAGCAGCGATTTCTTGCTTGGGTGGAAATATGTATAAACATTTCCTACCATTAGGTTACGAATTGATTCCTTGTGACATGACAATTAGCACGGCAGACGATAAGTTACAAAAAGTTTTAGGTAAAATTTCGCTTCCCGTGAAATGCAATGAGACGACAGAAATAATAGACTTTGTAATAATCCCGGCAATAGGACCCAGATTTATCTTAGGTATTGATTTTTGGAGAAAATTTAAGGTTGCTCCTAATTTATTTTCAAAAGATGCGAATAGTAAAACAACATCAATCTCGGAAATTAAAGTGTTAAAATCAAAAAACGACCTTTCACCTGCTCAATTACAAGAGTTAAACGAAGTTGTAAACGATTATCAGTCGATATCTTTTGAAAAGCGCGGCTTAGGAAAAACAAATCTTGCTACACATAAAATCGAAACCGAGGGCCCTCCCATAAAACAAAGATATTATCCATTATCACCCGTCAGATTAAAACAATTGGAAAAGGAAGTAGACGAAATGTTATCCCTGGGCGTAATTGTGAAGAGCCGGTCGGCTTGGTCAAACCCCGTGTTGCTGGTACCAAAAAAGGACGGAACGGCAAGGTTCTGTTTAGACAGTAGAAAATTAAACTCAGTCACAAAAGCACAAATTTACCCCATTCCGAATGTACACCGAATTCTAGATAATTTGGGTAATGCAAACTATATTACCTCTCTCGATTTTGTGAAATCATTCTGGCAAATACCCCTAGAAGAAAGTTCGTGTGAAAAAACCAGTTTCGTAGTACCCGGGAGAGGAACCTTCATGTTTGTCAGGTTACCGTTCGGTTTACGTAACGCGCCTAGCGAGTTACAACGCTTGGTTGACACTCTTTTCGGTCCAGAATTCGAGCCGAACCTATTCGCATATTTAGACGACCTAATTATAATATCCAAAACTTTCGAAGAACACATAATATTACTCAGGAAGGTACTTGATATATTAAAAAATGCAGGATTAACGTTGAATATTAAAAAATCGGAATTTTGTAAATCACGCCTGAGGTATCTAGGATTTGTAATAGATAAAGATGGTCTCCGTACCGACCCTGCAAAAGTAGAAGCGATAAAAAAATTTCCCCGACCCCAGAACACAAAACAGGTAAAATCATTTCTAGGTTTATGTAGTTACTATAGACGCTTTATAAATAATTTTTCGGATATAGCAGCTCCTCTAACACACATAACAGGGGGTACGAAAGGGAAATCTAATTATACGTGGAACGAAGAAACAGAAAAGGCATTTTCCGCATTAAAACAGGCATTAATAACGGCACCAGTCTTGAGTTGCCCAGATTTTAAATTACCGTTCATAATACAATGTGATAGCTCTAATTTCGCCATCGGGGCGTGTCTCTCTCAAAAATTTCCAGACGCAGAACACCCAGTAGCTTATTACTCGAGAGTACTGTCAAAGGCAGAAAGGAACTATAGTGTGACAGAGCGGGAACTATTAGCAATTCTCGACGCAGTATACAATTTTCGTTCATATGTAGAAGGATCCAGGTTCACAGTTATTACAGATCACTCCAGTTTAAAATGGCTTCTATCTTTAGAAAATCCAAATGGACGCCTTGCACGCTGGGCCACACGCTTATCGCAGTTCGATTTTGATATTGTTCATCGAAAAGGTTCACTACACGTAGTCCCAGATGCATTATCCCGCATAATAATTTCCCCAATAGACGTCAAAACATCGATTCCGAACTCAAAAGATAGTTGGTACGTGAATTTATTTAAAAACTGTATTGAAAATCCAGGTAAATTCCCGAACTATATTATAATAGAGAATAGATTATATAAACATTGTAAAGCCGATTTTTCATTGTTGGAAGATTACGATTGGAAACTGGTTTCTCCATTAGAGGATAGAGAAAAAATAATAGCTGAATGTCACGAAGCCATAACAACAGTTCACCCCGGAACCTTTAAAACATTTAAAAAACTTACTCTAAAAAATTTTTGGAACGGTATGTACCGTGATGTAAGGAAATTTGTTTCAAATTGCTCTGTTTGCAAGGCATATAAACACTCTACGAAACCCCCAGCAGGACTAATGTCACGTCCAAAAAATGCAGATCGCCCCCTTCAAAGTCTAAGTATTGATATAATCGGTCCGTTCCCTAAAGGTTACGATGGTAAATTTTTTATCTTGAGTGTGGTTGACGTATTTACAAAATATTGCTGGTTATTTCCCTTACGGCACGCGAATTCGAAATCAATAATACAAGCGCTTGAAGATAATATTTTTTTAACCGTTTCAGTCCCTAGAACGATAATATGTGATAATGGGAAACAGTTTATTTCCAAAGAATTCAAATCCTTCTTAAAGAAATATGGTGTACCCGATGTTTATTATAATAGTTTTTACACACCTATGAATAATGTAGTAGAACGTTACAACCAAACGATAGGTACCACTCTCGCGATCTTGGTGAAAGATGATCACAGACTATGGTCGGCAAACTTAAAAATAGTCCAAGCAGCAATGAATAATACAGTTAATTTAGCAACAGGCTATACGCCATTTTTCTTATTTCACGGTTTTGAACAGATAGTCCATGGGTCAGCACATTGTCGTATAATACCGGTAGTTAGTAATGTTGACACGCAGGAAACAAACACAGTCAGTGAGTACGCTACAAAATTACAAGAACTAATAGCCGTATATGATAAAGTCACAGACTCACTGATGGAGGCTTATAAAACAAGCGCGAAACGTTATAACTCAGGACGAAGATTTATAAGTTATGAATCGGGAAATTTAGTGTGGAGACGGAACTTCGTCCAGTCAAAAGCAGGTGAATATTTTTCTGCTAAATTGGCACCTCGCTTCGTATGCAATAGAATAAGAGAAAAAATTTCTAGTACGGTTTATATATTAGAAGATTTAAACGGAAAACTGACGGGGAAATTCCATGTGAAGGACCTTTTGAAATCGGAGAATTAATCTAAGAAAAAAATAAAATAAAAGAAAAGAAAAACCTTATTCCGGTTATGTTTATCTCCATAATTGAAATTCCTTCCTACCGCCCACACTTTACATACACGCGAGAAACGAAAACACCAAGTTATGTTATTTACAAAAGTTTAATTATTAATTTAAATATTCTTGTTAACAATGTTTAAAAAAAAAAAAAAACGAAAAGTTATCTCATCAATCTTTTGAAAGATAAATAACGATTAATTGATTGAAGAATTAGGAAAGATTAACAGTGAGATTGTATTTGGAATGAAAAATTAGTTTTTTTTCTTCACCGCATTACCTTTTAACCTTCCAATTGCAATTCTCTTCCTCCTTCTCTCTCTCTTTCATTCTCCTCTTCGTTTTCATAAGGGAAGACTCATCTCTTATCTATATTTCTCTATCTTCTTTCTTCTCTCTCTCTCTTCCACTCTCTCCTTCCTTCTCTTCCCAAACGTGAAATATGTCTGGGTAAGTTAATAGAAAATACCGCATTTACTGTTTTCAGAATAAATAGATTATGGTATAAAAAAAAAAAAAGAAGAAAGATTACGGGAAACAGTTACATTAAAGTATGATTTTAAAATAAAAATATACCCCTTGTGAATAGGCTTTCATCTGAATGAAAGAAGAGCAGCTCATATTCAATTGTATTCATTGAATCGCGTTTTTTTTTTGTCAAGTTCAACATTGCCTGAAATTGAATTCAAACGCACGTTGTACGATGTGACATAAGTCATGGCAGACAGCGTTTTTCCTTTTCTTGTGAATTTTAATATCTCTTTAGGTTTTCTAAAAATAAATGGTTAATTATAAACCCTCAATAAGGCCTTGATAGACGATTGGAAGTTGGATTAAAGTTAATTACGTAGTGTTGTAAACAACGGGAATGTCTTTCAATTTTGAGTAAGATATTTTAAAAAATAAATATAAAGGAAAAAACATTGAACCGAAGAACGAAAACAAAAATATTTATTATGATTGAAAATATTTATGTACAAAAAAAAAACAAAGAATAAAGATACAAAGATTCGTTAGAGGGCGACGTCCAAAAACCTTCTTTTTGGTAAGTAGTTGAAAAAAAAACAACTTACGGGAAGTTATTTTTTATCCTGACCCAGGACTGGAAATCAAACTTCATTTGATTTCCAAGGGATGTCTTGTTGTATAGATTTATGCATCTATATAACAAATAAAATATTTATATTTTTATCTCGTTGACAGGAGACGTTTATAGAAATATTCTGTATTATGATTATGGTGAATTAGGTCCTTCATCATATCATAATTATTAGTAGAAGTTTAATAGGACCCCCCCCCCAACCTTAATTATAATTGTTAAAAAATATTTTGGTAACAGTTCGGAACGTTAAAGGAAGTCAATCTGTTGTAATTTAATATGTTTTGAAACTTTCGGACAAATTCTTAGTAAATGTTGGAGCCAGTTAATTATGAATTAACGATACCAGGAATAGGGTAAAAACATATTCAAAAACGTGATCTTTTTTGTGGAGTGTTTTTTTTCTCATAAAGTTAATGGCTTTATTTGTCCATCCTCAGAGTGAGGATGAAAATAAATTATTGATTTTCTTTATAGACAAATTTTACGACATGGGAGTCATGAACCTATGTTGTAAAAATAAGCTATTGATTACCTTTTATTGTGATGTGGAGGCTATCTGAGTGCACCAGCTAACTCCTTCTATTCATAATGGATTATAAATATCCTTGAATAATAAAAAAAAAAAAATTATTATATTAAAGTATTATTAATTAGGACTACCTGAAAACAGATGCAAAATAACAAATTACGCGCCCAAATTATCCGCATTTGGGATAATCACAAAGAAAAGCTGATTTAAAAACAAACCATCACCCTCACAAATAATATCACGATAAAAAAAAAGGCTCAAAGCTTACAAATCATAAGATAATTTTTAAAGAAATAATTGAGAGTGTCCTTTTTATGAAAGTAAACATAAATTAAAACAATTGAAAAAGAAATAAATGAAGTACATAGTTTTGGTCTACCTATAAAAAAAAAAACCATGGCGCCTTAAGTAAATAAATGTTTTTTACAGTATAAGAAATAATTAAACAATAAATATCGATTGAAGAAGTATTGTAGAGCCAAACGGTCCTTGACTTTACAATAGGTAAGAAAATTAATTGGACTAAATACAGCATATTGATAAAATTGTGAGAAATAACCTTTAAATTTTAACAATATTAAATTAAAATAGAAAATTGAATTATGGTATAGAAATAAAATGTATATAAATTGTATTTGAAAATTGCAAATAATAGAATAATAAAATGTAAATTTTAAACACGTAAATAGTTCAATTGTGAATTTATTTGACAAAGGTCAGCGTGAAAATTCCGAAATAAAACGGAAGTAAAATAATCTGTGTTATGAAACTTGTACCACACCTCGTGAGAGAATAACCCCTTAGAGATAAATATAATCTTTTAATATAATGTCTTGAATCTTGATGAAGAATCTGTAGAAATTCTGTTGGTTGGAATAGAGGACGCAATAGGTGTCACCTAATAATCAAAATA
Source organism: Limnephilus rhombicus (assembly GCA_929108145.2). Taxonomy (NCBI): domain Eukaryota; kingdom Metazoa; phylum Arthropoda; class Insecta; order Trichoptera; family Limnephilidae; genus Limnephilus; species Limnephilus rhombicus. The sequence continues at coordinate 40,772,918 of OV815277.1, read as the reverse complement.
AGGAAACCAATCTGTGTGAAGGTGTTCCTTATTGTTTTTTGAAACGTCGAGCGCAATCATTTGGAAATGTAGTGTATACAGAAGTGTTAACTAAGTTTTCAAATGGATTGGTCAGTGAGGCAAGATCACTGTTTTTTAACGTGATGATGTATGCGCATACAGGAAGATGACGTTTCGGACGTATCTTTTTTTTTTAAATTACAGGATGTGTATAGCCTCATAATTATACTGTCATGAGAGGTTCTGGTATGCCTAATAATTATACTTAAAGAAAACCATAAAAAACAGAATAAAAGATTAAGTAAGATAAATAGAAAAGGGTTATGAGGTAAAAAGTCAAAAATTTTAATAACACAAGAAAAAGATGAAAAAAAAAAGTACATGTATTATATTATCGTTTAATGGAAAGAAATTATAAAATACGAATATGTACCAATCCAATTGATTACATGACAATTGTCAGTTAATTTTTTCCTTCTTTTTCTTAAATATTAATTTAAATTTTTTTTATTAATTCAAAGTTATGAAATAAATATATATGATAATGAATTGAATTGGTATAAATACAAAAATGTTATGTAAAATGCGGAAGAATTGACCTCGGTTGTTCAGAAAAAATAAAAACGCATTAAAATATCCATAGAATGGATAAGAGAAAAAAAAAAATGTATATAATCAATAAAAATTGGTATAAATACAAAAATGTTATGTAAAATGCGGAAGAATTGACCTCGGTTGTTCAGAAAAAATAAAAACGCATTAAAAATATCCATAAAATGGATAAGAGAAAAAAAAAAGAAAATGTGTATACTTAGTACGTGTAAAATATAAATAAGTAATTTACCTTTTGTTAAATGAAAAATGATAAAATGAGATGTTCAAGACAAATTGCTTGACATTCAGACAGCATTAATGATTGGTTTAGTGAATAATTTTTTTCTCTCCCTTTTTATTTTTTTTTTTTCTCTCTCTTATAACTAAAACTGAATATAGTTAAGAAATCAGGAGAGAATTGATTATCAAATTTTAATACAGAAAGAAGAAATAATACCCTACTGAAATTACATTGCTTTGCTATCTTAGTCTTCTGTTGTTCCGAGAAGGAAGGTGATGGTTTGTTAACAGAGTAAATAATTTCACAAATTATGTTAACAAACGAAGCGTGTTTTGTATCGCAAGAATAGCGTGTTTTGTATCGCAAGAATAGCGTGTTTTGTATCGCAAGAATAGCGTGTTTTGTATCGCAAGAATAGCGTGTTTTGTATCGCAAGAATAGCGTGTTTTGTATCGCAAGAATAGCGTGTTTCGTATCGCAAGAATAGCATGTTTTGTATCGAGAGAAAGGACCGGTACAATTTCTTTAGCAATAGGGTTGTATAGCTTGGCTCACAGGTAGATAAATTCGTTCTTGGCTCAGTAGGTAGGGAGTGCTAAATTAATTGCGGTAGTGACAACCCCTTGTCATAAATGGCCTGCAGGACATCCAGAAACACATGCAAAGAACAAGGAAACTCTTCAAGGACACAAGGAGCAATTTTTTAAATCGGAACGCATATTGAAACAGTATGAAAACCTATACACGGGAAACACCATTACTCCGTCAAGGTTCTTCAAAGAGGAAGGCACACTCTCCACAAACCTACAAATGCAAGAATGCTGAATTTACAACTTACCCCCACATTTCCTTCATAATGGCACGAGTCAAGCAAGAACAGTCCTGACAACCTTCTCACATTATATTGGACAGAGAAGGCAGTGTTATGTTAGCACAAAGATTGCAAACAAAACGTATGGAGCTATACAGTTGATAAATAAATAAGTCGCGCATGCGCAGACAGACCTGCAACAAAGCGGGAATAGGTATAAAAACAACAGCGCGGGAGCACCCAGCCCTCTTGGTTTCCCCTCGTCCGGCAGTTGAGTCCCACACCTAGTCACGCACGGCTGTCGTTCACGAGACGCCGTAGCTCATAACTTCGCGACGCGTGCCGCAAACAAAATGGCTAAGTTCCGCTACAGAAGTTGATATTGTGTAACGATCTATAACTATTGTCGTGAGTAGCCTCCCGCCGTGAATATCGCAAGATATCCAGATGAAACGTGTTATGGCGCATTAAATAGCACCCACGCCGCCGCTAAGTCCCGTCGTGATAATTCATATACCCGACCCGAGTGAAGATAGGCCTTCGGAAGAAACATAGCTGTGAGCACGGACCCCCCGGTCGAGCCAGCCTGCCTTGTTAGGCCTCCGCTGCCTCCTGACCCCCCTGAAGAGCACGGACCCCCCGGTCGAGCCAGCCTGCCTTGTTAGGCCTCCGCTGCCTCCTGATCCCGCCCGCCCTACGATACAGGTTTACTTATTCTTTCTCCCTGAGCCATTCGAGTCAAGCTTCACGATCCGGTTCCTTAAGCCGATCCTTAGGTCTTAAACCGTATTCCTTGTTGTGTATTAAACCCCATAAGAAATGTACAATAAACACTTGTTATCTATTCCCCGAGTTTCATTGTATGTCGCAACCTGTTTACCCGAGAAAAGAGAGTAGCAAGACTACGTAGCAACAATTAACCTAAAATAAATTTGCATGACTTGCATTTTACACTGAGGGTAGTTAATTTTTTGTTTTTTAAAAATAAGTACATCGACACACAAAAAATAGAGCTAGTTTGAACAGGAATTCAATGAAATTGTGACAGGATGGCAGGGATACTTATCTCTTGATTCTGGCGTGGTTCATGTTTTAATCCTTCTGGTTTTTTTTTATTATATAGCTCGCTGGTTCATTCCGGTAATTCCTTTGATGCCTTCATCCGCTCGTAAGGGCTATCCGGCTCGAAGGACCATGTTATAAATGGGTAATTGAGCAGGACTTCAATAAAAACATGGATTCACGTAGGAAATCTTCTAGTTTTATTTCACGGCACATTTCACAATAAATTTGTTCCCGATCCGAACAAAAACACTTAAGTTGGCCACTTTGACCACTAGCTAGATAATGCTAGCTGTTTACAGGAGATCCACGTTATTAAGAGAGCGTTTTTAACTAGAAACGCAGGCTATTTATAAATAACATTTTCCAACACCAACAAGCATAAATAAACCACCATTGTTAAATCTAAATAATATACAGACTCCATAAATCTGCTTTATCCTCTATCCTTAAAAATAGTGCGACCCTATGGACGTAACTTGTAATCTGTAATTCAAACAGTCAAGTTACAAAATATACCGCTAGGTGGCAATAACCTTCACTTTTTGAACACATTCATTGGATAACAGAGGTGCCCGGGTTCATGGGGTTAGGCATATCTATTTATTGGGTACTACTTTTTTTAAAAGAAAAAGAGTCATAATTCGTATTCCCGGTTTACGAATAACCTGACAATTTGAAAATCTCCTACCTGCATCATAATAAGCGGAAGATGTTGCTTGTGCATTGAAAGAGGAATTGAACCCGCGACATCTTGACCCGACCCATTTTTCAATTTTCAACTAAGTAAAGTGCACATTTTAATCATATTTGTTTATAGTCCAGTCAATTTTTAATTTGGGAGGTGGGAATGGGTACCGCCGCCCCGGGAACCTTTATTGGATAACCAATACCTCTGCCATAGGTCACCCCAAGTGTTTCGCTACGTTTGGTGATTTAGCAGGGGTGCCCGGGTTCATGGGGTGAGGTTTGTCCAGGTCTTGGAGGCGGATGACCAGGACATACTGAACCCGAGATTCCTACCCACCCCTTAAACCCTTTTCCTTCCCAGAACTCTCCTCTACTTCCTTTCCTTAAAAAAACCCTCCACACAGCATCATAGGTCAGCATAAAGATGACATAGGCCCTGAGGGAAATTATGTTCCTCAGGGCCTTCTGTGTGGAGCTCATGTAATAAAATGAATGGTCCAAAAGGAGGTGTAGAGTTCACCTAAGCGATTCCTTCAGAAACTTGGTCAGGGTGCTTAGGGTGTGAACATACTAAAAGTTCTGACGTCTAGGTTGAGAGCTAGGGGAGGGAGGGGGGGGGGGAGAAGGTTCAAATTTTTGGATTTACGCTTATATCTCGGAAACCGTGCATTTCAAAGGATTTTATTTTAGAATAAGTGAAAGCTCATAAAATTATCTACAACTTTTATTCTTTACGTAATTTTCGAAATCCCAGCCGTTTTTGACTTACACGCTCCACAAATGTAGATATTTTCGAATAAAATCATTTTACCTCACATTTTTCATCAAACATTCCTTCATATCGTCTAAAATATTTATCAAATAAAGAAATTTGTTTGAAAGAAGTTGTAAAGAATTTAATTCCCTTTTAGATAATATGTATACATTTGCAAACTAATCTTCAACCAGTAAATATTTACAGGAATTTTAAGTTTTTTAGTAAATGTCGTAATTTTTTTAATCTTATTACTGACGCACCACTTTTGTTTGTAACAGATTGTGGGAGTTGGATTTCATTTATTATTTCATCATTTAGTTCCTAAAACAATTAGTTTAACTAATCTTCACCAACTTGAACAGCATCTTAGCAACTTATTGTGGCGTCTCCGACGACTCCACTCCAAAAAATTGACATTATTTCACTGGTTTGTGGGAAGGGAGGATGTGCATCAAACCACTGACTGAGTTTGGCACAACCTGTTTTTGCCTACATGCACCTTTTCGCTCTTTATTTATATCCGGGGGTAAAGTGCACAAACTTCGGGAGGTAATTCTGCACGACAGTACACGTAAAAAAAGATACGAAACTTTTTTCAAAACGTTCTAAGGTAGTTACGGGTAAAACAGTTTTGTTTTTTGTATGAAAAAAATAATATTCTTCTGTGGAAAAATAATTTTGTATAGGGAAAAAATTGAATTTAGAAAAAAGTTATTTGTCTTTTTTACATTCACCATCATGTACCTCCCGAAGTTTATGTAGAAATTTATGAAGTGGCAGCCCTAAAAGCTATCAGCAAACTACAGCTTTGCTAGGACTAGTTAACCGATGGAATCTAAATTAATAAACATTTATAAAAAGGTCAAAGTAATTACTTATAACAATGTAGTCGGTTTTGATAATTACAGATTTATTATCCAACGAACATCTAATAATAGGTAGTAATAAAATAATACGTATGATGATAATTACATATTTCCTTGTCTGTAACAATTTGTGACGCGGTTAAGGGTACCGTCGCCCCGGAAACTCTTTATTGGATAACCCCAAGTTTAACGCTACGTTTGGTGACTTAGCAGGGGTGCCCGGGTTTGGATCTTGGTGGCGGATGTGTCTGCCCACCAGCTGCGCGGTAGGCCAGATCGGGAGAGACTAGTTGAGGGAGATCTTGTGACCTCTCAGGCAGAACTCTTTTGGAATATCGCCTTGCACCGCGGATGGATTCAAAAGTCCGTCACACCCAAACCCACTGACCCTCAAATTCCTACCCACCCCTATAACCTTATCCTTTCCAGAACTTCCTATCCTTCCTTTCCATTAAAACACCCTCCACACAGCATATCCAAAGATGACATATGCTCTGAGGGAAAAAAATCCTCAGGGCCTGTGTGGAGTTACTGTAAAAAAACAAGGTAATTTTTGAAAGCAGATTTTTGTTAGCAGTTTGATCCGTAAAAATGTATTATTTATTATTATGTCCTATAATTTTAATAAATGAGCAAAATAAAAGCTTTTGCATTCAATGGTCATTTAAAAAAAAAACGTAATTTAATTTAAAAAAACTTGCCCGGAAATTTCAGTTTCCGAAGCATTGGAAATAGATTTATTTCCCAAAGTACGCATTCTGTAAAAAATAAAACAATAACTGTCGCCTTTGTTATATAATACACAAATAAATTGAAAAATTATTTTTATAATAAATATTACATAATAGTAAATAATACGAGTATGTATTATATTAATAAAATCAAAATTTAATTTTTTTCTTCTTACCTTATGCAATATGCATTCCATCATAAATTCTCGATTTTGGAGATAATGTTTACGCTTAGAAATACGACTTTTTTGTTGTTGTCTTACCATTTTCGCAAAATAATATTATTATTTACGTACGTGTTTATTAAACAAATCATGAAACGTAGGACTACACGTCTGTGTGGCGAGCTGTCTGGACAGCGAATGACGAATATTTGAAATTTGAAAGGCACATAGGTTACACGCACGTTAGATAGAGATGGTCTGTAAATATTATCTTTAGAATTAAAAAACGTAAGCGCCTGTTGTTAAAATATTTAATTAATCGCTCTGTTGCTTATCTTCCATTAACTTTTCAATCAATTTTCCTAATGTATTTTCTTTTTGATGTACTTGTAAACTTTTTTCGTCCAATTCTGCAAGGTATTGGTCTCCGAACTGTAGGTTTCTATCTTCGTCTACATATGTTTTTTTTAGTTCTTCTGTCATGGTTACCCAGATTCTTCTAACCTGGTATCTTTTTTTCAAACTATTTTTTATTTTTCCAAAAGCATCATTTTTCATTATCTCCCCGTGATGGCTGGCGGATTGTAGCATTTCTGGTATTGTAAACACCTTTTCATCACTTGTAACTATTTTTGTAATGCTAATAATATTTGACCTGCCATCGCCTCCAGGTAATAACGTAAATTCGAATTGATGTTTCTCCATTTTTGGTTTAAAACGAAAAGACGTTTTATAATAAGTTGAGAGGTTTAATTCCTTTCTATTAATCTTAATATATATAACAAAGTCGGGTTAGTTACACTATTTATAACTCGAGAACGGCTGAACCGATTTTGATGATCTTTGATTTGTTGGATTTGTCTCCGCCCCGGATAGGATAATAACTACTAAAACATCGCAAAAATACACGAAAAAGAAAGTTATGACGAAAATTCATTTCCTCATACATTAAGGGCCATTTGTTTCGGAAAAAATCACGTCTGATGAACCGTCAAATCGCAAATGAATCGTCAATCAACGAAATTTGGGTTGTTTCACCGTTCGTCAAGTGAAATTTCAGGGAAAATTTGACGAAATTGTGACCGCTCAAATTCCGCCGGTTAGTGGTGAATTGATGGAAGGCGCATGCCCAATCGTGCGACACTTTGCTATCTGACAGGTTGTGCAGCTCTGTGGCGCTCTGCACTACCGAAACTAGCGATTATGGCTTGACTGTTTTTGCATAAAACGCAAATAAAACATAACGATCAAAACTTCAGGATGGCAAAAGAACAAATGACTTTCTGGGAAGAAGTTTAGATATCTTTTCAATGTATAATATTGTTGAACATCGTTTGTTTCAGAGATTGAAAATGACGTAAACACTGGTGAAAACATTGAAAAAAATACAAACTTATTTCTTGTGTAAACTGATGATGTTACAATCTATTGCCATCTTATTCGTGTTATATTTATCCTAGAATAATTTATGAGTCTACAATAATTTATAATAAAATAAATCTTTTCCTCGTGATTGACATTTCCCAAGCTTTCCTAATTATTTACCTTGAGAACATAGAGATTTTGTTGTATGTACGTGTGACAACTGAAGGTTCCTTCTGATTTCTGTCAACTTCCGATTTCATACAAGATATAAAAGAAGTTGAGTGTGTTAATGAATTGCAATTAAAAAGAATTGTATACTTACATGATTTTTGGCCAAGTACCTAAATTAAAAACAGCGCTTCGGGCCACAGTAGAGTTCATAAATACAGAATCAAGTACTGGCGCCATCACAATATTCTATATATAACTGGTTCAACCCCTTACAAAGAAAATTGCAGTTTGGGAACTGGAGTCATGACCTAGCATATTAACATAAACGTTTACCAGATATTAATAAGGCGATTAAAACGCATGTCTTTATAAGACATTTAAAATATGTTGTGTAAAGGAATCTTGAGTTAATTACCTCTAATCATAGCTTTATTAAATGTACAAAGTCATACCTAATATGAACAGTATTTTATAATAAAACCATGTCAGTTTCAAATGCTTATTTATTTATATAAGTAAAACTTCTTCGTTATAAAAGTTGTAAGTAATAAGTATATGTATAATAATTCAGTAATTATATTTAATTAGCAGATTTATGCGGGTTGATGACGCGAAACCTAATCTGCCATCTTATAATGACAAGTAGTAATATGAAAACAATGTACCTACATCAAATTAAAAGTACATTATACAATGGTTCTTGCCGAGGAAAACCATTTATGCATTTCACGTGTCTTACATTACATTTCACTATTGGTGAACCACTATTATAGTTCCTTGGTTCTTTTGGTTCTGCTTGGAGGTACCAACAACCAGTATCCAAAACGCAGACTCGTCAAAATATCGTAAATTCTGTTGTATTCCTCCAGAACATATGCATTTCTCATTTGGACTGCAATGACCCTAAAACAAGAATCATAATGTATTTGTAATACGTTAGCATTTTATAAATGAAACAGGTGTCAAAGTCACTTCGATATCGTCTAGGTTGGTGGACTTTTTATTGTAAAACACTTTTTTTTTACTGAAGAGTCGTTTTATTTACAAACACTTTTGAGTAACAATGAAATCAACACTTTTTGAAGCTAATTTTGGCCCGGACCTCGCCCGGACAACCCGGGGTCTATACTCTAAGTATCGGTTAATGCGAGAGAAGGAAATATTTGAGTAGCACCCCTTTTATACTGCTAAAAACTGTAAAAATACCGTCTTTTAGACTGTTAAAAAGACAAGAATAATAAATAATGGCACTAAACAAATACTGGGTCACGTGCTCTAATTTAGTTAGTCGGTTACACTAGCTTCTATAAAATTCCTACAGAGCTCTCTAATATGCATACTTTTTTAATAAACTAAGAATAATTAAACCAATGGTATTAACTATAGTATTTATCTCATAGATGTCACTATTCTTAACAGACCCCCGGGAAAGGGATTAATTTTAAAGAAAATTAAAACATTTCTTAATCTAACCCTAATGGTAAATTTAAACATAATATTCAGACAGATCAACAAACAAAATATATACATGAACTGAAATGAAATTGATTTAAAAAACTAAATAATTCGTAAGGTTAAATAAAGATAAATGGTAATACTGACATTATATAATTAAAGAATACTCCATATTATCAAAAAACAACACAAAAATAAATTCATAGATCAAAATATCGTAGAATCAATAACCTGCACCAATAAACTTATTAATAAAATTGAACCTTTATAAATTATTCAACTAAAATAACATGCAAATAATAACTTCATAATAACGACTCTTAACAATACAAACACTCAAGTCTTGAAGTCCGAGATTAGTCATCTGCTTGATCCATCATGAGACGCTGCAGCGAGGACTTCACATTTTCCTTTCATCATTGGGGGGGGGGGGGATGATTGTGGCTGACATAATGAATAGCTGGTCAAGGGTAGAAACCAAGGAGAGCATCACAAATCCCAAGACTGCCGTGTCGAGTCATTATGTTTCTTCCTTTTTGTAGTGACCTTTTTCATCTTCTTCTGGGAATTTCTTTCTTCTTAGGAGTTTTTTTTTACTTCTATTTCTGAGATCTTCCTTCATCTTCTGGGGGCGAGGTCCGGGCTCGTTCTAGGTTGTCCTCCAGGGGTAGTAAACAGATTTTGGTTATGGGACATACGAACGTCCCTTGTGATGTCCGGAGGGTGACCACCCTTACCACGCCATCAGGACCGGGATGAGAGGATAGAATGCGTGCCATCCGCCACATTGCAGGCGGCAGATTGTCTTCTTTTAAGATTACCAAGTCATCCTTCTGTAAAGATCTCTGATTGCTGGTTTGCCATTTATATCTTCTCTGAAGCTCACCGAGATAGTATTTTTTCCACCTGGACCAAAAACACTGAATTAGTTCTATCATTTTTTGATATTGATCCAGTCGGTTGTATGGTATTTTCTGAACATCCAATTCCGGAATAATAGAAGCGCTAGTGCCCATAAGGAAATGATTGGGAGTTAAAGGATTTAGGTCTTTTGGATCATTAGATAGCGGGGTCAAAGGTCTGGAATTCAAACAAGTCTCAATTTGACATATTATAGTGTACAATAATTCAAAGTTTAAAACTGAACGATCGGTGATTCTATGGATAACTAAAACAAACAGCGGATTCTGACAGCTCCTAATTTAAAAACAAAGTTAATTATATTTAAACAAATTTACGTGTAATCATATTTGAAACTCATAAATCAGTGATACAGTGTACTTGGTAGTGCGTAATAATTTGAGTGGGAGAGTGTATTAACTTTATATCTTGATTCAAAAAATTTCACAAAACAACAAATCATTGTCATTAAAAGTCACAGACAATTTATTTTTCAAATTTGTGAAAAAGTGCAAATCCGCTACGTGTAAATGTTAAGTTTTGTCTATGCAATAAAGTCACAACAATAAACAAAACATTGTTGACAGAATTAATTTTTGTAAGGGGCAATTCTGAACAAAGATTTTAGTGATGTCTAGCACTCGAAGCAAAAACCAAATTTCTGATGAAAAAATAAGCATGGATAAAATTATCGAATATATAGATAAAAAATTTGAAACCTTGAAGAGGGACATTTTTATCAAAATTGAATCTCAGACCACAGAAACAACAAAAAGCATTGAATTTATAAGTGCTCAATATGATGAAATACTAAAAAAAATTGATGTTACAAATAATTTAAACCAAGTTATACAAACTGATTTCGAAAATATTAAAAAAGATATGAATGAAAAAAATAATACAATAAAAAAACTTGAAATTAGACTGGCAGATATTGAAACCTTGTCAAAATGTAATTCTTTAGAAATAGCTGGGATTCCCCAAAAAATAAGAGAACAACCAATTGAAATCATAAGGAAGGTTGCTGCAGCAGCTGGGATAACTATAAACCATACAGACATTACTGAAGTCATCCGAGTCCCAGACAGACGAAATGGAGCTCCACCCAAACTTCTTGTCACCTTTTCCGAGAAAAGACAAAGAGATTCACTCCTTGATAAAAAGAAAGAAATAAACTATGAAGAAATTAAGGATCTGTCGACCTCTCAAATCTTCATCGGGGAAGAACTAAGCCCGTATCATAAAGAAATACTATGGAAAACAAAACAATTAGCCATAGAAAAAAAATACCAATATGTGTGGTACAAAAATGGTAAAGTTATGATTCGTAAAAAACATGAAGATAAAATAATCTACATTAAGCACCTTGATGATATGGTGAAAATAATTTAGTAAGTAATATAAAAACATAATTAATTTAGTTGGCAAAAATGGATAACACAAAAACAACAAACTTACCTAACTTATCATCCATAAGAGATAATTTTAACATAATGCATCAAAACATTAGAAGTATTAATAAAAACTTTGACGAACTACAAATATTGATAAAAAGTTTAAATCTAAACTGGGATATAATTATTCTTACTGAATGTTGGTTAACTGATAAGTTCTATCCTCTACAAATCGATAAATATGTCCCTTACTCTACAATTATGAATAATACCAAAAATGATGGTGTCATCGTATATATTAAAGAAGATATTGAAGCTGATGTCATAGAGATCGGTATTAATAATGCGAACTGTCTAAGGATATCAATCGGCAATGATACAACAATACTCGCAATTTACAGATCTCCATCTACAAAAAATCTGGAGCCATTTCTAAACTCCTTATCATTTGAACTGAGTTTACTAAAAAACACTAAAGATGTATTTATTATCGGTGATATAAATATTGATATCCTTGAAAATGGCCACCCAAAAAAATATGATTACATGCAGACACTTGCATACCATGGATATGAAAGCCTAATTGAGGAACCTACACGTGTATTTAATGATAGCAAAACTTGCATTGATCATATCTTTAGTAAAACTAATAAAAAAAACTCAAGCCATTATTTATACTACCACACTGACAGACCATTACACAATAATTCTATCTATAACAAAAAATAACTCTTATGTAAACCTAAATACGAAATCACTCCTAACGAAGTCTGAAACAAATTGGGAAAATGTCAAAAGGGAGTTAACAATGAATGACTGGACCGCCCTCCTGGAAAAAGATGATACTGATACTGCTTGGAGTTATTTTGTAGAAATTATACAGCACAGTATTCTATCTAACACCAAAACCACAGATAAAAAGGTATCTCATAAAAATATTCACATTAAACCATGGATCAGTCAGAATATTATAAACTCGATCAGAAAAAGAGATGAACTGCACAGAAAAGTAAAAATCAACCCTTATGATGTCCATACACTTCGATTCTACAAAAGATATCGTAATACATGTAAAAATGTAATTCGTTATGCTAAAGAAACATACTATAAAAACAAAATTGATGAATGCAATAATGATTCCCGTAAACTCTGGCAGATCATAAATGAAATTACAAATACTAAAGCCTCGCATAAAGACAAAAACATTAAAGAATTAAACATTGATGAGATTCCCACATCTTTTACGAAACACCCGGACAAACTTCTTGACTTTATAAACAACTACTTTTGCAATATAGGCTCTAACCTTGCAAATAAAATTAAAAAAAATTCTACTACTGTCGAAAAAACAATGAGGAATGAAGCTGTAAATCATGAAAGCAGCCTCAATATAGTCAAGATAACAAGTGATGAAATAAGAAATATTATAACCTCCTTAAACACAAATACCTCATCGGGAAATGAACTGATATCAAGCAAATCAATTAAATACCTACAAAATGAGTTAATTCAACCTCTGACATACCTTGTAAATCTATCATTATCTAAAGGTGTTTTTCCCGCTTGTCTTAAAATTGCTACGATCATACCATTATATAAAAATGGTCCCAAAAATGATATTTCAAATTATCGACCAATTAGTATTTTAACTCCTCTGTCGAAAATATTGGAAAAAGTAATAAAAAAACAAGTTCTTACATTTTTGGATACCAATAAAATATTATCACCTACGCAGTATGGTTTTAGAAAAAACCTGGGTACTGGTGACGCTATAGCTAATGTAACTAATACAATTATTAGAAAACTGGATGAAGGCAAAAAATGCTTAGCTGTTTTCATTGATCTTCAAAAAGCTTTCGATACAATTGATCATGAAATACTGTACTTAAAACTAAAAAAAAATGGAATAACCGAAACAACTCTAAACCTACTTAGAAGTTATTTAACTGGAAGAGAACAAATTGTACAAATTGGTAAAAGAAAGAGCAAATCTCTCCCAATTAAATTCGGGGTCCCCCAGGGAAGCGTATTAGGACCTATACTATTTCTGATATATATAAATGACCTTATGAATCTTCCCATTAATGGATACATAATGAGCTTTGCAGATGACACTGTTATTATATTCCACGAATAAGATTGGACAAGAACCTACAAGGAGGCGGAACATGGCCTGGCTGTACTTCAAAACTGGCTAAAAGTAAACTCCCTTACATTAAATGTTAGTAAAACTAAATATCTAACTTTCTCCAAAAACAAAAGAGGACAACCAATGAATGTGCATACCCTCAAATTACATGAATGTCAAAATACTTTTCCACAATGTTCCTGCCCGTCTATAACCCTAACCAAAAGTATTAAATATCTTGGGATTGAAATTGATGAAAATCTACAGTGGAATTCACACATTGATCTTACCTCAAAAAAGCTAACAAAACTCATCTACTTCTTCAAAAAATTAAGAAACATCTTGTCAATGAGGGATCTAAAGAGAGTATATTATGCTTTATGCCACTCTCGATTGGAATATGGAGTAATAGGATGGGGCTCAGCAGCATCTAATCACTTAAAACAACTTAAGATAACTCAGAATTGCATTATAAAGACCATTCTAAAGCTCCCCATAAGGACGTCAACGGCAGAAATTTTTAAACAGTTTGATGTTCCAAGCATACAGAAAATCTATGCCAAAAACATTCTAGTACATCACCACAAAAATGATTCAGAGGCAGACACCTCCCACGCTCATAAAACCAGAGCCAAACAAACAGACATACTTAATATACCAAAGTGTAACTCTTCATTTGGTCAAAGAAGTTCTGCATTTTTAGCAGTAAAGTTATATAACAAGCTCCCACTTAGTATCAAACAAATAAAAATAAAAAATAGCTACATTAAGGATATTAAATGTTGGCTGAAGAATCTATCGGAAAATGAACTTACTAGTATACTTAAAACATCATAGAAGTTTCTGGAAAACCTTATCCAATCAATGAAGTTAAACCATAGAAGTCGCTGAAAAACTTATCCAAAGCATAGTCCCCCTCAGCACAGGATCTCCTAGTGAGGAGGACTACGAATATATTTTATATATACATCTAACTAACATGTTTCATATAAAAATGTAAAAAATATTATATAGTTACTAAATAAAAAAAAAAAAAAAAATAAAAAAAAATAAATGATATTTGGCAGATTTAACAGCAGCCTCCCACAACCCGCCCTGGTAAGGGGCTTGTGGAGGTATAAAACTCCAATCAATACCTATATTTGCTAAATATTTTTGAATCTTGTCACCATTTTCCTTCAAACTGTTATATAATTCCTTCAATCTATTACAAGTTCCCCTGAAATTAGTTGCATTATCAGAGTATATTCTCCTTGGCTGACCTCTGCGAGCTATAAAACGTTTTTGACAATTTAAAAATCCATTACTAGACAAATCTGTTACCAGTTCTAGATAGACCGCCTTCGTGGCTAGACAAACAAAGGTGCATAAATACGCTTTAGTGATCGGAGCCCTATTCTGGATTCCAGCCTTGATTGACAGCGGTCCGCAATAGTCGACACCAACTATGCTGAATGGTGTGATGAACTCGCCGTAATAATTATAATAATTATTATGCTAAATGATTTCTATGGCGCCGTTTTCTAAAGAGCGCTGTACAACTTAAAATAATTTCTGAAATCCAAATGACTACGGGGTTGATGAATTTATGAAGACCCCCGGCGAAGGCCATTCTGAATGCAAAAAAAAGGGCTTGGAGCCACGTGTGATCGTGTCGTTTTGGGATACATTCTGGCCTTCAAGTACATGATAATTAATTACTATTTCGAAGGTCTGAAACTGCAACAAAAAACTAAAAAACATGGAACAACGTCAGAATTCTTCGAAAATGGTGATTAAATTTGACAAGTTCGGTCATTAAGTTAAATATCGCCATGAGATCGAACAGTATTTTAAGGATTTTTAGAGAAGAAGATAATAAAAAAAGGGGATTTGGACCGCACACACGGGCAGGGAAGGAAGAGAAGTGAAATCAAATTTTAAATAAGGACAGTCAGGGTAGGTTCAGTCTCGGGAACAGACGGATTAAGAGAGTGAGGGTAATTTCGGTTTCGAAGACGGACGTGTTTCAGAGTCACGGTTATACAGGGAATAATAACAGTAGTTAGTTCGGTGCGGGTGAACCGGAGATAATTCGTTTATTGGCAGAATTTATTCAGAAAATTGAGTTTTATAAATGGGAAAGGTCATGAGACGGAGATTCTATTTGAACCTAGGCGCGAGAGTTGGTTTTGAAATGAGTAGTTGCATGACGGTTTGTGGAAATGGCTTGTGTTTTCAAGAGTGCTTTCAGTGTGTTGTGCAGCATGGAGGATTTGGTAAGTTTGAAAAAAAATTACATTACGTATTTAGTACGGGCCTTGCAAAAAAAGAAACCAAAAAATTACAGTTGTGCAGTTTACATGCGGTAGGAGTGAAACCTTCAGAAAACCCAAGGAGACAGGAGTGGGGAGGCTACGAAGCACCTCACAAAGAGGAGACCGATTAAAGTAACTCATTCTCTCGCAGGACAAATCCTATGGATGTGTTTAGTGTCCCTCGTTTCGTTTCATCTAGTTTCAAGTCACAACGGTGTTAAAGAAGATACATTTAAAAAAAATAGCTGTCAGCATTTAAGAAACAAAGAATTTACAGTGGTGTAGTTTACACGCGGTAGAAGTGAAACCTTCAAAAAACCTAAGGAGACAGGAGTGGGGAGGCTACGAAGCACCTCACAAAGAGGAGACCGATTAAAGTATCTCATTCTCTCGCAGGGTAAATCCTATAGATGTGTTTAGTGTCCTTCGTTTCGTTTCATCTAGTTTCAAATCACAACGGTGTTAAAGAAGTTTCATTTAAAAAAAAATAGCTGTCAGCATTTTAGAAACAAAGAAATTACAGTTGTGCAGTTTACATGCGGTAGAAGTGAAACCTTCAGAAAACCCAAGGAGACAGGAGTGGGGAGGCTACGAAGCACCTCACAAAGAGGAGACCGATTATAGTATCTCATTCTCTCTCAGGATAAATTCTATAGCTGTGTTTAGTGTCGCACGTTTCGTTTCATCTAGTTTCAAATCACAACGGTGCTAAAGAAGTTTTCAAACCAATAACCATAATGGTGTCGCCGAGGTGCAAAGATTGTAAGGGGAGAGGGTCTTTTGTGGATGTTTTGTTAATTTTAACGGACAAGAGGTATTTATGTATCTTACGATTGTGTTGCGAGACATTACATCAGAAATACTAGGTTAGGGGTTTATTTGGATATAATAAATTACATTACATTAGGAATACCTATTCTCAAAAACATTTTAGAATTTACCAGTAATTGAAGATATTTGTTAGGCAAGGTCTGTACGTACTAGATATATTGATTTGGAAAAAGGATGCATTGCATGAGGCTTCTGTTTACTAACAAATGTATACAATAGAATTCCCATTCCCAAAAAAATAAAATCCCACGCCTTTTACCTCAAATTTCAGGGATCTCAGAAAAACTGTTATGTAGAGACCTACATAAGCTAGCTTTTGACTTCGTTTAAACTCGCGCATGGAAGTGTGCATAGCACTTTACGTTAGGTATATTTTATACAGAATTTACATTCTAACTTAAATCCTTAGTATTTGCGATTGAACGAGACCATCAGTAGGTATTCAGACATCGCGCGCGACGCGCTCTGCTATTATTATTTAGCAAATTTCCTTCCTTCAAATTTAACTGAACGAGTTACGGCGCTGAAGCTGGTGATTGCTGGAGTAATTTTTGAGTTAAGCTTCCCTATTCCATGTATGTAGGTTACACCTATGCAGTTATGATCGGGGGCGAAGTGAACGATTTGCTGGTGGGCTACACTATTTCCCAAATGTGGGGGCGAAGCAAGCGATGATTACAGGCTTGGTCCAGTTAAATTGGAATCCTTTGTGATGGAGGCTTGGAAGCCTGTGTCTCTGGACGGGCCTGAAGCAGTTGAGAGCGAGGCAGGAGCCCTTTCATGATGTCGACGTATATGCTATCACATGTATCGTCATACAGGCATTGGGAGACGTCTGGAAGGCAAAGGACGTGCTCCCACAACTCCCCCCTTCATACCACTCCTGAGGTATCAGCTGATAAGAGTCGCTGTCGCGGGAGGTCAATTAAATACAGGACGGAGAAAACGATCTGGCCGGGCTACTTCCGTAATGAAGGAAAAGAAGTGACGAAATTCGCGATGGCTTCACTACCCTTTGGTTACGCTCGTGGGGAGTTACCTTGTCAGCGGAACGAAGAGAACATGACATACAGAGTTGTTTTAGCAATCGATCGGCGGCTCTTTGTCGGAAACCGGATAAATTTTCATAATCTTCCCCAAAATTTAGAATTAGGGCATCATCCAGCATCGGGTTGGGAATGTACTTTGGACGAAAGCGTAGCAGGGGAAATGAAAGGGATGGAAGTCGGATTCACGACCCGGTGCCATTCATTCCTGGACCCAGCACCCTGGAAGCCGAGCTTGACATTCCTTCTTCGAGCTGATATTTGAGATGAGCTTGGGATATCACCTATCGTAGAGCGGATGCCCGTGACGCTAAATGGGGGACCGTCCCCGTCACGCCTGTTTCCGTCATGCGAGAGGAGGTATTTTCATTCAAATCAAATACCGATGTTCACCGCGGCTGAAGGCTGACGCATGGTTATAACGTGCCTAGGAAAACGTAAGCATCATTTCTACTGGTTCGAGGCGGTATGCTGGACGGAGAACGGGACTGTTGAGGAGCTGTGTGACTGCAGAGGCGAGGGTCGGTGATATCAAAATCCACCTTTACTAAATTCAAACTTCACGAGATCAGGGGAGGGAGCGGCTCCACCGACCTCCTGACATTGCCGCTTGTCTAATCCACTTCGGTTTAATGTTCATGTTCGATGCTATAGGAGTGAACGGAACTCTAGTCATCGACATGCTGAAAGACTTCTACAGCATCATCATCATCATCATCACCAATTCGGCTTAGAGGATGTCACGATCTAAAACCTCGTGCCACCCACGCAATCCTGAATACTTCCGGACATCGGCTAACACACCATAATTCGAAGCAGATCCTCACATCAAGCGATATGAGATGACATTTCATCAAGCAACATTAACATTATCACCATTATAATTTGGCGGCGCATTGGTTGAGAACACTCCCATTATCACCCTACGAACCGGAAATACACACCAAACCCTTTCCCGACAGGAAGCAAAACATGTCGATTTTTCATTCGTCGCTTGCGACCATCAAAATATTCTCTGGAGGTGATGGAATTGGAGACTGACCGGGCGGTTTTAATTGAACCTCACCAAGTCAGTTGCGGAAATGGAGGAGTCCAATTGTAGCAAGACATATTTTGTTTCATGTCAATCCCTAGTAATCTCCCAAAAATACCTACTCAAACTCAAAACTAACTAACAAACTCCACTTACAACTGTGACTGTAGAATTTGTGCATCCCGGGCCTGTTTTGATTGAATTTTGATTGAAAATCCGTAACTAGATTACAAATGTCTAATTATTTTATGTGTTAGCACCCCAAGAACAGCAGAGGATACGCTGCGTTACGCTAAAGGTAGGATCTTCCCAATTAAATGTATAAAAGTATATTTTTGTACTAGGTACTAGGGAAGATGACGCGGGTTAATTCAGAAGAAGTAGTCATCAACAATCAAGTATAGAACGGACGTTAGTAGGGGAGGAAGTTGCACGAACGATAGCATTAGTTATTTTCAAGTTAGCTAGAGTCAGTCATTGTAAATCGGACCCTAGTGAATTGTAACACGCCATGCCTAAAAGAACAAGGGTTTACCACAAACAAATTATTAATTAAATTGTATTAACCATATCAAACCTTTAAAACAAAAAATAACACAACGTTAAGGGGTTAATTACAAGTTGATTAATTGAGAGCATCTCGCCACGTATACCTAAAACGTATTACGTAAAGGGGTGTCGAGGCGCTGCCAAAGGAATGAAGAGGAGAGAAGAGCGGGCGACGGAACTACAAGGCTACGAATACGAATTCGAGGCGACGAACTCTACGTACAGAGCTTTCGTTGCAGAGCCTACGAACGATGTAGAAAGAAAGAAACAATAAAATCAAGTTTTAAAAGAAAAGGAAAATTAATTAATTACAGGAGCAAGGGTCGGATTTATTACAGTGGTGCCGCGACCAAGGAGAGAGCGTCCACACCGAGCTTGTTCTATATTTTCCTAATTCGAATGTGCTTTGAAGGAACAGCATAAAGCTTGTAAAGTTTTTTTATTAATTAGGGGGGGGGGGTAAGAGTCGATGTTTTATTACAATGGTCGATTCGGATGGATCCGATCAGCTGGTAAATTGCCCATCAGCTGTTGGCCAGTGACTGGGCGTAATCTAAAATATTATAATACATTTATGTAATACTCGTTTAATTGTATTTTTTCCATAGATGGGCAAGAATTTCAATCTTATTTCAGCGAGTAAAGTCTGGGTTCCCGCATGTAAATTTATATACTGATAATCTCGTATTATTAATTCGGTCAATCTATGCCTTGCAGGTAATATTATTGGGTGTTTTTGTTGAAATGTTAAATGCCCTGAATGAGATAACCTGCCTCCTACGCATAACAAACCCTCGTGCAAAAACGGGTTAAGTGATTTTAAAGACCTGTTTTTGTTTACATTTTTATTTTTTAATAAAGTTTCCCTTTCTAGAAAAAAGCAGTTATTTTGAGCCGATTCAATCAATCGTTTTAACGCTAATTCTAATTCTTCAGCCTTCAAATTACCAGTATGCTTAAATTGTGGTTTACTACAGTTATGTTTAAATCTAAGTAGGTAAGCAATTACACGCTTTAATTTAGTTAGAGATGAGAATTTTTCAAATATGTCCCAATCTCTTGCACTTGTTACCAACATAACGTTTTTTGCCTTTGCCTCAGGTGGGTTAAGGCACTCCATTTTTTGTATTGGCCAGCTGCTAGGTTCTTCAATCAGCCACCTTGGTCCATGCCACCAAGTGGTGGTGCTCAATAACTTCTCTGCCGGGGACCCCCTAGATAATATATCGGCGGCGTTGTCACTTGAGTTCACGTGACGCCAGTCTTGATGGCTACTAAGTTCTTGTATCTCTGCTACTCGGTTAGCAACAAAGGTGTTCCAGCGAGCAGGCTGGCCTTTCAACCAGCACAAGGTGATAGTTGAATCACTCCAGTAGTAGGTGTCCGCTTCCATTATATCCAATGCTTGCTTGACAGTCCTCATTAACTTGGCTAGTAATACTGCGCTACAAAGTTCTAGTTTTGGCAATGATATGCATTTCAGTGGCGCTACCCTAGATTTGGAAGTGATCAATTGAGAATGTCTCTCACCATTTGGGTCCATTGTTACGGCATAGATACAAGCTCCATATGCTCTCTCTGAGGCGTCGCAAAATCCATGTATTTTGAGGCCCTTATAGTCTCCGCACATTATGTTTCGATCGATTTTTAATTCGTTTAATTTGGATAAATCCTCTAAGTAATTCCTCCATGGTACTAGTATTTCATTAGGCAATGCTTCATCCCATGATGCTTTTGATTGCCATAAGTTTTGCATTTTCAACTTTGCTAGTACAATAATTGGGCCAACTAGCCCTATTGGATCGAACGTAGATGCTATGCATGAAAATATATTACGTTTGCTTGCAGTTTGGTTCGTTGGTTTTGTTATTTTATATGAGAAGTAATCCGAGGAGTTGTTCAAAATTAGGCCCAAGATTTTCTCATTGTTGGATTTGTCAGCGGTCGATTTCTCAAAATTGCCAATTTCGGCAATTCCGGCTCGGCCGCCTTGGATGACAAATCCTGCACATTCGACCTCCACTTTCGTAAGGTCATACCAGCAGATTGTAGCAAGCTTATCAGCTGAAGCTTTAAGTTTTTACAAGATTGAATGTCATCGTCTCCCGTCAACAGGTCGTCCATATAGAAATCCTCCTGTATTACCTGACTAGCCTTAGGAAATATATTTTGATTATCCATACCAATCTGACGCAGACACCTTGTAGCCAGGAAGGATGAAGGTCCCAAACCATAGGTGACAGTCTTCAGCTGGTAATGACGCAGTTCATCTTCCGGCTCCTCCCGCCATACTATTTTTTGCAGCTTGCGGTCGGTTGCACTCAAATTTATCTGTCGATACATCTTTTCAATATCCGCGGTGATAACGTAGCGATGTTTCCTGAAACGTAATAGTTGTGTATATAAGTCTCTTTGAATGACTGGTCCTACCATCAAGGCATCATTTAACGATATTCCACTTGAAGTTTTCGCCGACCCATCGAAAACAACCCTTAGTTTGGTCGTCGTGCTAGACTCCTTCCGGACGGCATGATGAGGTAAAAAATAAGAGTTAAGGTCTCCTTCTAGCTTATCGCATTCCTCCATGTGACCTAGTTCCTTATACTCTTTCATAAATTGAACATATTGTGATTTCAACTGTCTATCGGAAGACAATTTTCTCTCCAAGTTTTTAAATCTTTTCTCCGCCATGGCCAAAGAATTTCCTAATTGATTGATACATGGGCGGGTAGGTAGAGTCACCAAGAATCTACCCCTTTCATCTCTAGCATGGGTTGCCAGGAAGCTAGCTTCACAGGCCTTTTCCTCATGATTTTGAAATTTGGCTGTACCTATTTCCTCTATTTTCCAAAATTTTTCCATTTGATTGCTTATTTTATTCAAGGACAAATTACAAGTTTCTAATACTGGCCTTTTCTTGTGGTTCGTAGCGGTGGGTCCAGATATAATCCATCCTAGCTGAGTGCGTTGTAACGTGGGTCCAGCATCCAATTTTATCCTATCATTTGTCAGGATGCTCCAGAATTCCTCCGCCCCGAGTAGTATGTTAATAGGAGCGGCGATGTTAAACTTAGAATCGGCTAGTTCCAACCCTGCAGGTAGCCTGAACTCGCTCCTAGGTATATTGGTTTATGGTATGTTTGAGGTTATGTCCTGTAAAATTAAGCAAGAAATGTTTTTTTTTATAATCCGATTTCAAAGAATTCAATTTTACACACACTCTATTTTTTATATGGGTAACATTATTATGAATTCCTGATATTGACTTGTTTATTTTTTCAAATTCCAAATTCAATCCTTCGGCGAAATCTTTCCGGATAAAGTTGGACTGTGATCCCGGATCCAGCAGGACTCGGGATTTATGTATCCTGTTATCCACCCCAGCAATGCCAACCATTGCCGTGGACAACAATACTATTTTTTCGGTTCTGCCTATTGCAGAGTGATTGTTGACGGACACCTCTCCAGCATCCGTCTCCATGTTTGAGGATTCCGCCTCAAACTCCTTTTTATGTAGCAGCGTATTATGCCTTTCACTGTTACACAATCTGCATTTAAAGGTTACCTTGCAATCATCAGCTAGATGGCCCGGTTTTAAACATTTAAAGCATGCTTGGCGCTCTTTTATTGCATTAACTCGACCCTGTTCCTTTAAATTTAAGAATTTTTTACAATAATATACTAAGTAATCCTTATCGCAAAAAATACATTTTCCGTTTTTTACTGTTAAAAATGCTACGGATTCCCTTTTTGGGTTATTAAATCCTATCTGAGGTTTAATCCCAACCGAAGGCCTTTTCTCTGTCGTTTGCGTTAATTCTAAAGTTTGTGCTCGTAACGATAAAGTAGTAGGTAGTTTTCCCTCAATGGGCGATTGTTCCCAAAATTTTCTCGTATTGGAATCTAATTTATTTGAATTCACGTAAATTATTATCGCGTCCCACTGCTCTACTGGAACTGCAAGGTTCTGTAAGGCTTTCAGATTGACGTTGGTAGCGTCGATTAATCTTCGTAATCCGACCTGATCTTCCATCTTCATATATTTTAACTGAAACAATGTTTGGATATGTTTGTGTACCGTAGTTCTGAGATTAGTAAAGTGTTCATGCAACAATTCCAAAGAAGTTTGATAACTTAATTCTGATATTTCCAAATTAGCTATTATTTTGGCTGCGTCACCTTTTAAACACGATTGCAAATAATAATATTTTTGAATGTCATTCAGCGAATGGTTATTATGAACTAATGCTTTGAAAGTTTCTACAAAATTATTCCAAGTTTTTTGATCACCGTGGAATTCTTGAAGCCTTAAATTGGGTAATTTAATTTCACACTAAGTTTGTTCCACCGAGTCTATCGCGCCTCTGGCAGTCGCCAGGATCGTAAAAAACTGGTTCTCGAAGGTTTCACGCTGAATTTCGTTCTCCTCTACATTTGAGTCGTCGATGATTTCTATTTGGCATTGGATTATTTCGAATTCGTCTAATAAATCTTTAATTTTGTCGTACCTCAACTTAATCTCGTTTGCTGACAGCGTATTTAGAACCTGACTAAATCTTGTTAATTTCCCTTTTAAAACCGACCGTTTATTGATTAAACCTTTTAATTTCTCCATCTCAACTTCTTATCTGTTGCGACAATAATTCCAAAAACAAGCGATTAAAAAACAAACTATATCGTAGTTTATAAGTACTGGCGACAATACTAAATAACAAAAACAAACAACAAAGCAAAAAATACGATCGTTACTTTGTTGCTCAAAGAAAACGATAGAATAAATATATCGTAGTGCTGTGTGCTGGCGCTAATTCCCATAGAAACATCAAGAACGTATATACTCCGATAAGCTTCGTCGCTATTGTTTTACTTGCAACGGGATTAAAAAATGACATATACGATACGATAACAGTTTTGCCGGTCGATGTTTAAAAGATTCAAATAATAATTCCACCTGTTCAATGGTTTTTCATTACTTTCAAGTTGGGACTACAACTGTGATTTATTTTAATTATACTATGACTTCCAGTTTTTAATTCTATTGAATATGGGTGATAACAATAAAAAAGAACTGATTCTAGAAATTAATTATTGAGATTGTTCTTTAGGATTGGAATCAGGAAATGGTAGGTCATAAGGATTATGGACACTTAGCTCTGTTTCTCGTTGACTGGATTGCTCTGGTTTTTTGCTCTTCGGTTTTTGGCCGCTGGTTTTTTATATTTGTTATTATTTTGTCCAATTTTGTATCCGGTTAGAAGGACCATGTCAAAGTCACTTCGATATCGTCTAGGGTGGTGGACTTTTTATTGTAAAACACTTTTTTTACTGAAGAGTCGTTTTATTTACAAACACTTTTGAGTAACAATGAAATCAACACTTTTTGAAGCTAATTTTGGCCCGGACCTCGCCTGGGCAACACGGGGTCTATACTCTAAGTATCGCTTAATGCGAGAGAAGGAAATATTTGAGTAGCACCCCTTTTATACTGCTAAAAACTGTAAAAATACCGTCTTTTAGACTGTTAATAAGACAAGAATAATAAATAATGGCACTAAACAAACACTGGGTTACGTGCTCTAATTTAGTTGATCGGTAACACTAGCTTCTATAAAATTCCTACAGAGGTCTCTAATATGCATACTCTTTCAATAAACTAAGAATAATTAAACCAATGGTATTAACTACAGTATTTATCTCATAGATGTCACTATTCTTAGGAATTAGCGCCAGCGCACAGCACTACGATATATTTATTCTATCGTTTTCTTTGAGCAACAAAGTAACGATCGTATTTTTTGCGTTGTTGTTTGTTTTTGTTATTTAGTATTGTCGCCAGTACTTATAAACTACGATATAGTTTGTTTTTTAATCGCTTGTTTTTGGAATTATTGTCGCAACAGATAAGAAGTTGAAATGGAGAAATTAAAAGGTTTAATCAATAAACGGTCGGTTTTAAAAGGAAAATTAACAAGATTTAGTCAGGTTCTAAATACGCTGTCAGCAAACGAGATTAAGTTGAGGTACGACAAAATTAAAGATTTATTAGACGAATTCGAAATAATCCAATGCCAAATAGAAAGCATCGACGACTCAAATGTAGAGGAGAACGAAATTCAGCGTGAAACCTTCGAGAACCAGTTTTTTACGATCCTGGCGACTGCCAGAGGCGCGATAGACTCGGTGGAACAAACTTAGTGTGAAATTAAATTACCCAATTTAAGGCTTCAAGAATTCCAAGGTGATCAAAAAACTTGGAATAATTTTGTAGAAACTTTCAAAGCATTAGTTCACAATAACCATTCGCTGAATGACATTCAAAAATATTATTATTTGCAATCGTGTTTAAAGGGTGACGCAGCCAAAATAATAGCTAATTTGGAAATATCAGAATTAAGTTATCAAACTTCTTGGAAATTGTTGCATGAACGCTTTACTAATCTCAGAACTACGGTACACAAACATATCCAAACATTGTTTCAGTTAAAAGATATGAAGATGGAAGATCAGGTCGGATTACGAAGATTAATCTACGCTACCAACGTCAATCTGAAAGCCTTACAGAACCTTGCAGTTCCAGTAGAGCAGTGGGACGCCATAATAATTTACGTGATTTCAAATAAATTAGATTCCAATATGAGAAAATTTTGGGAACAATCGCCCATTGAGGGAAAACTACCTACTCTAAAAGAATTTCTAAAATGTTTATCGTTACGAGCACAAACTTTAGAATTTGGAAACGACGGATAAAAGGCCTTCGGTTGGGATTAAACCTCAGATAGGATTTAATAACCCAAAAAGGGAATCCGTAGCATTTTTAAAAGTAAAAAATGGGAAATGTATTTTTTGCGATAAGGATCACTTAGTATATTATTGTAAAAAATTCTTAAATTTAAAGGCACAGGATCGAGTTAATGCAACAAAAGAGAGCCAAGCATGTTTTAGATGCTTGAAACCGGGTCATTTTGCAAGTGATTGCAAAATAACCTTTAAATGCAGGCTATGTAACAGTGAAAAGCACAATACGTTACTGCATAAAAAAGTATTCGAGTCGGAACCCTCGAATACAGAGACGGATGCTGAAGAAGTATCTATCAACAATTACTCTGCGGTGGGCAGAGCTAAAAAAATTGTGTTGTTGTCTACAGTGATGGTTGGCATCACTGGAGGAGATAACAATATATATATATAGCCCGGGTCCTGATCGACCAGGGATCCCAAGCTACTTTCCTGAGGGAAGGTTTTGCAAAACGATTAAATTTGGAATTTGATCAAGTAAACAATACGGTATCGGGAATTCACAATAATGTCACCCATATAAGAAAAAGTATGTCGGTAGAATTGAATTCTTTGAAATCGGATTATAAAAAGAACATCTCTTGCTTAATTTTACAGGATATAACCGCGAATATACCGCAGGTGACCATACCCAGGAGCGAATTAAAACTGCCTTCTGGATTGGAACTAGCCGACCCAAAATTCAACGTATCCGCACCCATTGACATGCTCTTGGGGGCTGAAGTGTTTTGGGATATCTTGATGAATGATAGAATGAAGGTCTCCGCCGGCATAACCATTCAGCGTACACAGCTGGGGTGGATCGTGTGCGGATCAGTAGAACCCCATTCCGAAATAAGGCCTGTATCCGTTTTTTGTGGTTTATCTTTAGGTAGAGAATGTCATCCGCATGCTAGCCGTGGGCTAAGCAAAGTATTTTCTACAAAACCTTCGGGTTTTTCAGAAAATGCTGGCGGGCCAAGCTTCAATACATCCCGTGGAAGGGAGCAAGTAAATAAAACAGCGTGTAGAAGCACCTCGGCGCAAAGAGGCGCTAGAAATAAAAAAACATCCGGAGGGATGCAATAACATGTCAGGTTCCGACATAATAAAGAAAGTTTCGACAAAAAAGTTGTCGGACTCAACTATACGGGGACATGAATCGACTGGGTTGGTTAAAAAAAAGACCAGCAGTTGTACCCCTTCAAAATTTTCGGTTTTAGACCCACCGGGGGTCAAATGTAAATTTAAATCAAAAATAACGAATAATTTATCGCAAGTTTTAAACAACTGTAGGAAATTTAAATTTAAAAATAATGTCCTTAGGAATTTGAAGAATGTTGACCGAGATTCAGCTTTTAAAAGTGTATTGACACTTACAAAAAATAATATTGCGGTCCGTAAAAACAAATGTTTAAAAATACCGAATAATAAACTCGTTAGGTATAGCTGAGCTAGAACACTTCGGGAATATACAAAATCGTCCAGCAAGGCATAACGTGAGGAAAATAATTGCGCATCAACGTAATTTTAAATATAAGCCAAGGTTCTACTAGTAGAGATCGAATTGATTTTTAATTCACTGACAATTTATTTAAATTTCATAAAAAACTTATTTAAATTTTCAATTTGTAATCTCAGTTTTCAATTTAACTTAACTTATTTAAATTTAAAGTCAATTCGGTTTATTTAAAATGGTTCTACTAGATGACCCTAAAATTATAGGTTATTTTTAAAAATGTTATAAAAACAATTGTAATTAAAATATATTCACGATTTGGACTGCTGTTACTTGCCAGCGGATAATAAGACCTATCATGATGAAATAAGTATTAATAATTGAAGACAACACTCGGTGAAATCAGTTTTTTACACATTGTTTAGTTGTATTTTTATTTTTTTTTTGTTAACAAATGGCGCACGGTATCTAGTGTTTACCAAAAAAAAAAGTATAAAATTATAAATGGTTCGCTACACATAAGGGTGTAAGTTCAGATAAGAATTTCTGACAATGGAATTAAAAATTAAACCGACTCGAGGAGTCCTTTAGCAGTTTGAAGGAAAATGTTGACAAGGTTCAAAAATTTAGCAATTTGTTATGAGTTATATTGTTTATTATATAAAAGTGTAATTTTATGTTTATTATAAAAGTGTAATTTTATTTTTATTATATAAAAATGTAATTGTGTAGGATGCTTTATGAAAGATCAAGTTTGTTTTTTAAACACTTAATACTTGCATCCAATGATCCTATTAATCAACCCTCTCATTTCCTTACCCTCTCCTTGGACACTTACTTGGTATGCTTGAAGAAGATGAATGGGAGACGCTGATTACTTGACTGAATCAATATAAATTCAGAGCTAATACAATGTTTTTTGGTCCAGGTGAAAAAAGGATTACCTCAGTGAACTTCAGAGAGGAAATAAATGGCAAACCAGTAGTCAGAGGTCTTTACAGAAGGATGACTTGGCAATCTTAAAAGAAGACAATCTGCCGCCTGCATTGTGGCGGATGGCTCACGTTCTATCCTCTCATCTTGGGTCTGATGGCATTGTGAGGGTGGTCACCCTCAAGACTTCACAAGGAACTTTTGGGCTTCCCATAACCAAATTCTGTTTACTACCCCTGAAGGAGTAATCTACTACCTACTGTATAGAAGATGGCCCACGTTCTTCCCGCTGATGGAATGGTGAGAGTAACCACTCTGAAACTTCAAGGGACATTCGTGCGGCTTACAATCAAATATGTTTGCTGCTCCTGGATGGCGATCTGGAACCGGCCAGATGAACCCGCCCCCATAAGAAGAAGAAGGAAGCCCCCGTAAGAAGAAAGAGGCCCCCATAAGAAGAAGAAGAAGGAAGCTCCCATAAGAAGAAAAAACACAGGGATAAATATTCTTCATATTAATCATAAAGGAAAACGTTTAGATAACTTAGAAGCTTTGGAAATTAAAAAATCCCTTAAAAATAATGAATCTATTATCAACAAACAAAAAATATTGTCAAATAGCCCAATCATGGATTTGTTCCCCTACTCACCCACTCTACACTAATACCTACCCACCCAATCTACATTATTAACTAACAATGGCTCCATCCCTACCACAATAAAACATTGTTCTAAATTGTCAAATTAGTATAAGCTTTCCCTGACGAAGGAACGTTTGTTCCGAAACCGGTCGGATTTGCACATCATATAAGTGGTTTATACAAAGTTATATTGTTTCATTTTTCTATAATGGATAACCACAAAGTAATAGCTACATTCAAAAATATAAATGTTAAATACTTAAGTAGTGCTCTACATTATACATAACGAATTATTTAGCTTTTTAAATCAATTTCATTTCAGTTCATGTATATATTTTTGTTTGTTGATCTGTCTGAATATTATGTTTAAATTTACCATTAGGGTTAGATTAAGAAATGTTTTAATTTTCTTTAAAATTAATCCCTTTCCCGGGGGTCTGTTAAGAATAGTGAAATCTATGAGATAAATACTGTAGTTTATACCATTGGTTTAATTATTCTTAGTTTATTAAAAGAGTATGCATATTAGAGACCTCTGTCGGAATTTTATAGAAGCTAGTGTTACCGACTAACTAAATTAGAGCACGTGACCCAGTATTTGTTTAGTGCCATTATTTATTATTCTTGTCTTATTAACAGTCTAAAAGACGGTATTTTTACAGTTTTTAGCAGTATAAAAGGGGTGTTACTCAAATATGTCCTTCTCTCGCATTAAACGATACTTAGAGTATAGACCCCGTGTTGCCCAGGCGAGGTCCGGGCCAAAATTAGCTTCAAAAAGTGTTGATTTCATTGTTACTCAAAAGTGTTTGTAAATAAAACGACTCTTCAGTAAAAAAAAGTGTTTTACAATAAAAAGTCCACCAACCTAGACGATATCGAAGTGACTTTGACACATAAGTAACATAACATAATATGTTATTTATGAGACAAGATTTTAAAACAGGAGAAAACTACTGAACTTATCTAATAATTGGCACATCCGATTGGAATTACTTGCTTTTCGGAGATTAGCAAATTAAATTACCCAACAAAAATGTCTGTGCAATATATTTGTTCAAAAAGGTTAAAAAAAATGTAATTTAGAGCAAAATTTTAGAAATTTATAGTTCTATAGGTTCAATACTACTGGGTGGAAAACTCGTTCATTTCAGAAAAGTATTTGACTTTGTTTCACCACTGATAAGAAATCTCTTGGAATTAGGGCTTTTACAAATATACATAAGAATACAATATATTCATGAAAATAGCGAAAAAGAAAGATAGAATTTAAAAAAATTTATCAGCCTTTTAATCAAATTTTATCAACGCTCTTTTGCACATCCAGAGTGTAACATATCTATTTCATGAGCAGGTACTGCTCAAAATAGGTACTGTTTATTGTCTATGCTTTATTTATTTTTTCTTTTTTTTTTTTAACTTTGTTGGTTGGCCAAACTGCAAGGGGACCGGAAACGTCATTCGAGGAAAGATGGCGGGGACATCACGTAATTTTTTGAGGCGAGAGGAGATTTTGGAGGAGAGTTTTTTTTGTTATCAAAGATTCTAGTGCGATGTAGCCTAGAATGAGTTTTATTTTTCTTTTTGTGAGCGTGTGACGACTCAAATGGCATAGAAGCCTGATTAATTTATTTAATTTCTCGCCGGATGCCGAGTGATTGCTTGAACCGCGTGTGGAAGTGAATTTAAACTGTAATCAACGGGCGATGTATTGAAGCGGCTTTGCCCTGCTTTGGCCGGTGATATTTTTCTACACACCGCCTGATGGGTGTATATCTGCTGTGCCTGGTTGTTGGGTGGAATCCCTTTGAATGAAGCGGCTTTGCTCTGCATTGGCCGGCGAGATTTTCTACACGCCGGGACGCCGCTTGATGGGTGTATATCTGCTGTGCCTGGTTGTTGGGTGGAATCCCTTTGAATGAAGCGGCTTTGCTCTGCTTTGGCCGGTGAGATTTTCTACACGCCGTTGGATGACGTGCTGGACGGTGTCTTGGGGATTGCTGTCGTCTTTTGGAGGAGTGTCACGACTGTCACGGCGACGGGACGTGTGCGGTATTAAAATTAAACGTAATTGGTTGACTCTCTCTTTCTACATCAGTTGATAATAAGGAACTCCAGTGAAAAATATTATGGCTTTAAAAAAATATGTTCATATAGACCAAGAAACGCTGATTCTGAATATATAAGTTTTATTTCATAATATTAAACGCAGAGTTTTTAAAAAAATATTAAAAAGTGCATTTTTAAACCTCTTTCAAAACACAGCGTTAAGTTGGCATTACTGAAATGGTTAACTGTGACGTCACACTTAACCTGTCACCTGGTGATAGTGTGTTGACATTTGAAATGACTTGAAGTGCAAACGTACCTATGCAATTCAACATTTCGTGTGTTTGGTTTATTTTCATACTGTTTATAGAGATTTAGATAAATAATAGTTATTGTGTTTATTGAAACATAATTTAGGCCCTCAACAATTTACGAAAAGGGATTGTCCACAAATTTACAATTTGCGGACAATCTGCAATAAATTTTGTCTATTTGAGGTTAAAGTCGTGTCATATTTTGTCATTTGCTTATGTATTTTCAAATTGTTTTTAGTATAGGGCTTTTTATACAAGTTGTTACACACTCGTCATGATCAGTGTATTAAAAATACCAGTGTTTCTGTATGTATTATACATAAAACAATGTACCTACAAAGGAACGCCTGACACAAAACACGATGTCACATGTATTTGCAATGAAAGAGATGATTTATTGTTTTTATATTGCACTTTGATTAAATACAATAACAGTAGCGGTGAAATGTGGACATTTTACCAATGTTTTTCTATATTAAAAGCAGCTAATCTTGAATAAAAAAACACACCTCACACCTAGAAGTCATTACAAAGCATTCTGCCATGACCGCCATGATCAGTGTTGCCAGCCGTGTCTTGTAAAAAGTCACCTAAAATATATAAAAAAGTAACCTTTTTGTGTGAAAAATAACCTTTCGTATTTTTTCCAGTGGAACGGTAAAAAGTTGATAGAATACATGAGGATATAAATAAACCAATCATCATGAGGAGCTCAGTATTAAAGTGGGACATAAGCCATTTGGATTATTTTTGAGTAGAGCGAGTTTTGTATATACCGGTATGAAAAATCTGATATTTTTTCTACCTGCATAACCTTGCCGGCGTAAATAGCGGGTACTCAAAATGCAAAAAGTCAGATTGAGCGATCAATCAGATTTGTCGAGTGAGCGAGAAGCTATGGTTAATTTGTAATTTACACATTTCTTTTTTTAGTTTAGTTTATTGAGGTAACAAACAGTAATACATATTTTAATAATAAAGTAACATATTACATGGTTGCATTAACCAGCGAAGTTTCCGGTAAAATTTATAATATATATATAAAAACATAGATTAAAACATTAAAGAAAACATAAAGTGGTAGAAAAAAAAAAAAATATATATATACAACAGAAATGAAAAAAAAAACATACAAATTATAAAGCATATTATAGGATATATAAATAATCCAAATATTATTATTATAATAAAAAGAAGGAAAACAAACATAATGAGAATGAAAAAAAAAATAATAACATGCAGCAGGGGTGAAGAGTTCGTAATTAACAATTTGTTTAAATTTTTTCTATTACTGATTTAATAAATTGGCCTGAGGACAAATGAAAAATATCAGAGTCGTAAAAGATATTATTGAATTTTGTGCACGTCCTTCAGAGAAATGAATGTTGTGTGTAATTTGTTTTTGAGTGTGGGATGTGGAATAGTCGGTTTGATCTTGTGTTTCTTATTGGACAGTGGAAATTAATGTTTTCTAGAAGACAGTTGTTGTCAACAACGTTGTTAATGATTTTGAATAAAAATTTTTGGTCGGATATATTTCTTCTATCTTCTAAAGTTGATAAATTATGGAATGTTAATGAGTCTTTTAGGTTTTCTGATGTTCGAAAGGATTTAAAGTCTAGGTGTTTCAATATCTTTTTTTGAATTCGTTCTAACCTTTCAATATTTACTTTGTATTGGGGATTCCATATGACTGATCCGAATTCTAATATTGAGCGAAACGTGTTCCTCTTTCACAATAGTGTGAAAGAGAAAGAAGTAAAGTTTTGCAATAAGTGTATAGTCCATGATTTAGCAAGCCGTTAGCCAACACGAAAAAAAAACAAAAGAGCATTCCGTTTGACGTTGGTTCTGAAAAATCACCTAAAAGTAACCTTTTGAGTAGTGTAACCTGAAAGAAACCTTTCAGAGTAAAAAATCACCTAAAAGGTTACAAAAGTAACCTTCTAGCAACGCTGGCCATGATTCTTCATTCAAACAGGGATGTTCTGCCCAAAAAAATTATTTCCCTAGATTTCGAAGTGAAATTTCCCTAGAATTTCACATTTACGCAATTACCTACGTAGCCACCCGATTGTGTAACACTAATCCTGTTATATGTTAATTAATATGATAATTAATTGGAAAGATATCGGAACTTGGTAAATATACTAATAATACCGTGATTTTCCAAAAAAATACCGCCGAAATATAAATACCAAACAGTACGAAAATCAGCACTACCAACGTGCCAACCATTGTTGGTTGGGTAGTTCTATGATATTCATAGTTTGTCTATGCCTTCGGGATGAAAAAAATACGAAATTCGGCACTACATTTTCGTCTACGTTTTCATCATGCAGCTAGTTGCCGTTAGAGAAAAAGTAATAATATTTTGAGACGTTAAAACGTCAAAAAATGGCAACACCTTTTAAAAATGTCATCCGTGTCGAACACTCAAAATCAAAATATTGTTATAGCGATAAATAACATCATAATTTGCAGTTTCTGTGCGCAGTTTGTTGTCTTTATATCGCGAATCGTTGGTTTTTTGGACCATTATCATAATGTCTTGCTCTAAAACTTGGTCAAATGAGGTAATTGAGTTATTATAAAAAGCAAAAATGGTGCACGCTTGGTTGACAGATAGATTTGTAAACTCCAAGCAGTTGGAACGCCAGAGGAACCCTCCTGAATTCCTCAACCTTGATGAACTTTTCAAACAGACTGTTGAATATTTCAAGGTAATACAATAGCTTGTATTAATTTGTACCTAAAATATAATATTTTAACATTATTCTTTTCCAATTTTAAGCTGTCACCATATTTTCTCCACAGATCAACTGCGATACTTACAAAACTGATGGAGTTCTTGATAAAAGATGAGAGTGATCAAGAGTATACATATAAGGATCATAACTATCCCTATTTTTAAAACTGGCTCCAAACTTGATATTAGTAATTATCGTCCTATTACGTTGCTAAATTCCCTCTCAAAAGTATTCGAAAAGATCGTCAATAATAGTCTCATGGAATATCTGGAAACCAATAACTTAATATCGCCGCGGCAATTTGGATTCAGAAAACATAAAAGCACCAATGATGCTATAGCCACGGTCACTGACCATATTTCTGGCCACCTGGATAAGGGCTTGAAATGTCTATCGGTATTTCTCGACCTATGTAAAGCATTTGATACAATCTCACACAGCAAACTAAAACGCAAAATGTTTAATATAGGTATTAAGAACAAAGAATTAGGCCTCCTCTCCAGCTTCTTATCGGACAGATCCCAATGCGTTAAACACAATACCACAAAGAGCCAGAATTTGCCCATTAGTTACGGGGTCCCTCAAGGCAGTGTTATAGGTCCAACGCTCTTCCTAATATATATTAACGAGTTATGCAACCTAGATATCGATGCCACTATTGTCAGTTTCGCCGATGACACTGTCCTACTCTTCCAAGCAAAAGATTGGCTTACCGCATATTCCAAAGCGGAGGAAGGAATTCAACAGGTAAAATATTGGCTTGACTCGAACATATTAACTCTAAATGTACAGAAAACCAAATACTTACTGTCTAGTCTCACCAATATCCCAAAGTCAAACCCAGCCCCGCCATTAAAAATACACAAATGTAAAAATTCATCTCTAAACCGAAACTGTGACTGCCCATGCCTAGAGCAAGTAAACATTATCAAATATTTAGGAGTAACCTTCGATACACACCTGAATTGGAAGCAACATATACATAATACTACAAACAAAATCCGAAAATCTATATACTTTTTCAAACAAACACGCAATTTCCTTCACCTAAAACTTTTAAAAACAGTATATTACTCATTGTGCCAATCTCACATCGAATACGGAATTCTAGCCTGGGGTAATGCATATTCCAATGCCCTTGATCCCATCATGAAAGCACAAAAACTAATCATAAAAATAATTCTTAAAATGCCGCTTACTACCAGCACTGATACTATCTTCAATTCCTTCAACGTTATGGACATAAAACAGCTCTACTCAAGATCCATATTACTTAATTTACACAAAAACAACAAAACACCATACAAAGCTACACAAACAATACTAAATACCCGAGCCAAAAACAACGAACTTCTCCAAACTCCTTTTTTCAAAACCACCTTCGGGCAAAGACACTCTAAATACATAGCTTGCAAACTATACAATACACTACCAACTACGATCAGACAAAGTGACTCCTTTACAAAATTCAAACAAGATATTAAAAAATGGATTATAAGTATTGGACGCCACACTATCACAAATATCTGTAAAATAAATCACACATAGACATAAATAACTATTCACATACAACCTAACCCATATAAAACAAATGAAAATAATGGAATCCTGTCAAATTTAACCTATAAATAGACTAGGCAGAATTGATTTCATTACTCCATCTCCAACATTTATAAAATAACTCTCTTTAAAAGATTTATTACCCTTCCAATCACCCTTCTGTTTTAATTCTATTCATAATATGTATTTTACCTGATATATCCTTGTAATTACTATATTCATTTATATACCTGTACGCCTGTCTCGACACAGGTATACCCTAGTGAGACAGGCATACAAATACAACCATTGTAAACATATTTTATTATAGATAAATAAAAAAAAAAAAAAAAAACTTGCTCCAAGGAGTGTCTGCCAAATTACCAGGAGAAGTCATTCTTCAAAGAACATTTGCACACGGATGAAGAGATCCATTTTGTCTTGGATGGATCAGTCTACTTTGATGTGAGATATGGAAAGGATGACTGGATCAGGATTGAGGTGGTTGCCGGAGACATGAATATTACTAAGTGGAATCTATCAACGCTTTACTCTTGACACAAACGTAAGTAACCATTCATTTTTTCAAGTGAGTGCATGCTTCTACGAATGGTTTCCTTCTATATTCAATTTGGGAGGCGGGTATGAGTACTGTCCCATTTATTGGATGACCAACAAGTGGTTCGCTACATTTGGGGACATAGCAGGGGTGCCCGGGTTCATGGGGCGAGGTTTGTCCGGATCTTGGCGGCGGATGCGTTTGTCTATCAACCTTGCACTACAGTGGTAAGAATAGATTCATATGTCTGCCGCTATTGGATACACCGACCCCAGATTCCTACCTTCTTTCCTTCTAAGAACTTTCTCTCCTTCCTTTTCCTAAAAAGACCCTCACACAGCATCCTCAAAGATGACATAGGCACTGAGGGGAATTATTTTCCTCAGGGCCTCCTGTGTGGAGCTAATGTAAAAAAAAATTATCAATGTAATGAAATTATATATGTGTTTTTACAGTTTTTTAATCAATGTTGCATGTTTAATTACTCATGATTATGTTACATGTATATGTATATAAAAACCAATAAAAAAAATAAATTACTAGTGAAGTCTCATTTTTAAAAAATCTGTTCAGGAAGACAGGAACTTCAAGGATAACCTGGTTTCTACCTAATATTGTTTACTATGGAATAATCTTTCTAACTAAATGTAAAAAAACTATACTTCACTGGCAGGAATGAAATCTCCAAGAACTTCCCTGTGAAAAAACACTTAAATACTTTATGATAATACATATTGTGATTTTTAATACAGCCATTAAGTGCGTGAAACATAAAGGGTATCTTCTTTGTTTCAGAATTTCATAGTTGCTAAAAGATTTTTTTGCGGCAGAGGGGGTGTGGATTCCCCACAACAGCCCGGCCGGAAGGAGGTCGAAAATTATATGTGGAGGAGCTAAAGGAAGGATTCGCCGCTCCAGTTGCCTAAAGATTTCATATCAATTCTGCATTGGCAAGACTTCTGAAAATGTTGACTATTCCTAATATGTATTTAAATATATAATATATGTACTTATTGTATTGTATTGATTGTTTAATATTGATAATTGATAAAGTATAGAAAAATTAAGTATGTTGGTATTCATTATGAATTTGATGAAAACAGTTGTTATACCTTCCAAATTATGATAAATTTATTTATTTTTTTATTTATTTATTTATCTATAAAAAAATATATTTACAATGGTTTTATTTGTATGCCTGTCTCACTAGGGTATACCTGTGTCGAGACAGGCGTACAGGTATATAAATGAACATAGTAGTTACAAGGATATTTCAGGTAAAATACATATTATGAATAGAATTAAAACAGAAGGGTGATTGGAAGGGTAGTAAATCTTTTAAAGAGAGTTATTTTATAAATGTTGGAGATGGAGTAATGAAATAAATTCTGCTTATCTATTTATAGGTTAAATTTGACAGGATTCCATTATTTTCATTTGTTTTATATGGGTTAGGTTGTATGTGAATAGTTATTTCTGTCTATGTGTGATTTATTTTACAGATATTTGTGATAGTGTGGCGTCCAATACTTATAATCCATTTTTTAATATCTTGTTTGAATTTTCTAAAGGAGTCACTTTGTCTGATCGTAGTTGGTAGTGTATTATATAGTTTGCAAGCTATGTATTTAGAGTGTCTTTGCCCGAAGGTGGTTTTGAAAAAAGGAGTTTGGAGAAGTTCGTTGTTTTTGGCTCGGGTATTGTGTATTGTTTGTGTAGCTTTGTATGGTGTTTTGTTGTTTTTGTTTAAATTAAGTAATATGGATCTTGAGTAGAGTTGTTTTATGTCCATAACGTTGAAGGAATTGAAGATAGTATCAGTGCTGGTAGTAAGCGGCATTTTAAGAATTATTTTTATGATTAGTTTTTGTGCTTTCATGATGGGATCAAGGGCATTGGAATATGCATTACCCCAGGCTAGAATTCCGTATTCGATGTGAGATTGGCACAATGAGTAATATACTGTTTTTAAAAGTTTTAGGTTAAGGAAATTGCGTGTTTGTTTGAAAAAGTATATAGATTTTCGGATTTTGTTTGTAGTATTATGTATATGTTGCTTCCAATTCAGGTGTGTATCGAAGGTTACTCCTAAATATTTGATAATGTTTACTTGCTCTAGGCATGGGCAGTCACAGTTCCGGTTTAGAGATGAATTTTTACATGTGTGTATTTTTAATGGCGGGGCTGGGTTTGACTTTGGGATATTGGTGAGACTAGACAGTAAGTATTTGGTTTTATGTACATTTAGAGTTAATATGTTCGAGTAAAGCCAATATTTTACCTGTTGAATTCCTTCCACCGCTTTGGAATATGCGGTAAGCCAATCTTTTGTTTGGAAGAGTAGGACAGTGTCATCGGCGAAACTGACAATAGTGGCATCGATATCTAGGTTGCATAACTCGTTAATATATATTAGGAAGAGCGTTGGACCTATAACACTGCCTCGAGGGACCCCGTAACTAATGGGCAAATTCTGGCTCTTTATGGTATTGAGTTTAACGCATTGGGATCTGTCAGATAAGAAGCTGGAGAGGAGGCCTAATTCTTTGTTCCTAATACCTATATTAAACATTTTGCGTTTTAGTTTGGTGTGTGAGATTGTATCAAATGCTTTACATAGGTCGAGAAATACCGATAGACATTTCAAGCCCTTATCCAGGTGGCCAGAAATATGGTCAGTGACCGTGGCTATAGCATCATTGGTGCTTTTATGTTTTCTGAATCCAAATTGCCGCGGCGATATTAAGTTATTGGTTTCCAGATATTCCATGAGACTAGTATTGACGATCTTTTCGAATACTTTTGAGAGGGAATTTAGCAACGTAATAGGACGATAATTACTAATATCAAGTTTGGAGCCAGTTTTAAAAATAAGGATAATGAGACCTTGTTTTAGAATGGTGGGAAATAGCCCTTGGCGGATGCTAATATTAAAATGTTGAAGTATACCAGGGCAATTTTTTTAAGAACATTGTTAGATATTTCATCAATGCCGGTTGATGAAGAGTTTTTGAGCGAGTTTATTACTATAGAAACTTCTTTCTCTGTAATCGTTTTAAGAACAAAGCGGGTTGGGAAATCATCATTGGTCGCGTGGTCACTTGGACCAAGCGTATCGTTATTTATTTGGATTTTTTTTGCTAGTTCCGGACCTATGTTTGTAAAGTACTGGTTTATGTAATTGACAATTGTGTTGGGGTTCGATGTAAAGTCTACAGTGATATCTTTGATATTGAGAGAGTTTAAGGTGTCGGTGGCTTTATTTGAATTGGTAGCTTCCTTGAGGACTTTCCATATTTTTTAGGGTCATTGTTGCATTCGGAAATTTTTGTTGTTGTAATATAGATTTTTGGCTTTCCCAATGACTTGTGTGCAGATATTACGGTATCTTTTGTAGAAATTATGGAGTGTGATATCATATGGGTTTGTGGCACATTTTTTGTGAATGGAATTGCGTTTCCGAATGCAGTTGATTATAGTATGGTTTATCCAAGGTTTGAGAGGTTTGATCGCTTTAGGAATGGTGTTTGTGGTGATTTTGGTGTTTTGGACAAGGATGTCTTGTAGGTAGGTAGAGAAGTAGTTCCAGGCCTCCTCTATATTAGTTTTATTATAGAGTGTGTCCCACGATTTGGAGTTAATCGTTTTGTTAAGATTGTCATAGTTAATTGTTTTCTTCGTTATTTTAGTTGGAGGTTTGCTTTGTACGTTGTGTTTGGAACTCATTGTGAAAGAGGTGGCGTAGTGATCTGTAACTGATGACATGTGGATTTCGGAGGTGTATTGGTTGGTTGATTTAACCAAAATATGGTCGATGCAGGAGGAGAAGTTTGGCGTACATCGTGTTGCTGAATTGATTGTGCTTTCCATTCCGTGGAACATCAGTGTGTTTAGATAGTCTTGGCATTGGGGATGTTCGTTGTTTTTTAAAATGTTAATGTTAAGATCCCCCATTAGAATTAAGTTCTTTATTTTGTGTAGATCCGTGAGATAGCAGTTTATGTCGCGCAAAAATGAGGAGATGTTAGGTTGAGAAGGAGAGCGGTAAAGTGCAATGATACATGTGTTGACATTGTACGTTATTTGAAGACAGTTTGAGTTAGTAATATAAATTTATTTGACATTAAATGAGTTAAGAGTGTTGTTTAATGTATATGCTACTATGCCATCGTTTGGTCTGTAGTGATTTGAGGTTTGATGGTGAGTATAATTGGGGATGTTTTTAGGAGTATAGTAAGGTGTTAGCCAACATTCTGTCAGGATAATTATGTCATATTTGATTTTAGTAAGGTCGAGTTCGATGAAGAATTGGTCAAAGTTTTTGTTTATAGATCTAATATTTTGATGGTATATTGATAAGTTTGTTTTGTTAGATGTTGTGGTAGTATTATCCATTTTGTATGATGTGTAGATTATGTGGAAATATGTAAGGGTAATTACCCGATATTTTATGTAATTTTTTTAAAATCATCTACATGTTTAATATAAATAATTTTATCGTTCGTGATGCGCCTCATCATGATTCTCCCTTCTTTGTACCAGACATAGGCATAGTTTTTTACTTTAGCAAATTTTTTTGTATGCCATAAAAGTTCTTTGTGATATGGGGAGAGTTCTTCTCCAATGTAAATCTTGTCTTCTGTAAGTCCTTTGATGGAAGCGTAGTTTATGTTTCTTTTCGCGGCGATGAGGTTGTCACGTGCAGTTTTGTTCTTAAACTGAACCAGCAGTTTGGGGGGGGGCATCAATACGTCGGTCCGGTATTCTTTTAGCTTCGGTTATTTCATTATATTTGATTTCTACGCCAGCCGCTGCAGCAACTCTTATAACTATTTCAGCCGCCTCCTCGCCACTTGAATGTTTAATCCCGGCTATTTCCAAGTAATTTGAGCGGAATTTTGTTTCAATTTCAGATAGTTTTATTTCCAGATGTTTTATAGTGGTATTTTTGTCTTGTTGATCTTTTTTGATGATTGCTATTTCATCTTCAATTTTTTTGTTTTGACTAAGAGTTAGGTCTATCTTTTTTATTAGCTCGTCATATTGATTGCTTATAAATTCTTTGCTTTTTTGTGTTTCAGCTGTGATTTTTTCCATTTTGGATATAATTTCTTTTTTAATATTTTCCATATTTTTGGCGATGTGTACGATAATTTGTTCCATATTAATATCGCCTAATTCAGGTGCATTTTTTCCTGTAGATTTGGTCGTCTTATTTATATTGTGATTATCCTCTTCTGAATCCCTAGATGTCACTTTTTTTGCGATTTCTTCTGCCTATTCATCTTGGGAAGGTTTGGAGCTCGGATATCTATTTAGGAAAAATAAAAATATCAAAGTTCTTCTGGATTAGGTAGGATTCGATCTCGGTCCGTTAGGTATGCCTGAGCGATTGCGTTAGCTACTACACTATTGACCACATATGACGTAGTGTGAGGTTAGTGCAATATTTGTTGACTTGGGCGCAGTGTTAGTTGACAGGTACTTGTAATAAGCGGATATTTATTTGGGCAACAATATTCAGTTAACTGTCACTTTATAAAGATTGATCAAAATGATTTAATCACTTTATAAGACCGCACATAGATCATTAATGTAGATCTTTCGCTGAATAGATCTTAACGCAAACAATTTCCGATAGAATTATAGCTTTTTCAATATTATTCGCTATAAATTTAAACGATCTCTGAGGAGCTGTGTTTTGGCGTGCACTCTGTGTGAAATTACTGTGATTAATGTGATAATTAATTAATTACTGTGATAATTAATTAAAATAAGAATTTCACAGAATTGTTATGTTCAATGAAAAATGTTTTAAAAATATCGGCGGAGGACTTTATTTTATAATATTGACGCTGGAAAGGACAAATGGCTAAAGCGTCGCACAGTTGCATAGGTAAAAATGACTCAAGCGCCATACAGCTGTACGTTTCTTGAGTCACTCTTCCTTTCCAGCTGCTTGGCGCTTTAGCCATTTATCCTTTAACACCTGGAATGTGAATCCTGACAGTATCCCATCCCTGTATCAATACTATAACTTTACTCAAGGATGCTGACTAACTATTTGTATTTGGATTAATGTGGCAAAGGAGCTTTGAAACTTATTATATCTTACCCACAACATATACTTTTTTTTCATTAGCTCCACACTGGAGGTCCCGAGGAAAATAATTGCCCTCAGGGCCTATGTCATCTTTGGGGATGCTGTATGGAGGGTCTTTTTAGGAAAGGAAGGAGAGAAAGTTCTGGGAAGGAAAAGGGTATTAGGGGTGGGTAGGAATCTGGGTGTCAGTGTGTCCAGGAGTGACAGACTTGTGAATTCATCCCTCCTACTGCGGTGCAAGGCGATGTTCCGAGAGAATATGGTTGGAGAAGTCAAAGGGACTCCCTCAATCATTTTCTCTCAATCCGCCCTGCCAGGCAGCCAGTGAGCAGATGCATTCACTGCCAAGACCCGGACTAACCTTGCCCCATGAACCCGGGCACCCCTGTTAAGTTACCAAACGTAGATAACCACTTGGGGTGACCTATGGCAAAGGTGTTGTTATCCAATAAATAGTTCCCGGGGCAGCGGTACCCATATCCGCCTCCTAAATTGATTACAACTAAAATAAGCAGTGCTTACAGACTTAT
Source organism: Limnephilus rhombicus (assembly GCA_929108145.2). NCBI lineage: Eukaryota > Metazoa > Arthropoda > Insecta > Trichoptera > Limnephilidae > Limnephilus > Limnephilus rhombicus. The sequence continues at coordinate 40,730,183 of OV815277.1, read as the reverse complement.
AGGTACATAGACATTATTCAACATCTGCCAGGGAACAGTGTGAAGAAATCTATGAAAAGATCCCACAAGTGTGAAGCACTTGCTGGAGTCTGTTGCTGCCTGCTGCCCAACGTTCAACAACGAATCCCAATTAGTTTGGTGCTCTCGCTCCATCAATTTCCACGCATGCTGCTATTTTCTCTTCTAATAAGAAAGTTGTGAAGCGCACACACTGTCCACGTAATGGATTCAACTTTACCCATGCCGAAGTTGATTGGAGCTAGGATTCTTAACCTGTTTGCCAAAATCCCAATCCCAGGCATTTTCAAGCACGCGTCTTGGTCTGCCTAGATGGTAATTGAAAATCCGCTTTCAGGGGGCAAACCCCTCTGCGCCTGTTGTTTCATAATAGTTAGACAATTGTTGTAGCGAGATTTAGTGAGCATTGACGGTATACCTCACCAACAGTCTTGCACCAATGCAAGACTGTTGGTGGGGGTATACCGTCACTAAATTACTAGGCGCCATTAAAACAATGCTGTGTTGGCCTTTATTATAAAAAAGTAAGAGCCATCACATCTTTTGGCCCTGAAGACAATGTGCTTCCCATCTAGAGCAACCAGACAGCTTGGGAAATTCAATTTTAATTGAATTTTTTTGGCGATCTCCAGCGAACACCGCGTCTGGCATTCTCAAATACATATTTTTAAAGAAACCGGACGATTTTTTAGACGAAGTTCATTGTTTCGAACATATTTAGTGCGCCATGTTCGTTACGCCGGAGAAGCCACGGTTCTCTCTACAACTTCCGATCTATTCTGTGAGTCACTCGCCTTTTTTAAATCACTGCAGCGCCGGTAAAACTGCCGCAGATGCCAAAGCAATAGCTTTCAAAGCCTCGTTTCTATCCGTCTTATAAAAATGCATAAATAAACCAATCCTTAAAAATGTTACAACACGTAAATGACAGATGAGTATGACAGATGTCAAAAGTATCGCCACCAATCTGTACGAAAATCAGCATTACCAACCGAAAATAGAGCACACCTCCTTTTTCAGCCCGACTTTTGCGATGTACTGTCTTTCAGAGCACCGGGCCAATGAGGCCCCTTTCTCTTTCATCGTGTGTTTGATATGGTTGTAGAAAATGGTATTTAGTGTTTGTTAATTAATTTTTGGGGAGGATGAGAAGGGGTAGGGTGGGAAGGTAGTAAGAGAGCTGGGGGGGGTAGAAAGAGAGATGTCGGGGCTCGGGGGGAGGGCAGGAAGGCTTGGGGGGGCGGTGGCATGTCGAGGGGTGAGGGGAGTGGTAAACTGAGGGGTGGGGCTTGAGCTTGAAGGAGGTGTTTTTGAGGGGTCGTTTTACTAGTTTGGAAAGGAACTGCTTGGTATTTTGGAATGAGAACGAAGGTGGGGGGGGGGGGGGGGGTTTCTTTAGACGGACTCGTTTTCGGGATGGTTTGACGCAGACCCAGACCATTTCCCCGGTTTTCAGCCCGAATCTACAAAAACGATGAAAATCTATTCCTTTCGGTCTTTACGTGCGCGGCGTGGCGCGCTTCGAAGTGTTCTTATAGGGAGTGCTATTGTTTACTTCGCGGGGCGGCGGCTGGCGCACGGCGTGGCGCGCTCCGAAGTGTTCTTAGAGGGAGTGCTATTGTTTGAAATAATTAAATGTTTGATATAATAAGTTTGCCTTTTTTATTTATAAAATGCTAAAATATTACAAATACATTATGATTCTTGTTTTAGGGTCATTGTAGTCCAAATGAGAAATGCATATGTTCTGTAGGAATACAACAGAATTAACGATATTTTGACGAGTCTGCGTTTTGGATACTGGTTGTTGGTACCTCCAAGCAGAACCAAAAGAACCAAGGAACTATAGTGGTTCACCAATAGTGAAATGTAATGTAAGACACGTGAAATGCATAAATGGTTTTCCTCGGCAAGAACCATTGTATAATGTACTTTTAATTTGATGTAGGTGAATTGTTTTCATATTACTACTTGTCATAATAAGATGGCAGATTAGGTTTCGCGTCATCGACCCGCATAAATCAGCTAATTAAATATAATTACTGACTTATTATACATATACTTATTACTTACAACTTTTATAACGAAGAAGTTTTACATCTATAAATAAATAAACATTTGAAACTGACATGGTTTCGTTTTATTTTGTACTTAAAAGGATTTTTATTATAAAATACTGTTCATATTACCTAGGTATGACTTTGTAAATTTAATACAGCTATGATTAGAGGTAATTAACTCAATATTCCTTTACATAAAATATTTTAAATGTCTTATAAAGACATGTGTTTTAATCGCCTTATTAATATCAGGTAAAGGTTTATGTTAATATGCTGGGTCATGACCAGTGGCGGCTAGTTCATGAGAGCTCCCGAGCGCCGCACAACCCACAAAAATTGAAGATCATAATATGAAACGCGGTTCGGTTATAAAATATTATAATATTTATCCAAGATCTCGTACAGTAGGTAGGTATGTACCTATTATACGCGCTATCTTTCAGAGTGACGAGAGCTGGCCCTTGCGTCTATCTTCATAGCAGTTCGTTTTCGACGGCGTTCAAGAATCTTACTACTTTGTAAGCAAATCCCGTGAACAGTCAAAACCGTGGGCACATATGGTTCTTCGTAAAATTTACCGAAGCGCGAACGTCGTTCTGAATTTTACCCTCACATCGAAAGGAGCGGTTCGTACAGTGGTGTGTTAAACAAAAACGCTTATATGTAATGTTTTTGTCCACATTTTGTCTTCAATTTAACAGCAGAGCTACTATTTTTAACGAATGATCCACGCGTTCTTCTCTTCCTCTTCAAGTTAAAGCATGTCTATAATATCAATCTTTGAATCTCTAGTTCTTGATGAAATATATCCCACGTTAACAGAGATAATAAATTACAAACAACATGGCTTCATTAGAGGTAGATCAACTTCAACAAACTTATTACTCTTTCAAAACTATATATTGGAGTCATTTTCTAAAAACAAACAAGTTGACTGTATATATACTGATTTCTCGAAGGCTTTTGATAAAGTGTCCCACAAAATACTGATCCGAAAACTTCATGCTCTGGGAATCAGAGAAAATATGTTGAACTGGCTAAGTAGTTACGTATCAGGTAGAACTTTATTTGTAAAAATAAAATATTTTATATCCAAACCATTTTCTGCCACTAGTGGAGTACCGCAAGGTAGTCATCTTGGCCCAATTTTATTTCTTATTTTTATAAACGACATAGTCAACTGCTTTAAAGACGTCAAAGTGTTGCTTTTCGCTGATGACATTAAATTATATAAAGAGATAACTTTCCTTAATCACTGTGAAATTCTTCAATCAAATATAGACACACTAAAAATTTGGTGCTCACAAAACAATCTATATTTAAATGTAGAAAAATGCAAAACTTTGACCTTTTCCAGAAAAAAAAACATCACTGTTTTTCGACTATTCAATAAATAAAATAAATTTGGAAAGAGTATCGGAAATGCGGGATCTTGGCATAATAATGGATGAGAAACTAGACTTCACGGTTCACATTCAACAAATTGCAAATAAGGGTATGAAAACTTTAGGATTTGTGTTAAGAACAATTAAAAACTTTGAATCGTTACAAATCATTAAACTACTGTATACATCCCTTGTTAGAAGCCTAATAGAATATAACTCCATAGTCTGGTCGACCTTCTATAAAATTCATATTCATACTATTGAAAGAATTCAAAGAAAATTTCTACGTTTTGTAAATTTTAAACTTAACATCCCTTTAGAGCACATAAATTATCCGTCGTTAATGAATACTTTAAATATTCCAACATTAGAAAACCGACGAAAAATAAACGACCTAACTTTTTTATTAAAATTATTAAACTCTAAATTCGACAGTTGTAAACTCCTGCAATTAATAAATCTACATGTACCTACACGAACAACTAGACAAACATTGACATTTTATATACGTACATCTCATTCGAACTATGATTTACATTCTCCAATACAACGTTTGCATAGTCTTGGTAACAAATACTTGGTAACAATCTGGATGTATTTGACAATAATTTGAACTTAGCAAACTTCAAACGCCATATGTGCCAACTATTTATTTCTACCTATCCCGTAAACTAATGAGAACAACAATTTTAAAAATTACCTACTTTATGTCAACTACTATATTTTATGGACTATATTTTGTTTCTTATATTTTATGTTACCTGTATTTTGTTAACGCTTATATTTTATGTAACCTAAATTTTTTATTTTATTTTTTTTTAACCCTTATATTTTATGTAACCTTTATTTTGTTTTTAACAAATATTATGTTACTGGTATTGTGTATTGTATTTTGTAAGCCCATTCTCTTCACTGTAATTAAAAAAATGTACTGCATTCTATGTAAAAGCCCTATGGGCGTTTAATAAAAAAAAAAAAAATAAATAAATAATGATTGATTAGCTGATTCGTCGTCAGCAGGCGGGCATAACTCCGATCCAAAATATCAACCGAATCTTTGTGTGATATCGATATGATAAATATCATAATTCATAAGTCCACTTTGGTTTGTTTACATCCACCATTGATAAATTATTGAAAAATTCTCTATCATTGATCCAAGTCAATATGGTTTCCAAAGAAAAAAAAATACTGAAAAACTACTGCAAGATTTTTCCAATTACGTAAATAACCAATTGAATAATAAATTACATGTTATTGTTTTATTTATTGATAACTCTAAAGCTTTTGACACAATTAACTCCAAAAAACTGCTTAAAACACTAGAAAAAATTGGAATAAGAGGAAATGTGTTAAATTTATTTAAAGATTATCTTACAGATAGAAAAATATGTATCAAAATAAATAATACTTTTAGTAAAACAAAAAATGTATCTGCAGGAGTTCCACAAGGTTCCATATTAGGACCTACACTATATATAATTTATGTAACCATAATGAAAAAACTTTTCTCTTTTGTGAAACATTTTGTATTCGCAGATGATACGGCATTGGTCATATCACATAAAGATCTAAAAATTGCAATTGAACTCATGCAAATTGACTTTAATCAACTCTGTAAATGGTCACATGATGCAGGACTATTAATAAATGCTAAAAAAACCAAAGTAATGCATATAAGATCACCTAATGCCAAATTTCAATTTAATCCTAATATTATATCTCATAATTTTAATTGCATTCATAAAAATATTCCAACTAATTGTAATTGTGAAAGCTTAGAATTAGTTTCGGAATACGTGTATCTTGGTGTTACTGTAGATTGTTTTTTTAAATGGGACATACATATAAAAAAAACCTGTAAAAGACTCAGATCGATTGCTGGCAGAATGTACACATTAAATTTTTTCCTATCAATTGAAACACTTAAAATAATTTATATGTCACTAGCAGAATCTATTATAAGATATGGATTAACAATATGGGGAAATACTTCTATAACCAATCTGAAACAAGTGCAAGTTGTACAAAACGCAATTGTAAAATTATTGGTCGTCCCTAATATTTTCAAACAGAGACAAAATAAACCGTTGCTGTTTCAGAGTGCCAAAATTTTACCTGTTAAGGCAATACTTTGGCACAAAATTATAATTCAACATATATTTACCCCGCAGCATAAAGAGAAATTAGAACATAAATACAGCACTAGATTCACGCGTAACGACGGGTTAATAGTTCCGAAATTTAACAATAAGTACGGACAGAGAACGTTTGAATATATCATACCGAAGATATTTAATTTATTACCTGACACTATAAAGCAATGTAATTCTATGAATAAGGTTAAATATATGGTGAAAAATTGGCTATCGGAAAAAAAAGATTTATATTGATTTTGATATGTATGAAAAAATGTTGTATCTGTAGATATAAGATGTAAATTTTAAATATGTATAAATATGTAACTAAAATATAAGCACCTGTTGACAAGCCGATTCAATTGGCTTAGCAGGACTTGTTTGTTGATTAAAAAAAAAAAAAAAAAAAAAAAAAAAAAATTCATTTTTTGTTGCGATTCTCTGGTTTATTTCCGATTGACATTTACATTTCCGAAGCAATAAGTACAATATGAATTTTGGGAATTCGCGTTCGAACAGCAGTTGTGAAAACAGGACTCGTAATTGGGCCAAAAGTACAGGTGAGAAACTTCCATTGGTTGTTATTTCAGTGTTACTAAAGTATTTTTTGAAATATATTGTTTAAATTGTATTTTAAACTGTTTTGTATATTTTTCCGTTTTAACAGAACGGAGAATAGAATTTCTTTATAATTACCTAGGTATGTACCTTTCCTAAATTTATTGTCTAACTTAATGACTCTGGTGAACCCCCATATATTTTGACCACCGGCCGCCACTGGTCATGACTCCAGTTCCCAAACTGTAATTTTCTTTGTGAGGGTTGAACCAGTTATATATAGAATATTGTGATGGCGCCAGTCTTTTATTCTATATTTATGAACTCTACTGTGTCCCGAAGGGTTTTTTTTAATATAGGTACTTGGCTAAAAATCATGTAAGTATACAATGCTTTATAATTGCAATCCACTAACACACTCAACTTCTTTTATATCTTGTATGAAATCGGAAGTTGACAGAAATCAGAAGGAACCTTCAGTTGTCACACGTACATACAACAAAATCTCTATGTTCTCAAGGTAAATAATTAGGAAAGCTTGGGAAATGTCAATCACGAGGAAAAGATTTCTTTTATTATAAATTATTGTAGACTCATAAATTATTCTAGGATAAATATAACACGAATAAGATGGCAATATATTGTAACATCATCAGTTTACACAAGAAATAAGTTTGTATTTTTTTCAATGTTTTCACCAGTGTTTACGTCATTTTCAATCTCTGAAACAAACGATGTTCAACAATATTATACATTGAAAAGATATCTAAACTTCTTCCCAGAAAGTCATTTGTTCTTTTGCCATCCTGAAGTTTTGATCGTTATGTTTTATTTGCGTTTTATGCAAAAACAGTCAAGCCATAATCGCTAGTTTCGGTAGTGCAGAGCGCCACAGAGCTGCACAACCTGTCAGATAGCAAAGTGTCGCACGATTGGGCATGCGCCTTCCATCAATTCACCACTAACCGGCGGAATTTGAGCGGTTACAATTTCGTCAAATTTTCCCTGAAATTTCACTTGACGGACGGTGAAACAACCCAAATTTCGTTGATTCACGATTCATTTGCGATTTAACGGTTCATCAGACGTGATTTTTTCCGAAACAACTGGCCCTTAATATGGAACGAATTTTCATCTTTTGAAAGAGCTGAAGGAATATTGTGGTAGGTAGGTATTGCAGTTTGCTTGAACTCCAAAAATTCAAAAACGTCAAATATCAATGTGCTGATTGTTTTTGTTTTGTTCTTAAACATATAATGCTGCCTCTCTTTCTTACACACTAAATGTCAACAGTCGTAAAGGGGACAAATGGTGAACGTATGTCTGCACACCTCCAAAGGAAAAATAGAATAATTATAATAAATCTCTGAAATGAAACGCATTTTTTTACATAAGCTCCACACAGGAGGCCCGGAGGAAAATAATTTCTCTCAGGACCTATGTCATCTTAGGGGATGCTATGTGGAGGATCTTTTTAAGGAATGGGGAGGATAGAATGTTCTGGGAAGGAAAAAGGTATGAGGGGTGGGTAGGAATCTGGGGGTCAGTGTGTCCGGGAGTGACGGACGTATGAATCTATCCCTCCAACTGTGGTGCAAGGCAATCGGTCGAGAAAGTCCGGCTGGAAAGGTCAAAAGGCCTCCCTCAACCAGTCTCTCTCGATCCGGCCCGCCACGCAGCAGGTGGGCAGGCGCATCAACTGCCAAGACCCGGACATAAGTCACCTCATGAACCCGGGCACCCCTGCTAAATCACCAAACGTAGCGAACCACTTGGGGTGATCTATGGCAGAGGTGTTGGTTATTCAATAAATGGTTCCCGGGGCCGCGGCACCCGTATCCGCCTCCCGAATATCCGTAAGTCATTGTAAAAGTAAGAAAATTACAATAATATAAATCCGTACACAACGCCAACTCTGATAATGACAAAAACAAAACACGGACAGTTGCGCATTGATAATTGCTTCATTGCGTAATTTTTAACTTAAAAAAAAAACTGAATTTAATTCAACAGCTATTGATTCTGAGGCGGTACGAAGTTCGTCGGGTCAGCTAGTTTATAAATAAAACACTTGTTTTGAAAAGTTTTTTAACAAATAAATGACACATATGCTTATTTATATCACTTTTCTTTGAATGGTTTCTTATAACAATCAAAAAGGTAGGTGTACGCGTCTCTCAGCGAACACGAACGGTGTAAATCATTGTGCGACAAATAAATTGTAAAAGTGATTTAAAAATAAACGAAAAACGCTCAAACTACTTCAAAATGGTGCAGTGTAAAAAATGTAAAAAATATGTCGCTAAAGACAGTGAATTAATCAAATGCATCGACTGTAATGGATCTTTCCATAAACTATGTGCTATTTCAAATCCCGCCATTAACGTGGGTAATGAATTTATTTGTGTAAACTGCGAAACCCAGCGAACAATAGCGAACACAGAAACGGCGAACATGAAATCCGGAGGCAGCGGGTCACAAGGCCCAAACTCAGAAAGTATCCCAGAAATGAAGCAAATTCTTAATGAAATAAATAATAAAATAAGCATCATGTATGTCATGAAAAAAGATATGGAGACTCTCACACAGTCAACTGAGTTTCTATCCAACAAATATGACGAACTGATATCGCTACACCTAGAATTGGGAAAAAAACTAAAAGAAAACGAAAACAAACTCAATGAAGTGATAAATAAAAACACATACCTTGAAAAATGTAATAAAGCACTGGAACACAGGATTCAAGAAATTGAACAAATAGAAAAAAACTGTAATATTGAACTGTTTGGTCTGGAAATGAAAAAAGATGAAAATATTGAAACAACCATAAAGACAATTGCAGAAAAACTAAACACAAATTGCGAAAATATTGAGAAGGTTTGGAGACTTCCTAATAGAAAGGACTCCAAACCGGCTAACGTAATCGTGAAGTTCATGCGTCAAACTTATCGAGATGAGTGGTTACAAAAAAAAAAAACATATTAACAAACAATGACATTTACAAGAATGGAAACAACGACCGAATTTATATCAATGAAAATCTAACCAAAGAAAAAAAAGATCTTCTATACATTACAAAACAAAAAATGAAAACAAAATTTAAATACATTTGGGTACAAAATGCCAAAATATTGATAAGAAGTGAAGGTGATGGGAAAATTATCCATATAAAAAATGAGAATGATATAAACAAATACATTTAAGAAAAAAAAAAAAAAATCAAAATTCCTTTTGACTCGGAACAGTTATTTTATCAGTTACTAAATCCACGTCATGGAAGATTCGACACCATTTCAAACTCACAAATTTATCAAGTGCTATAATTTGGATAACTGGATAAACGATAAAAACATCAAAATGAGGTTTGTGGCTATTCATCTAAATATAAGATCATTGAAAAAGAATTTTAATTCATTTATTGCACAAGTAAACGACGTTCTGCAGTTTATAGATGTAATTTTTCTAACGGAAATAAATATTAAAAACGAAATAATACCTATGTTCAATATACCAAACTTCACATCGATTGCAAATGCTCGAGAGAATAGAAGAGGAGGGGGATTAATCATGTACTTAAAAAACCATCATACTTTTAAGAAAACAAACATTTCTTTTAAAAGCTGCGAGACAATATCTGGAGAAATCACCACCGTTTAACAAGATGTCATAAATATACTTGCAGTTTATCGTCCGCCGAGCAGCAACAAGAAAATATACTTGAAGAAACTAAAACAAATATTGCAATTAACTTCATCTGATTCAAACTACTTGTATTGTGGAGACATCAACTTGAATTTGTTGGATACAAAAAATAGTGTAATTTCAGAATATCAAAATCTACTCAGTGAAAATGGTTTAGAAAATGTAATATTAGATGTGACTCGGGATGAAATTTTAAACGGAAAAAATGTGTATTCATGTATTGATCATATTGCAGTTCGCAACCGTAATAACACTGTATTTTCATGTATTGTGACTAACAAAATATCCGACCATTATATAACAGGAGTTGCAATAGGTGAAGAGGTACTTACAAAGGATTTAAATAAAAAAAGTGAAATTATTGATAATAAATTGGTATATTCTAAATTAAAACTATTAAATTGGGGGAAATTATTACAAACTGAATGTCCTTCAGAACTGTACAATAATTTAAAAAATATTTTTGATAATATCTATGCGTCCTCGAAAAAAGAAAAATTATTTGAAAATAATCTTAGGCACAACAACCCATGGGTTACTGAAGAAATTAAGAACATGATTAAAAAAAGAGATTATCTTTACCGAAAATGCAAGAATAGCCCAAATAACCCGGTATTTCGTTTAGAATATACGCGGTATAGAAACAAAACAAACAAACATATTAATATTACTAAAAACACGTTCCATAAAAACGTAATAAATAGCTTAAATGGCAAGCCGAGGAAACTGTGGGACGAAATAAATAATCTAATAGGTAAACCTAAACAAAATTTAGATAAAATAATCCTTCAACATATGGGAAGTCAAGGAGACACAAAGTTTTTATGCGATAAATTTGCCACAACATTCGTAAATGAAATAAAAGACATAAGACATAATTGTACTAAAAAATTCCTAGATCGTAACACGTATACAACTCCTGCTATTATGTCGATGAGATTTAGACCTGTATCACAAAAAGATGTTAAAAAAATTATTAATGATATGGATGTTAAAAAATCAGAAGGCAATGACCAAATAAGAATTAAAGACCTGAAGTTAATTGCTGATAATATAATCCCAGTACTGACTAAACTAATTAACCTTTGTGTAAGTAAAAGTATCATGCCTGACGAACTTAAAACATCCATCATCAGACCTATATATAAATCAGGAAACCACAAAGATTTCACAAACTATCGACCAATAGCGATTCTCTCGTGTATTGATAAAATTATTGAAAGGGCTATCTTTAATCAAATACAAAATTTTATAGAAAAAAATAGAATCATAAATCCCATACAGTACGGATTTCAAAAAGAAAAAAGTACTACACAATTACTTTCTAAATTCACTGACCATATAAACTGTCATTTGAATGAAAAATATTATGTAGGCATAATTTTTATAGATTTTAAAAAGGCCTTTGACACATTGGACCATGAAACATTACTAAGGGCAATGGAGGAATGTGGTATTAGAGGTCCTTTAAATAAATTTTTTAAAAACTATCTGTTTAATAGAAAAATTAAAGTTAAAATTGACGGAATTTTAAGTGATGAAATGTTGGCAAACACTGGGGTAGCTACGGGATCGATATCGGGACCTACGTGTTATATTATGCAAGTAAACAGTTTACCAAACGTAATAAAACGTTGTAAATGCTACATGTTTGCAGACGATACTTGCATTATATGTGCTGACAAAAATCCACAAAAAATTCAGGAAATTTTACAAACTGACCTAAATAATATTATTAAATGGTCCCACGACAATGGCATTATTATCAACGCAAAAAAAACCAAATATATGCTTATACATTCACCACATGCAAATTGTCAGGATAAGGAATTGCACATTAAAAGTCATTCATATGATTGCTTGCACACAAAAAACCAATCCCTGCAGTGTAATTGCCCAAATATAGAAAAAGTGTACCAGTATACATACCTTGGTCTTACAGTAGATGTCAATTTTAACTGGTCAATTCATATTGAAAATGTATGTAATAGATTAAGATCCATATTAGGGAAATTTTATCACCTAAAAAACTTTGTTAATAAAAATATATTATACTGTATATATAACGCATTAGCAGAATCAATTATAGGATACGGAATAAATAGTTACGGATTAACGTACAAAACGTACTTAAATAAAATAGAACAACTACAAATCCGTTTCCTAAAATTGATATCAGGCAAAAAAAAAGTTCAATTATGTGATGGCGATTATAAAAAAATGTTCTCCTTGTGTAATGTGCTCTCTATACATAGTAGGGTAGATTACCAATTAACTCTAGATGAATTCTGGAATACAGAATTCAAAAAACCTGTAAACCATAACTACCCCACTAGGCATAGAGAAGCAGAAATGTTTATTATTAATAAATCTACAAATGTATACGGTGATAGAACAAAAAGGCATAAAATTCCGGAAATATTTAATGCATTACCTGAAAATATTAAAAACGAGACATCATATTCAAAAATCAAAACTAAAGTTAGATCATTCTACTTCAATAGAACATGAAAACTAAAATATTGTATAAAAATACCTAAATCTATGAAAAACAAATAATATTGTGAACGAATAGGTACCTAGATCTTTTAACCACTGTTCAAAATAAAATTTATGTTATAATAAGCATTACAATAATTAGTTAAGTATTTTAATATTAAGTATTATATTATTAAATAATTACTAGATATGTATTAAGCACCAAAATATCAAACATTTTATATGTTGTAAGTAAATAAATAGGAAAAATGAGAGATTTTTTACAATCAAACTGATTAATCAGTTTTGTAAGATTTAAGTAAGAGAAATTATTGTACAATTAATAACTAAATAAACATATTTAAAAAAAAAAAAAAAAAATAATAGCAAAAACAAAACAAGTGCCAATTGATAATTGCATTCTAACTGACACTACAGGATTCAAATTTAAATGGAATATATTTCCTTTACATGTATACATCCAAAATTACGTGCAGTTATTTTAAGTAGATTCCAAATTTTCAAGTTCGGTGATCTTATACACATACATTTAGTTTTTTGACATTAATAATTAGTACTACATCATGAGACCATTTGAGTAGCTCATTAAAGTCTCTTTGTTATTCTTTAATAGCTGTTTCCGGGTTTTTATTTGATACAACTAGTGCAGTATCATCTGCAAAAATGAATCTACGGGCTATTTTAAAAAGTTTAGACAAGGCAATAACATATATAATGTATAATTTAGGGCCTAAAATTGACCCTTGCGGTACTCCTGATTTGATAAATCTAAAATAAGTCATTGTCACGATAATAATTTGTTCAAAAGTGAAGGTTATTGCCACCTAGCGGTATATTTTGTAACTTGACTGTTTGAATCACAGATTACAGGCTGCGGCTGTTTTAAGGCTAGACGATAAAGCAGATTTCTGGAATCTTTATCATATTTATAGATTAACAATGGTGGTTAGTTTTGTTTGTTAGTATGTGAAAGTGCAGTTATAAATAGGACAATTTCAGTTAAAAACATGCTCTTAATAACGTGGATCTCCTGTAAACAGCTAGCATTATCTAGCGAGTGGTCAAAGTGGCCAATTAAGTGTTTTTGTTCGGGTCGGGAACAAATTTATTATAAAATGTGCCGTGAAATAAACTAGAAGATTTCCTACGTGAAACCATGTTTTTCTTGAAGTCTTTCTGCTCAATTACCCATTTATAACATGGTCCTTCGAGCCGGATAGCCCTTAAGAGCGGATGAAGGCATCAAAGGAATTACCAGAATGAACCAGCGAGCTATATAATAAAAAAAAAAACAGAAAGATGAAAACATGAACCACGAAGAATCAAAAGATAAGTATCCCTGCCATCCTTTCACAATTATTCATTGAATTCCTGTTCAAACAAGCGCTATTTTTTGTGTGTCGATGTACTTATTTTAAAAACAAAAAATTAACTACCCTCAGTGTAAAATGCAAGTCATGCAAATTTATTTTAGGTTAATTGTTTAGAAGATGATTATTGTAAGATTCTGTCATTGTTCATAGCTTGAATTGGTTATTACTGTTGTTTTACGCGATTATTGCACAGAAATTGTTTTTGAAGGAACATTTTTAGCATTTTTATTGTTGAATTATTGTCAAATACGTAATAAAAATGGATAATTTAAAATCGTTGATTAACAAACGAGGAGTGTTGAAAGGTAAACTTACGAGATTTGCGGATTCATTAAATACATTATCAGTTAACGAAATTAAAATTCGCTATGCTAGAATTGAGAAAATAATTGATGATTTCGAAAAAATCCAGGAACAAATCGAAAGCATTCCGGATTCCAACGAAATCGATAATAATTTGCAAAGGGAGAATTTTGAAAACCAATATTATTCAATTTTAGCGACTGCAAGGGGAGCAATTCAGTCTATGGAGACTCCCAAATTGGAAATAAAATTACCTAACCTCCAATTACGAGAATTCAAAGGCGATCCAAAAAATTGGATTAATTTTCTAGAAACATTTAAGACACTAGTTCATAACAATACTGCCTTAAGCAATGTACAGATGTTTTATTATCTGCAATTCTGTTTAAAGGGGAATGCAGCAAAGATAATCGCCAATTTCGAGGTATCAATCCTGAATTATTTATCGGCTTTTGAGTTGTTGCAACAGAGGTTTGCAAATTTGCGAACTACCGTACATAAACACATCCAAGCTCTGTTTCAACTTAAAGAGATGAAACATGAGGATCCAGTAGCCATGTTGCAGAATTTAAGCGTGAAAACCGAACAATGGGATGCTTTGATTATATATGTAATTTCTAATAAATTGGATGCAAGTTCTAGAAAGCATTGGGAACAAACCCCATTGCAGGATGAGCTACCTACATTACAGGAATTTCTTAAATGTTTAACCTCGCGTGCACAAGTTTTGGAATTAATGTTAAATTCAGATTCGAAAAATATTCCTACCCACCCGAAAGCAAATAGTAGCAACAATAATCCTAAAAAGGAATCGGTATTTTTAGCTGCTACCCACAATAATTGTATTTGTTGTAATGAAAAGGGACGTAAAATATATTATTGCAAAATTTTTTAAAAATTAAATTCAGGAGATAGAGCCAACGCAATAAGGAGGTACCGTGCCTGCTTCAAATGTTTGAGGTTAGGACATACGGCCCCATATTGTAAAATTAATTTGAAATGCAAGCATTGTGATAGCGAAAGCCACAATACGTTATTGCACAGGGAGATGCATCCGAGCGATGACTCCATGAATAAAGGTGAAGATCACCCCGGAGGTGACTGCCAAATGGATGCTGAACGAGTTTCAGTGTCAAACCATTCACCCTTAGCGAAGGCAGAAAAAACAATTTTATTGTGGACTGCTATCATTGGGGTGGTAGATCACAATAATAAAGTGCATGAGGCAAGGGTCCTGATTGACTCTGGAGCTCAAGCCAATTTTATGTGCGAAAAGTTCGCAATGAAATTAAAATTAAGATGTGAAAACATAAACAAGCCTGTGTTAGGCATACACAACAATGTTACTCATATAAAGAAACGTGTTGCTATTAAAATGAAATCTCTGAGGACAAATTATAACCAAAATATCAATTGTCTAATATTACAGGAAATAACCACAAACCTACCTCAAGCAACAGTGGCCAGAAAAAATATTAAGCTGCCACCGGGATTACAAATGGCGGACCCAAATTTCAACGTAGCGGCACCTATTGATATACTGTTAGGCGCTGAGAGCTTTTGGGATATACTACAAGATGATCGGCTGAGATTGGATACCGGACCTACTCTTCAGAGGACTGAATTAGGATGGATCATATCGGGCCCGATCAACATTCATCATAAAAAAAGGCCAGTACCGCAAATTTGTAGTTTATCAATAAACACATTATCCAATCAAGTAGAAAAATTCTGGAAAATGGAGGAAGTGAATCCTGCGAGATTTCAAAATCATGAGGAGAAGGCGTGTGAAGCAGATTTCGTCGCCACGCACTCTAGGGAGAGCGATGGTAGATACGTTGTAAGTCTGCCGCGCCGCCCTTGTGTGAGTCAACTTGGTGACTCACTAAACACAGCGGAGAAAAGATTTAAGAACTTAGAGAAGAAATTTTTAATAAATCCTGAATTGAAATTGCAATATATGCAATTTATGCGGGAATATGAACAACTAGGTCATATGGAGTTATGTGATAAATGGAGAGAGGATGAGCAATCCTATTTTTTGCCGCATCACGCGGTTATTAAAGAAGCTAGCACCACGACGAAGGTGCGTGTAGTTTTTGATGGTTCGACAAAGACGTCGACCGGAATATCCCTGAACGATGCTCTGATGGTGGGAGCTGTCATTCAAAAGGACTTATACAGCCATTTATTAAATTTCAGAAAACATCGATACGTCATGACTGCGGATATCGAAAAAATGTACCGCCAAATCAACGTATGCGAAGCGGATCGCAGCCTTCAGAAGATTGTATGGCGCGAATCACAAGAAGAGGAACTACGACATTACAAATTGAAGACCGTTACCTATGGGCTGGGACCTTCCTCTTTCCTAGCAACGAGATGTCTTCGACAAATTGGTATGGATAATCAAGTTAATTTCCCAGTAGCAAGTCAAGTCATAGAAAATGATTTTTATATGGACGATTTATTGACTGGAGGGGATGACTTGGAAGTTTGTTTCAAATTGAAGAAACAAAATAGTGATATCTTGCTGTCCGCAGGGATGACCCTGAGGAAGTGGAGATCAAATGTTTTGGAATTGTCATCTGGGCGGGGCCAAGGTAAAATTGCCAAACAGGGCAATTGTGAAAAAATGATCACTGACAATTCCAAGAATGAAAAAATACTTGGATTAATTTGGAATAATATGTCATGTTTGGATCCCCCGAAAATAAAAAGTAAAAATGTACTATTGGTAGCTGATGCTCAAGAATTGGATATTTTCGAAAAATTCTCATCGCTAACCAAATTAAAAAGAGTAAGCGCTCAAGCGTTAAGATTTATACATAATTGTCGTAACCCTAAGGATAAAACGTATGGCAATTTAACTGTCTCCGAGCTGGAAGCAGCTTTAAAATGCCTACTGAAATCATCTCAAGAATACTCATTTAAAAGAGAATTGAAGGACCTAAAGAAGCATGGGTTAGTAAACAAAAACAGTAGATTGAAGGCTCTCAATCCCTGTTTAATGGAAGTTTTAATTTGCGCAAGTGGACGATTAAAATTAGCTACTTATTTATCGCATCATCAAAGGCACCCGATAATATTATCACCGTCACATAAAATAACTGAACTTATTTTACGTAATTATTATTATGAACATTTACATGCAGGTCCCCAAGCGCTGTTATCGGAAATACGCTTGAAATATTGGACGATATTTGGGAGAAACACTGTTAAGCGTATCCTACATAAGTGTGTTGTATGTTTTAGATACCGACCTCAGGTTTGCCGGCAGATCATGGGTGACCTTCCAGTTGAGAGAATCACTCCCAGTCTACCGTTCTCTGTCACAGGGGTCGACTTTGCCGGACCGATAGACACGAAGGCTGGAGCGCTGAGGAAATCTCCGCTCATTAAGTCGTATCTTTGCATATTTGTTTGTTTTTCTACCAAAGCGGTTCATTTGGAACTCGTAACAGATTTGTCAAGCGATGATTTTTTAAATTGTTTAAAGAGGTTCATTGCCCGTAGGGGTCAGCCGGAAAAAATATTTTCTGACAATGCAACCACTTTCAGAGGAGCTTCCAATAAGCTCAAAGAACTGTATGCCAGTCTGAGACTGAACAATGACAAAATTCATAGGTTTTTAGCTGATAAGGGAATTTCTTGGAGTTTTATACCGCCTAGGGCACCGAATCATGGGGGGCTGTGGGAAGCCGCAGTCAAGTCCACCAAGTTTCATTTATATCGAATTACTAAAAATAACCCATTGCAGTTTGAATTATTATATACTTTGCTTTGTCAGATAGAGGCTTGTTTGAACTCCCGTCCCTTAACTTCCCTGTCTGATGACGTAGACGACCTTCTCCCTTTAACTCCCAACCATTTCCTCATGGGCAGGGATGCTTCGGTTATTCCCGAGGTGGATGTCCGCGAGCTCCAGGAGAACAGACTCAAAAATTAAACGCCCTAATTCAAAATTTCTGGTTCAGATGGAAACGAGATTACCTTGCCGAGCTGCAAAAACGGACCAAATGGCAGGCCAGCAACCAAAAGGCAATAAAGAAGGACGATCTGGTAATCTTGATGAAAGACAATCTGCCTCCTGCATTGTGTAAGATGACGCGCATATTAACTACTCATCCAGGCCCGGATGGAGTAGTGAGGGTGGTTACCCTCAAAACAGCACAAGGCACTTTTGTGAGACCCATCACAAAAATATGTTTGATGCCAATAGAAGCAAACTTGGATCCAAATTTCCCGACCCGGCAAACCACGGACCTTCCCAAGGTCACAGCCTAACTGTAATTAGGGCTGAACCGATGCAACCAAACCACAACTGTAATTATGGAGCATCGGTACTGGTGTTGTTGACACCACTGTATCCTGTCTGAAGCCACTGGGGCTTCCAGTTAACAAAGGCGAGTTGATCATCCTCGCTGCACAATTAATGGTACTATCTGATTACCAGGGCACGGCCGCCCCATAATTTATGATGATCTACCCAATGATGACACACAGAAGTACATGGTGATGTACTATCCAATGATGACACACAGAAGTACATGGTGATGTACTATTAAAATATGATGACCACCCTGGACAAGATGGCCGAGTAGTCTACCCAGTGAAGTGTTCTCTCTGTTTTTGGCAGTGCCATGCCAGTGATAAACTGATAGTCAGTTCACAGCGAACTAACAATTTATTGCTATTTGTGAATTGGTGTTAGTTAAAAAATAATAATTGAAGTGAAAAATCTCCATAGAGACAATGAGACATTATTGAATTGTCAATTTTACAAAATTGTTATTAATGTTGTGATTTGTTATATTTTATGAAATTTTTTTATGATTTTTTAGAAATTTATAAATTTTTAGGTTATTGTTAATTGTTGGTTAGGTTCCCGGACCCTTTAAATTTAGATAGGTACACATCTGGTAAAATTTTAGTATATTGTTTTAAATTTAGGAATTTGTAGTTTGATTTTTTAATTTCAAAAAAACTTGTTGTTTTTTCTCATTCCCCGCCCGGCAGTATGTTCAAAAAGTGAAGATTATTGCCACCTAGCGGTATATTTTGTAACTTGACTGTTTGAATCACAGATTACAGGCTGCGGCCATAGGGCTGCACTGTTTTAAGGCTAGACGATAAAGCAGATTTCTGGAATCTTTATCATATTTATAGATTAGCAATGGTGGTTAGTTTTGTTTGTTAGTTTGTGAAAGTGCAGTTATAAATAAGACAATTTCAGTTAAAAACATGCTCTTAATAACGTGGATCTCCTGTAAACAGCTAGCATTATCTAGCGAGTGGTCAAAGTGGCCAATTAAGTGTTTTTGTTCGGGTCGGGAACAAATTTATTATAAAATGTGCCGTGAAATAAACTAGAAGATTTCCTACGTGAAACCATGTTTTTCTTGAAGTCTTTCTGCTCAATTACCCATTTATAACATAATTATTTTCCTGACTTAGTAAACCTTCACCTGGCCGCTTACTTTAATTGTTGAATCGCTGTATTTTGAATTTTTTCGATTGGCAACGTTATTGTAAAACTTCCGGCGGTACTTTTTGGATTCGCATCGTACAGGAAGCCGGTGCAAATTCGACTAGTCACTTTAGTGATAGTTCTGGATTTAAAAATGGGATAATCCCTTTGTTACAAATTGTTTTTAAAAACGATTTTAATCGCGAGCCGGGTGATGCACATTGATGCACATTTTGCGAACGCTTCTTTCTGATGTGATCGGAAGGCTGTTTCTAACGTGTTCGGTGGCCGCCATTGGGACCGATATTTGTCCGCGGCATAACGATGTTGTAAATTACCTATATAATCGCGACTGGCATATTGAAGAGCGTCGCGAGGGAGAGTTCTTATGACCTGGTACTTGGCGTTCATTTTCTGATGAGGCGTGCTGACGGAAATCGTGGTTATCCGAGGGGCTCAACCAGAGCACTGGTGCTGATCTTGGACCCTACTCCCTGGCGGGGAGTCCTCATTCTCTGGCCTTCCTGGGGAGTCTTTCCTGATTCCCATCCTGGAGATTGCGTGAGAATATCGCCCGCGGTTCATCAACGCGCTATCTTCAAGTAAATTAAGAGTTCGCGTCAATCTAGAAGTATTTAGATAAAGATCCATGGTCCGCAGGTACGACATTTCTTTCTGCTTAATTATGTTCCTGTTAAATTGTCAGAATCTGTTATGTTTTTGGGGATGTGAAACCCGGCCCCTCAAAAGGGCAACATTGTTATGTTCTTTATAAAAATATACTGGGATTTGGTTGTTTTGGAAATGAACTCTTTTATTACTTAAATCAATTAAACCTCACAAGTTGGAACCTGTATTCGTTTATTCCCACAATCCTGAAGAGAATCTCTCACCTACCATTAAATAGAATAATCAGAAGGTCCATACTGATGATTGCTGTTACATCATTTCATTCAAAATCTTTACATACATTTTTCTATTTGTTAAATAGTTTTTGAAAAATGATAGGAGTTTACCACGGATTCCTATGATTTCAAGTACCTTGATTAATTATGTGTGGCTCAGTGTATCGAAAGTTTTTGAGAAATCAATAAGTAATACCAGTACATTTATTTATTTTATTTATTTATTGCTTCTTCACAATTTATGTACATATATTTTTAGCATGTAATTATTAACCCCACTAGGGTTCGCCTGTATCGGGGTTAATAATTTCACAATTTAATAAAAATAACACACGCAAATACCGGTCATGCAAAACAGTTAAGTAAAAGCAAAATAATAAAATTTAAAAATAAAATGATAAACAGAGAAAATAATAAGTGGTAAAAATATATGGATTAATAACAAAGTGTTAAGAGATCAGACAAAATGTTCTCATTCATTATATCATTAGTTCATACCATTTTCAACAATAGATAAAATTTAAAAAAATATGTATCCTTAGGATTTTTTTTAAATATGTGTATAAAATAAAAAAAATAAAACAAAACAATGATATATAAGCGATTACATTAGAGCGAATCTTTCTTATGCAATATTAAAGTGACTATCAAATAATTATGAAATAAATATGAAAGAAACCACATTTAAGTGACCGTTTTCATTAAAATATGATTGTATTTTATAGTGTAAGTGACACCTTAGAAATGCCATCCGTGTGATCTTTTAGTTTTGACAAAGTTATGGGATACGATAACCCATATATATTTATTTATTTGTTGTTTGTTTACCTTTTTAATTTAGGTGTTATTGTTTAAATTGAAAATGCTTTCTAGAGTTAAGTTGTATAATTAGAAAAATTTTCGAGCAGTTTATCACAGCTTTTTTTTAGGAAGACATACTGACATTCATCAATAATGCTCAATTTATTTAAGTATTTATTCAAATTTATCGATATATGTAAGTATATTATTTCTAAGATTTTTTCCAATGCGGGTAATAATGAAATAGGCCTATTATTATTTATTACGGTGTGATCTCCCTTTTTATAATTCATATGTAAGCGACGTTTCCGCCACTCACATAGACTGTAGAATAGGGGCTGGGTAGTCCTGGTTAGCCGCCAAGATGCTTGTCAAAGCCCCGGGTGGTGGCCCACAGGAGGAAGAGGCAGGGTTCAAGGGAGGCAGAAATAAAATCCCAGTTTCAGGTCAAGTTCGGAGGAAGGTCCAAGGGCCAGGCAGAAGAGGCGAAGAAGTGCTGAGACGGTACCAAATCGAGTTGTATGAATGCTCGCTGTTCCCGGGGTACCACTCTATTTATAGCCCGACCCCCCACTCTCGCCGCCGGTGTGGGC
The DNA here is from genome assembly GCA_929108145.2 of Limnephilus rhombicus. Lineage (NCBI taxonomy): Eukaryota > Metazoa > Arthropoda > Insecta > Trichoptera > Limnephilidae > Limnephilus > Limnephilus rhombicus. The sequence goes on along the minus strand of OV815277.1, from coordinate 40,708,378 downwards.
GGACCCGGATTTTTGCCCATTTTTTGAGTTTGGGCGGGTCGTGTAACCTCTGCTGTGTTCCACACAGCAGAGTTTGCTATCGTCTCAGCTCTTCCCCTTATCCTTCTCTTCTCTCTGACCCCCATGACCTTTCCCCTACTAATTTATTTGATTTATTAAGACATAATATGTAAATTTCACCGGGGTCCCTGCACCCACATTTCCTCAGGGAAACTTAATTTTCTAGCTTAATCCTAGTTGTATATTTATCAAAGACATAAGTTTACAGAAAGGAGAGTCCGGTCTATCCATCCATATCATTTATTCGGTGATAGATTAGACCGAACTCTCATAATTTGATAAAACACACAAAAATCTCCCTTGCATTCTGATGCCAAAGTACCTAGTCCACCAGACGGAGCGTTCCTATTGGTCCGCCCGGAGGTTAGATGAGGGGAAGGGTAGGGAAACGGAGCCCGCCCGTCCCCGCGGGTAGATTTCGCCCCTCGGGGTGGGCACCAGTGGCGTGCGGAGAGATCGAAAACGAGAGTTGACCCAGCAAAAGCCCGCTCCCGCCTTCGACCTCTCTAGAGGGCGCGTTTTAGTAAAAAAAACTTATCTTTATTAAATCAAAAGGGGTACATTATAGTATACAACATAATTATCATCATATCGCCTTCGTTCCCAATCCTTAAACCTAAGTTATTTAAGAAGACGAGGACGGCCTGTGAGGGAAATCATCCTCGTCTTCGTTTGCAAAGACATGTATTTAATTTTGAAATAGAAGAAGAAGACGTCCTGAAGGGAATCGTCTTTCCCTCGTCGTCCCGTCCGGAACACTCCCCCCGGTGCAGCGTCAGCTGTGCCCTATTCAGCTAGGACGGGCGTGTGGACGTCAGTGTCCCTGGCGGCCGGATCCTCTGGGGCCTGCTGCTGCACGGGGTCTGCCTACTGCTGGAAGCTGCGTCGAAGGTGGCGTAGCTGATGGAGGACGATGATCTTCACTGCAGGCCTTGTGTACTCGCCCGTGCTCGTTCTCACGCGTACTGCTCGCACCTGGCCATCTGCTGCGGCGATCGCCTCGACGACTCGTCCCCTGGGCCAGCTGTTGCGGGGCAGGGTGGGGTCCACGATGAGGACCAGGTCATCCTTCTGCACGGGGCGCTGCGGTGTTACCACTTCGGTCGCTCTGCCATGGTGGGGAGGTACTCCTTCAGCCATCATCGCCAGAACATGTCCGCCATCTGCTGACTGATGCGCCACTGCTTCCGTAGGCAGATCTCCTCGTCCTTCGGGCCGTAAAGCGACCTGCTGATCCTAGCAGGAAGTGATTAGGCGTCAGTGGCTTTCATCTCTGGGGTCGACTGACAGGTGGGTAAGTGGCCGGTTATTCACGGCATACTCGGCTTCAGCCATTGCCATCAAGAGGGTCTCTTCTCGGGGTGCTCGTTCTCTCAGGACCGCTTCCAGGGCCCGTTTCACACTCTGTTCCCTGCGTGGAGAGATGATCCTGCAGTCGGGGGTCCTCTTGGAGCTCTTTCAGCGCCTCCCTCATCTCGCGTTCCGCCCCGCGAAAATTCGTCCCGTTGTCCGAGTAGATCGCCTCGGGCTGTCCTCTTCGCGCGGTCATCCTTCGGAGGGCCATAATGGCGGAATCTGTTGACAGCGAGTGGGCGATCTCCAGGTGTATCGCTCGGGTGGAGAGGCAGGTGAACAGGGCCCCGTATCTTTTTCCCGCTGCCGGCCGATGGTAACGTCAATCGGCCCGAAGTAATCCAGCCCGCAGTTGGTAAACGGGCGTACATGGTGGGCTAGTCGGGCTGCCGGTAGTTGACCCATTAGCGGCGGGTGGGGCCTCTCTCTTCGCATGCGGCAGGCGGGGCAGGTGTGCGCAATCTTCCTGAGGTTTGTCCGTAGTTTCAGTATAAAGAAGCTGTCCCTTAGCTCGGATATTGTTCGCTCCGTGCTTGCGTGATCCCCCTTTTTGTGGTAGTGGAGGATCATTGAAGTACCCACCACTGTCCCGCCCCGGTATAGGCGACTTATGGTCGCCCCTTCGGAGCTCTCGCAAGAATCTAATTTTTTTTAATGAACGGCTCTACTATTTAATGAACGAATCTAGACCTTCAATGTCCCTACATACTTTGTTAGGTGGCGGAAATGTAGGATCGCCTACAGACTGTACTGTAATGGTCAGTATACTAATACTACAGGTGTTAGTGGTACATAAGAAATACGATATGGAAAACAAAAAAATAATATTTCAGCAACCATCATGAGTTATGCATGCAGTTGCTGATGAACGGAGGGAGACCACACACTCCAGAGCTGCAGGCGTCTGTATATGGAAAAGAAAAAAAAGCAATGAAATAAGTGTAGATATACAAAATTGAAACAGAAATGGTGAAAGTAACCAACCGGCGACCGGCAGTCCCCGTGAGAATGAAGAAGGTCGTGTGTCCAACGTTACGACATCCAAAGGAGTCGTCCTTTAGCCAGCTAGCCGGTGGTGCCTAGACGACGTAATTGGACGACCATTCAGAAGACCCTAGGGAGGAAAGCGTCGGGTAGCCGGAGGCGGGACGGACAACCTTCGGACGCCGCTCAGTCTTTCCCCCAACCCTTTCATGTCAGGGGGGGTGGCGCGGACGCCGGGTGGAGCCCACCAAGTCCAACAGGCCGGCCCAAACAAGTAAAATAGGGACAAGGCCCAAAGTCCAACCCCTTTATTGGGGAAAGGGACAAAACAAAATAGCCAACGGAATTCAGTTCAACCTCCAAATAAACTATATAACATAGGGAAAAAAGAAGAACAAAAAATAAAAGAAATGAAGACAAAATAATAATACATCAATCATTGATGCTAAATAAGTTGATGTTGGAGACCCCCATGGCGCTCATGAATAATAATACAGAGCAATATGAATATAGCTTAATGGTAACAGTAAGTAGATGCTGTAAAAAAAGGCAAAGTATACTAAACATGAAAAATTGTAAAAATGAAATTAAAAATTAAACCGCAGAGCTGCAAAACGAAGAGTAAATATATATATAGCCGCAATCTTCCAAAATGTGAAAGTTTTGGTGAAATAGCATTACAATATAGAAGGGGAAGAAAAAAAAAATATATATATAATGTACATGTAGATTGTAGACTAAAAATGTTGACAATACTGCAGAGCTGCAAACAGTAAAGCTGTAAACTTTTAAATGAAAATAACAAAAGAAAAATAAATTAAAAATATAAAAGTATATACATCCAAGGCAAATGAGTGAAAGAAAATTTTTGAATCGTAGTCCGTGGTATATCAGGAACAAGTACACCTGGTGACCTATATTAAACTAATCAGCGACTCTGAGAGCAGGCCATCTTTCAACCCAGATCCTTGCAAATTTACGCAGGCACTCGAAATTCACCTTGTTCGAAACTAGATCAGTGTTCCACACTGGTCTAATCGGTACATCCAAACCGTCTAGCATTTCCTCTCTAGCATCCATCATTATCTCACAGTGCCACAGAATGTGCTCGGCGGACTGGTTGGTGCAACCGCACGCGCAGTTGGGATGAGGGGACAGGGAGAGGGTATGAAGTCTCCCCCTGAACTCCCCATGACCAGACAAGAGTTGGGTCACGTAGTGGTCCAGTTTTAGGAAGGCCCCTTCCATTCTGACTTTAACTGATGGGAAGAAGGAGAAGGTCCATCTTCCCAAATTCGACCTATCCCAACGGAGCTGCCACTCCTGGAGCGACAGTTCCCTCATTGATCGAAGCAGACAAGGGAGAGTCCCCGGACCATCCGGAGTTAAAACTACACCAAGATGAGTTGCCGGGGTTCCCCTGGTCAGCTTCTGCTTCGTAATCACCTCCCTGATTTCAAGATCGATTGGTAATAAACCGGCCAAAACAGGCAAAGCGTCCGAAGCAACGGTTCTATACGCACCGGATAGTGCCAACAGAGGCGTACGTTGGCCCCTCTTGAGAGCCAAGAGTATGAGCGAATTATCCAAGCGGTGCTCCCAAACAGATGCAGCATATGAAACTTGCGCCACATATACACATCTGTATAGAATTCGCAACGCCGGATTACGCAATCCCCACTCAGCTGTGGAGAGTCTCCTTAGCTTCAAAAAGAGAGCCTGAGCCTTGCTGGATACATCCTTGACGTGAGCCAGAAAAGAGGACGATCGATCTAGTGTAACGCCTAAGTATTTTACATTATCGAAAAAACGGATGTTGGACTCTCCCATTTTGATGGTCGGGTTTCTGTTTCTGCTGAGATAACCCTTCATCAGGAGACCCTTGGTCTTATGGGGAGCGAAGGTCATTTTATTTCTTTTTCCAAAATCCAGGAACATCTGCAAACCTTCACTGCCTTTCTTTTCCACTTCCTTTCTACTGTCCCCAGAGACCAGATACACTTTGTCATCAGCGTAATCGACAGAGATACATCCTTCAGGCAAGGGTAACCTAGAGGAGTCATCGAAGGCGATATTCCACAGGTCAGGACCAAGAATGGAGCCCTGCGGGCATCCCATGTCTGCTTCCCGCTGGATGCAAAAGTCACCAAATGAGATTGTAATAGTTCTGTCTGACAGATAGTCATCGATGACTTTAAACAGAAGTTTGGAACACTGCCTGTTTTTCACCTTCGTGCGTATCATTGCCCACCACGCATGATCGAAGGCACCAGTTATGTCGAGGAAAATTGCCACAACGTACCTCTTGGGACAAACCTTCACCCAATCAAGCACATACGACAGGGCGTGCACCGTGGATTTCCCGGGGACGAAACCAAACTGCATATCACTGGCCGGGGAGAGTGTTTTCCGTAGACGTTCCCTAATTAATTTCTCCAGAATTTTACCTAACACAGGGAGTAATGTTATAGGTCTATACGCTTTTATGTCTGATAATGGTTTGTCGTTCCCCTTTGGTAGTGGAGGATCAGCAGGCGTGTGTAGGGGTCATCCCCATCTAGTATGATCGGGGTCCGTACGCTTTGCGCGACTCTCTTAGCGGCCTGTAGCCGGGAGCCCATTCTTAGTACTCCGTCTGGCCCGAGAAATGGTGTCAGGGCATTGAGTCGGCTACCGGCTGGTGTGGGCGCGCCAATGCGCAGCGCCCTTATGTCTGCGTTTTTTATTTTTATTTTTTATTGTTTTTATTTCTTGCTAGAGCAATCCCGATGAGTTACAGAACTCATTTTGGGACAGGAGGAACATACAAATCATGGGTGGGAGGAAATAGTTAAAATTTTACATAAGAATTTGGATATTAAAATATAAGATTCGCATACAATATAGAAGAAAAATAAAATACAGGTTGAGTAGAATAAACAGCAATGGAAAACAATTAAAGAAAAAGGGAACAAGGTTATACAGATATAGATGATTACAACTTAATGGAAAAGAAAAAAAAAAGAGAAAAGAAACAAGACAATTGAACATGACAAGAAAATTACAAAGTTTCATCCTTTTACATACTTAAAAAATATTCTTTTAAAGCATTACTCTGATTTTTTTTATTTTGCTGGATTCCCTTGTACATATCTGGTAGCGAATTATATAGTGTATAGGCAACATAGTTCAGAGATTTTATCCCATATTTTGTAGTGTGTGTTTGAGGTATGCGGATTTTATTGCTATTTCGAGTATTGTGAGTGCGGATGTCTTGATTGTAAAGTGGCTTGATGATAGTGTGAGTTGATTGTTGGGTAATTTGTAGGATGGTGCTTGTGATTTCATGTTTAGGAAGGACTGTGATTGGAAGAATACCGGAAACTAAATAAATGTCTCTGACATGGGTGTCCTATGGAAGTCCAAAAATATTTCTGAGAGCTCGGTTTTGAACCACCTGCAGATCAGCTATCAATTTCTTTGAGGCAAAACCGCAGATACAGCAGAGATAAGAAAGGTGTGAATGTACCATAGTGTAGTACACTGATGTTAATAAAGGTACGGGTAGTAATCCTTGGAGTCTATAAAGTACACCAGCTATGGGTGTAATTTTCTCCTTTACATGATTTATGTGGAGATCCCACGAAAGTTGGGAATCTACGATCAGGCCCAAATATTTTGTGCTCATTTTCTTTTCGAGGCAGTTATCACCAACTTTGATATTGAGGCTGATATTTTTCTTGTTGCCAAAAAGTATGTTATGAGTTTTTTTTTACGTTAAGAGTTAGTTTGTTTATTCTTAACCAGCTTGTGAGTTTAGAAATATCAGCATTCATTTCCGTTTCAAGCTCCGCTAGGTTCAGTCTGTTGTAAAAAATTACTGTATCGTCCGCATAGAGTTGTAGAGTTCCTTTAATACCCCACTTTGTTATGTCATTCACATAGATAAGAAATAGCAACGGTCCAAGAATTGATCCCTGTGGCACTCCACATGTTATTTTACCCATCTCACTCGTTTCTCCTCCCAGCTCTACTACCGAAAAGCGATTTGATAGGTAAGATTGGAAAAGTTCCAGAGGAGTACCAACAATACTCAAATGTTTCAGTTTTTCGATCAATACGTTATGATCCACCGTGTCAAACGCCTTCTTTAGATCAATAAATATTGCCGCCGTAAAATCCCCATGATCAATATGTTTCTGTATATTTGATATAAAATTAAAAGCTGCACATTTAGTGTTAGATCGTCGTTTGAAACCGTATTGTTTTGACGTGAGAATTTTGTTGTGTTCGAGATATTTCAATAGTCTTTCTTTAATGATACATTCAAAAATTTTAGAGATAGCTGGAAGTATAGAGATTGGACGATAATTTTGGACATTTTTTTGCATTCGTCTTTATGAATAGGATTATTTTCGCAATTTTTAGTTTTTCTGGAAAGATACCTTTTGATAGAGAGAGATTTATTAAGAATACAAGGTCATCCGCCAGTTCCTCCTTGCAATTTTTGAGAAGGAGAGAGGTTATCCCATCGGAACCAGCTGCCGCTTTGGAATTAAGGTTAGATATGAAACGTAGGATTTCATTTTTATTTGTCCTGATCATGTTAAAAGATTGTTTTGCTTGAGGTTCCGTGTAGATCGTGTTCACATCAGTTTTTAAAGTTTTTATTACTGATGCTAGACTTTCCCCAACTGAGAGAAAAAATGCGTTAAATGCAGTTGCAATCTCCTTTGGTCCCTTTACTTCTTCGTCATTTATGACTAGAGATTTACAAGTTATTTTTGGGTTTCGCGAGCTATTTGAGAGAATGGAGTTGATTGTTTTCCAGGTTTGTTGTGGCTTATTCATGTTTTCATTAAGCAATTTTGTATAAAACATAGATTTAATATATCTTCTGTAATTTGTCACAGTATTACGAGCTTAATTTTTTCTATTGTCAAAAAATACTTTCTTGATTTTGTTTCCAAAGTTTAAATATGCTATTTCGTTCTTTAATAAGTGAATCAAATTGAGCATCAAACCATGGAGTATTGTTCAGTCTTTTGTCTCCTATATTAGTTTTTACTTTTGTTTTGCATGAATTTACAGCATTTTGAAGATAGTCAGCGAAATTATTATAATTTTGGTTTACGTCGTCAGGCGAACGGGTAAATTTACAAGTTTTAAGTGACGTATTTAATTTTTGATAATTTATTTTGTAAGCGTTTGAGAGGTTTTTTGGGGATCTGTTATTGGGGAGATTTTTCAGAGAGTTTTCATAATCCAATATCAGTTTATTATGGTCACTAAGGGGATCATCAATATTTGAAATTATCCCAGAAACATTTGTTCTATTTGTGATAATATGATCTATCAACGAGCTGGTGTTATTTGTTACCCTTGTGGGAAACATCGTGTTATACACATAAAAGTTGTACGATTTTAAGGTGTGAACATATTTCCGTGCAATATCAGTATCTTTTAAAATATCGATATTAAAATCTCCAAAAAGTAATGTGTCTTGTTTGTTTTTATTTAATATTATTTCTAAAGAGTCAAAACAATCTGTTATGTTTGAGTTGGGCTTACGGTAAAAAATGTACAAATTGAGAGGTTTAATATTTTTTGCCATGATCGTAATTCCAAGAAAAGTATTTTCACTGGAACATTTTTCTATTTTCTTATTAATTAGTGTGTTATGCATGTAGATGGCGACTCCTCCTCCTCGGTCGAGCTCACGGGAAGCAAAAATTCCAGCGTAGTCAGTAATATTGAAAAAAGTTTTTTCTCCTTTTCGCAGCCAGGTTTCCGTTATCACGAGAATATGTACCTATTCTGTAATATTTTTTAGGGTTTCTTCTATTTCGTCAATTTTGTTTCTGATGCTTCTAGCGTTCATATACATAATACGCATACAGGAATTTTTGGTGGTGTATTCTTGAATATTAAAACATTTTTTTTCCTTGAAGTTGCCTTTAGCAGTGGCCCACGTAGTCTACCTTTTCTCTGAAACGCTCATCCATAAGCTTCCAGAGAGGGCAATCTGGATTTGTTGCCCGGTGGTTTCTAGTACCTCCATTGCAGTTTGAACACGAACACGCGTTGAAGGCATCCTTCTGAGACTGCCGGACCCAGCTGGCTTCAGCCTCTTGGATCTCCTCAGCGCGCAGGGGGCCTTCATGAAGAGCGCGATAGGGTCCGTTGCGACACCGCCTGATGAAACGCAGCATCCATCCTGTTGAGCGGATCAGCCGGAGCCATGATGAGAAGCGCTTGACAGCCGGCAGGGCCTTCTCCTCTACGGTGGTAAGGCCCACAAACTTGGGCTTCAGCTCCAACGCACTTTCGTCCGGCTGCACCTGGTGACCGCGTTGCACTGGCCACTCAGCATCTGGGAGAGTGATAAAGGGTGGTCCGGAGAACCACCTTCCAGTCGGTGTGAGGTCTGGTACCTCTACGTCGCGCGTCCCGATGTCTGCTGGATTGGACTTCATGGGGACCCATCTCCATTCGCTGGCGCACGATAGATCGTCGATCTTACCCAAGCTAATAGCTCCTGGGGTCCGTTCGTAGCCAGCATAGAACCATTGTAGAATCTGTCCAGTAGGTCGTCCGACATATGCGGCACTGCGTCTCTGTTCTTATGCTGGCCGCGAGGCGGGCGGCCATCAGCGCTGCTTGAAGCTCGAGCCGCGTGATAGACAAAGGCTTGAGGGGCGCCACCTTACATTTGCTTGCCAGGAAGGTAGCGCGTTTGCCCCCCGGTTTCCTCTCGACCAGGTAAGCGATGGTACAGCAGGCGGACTCCAAGGCGTCACAGAAGAGGTGTACCTCGAATGCCCCGTTCTTTCTTTGCAAGCAGCGCCTCGGGGCCCGGATGTCATTCTCCTGCAGCGTCTTTACCCAGCTGGCCCATCGTGCCGCATGCGCCTCTTAGATGCGCTCATCCCAGCCAACGCTGGACCTCCAGACATCTTGTAGGAGGATCTTCGATCGCACGGTGAGGCAGGCTACGAACCCCACCGGATCGAAGATTTTCATGAGTGTGCTCAGCATCTGCCGCTTTGTTGGGTGTCTGACGAGTTCAGCTGTTTCGGTCTCCTTGAAGTTGTAGATGAACTCATCGCTGGAAGGGTCCTACGCTAATCCCAGCACCTTCTCCGTCTCAGCATCGGCGCCGCTGCTTATTGTGACGGCTGACTTTGCCCTCTTGTCTGCTGGAACACTCTGGATGGCGGCGGGCGCGTTGGATGCCCAGCTAGCGAGGTGGAAACCTCCTCGAGCCAGCAAGGCACCAACCTCTCGAACCAGCGTCGCTGCTTCCTTCACGGTGTCGGCGGCGTCCAAATAATCGTCCATGTAGAATTTAGACCGCACTGCGGTGGCGGCATCGGGGAACTCAGCGGCGCCTCGCTCGGCCACTCGGTTACCCACGAACTGAGTGCTCATCGGGGAACACGTTGCGCCGAACATCATTGCCGTCAGTTTGTAGGTGCTCGGGGGTTCCTGTGGTCTAGCGCGCCATAGGAAGAGCTGGGACATCTGGTCTTCCTTCTTTATGCGGATCCTCAGAAACATTTCCACTATATCATTCGAAAAACTACCTACGTGACAGTCGGGCGAACTCTCATCAACAGAGATAAAAAAGTAAAATAAATCTAATTAGAAGCCATAGTGAAAAAGTAAAGAGTGCAGAAAATATTCAACGTACTACCACGCGTGACAACGTGTATTTTTGTACAAATACAAAGTGATTCCGTTACCTAAATCCATAATTTCATATTTGATAATCTCAAGTGAATACAGTGACTAATAAAAAGTAAATAACAACAAATCACTATTATACTGTGGCTGTGTACATCTCAAAACACATACAAAAACTGTAAAAAAAAAAATGAAAAAAAACTAACTTTCTACTACAACACATAAATACCTGTACCTGTCACACTTAATCATAAACACGTAAACACCTCAGCACAGCTTCTCCTAGTGAGGTGTTCACGAAACATACAATATTACCAACCAACAGTTTCACCTTCTCAAACCTACCTAACACACAACATAATGAAATGTAATATTAATATGTAAAAATGTTTTTAAAATATATTACATATGTAAAAATGTTAACAATAAGGTGTAAACTGTAATATATAGATATAAATAAATAAATAAATAAATATCGGCTACTATGGCGACCTTCCACTCGCGGAACCGCAGCAAATTCCCCAGCAGTGAGGACAGGAGGTCGGGCCCGGTTAGCAACCGGTCTTTCAGGCTCATATCCCGGCAGCGGCTAGCGGCGTCAAATACCACCCGCAATTTCCCGGGGTTATTTGCGTTCGATACGGCAAAATGCGGCAGGTACCATTTCCTTCTGCATGGGGTGCTCCCTAGGGTATTCTTCTATGTTTCCAATTACTCTCGTCTAGGCACCACCGGCTTGCTGGCTTACGGACGACGCTGCCGGTTGTCGGGAGGCCGGTCAATCAGCCTCCTTCACTGTCTCGGGGACTGCCGGTAGCCAGCTTGCGGTAACACCAGTTCTACTCTGTACAAATGTTATTTTACTTGTGTTGCTTTTTTTTATGAACAGTGCTCGGTGCCGCCCGCCGGATTGTGTATGGTCTTTCGTTGTCTTGAGCTGATTACTCATGACGACTGCTGTCTATTTTGTACATTTTACTTTTTTATGTCAATGTTACTAACCACTTGTTTGACTGTCCATGAGGCTCACTGCTTTTGCATTGACACCTCCATGGGCTTTAGAATTGTAGAGATTGACCATTAAAGTACAGTCCTGTAGGCGCGCCCGCATACCGCCACCTAACACAGTATGAGGGGACATTGAAGGTCTAGATTCGTTATATTAAATGAAATGTAGAGTCGTTTATTCAAAAAAATTAGATTCTTGCGAGAACTCCGAAGGGGCGACCATAAGTTGCCTATACCGGGGTGGGACAGTGGTGGGTACTTCAATGCATGGGGTGCTTGCTTCCTCCTCGGACAACCTCACCGCATATTCCCGCTCTATGAGGTGCTCTATCTTGCCTGTGTACGCCGCCGCCAATTCGGGCTCCCTGCCCAATTTCCTTTCAAGCGAGGCGAGCCGGTTCATTGCGCACTGCCGGTTGTCGGGCAGCTAGGCGTCGTCCTCCCTCCATAGTAGGCCGGTCTCCCACCGGCTTGTCCCTGCTGGGCGTGTAGTGTTTTTCATCAGTGCCTCTGCTCGTTGGATGTCCGCGGACACCCGGATCGCGGCGGTCACGCCCAGCGAATCCACGGCGAAATGCTGCTTGACCAGCCTGTCCACCCTGTTGTCCGGGTCAGCCGCCTTGGCCGACATGTTGAGTGTGATGCCGCTGTCGATGTCCCGACGTCCTCCATGCATGATCCAACCGAGGGCCGTTCGTGTAGACATGCGGCCGCCACTCTCCCCCTGCTGTTCACGTGCCACCAGGAGATGCACGTTGTCTTGCCCTATTAGCATACGCGGTTGCACCGGCCGGTGGCCCACTACCGCTTGGTCCGGCAAGTTCAGGTCCCGCACTGTGTTGGCGGAGATGGCGTACTCCCCACTGTCGCCCCGCACTGATAACTTCACTCGCCGAGAGTTGCTGTCTGACCAGCATGTCCCGTATGCCCCGTGTATGCGGAGTCCGCAGGGAGGCCCGCTCGCTCCCACTTGTTCCGCTATTTCCGCGTCGATAAGAGTCACTGTTGACCCGTCATCAAGCAGTGCATGTGTCATCACTTGCCCTTTCGGGCCACAAACTCTCAATGGCACCACTTTTAGGAACACGTCACTTGGCCCGTGGGCACGTGCCCACTCCGCAGCTCACTTTGGATTTACAATAATGGGTATAGTGGCCCTTTTCTAAACACTTGTTACACACACGCGCTACTTTCGCGAGTTCCCACCGAGCGGGAACATCCATAGCGGCGAACTCCGGGCACTCGCCCAATTTGTGGGCGCCACTGCACTTTACACACTTCGCACTCTTTTTACTTTTTCCACTTTTCTCACTTTTGTCGCCCCTTTCACTTTTGTCGCCCTTTTTCCAATCTTTTCCACAGTTAAATCAAATCCACACCGCCCGTTTGTCAGCACGCTGCCGCTGCCCACTGCCCACTGCCCGCTGCCCACTGCCCGCTGCCCGCTGTCGGCTGCCCACTGCCCACTGCCCACTGCCTGCTGCCGCTTGGCCAGATATATTATGTATATCAACGAATTTACACAAAATCTTGATAAATTATATACTTAAAAACTTTTCTCATGAATTGCTCTATCTATTGGTGAAAACCGCATGAAAAGCCGTTGCGTAGTTTAAAAGATCTGTAGCGGTCACTTAACCCGCTCTGATAAAACCATCGTAGCGCCACTGGTTAAGGAACACACCAGAAACAAATATCTAGGTGCAAGCCGCTACCGGCACTATAAGTACGTCTATCCTCTTGTAACAATTAGCGCGGCAAACTACTGGAAAGTTCCCGACTCCACAAAAATTTATCAATACAGCGACTGGAGTGTTCGCGAACTTTCTCACCTTAGGCGCGGCGGTCGAATTTCACACGCCGTTCTCGAAACTACTTGCCCGGCCGGCAGAAGTATAAAAGTCAGCAAGTCTAGTTTCAAGTCACACACATACAGTAATACAGTGCCTATCAGTGAATTCGCTCCAGTGCGGTATCGGCCGAACGACCAGCTCCGGCGATTCAGAGCCGGCACCTGTGCCGATGCGCCACAACCTTCGAGGAACATTATCTCGCAGCTCACATGGTTTGCGGCGGACCTACAGCTCAGAGATACACTTCGCCTCCCAAGGTTCACTGCTGTCCATCTCCGCGACTCAAAGCGTCGAGCGACATCCTGGACATCATGGTCTTCTCCACCACCACGGTGCAGAGCTACATGCTGGTGACATGCAGACCCGTGGTCTGCTCCACCACAGCATCATCGACCATCATCATCAACTTCACTGCCAACACCACTTCTGCTTGCACTCACTACTACTCGTGTCAACACCATCTGTCCATCTGCTACGTAGCTACAAATAAAGACTTCGACTCACTACTTCGACTTGCCGTATTTTATTTCTCGTCCCGTCTCTGCTGATCCGGCCCGCTCCCTCAGATCTAAGCGCGCATACAGTGTGAGCGACTTCATTTTATACTATGTAAAGATAGCTTTCGGAACAAATTTATTGCAAACATAATGTAATTGGCATACGAAGCTTTTTTACATAACTACGCAATAAGTAAGATTTTGCGTCATTTCAGAATCAATTTTTCTAATCAATAATGGCTATAAATGAACTGAATCGATCAATGCAAATATACAATTTTTTTTTTTTAATTTTGTTTTATCATTTGACATTTTTTTATTCCAGAGAAATAAAGATGAATTTTAGAGGAGAGGACTGGGCACACAATGGACCAGGGGTGATCACAAGGGTTTTGAACCATGTCTGCAATACCATGAAGACATATGCAATGTAATGTGTAATGGTAATATTTATTGTTATTATGATTTAAATTATGGTACACATTCTATGTATTAGGATATCGACCACCTCATTTGGTGCATCGATAACCTTAAAGTGGAATCAAAATTACATTTAAGCATATATTTTTGAGACATTTTCTGGTTTAATTTGACATTGACTTTACCACATATTATTCGTTACTATTTTATTTAAATGGATGTAGAGCAAAATCATGGCATTTTTTTCTTCCTTATGCAGCAGCGTGTGCATTTGAGATTGGCGAGTTCTGCATTTTGCCTGAGGCCCCTGAGGCGTGCTTCCTTTTGAAAGTAATCGAGTTCTATGAGCAGGTCCCAGGTAAGAGTTCTTTTGTGCGGACTGGGTACTGAGGTTAAGCCAGACCTTGGAGCCGGACCCAGATAGAACCCGCACAAGAACTCGAAGCCGGGCAAGAACCTTCACGACTCGCGAGTTTTGTGGACTTTTTTTATATGAATACCGCACAAGAGTAGCACTGTTCCCGTCCGGAGCCGGTGACACTATGGCATCCCCAATTGGGGTATGTTGTGAGGCCAAAGGTAGTGAGGAGGGGAAGGAGATGGGAAAGAGGAAGGTGGGAAGTACCTGGCTATTCAGATATGGTCACTAAACACGGCTAAAGCCATTTCAAGCAACGTTTCAATTCTGAATGGTGGTCTTACACCGGGGTGATACTGATAGTATCTTCCACTCTGGAACGTGCCGCAAACATATTATATATAATTTAAAATGAATAAAATGTTAAATACCACAAATTAATCAAATAAAATTTATTTGCCACGCCGGGATTCGATCCCGCGACCTTTGGAATGGGAGTCAAGAGCCTTACCACTAGACTACGCCGGCCGTCATTTGTGTCCTCACCATCCTCCACCAGTGTCCCCATGTCCGACTGCAGGCATGGGGACACTGGGGGAGGCATTTTGGTTCTTGCTCCGGTTCCGGTTCTGAGTTCCAGGTTTGGGTCCGAGTTCTGGACTGGGTTCTCTGGGAGTAGTCGATTTGAAAAAGGAGTAGGAGTAGAATCCGCTTCCCGTGAAGAACCCAAGTTCAAGAGCCCACTCCAGCTGAACCTACACATTAGTTAGCTCACACATCAGTTTGACCATCAGTTTCACTATCCATCTATATTCTACAAATTTACTGCCCCGCTCCACCTGACATTAAACACTCTATTTTGGAAAGTTTTTTTCTTACTATTTCCACTCTATAAGGTATTCATATTTTATACAATCCCCCCGCCCACTTCAATGTACCCCTCTCCCACGCGAATTTATTCTACCCTCTTATTGATGAGAGAGTATTTTTTACGTTGTAGTAATTCTCTACCCCCCTACATTCCTGACGTCTTTCGGGGAATTCAGTTTTTTTGCCTCCACGGAGAAATCCATCATAACCAATCATTATCACAGTGGAACAATTCTTTACGAATATTGGCCGTGTTGAAATTTCTTATCCAAGCGATGATCAATTTTGGCTCCCTTGCTCCGCTACTGGATGAAGATCCAGTAGCGAAGAAAAACAAAAGCCACAAAACAAAAGAGAAAAATGGTGCGGGGAACCTTCAAGTTGAACTAGCGATGTTGGGAAGAAACAAAATGGCTATTGAAACGTCCGAATCGGTACCCGAAAACACACAAGCTTCGTTTATTACCTATTTGTATAAAACTGTGATATAATTCGTTAAGCATTGTAAACCAAAAAAAGATAAGGTATAAATTTTGAAATACTGGGATATATTGTAAAAAAGGTTTAGTATTATGAAAGGATTTTAAAATTGAAAAGGTAGTCACCGGATTTCCCAGGAAACCAGCTACGGAACTGCCGTTCGAGAACACGTGCAAAAAATGAAAAAAATGGTCTAAACGTTGAAAAAAATGTCGTGAATCGTCACTTTGGTTTTCACAAAAGCCTACATTTAAATTATTTTGTAGTTAATTGTTAGATTTAATGTATATCGTATAGTTTTTTTTTAATTCCAATACCGTTTAGATTAGATCATATTTTTCACTATGATAGTAAGTGAGAAACAACGATTTCTATGAGACCGGGATGAATTAATTCGAAAAACGAAGAAATAGCCGTACCTAAGTATTTTGACGTCTCGCGCTGTTTTGCGAGCTCCGTCGAGACGACCCCCTGGCACAAAATGCCTGGCCGACTGATTTACGGAATGAAATCCTATTCACACAGTTCATTCGCGAAGACCGATATATAAAATTGTCTGAATGGTTCATTCGGATCTGTCGCTCATCACTTTCGTTTCATCGCATGTTCAGATGGGTGATTTCGGGGGAAAGAGGCGAAATGATGTCACAAATCAAGTGAATAGTGAACCGTCTGATAACCGGCTTGCTTTACCCCCTATGCGGCGATGGCTTCCTTCTTGAGAAAGAACGCAGGCATAACACAAGCAAGTTTGAAGCAAGGCGATGGTGTCTAATATACTCACACTTCCGAACCCCCTCGGGTAATCTCGCTGAGAGTTTAAAGCTGGCTTAAGGATTTTTATGGTTATAGATTATTGTTATAACCTGATCTGTACAATTTTGGCTTGTTTGATCCACCGACGGTTATTCCTGTAAGTGAATTTCACACACCTGTGCTATCCATGAAGTTTCACTAAAACATGTCATTCACCTTTTCGTAATATGCTGCGTGATGGGTTAGATTTGCGTAGAAACTGTCAGCGATGTAAAGTTTAAGGATGAAATGAAGCCTACGCTCTATTAATATTTTTTTTTTTTTTTTTTTTACAGTAAATACCGCACAAGAATCTCAACTGCTCCCGTCTGGAGCCAGTGAGACTATGGCATCCCCAATTGGGGTATGTTGTGAGGCTGAAGGTAGTGGTGAGGCGGAGGAGGTGGGGAAGAGGAAGGTTGGGAAGTACCTGGCTATTCAGATCTGGTCACTAAACACGGCTAAAGCCATTTTCAAGCAACGTTTCAATTCTGAATGGTGGTCTTACACCAGGGCGATACTAATAGTATCTTCCACTCTGGAACATGCCGCAAATATACTATATATTATTTTAAATGAATTAATTGTGAAATAACACAAATTAATCAAATAAAATTTATTTGCGCATGCCGGGTTCGAACCCGCGACCTCCGGATCATGAGTCAAGAGTCTTACCCACTGGACTACGGAGGTCGTCAATTAAAATTGATTATTGATTTTGTTGAAAAACCGTTTTGCCTTCAGATTTATTTGGATGACAAATGGTTCTCTCATGAATTATATTTGTTTCACAAAGGTTCGTACTTCATTGCTTTTCATATTATGATACAACACTAAACCTATCTTTAAGGAGGTTTTAGAGTTCTTTTTTAATCAAATTACCATTACTGACATAGGCACTTTTAGCATTTACCCCTAGAAATATTACTTCATTGTCAAAAACTAATGATACACATCATATACTTAAGATACATTACAAAACACTCTACAACAGCGGTCGGCAATTAGTTATGGTGTTGGGCCTTATGAATATGTACATTTTTTGGCGGGCCACGCGATTGCCGAGCGACATCTGGTATTTCGTGTCATGTCTAGCAGCTAGTAGCGTCGTATAGCGCAAAGGTTCCTAACCTTATCTGAAATATAATTTTCTTCAATTTCTTCTCCCACCTCCTCCCTCCCCCCCCCCCCCTCCCCTTGTATAAAAAAAGTAAGACTGAAAATACGGTAAAGCACCGCACGCAAAAAACATTGAATATTAAGTACGTATTTTTAAATATCACGACCGACCGGTTCGATCCACTACTAGTTAGTCCTTCATCATTGCAGAAGTCACATTTTTCCTTAATTAACTATAGTCCAGTCAAGTTAAACATGAAAAGGGGGTTGTGCTTGCAAAAGGTCCAATCATTCTAAATTTTTTGTTTGTTGTTCGAACCTAAACCATTTAAAAAAAAAATTGCAACTTCGAAAGTGCTGTGCGAGCGGCGGTGGACCCAAAAAACCACGAAATTTTCGGATTTTTTCAGTTTTTGCTCAATATCTTAGTGAAGAAAGGGTCTGACCGGTATGTAATTTGTCAAGGATTTGTGTAAATTGGTTGAAACATAACGATAATTGTTAGAAGTGTCGGAAAAAGTCAACCCGCCTGGTGGCTTTCATCGAAAACGCTGCCTAATCCTTTTGGGATATAACAAAACAATGCATGGTGGGATATTTCTTTTTTATAGATCTACAAAAAAGTCCGCGAAGGCATATGTCAAAGTCACTTCGATATCGTCTAGGGTGGTGGACTTTTTATTGTAAAACACTTTTTTTTACTGAAGAGTCGTTTTATTTACAAACACTTTTGAGTAACAATGAAATCAACACTTTTTGAAGCTAATTTTGGCCCGGACCTCGCCTGGGCAACACGGGGTTTATACTCTAAGTATCGGTTAATGCGAAAGAAGGAAATATTTGAGTAGCACCCCTTTTATACTGCTAAAAACTGTAAAAATACCGTCTTTTAGACTGTTAAAAAGACAAGAATAATAAATAATGGCACTAAACAAATACTGGGTCACGTGCTCTAATTTAGTTAGTCGGTAACACTAGCTTCTATAAAATTCCTACAGAGGTCTCTAATATACATACTCTTTTAATAAACTAAGAATAATTAAACCAATGGTATTAACTACAGTATTTATCTCATAGATGTCACTTTTCTTAACAGACCCCCGGGAAAGGGATTAATTTTAAAGAAAATTAAAACATTTCTTAATCTAATCATAATGGTAAATTTAAACATAATATTCAGACAGATCAACAAACAAAATATATACATGAACAGAAATGAAATTGATTTAAAAAGCTAAATAATTCGTTATGTATAATGTAGAGCACTACTTAAGTATTTAACATTTACCTTAACATTTAACATTTTCTAGGTTTTTTTTGTTCAATCTACTAAATAAATGCTAATACTGACATATAATTAAAAAATACTCCATATTATCAAAAAACAACACAAAAATAAATTCATAGATCAAAATATCGTAGAATCAATAACCTGCACCTTAAATAAACTTATTAATAAAATGGAACCTTTATAAATTATTCAACTAAAATAACATGCAAATAATAACTTCATAATAACGACTCTTAACAATACAAACACTCAAGTCTTGAAGTCCGAGATTAGTCATCTGCTTGATCCATTATGAGACGCTGCAACGAGGACTTCACATTTTCCTTTCATCATTGGGGGGGGGGGGGATAATTGTGGCTGACATAATGAATAGCTGGTCAAGGGTAGAAACCAAGGAGAGCATCACAAATCCCAAGACTGCCGTGTCGAGTCATTATGTTTCTTCCTTTTTGTAGTGACCTTTTTCATATTCTTCTGGGAATTTCTTTCTTCTTAGGAGTTTTTTTTTTACTTCTATTTCTGAGATCTTCCTTCATCTTCTGGGGGCGAGGTCCGGGCTCGTTCTAGGTTGTCCTCTAGGGGTAGTAAACAGATTTTGTTTATGGGACGTACGAACGTCCCTTGTGATGTCCGGAGGGTGACCACCCTTACCACGCCATCAGGACCGGGATGAGAAGATAGAACGCTTGCCATCCGCCACATTGCAGGCGGCAGATTGTCTTCTTTTAAGAGTACCAAGTCATCCTTCTGTAAAGATCTCTGATTGCTGGTTTGCCATTTATATATTCTCTGAAGCTCACCGAGATAGTATTTTTTCCACCTGGACCAAAAACACTGAATTAGTTCTATCATTTTTTGATATTGATCCAGTCGGTTGTATGGTATTTTCTGAACATCCAGTTCCGGAATAATAAAAGCGCTAGTGCCCATAAGGAAATGATTGGGAGTTAAAGGATTTAGGTCTTTTGGATCATTAGATAGCGGGGTCAAAGGTCTGGAATTGAAACAAGTCTCAATTTGACATATTATAGTGTACAATAATTCAAAGGTTAAAACTGAACGACCGGTGATTCTATATAAATGATATTTGGCAGATTTAACAGCAGCCTCCCACAACCCGTCCTGGTAAGGGGCTTGTGGAGGTATAAAACTCCAATCAATACCTATATTTGCTAAATATTTTTGAATCTTGTCACCATTTTCCTTCAAACTGTTATATAATTCCTTCAATCTATTACAAGTTCCCCTGAAATTAGTTGCATTATCAGAGTATATTCTCCTTGGCTGACCTCTGCGAGCTATAAAACGTTTTAGACAATTTAAAAATCCATTACTTGACAAATCTGTTACCAGTTCTAGATGGACCGCCTTCGTGGCTAGACAAACAAAGATGCATAAATACGCTTTAGTGATCGGAGCCCTTTTCTGGACTCCAGCCTTGATTGACAGCGGTCCGCAATAGTCGACACGGACTATGCTGATGGTCGATTCGGATGGATCCGATCAGCTGGTAAATTGGCCAATGACTGGGCGTAATCTAAAACATATAATACATTTATGTAATACTCGTTTTATTGTATTTTTTCCATAGATGGGCCAGAATTTCAATCTTATTTCAGCGAATAAAGCCTGGGTTCCCGCATGTAAATTTATATAATGATAATGTCATATTATTAATTCGGTCAATCTATGTCTTGCAGGTAATATTATTGGGTGTTTTTGTTGAAATGTTAAATGCCCCGAATGAGATAACCTGCCTCCCACGCATAACAAATCCTCGTGCAAAAACGGGTTAAGTGATTTTAAAGAACTGTTTTTGTTAACATTTTTATTTTTTAATAAAGCTTCCCTTCCTAGAAAAAAACAGTTATTTTGAGCCGATTCAATCAATCGTTTTAACGCTAATTCTAATTCTTCAGCCTTCAAATTACCAGTATGCTTAAATTGTGGCTTACTACAGTTATGTTTAAATCTAAGTAGGTAAGCAATTACACGCTTTAATTTAGTTAGAGACGAGAATTTTTCAAATATGTCCCAATCTCTTGTACTTGTTACCAACATAACGTTTTTTGCCTTTGCCTCAGGTGGGTTTAAGCACTCCATTTTGGGTATTGGCCAGCTGCTAGGTTCTTCAATCAGCCACCTTGGTCCATGCCACCAAGTGGTGGTGCTCAATAACTTCTCTGCCGGGGACCCCCTAGATAATATATCGGCGGCGTTGTCACTTAAGTTCACGTGACGCCAGTCTTGATGGTTACTAAGTTCTTGTATCTCTGCTACTCGGTTAGCAACAAAGGTGTTCCAGCGAGCAGGCTGGACTTTCAACCAGCACAAGGCGATAGTTGAATCACTCCAGTAGTAGGTGTCCGCTTCCATTATATCTAATGCTTGTTTGACAGTCCTCATTAACTTGGCTAGTAATACTGCGCTACAAAGTTCTAGTTTTGGCAATGATATGCATTTCAGTGGCGCTACCCTAGATTTGGAAGTGATCAATTGAGAATGTCTCTC
The DNA here is from genome assembly GCA_929108145.2 of Limnephilus rhombicus. NCBI lineage: Eukaryota > Metazoa > Arthropoda > Insecta > Trichoptera > Limnephilidae > Limnephilus > Limnephilus rhombicus. Next base: position 40,687,114 of record OV815277.1, on the reverse strand, counting down.
ACCACTTGGGTCCATTGTTACGGCATAGATACAAGCTCCATATGCTCTCTCTGAGGCGTTGCAAAATCCATGTATTTTGAGGCCCTTATAGTCTCCGCACATTACGTTTCGATCGATTTTTAATTCGTTTAATTTGGATAAATCCTCTAAGTAATTCCTCCATGGTACTAGTATTTCATTAGGCAATGCTTCATCCCATGATGCTTTTGATTGCCATAAGTTTTGCATTATCAACTTTGCTACTACAATAATTGGGCCAAGTAGCCCTATTGGATCGAACGTAGATGCTATGCATGACAATATATTACGTTTGCTTGCAGTTTAGTTCATTGGTTTTGTTATTTTATATGAGAAGTAATCCGAGGAGTTGTTCCAAATTAGGCCCAAGATTTTCTCATTGTTGGATTTGTCAGGGGTCGCTTTCTCAAAATTGCCAATTTCGGCAATTCCGGCTTGGCCCGCCTTGGATGACAAATCCTGCACATTCGACCTCCACTTTCGTAAGGTCATACCAGCAGATTGTAGCAAGCTTATCAGCTGAAGCTTTAAGTTTTTACAAGATTGAATGTCATCGTCTCCCGTCAACAGGTCGTCCATATAGAAATCCTCCTGTATGACCTGACTAGCCTTAGGAAATATATTTTGATTATCCATACCAATCTGACGCAGACACCTTGTAGCCAGGAAGGATGAAGGTCCCAAACCATAGGTGACAGTCTTCAGCTGGTAATGACGCAGTTCATCTTCCGGCTCCTCCCGCCATACTATTTTTTGCAGCTTGCGGTCGGTTGCACTCAAATTTATCTGTCGATACATCTTTTCAATATCCGCGGTGATAACGTAGCGATTGTTATGATGCAGTACAAATCCGTATTACTTTAAATATAATTATTAACATCTTTATTATTTGTACTGCATCCTAACAACTCCAGTGCCAGCTCTGACTTTATCGACGGCCCGGGGCGACCTCTGGAGCAGTTCCGTGGCAATACGTCACTTTTTGCGTGGGTAGGTTTCGGAGAGTCGGGGCCCGGAACCTATCGACGCGACAGTCAATGGAGTTTTTGTGAGATTTGAGTTTTGAACGGGAAAAAAATCCTTTTTACTTTAGATAATGCCGGGCGGTAAAAGTGATAACGAGTACGTATTGTGTGATCGATAGTTTGAATTCCCCTTGGTAGGATTAGCTGTGATTCCTGCAATCCTAAGGAAACTTGTACGGCGGCCAAGCGTTGTTGGAGCCTGAAAGATTCAATCCATGATAAATACGTCCGATCACACTAGGACAGAGCCCCGTTTTGACGGATGATTGGGGTTCCGTTAGCCCGCGATGATATTCGCTGTTCTTTGTGGCGGGAAAGTAATTTTACGCCGACCCTGACTCTCGTCTGGACCGAGGGCGGCCTACCTACATGCCAAACCTTCTTGAACGAAAAACACCCCCATTGGCGGCGGGGTGACTTGCTAATTTTGGACGTGGCGAAAGGCCGCTTGATGTTCTCCCTTTGGCGGCGGGGTTACTTGCTAAATTTGGTCGCGGCGAAAGGCCGCTTGACGAACTCCCTTTGACGGCGGAACTGACTCCAGATCTCGGCTTCGGTGATGGCTTTCCGGATCATGCACGAGGAAAGGCTGCCTGTGCCTTGCAACTACTAGACGGACATTTTATTAGTTAGCTAGCGATAGAATTCATAGTAAAAAAGAGGTCGGTTCCATGGGGGTAAGTGAAATGCAATATTTAAAACCTTGTCGAGTGAGGCCTCGACCCATGTTTGCCATTTGATTTAAAATTATATGCTTGATCTCACAATTCCGCCTTTAAATTATGTACCTTGCAATAACCATCCCTTTGGAGAACGACACATATCGTGGTTTAAGATCCACACCCTGAGCATATTTGGGAACCACAGGTATTCTTGACGGGTTTCATAACCCGTCCAGAATTGGCGCTTCCTACGGGATAAAATCTGTGGGATCCTGACCAGCACTACAACACTAAAGTTGTTTTACGAAAAGTATACTTGGCTTTGCCACTTGGCGAAAAACCCACGTAGCACGATGTTTCCTGAAACGTATTAGTTATGTATATAAGTCTCTTTGAATGACTGGTCCTACCATCAAGGCATCATTTAACGATATTCCACTTGAAGTTTTCGCCGACCCATCGAAAACAACCCTTAGTTTGGTCGTCGTGCTAGACTCCTTCCGGACGGCATGATGAGGTAAAAAATAAGAGTTAAGGTCTGTTATGTTCGCACATACGACAAAACAGTTAAAGAAGCGTCGCCTCTCCCACAGGTTGACAATCAAGTGTTTCTGTCGATGGATTCGCAAATTATCGTAATGGCGCGACCATTGCCTAGCAATACCGGAGAAAGAAAGCTATAAAAGGGCTAACGCACTTAAATTCGCTCTCTTTCTTCCCGCCCAGCTCATACTAGAAACATCGTGTAGTTCTCGCCCTAGGCGGTAGCCTCGCAGGCACCCCGTTTGGGTACCTGAGACAATGGCGTTGCATTGGCCGTAGATTCGGTATATTAAGTGACTGTGATCCTGGAAGTGGAGCAGCATGTCCATCTTCGCCCTGGTTGAATGCTGGCCCGCGATGTCCAGCGACTGATTCCTGTCTCCGGCTAAGGACTCTGCCCGGCAGGCATGAGCTTAGCCGGCACCTTCCACCGCACAATCCCTCAAGATGACCAAGGTAGTCTCCTAATTATAACTGTAGATATTCGAGCCATTAACTTCCAGTTTAGTATCATTTAAAGTACCTTTTTTCCGTTCTAAAAGCTATCATTTAGGTCTTAAATCGTAATGTCCTATTGTACAACTTGAACCCCTTTATTGTAATAAATATGCTATGTAAAACCGACTTTCAATTACATTCATTCATCTTGTCAAGAGTGCACGAACCCTAACCCTGAGACGAGTCCATGTGAGAGGTACGTAGTGAGGCGTTCGAGCCGCTCACCGTATGTTAATCTATCTCAACCCCGAGAGTTTTAAATATTACATTGGCGCTTGAACACTTTACAAGAAATGAATAATGTTATTGAAAAATGAATATATATTTCTATATAATATGCTAAAAAATTTGTGCTTATATTGTGTTTTAAAAAAGATAAATGTAAAATGTGTTAATAAGTTCGTTTAAATAAAGCCAAACATATTCAAAATATAGTTATTCAGTTGACGCGGGAACAATGTACAGATTCTAGGGCGAGTCCATTGTTGATTTGAAATGTTGATGCAAATAAACCATAAATCGGGTTAAATACTAATTCAAAACAGTTATTTGTGTAATTTTGATAAAAGTAACGAAAACAATTATATTACAACATAATTAAATACGGTTATTTGAATAAAGTAGTTCCAAAATTCAGCGGAGTAATTGAACTGGACCCGTCCAAGTCGGTAATTATATTTCGGTAGAAGCGTACAAGAAATAACTAGTAAATTTGCCGCGAAAGCAATATAAAAGAAGTTTTGAATTTCAATACATTTTAAAATGCATATTTCGTTGTGAAAATATTAATAACTCTTCTTGTTATTTCAAAACAAATTAAAACGTAATTAACTAAATATAATTCCTAGTGTTGAAAGTGAATTTAGTTATCCCGCGCAAAAAAAAACGAAATCGTCATGTAGATATTCAAATTAGCAAAACGGTCAGCAAGTCGAAACAGAACGAAGACGCGTGCAAGCGGTAGCAATAAAATTGTATAGATGGGTCACCGTAAATAATAAAGTCCATAAGAATTGAGCCCACGGAATAAAAACAAAAAAGTAAAATAAAATACAAATGAATACATTTTATTAAGAAATACAAAAGATTTAAAAATAAAATAAATTTTAAATGAAAAATTATTATATTATCTCAAACAATGCATTAGAAACGGCCGTTAAATTATTTCAAAAAGAATTGCGCGAAAAATAAGAAAAACATAATTTATATTCTGTAATAATAAATTGAAAGCAAAATAAATAGGAAATGAATAATAATAATCCTTGTAAATTGCAAAGAATAACAAAAAATGAAATGATAAACTGTTTAGAAAGAGAAATGTTCTATATGCGTTAAAATTAATAGGAGGTCCTCTCTAGTAATAGCCACGGAAGGGAACACGCGTGATCCTCGTGATAGGTAATTACGGGCTAGTCCAAGTTTTGCATTTTTTCGAAGCGCGTCGCGTGCACAGAACACAAAATCCAATGAATATTAAAGTGTGAGGTAAATTTGTAGGGAATAATTTTTGAATTCTTATTAGATTAAAACGAAACATTGTTAAATGAATTTTTACATTATCAAGGAAGTGAGATAGTTTTAAATGCTTGAGTTAATTACGGAATTGAAAATTTTATAAAATCTTTTTTTTTACTCTTTCCTGGTAGCATGTCTAGTATTGTTGGATAATAATAGATCTAGAGAATTGAAAATGCTTAAGAGGATAGTACACATTGAGATTTAAAAAGAAAATATGCAGTTCATGAATAATATGGTTTCAAATTTGAGTGAAAATTGGAAATAAATTAAAATAGTGACTTGTATAAAATCGTGTATATGATAAAAGTTAATAACTTGACGGTATCACCTGACTAACGTATCATGGAATTTAGATGTAGTCCAAAAAAAAAATACAATTGTCTAACAAGCATACCTACGGCAAGTTATATAAAATCATGATCCTTTAACAGCGACTTTTTTACAAAGAGATCTATTAAACTATGGAAGGCAGATGCGACCCATAATTTAACCTCTGAGTGATTAAGTATGCTCGCGCAGTCGTATATCTTCTGGAATCCAAACTCTGTCGTGAATGACGATCACTTAATCTTCAGAATCGCTTAGCCCGGACAAGGAAGATTGCGAACGTAATAACCCCTCCCTAATACAAGTTAAAGAGAAAAACATATATAAACATATGTATATTTCCAAAATATTACTTGAAAAGAGAAAGAAAATAAACCAAACGTTATTATTTAGAAGCTAATTTCCTATAGAAAATAAAATAATAGTGGAAAAAAAGTTAAGAACAGATTTCAACTAGTAAGATCATGTGGTAGAGAAAAAAAAAATCAAATCAAACTGGTTTTTTAGTTGCAATGTTTTTTTGGTGGAATAAATCAGAAACCACAAAGAAAATTGTAATTGAAAATACCCAAGTTGTAAAATCATTATCATGTTGAAGGCTAATCTTATATATCATGAAAAAAGATAGTGATGGTAAGTAAGGCGGATGCGAAATTTACTGTCACAATTCAATATATAAGACAAGCCCGGACGTAATTAATTGAAAAGTAATCTGAGATTGTACATCAATCAAAGTGCCGTAATTGACCCCAAAACAAGTTGAACAATATTGCAAGACGCATATATGAAAATATATATGTATTTCCACGAATTTTTATTTATAAAAAGAGGAAAAAGTTAAAACAGAATAGTTAAAAGATTTAAAATAATGAAAAAGTAAATAAATACTAGAGAATATAAATTAACGGAAGTAATAAAAAGTAATAGGAAAAGGTTAAAATTTTAATTAATTACAAATTAAAAGTTAAATTCGTTCATGAAACATAGAAAGTAGAGAAAAGTTTGAGAAATAACGAATGCACGCGCGTTATGCATAAAGGCGATTCCAGACTCACGGCGAGAAGTCTCGGCGAGAAATTCTCGCGAGAACAAGCACTTATCCACACTCTCATTCTCGCCGAGACTTCTCGCGAGAACAAGCACTTATCCACACTCTCATTTTTCTCACTCGTGATCTGTTTCCCATCCGGTATGTACGACATTACAGACGATATTAAAAATGCAGCAAGTTTGGCTCTGTGCGCCATGGCATATTATTATTTTGTTGTAACTAAAAATAAAGTTAAAAAAAATAGAAAAGCCAGACGATGGTGGGTAACGCAAATTCATCGAAACAGAACAGGGTTGGTAATTTTTTTATTGAATATTCTTTCGTAATTATTATAATCATGTATTCTTATATATAAACTGTATTCTTTAGTTTCAGTATGCTAAAGCAGTTGGATGAACTAGTTGCTGAGCCAAGCGGAGAATTTAAAAAGTTTACTAGTCTGTTCCACGCATCGTGGTTCAAGCTTTTGTCTTTATAATTCCGATGTTTTGCGTCCCATAACACCGGTTCATTTTGGAAATATTCTATAAATTCCAACTCTTGTTGATTGTTCCACATTTTAAAGTAAACAAAATTTTCGATACAAAAACAAAAATATATCGCACGTCTACTCTCAACCGCTCACTAAACAACACTGAGACAAAACGTGAGTGTAGACCCTTCTCGCTTCTCGCCCGAGAAATCCTTTGAAGCGGCCAAATTTACCGACAGCCATCCGAGAACAGCCGAGCACGAGAAAGAGAATGCGAGAAACACATCACATTCACGCTTCTCGGGTGTTCTCGGGGCTTCTCGCCGTGAGTCTGGAGGGGCTATAACAACAGACATAAGCTCCTACGCAGTAACAGATGGCCCGGCTAGGAAAGAAATTTTGTATATGAGAGAATACGGTAGCTAGGTAAAGCGTTGTAGAAAACGGCAAAAATGATAAAATTCAGAAAAGGTATAATTTGTATTGAAAATTTTTTTTTGTAGAAAAATAATTAAATTCTTGTATAGTTAGTTCTTTTTGGCTCTCTTAGTGATTCTAATATTAATTATTTGAGAGTTGAGAATGTTGATTTAATCTGAGATCAGAGTAGCTAACTGAAATCTAGTTGAAAAAACAGGAGAGAGTGCAATTGAACAAGCTATTACGAAATAAACAGAATTCGGTCAGGAAAATATTTTTTCCTTTTGTGTTTTGGAAGTTTAAAATAAATATTTTTCATAATAAAATAATAAGAATTAAACTAAAATGATACGTTTCTCATTCGTATAATAATAAAAAATAAAGATCATACCTGGTTTGAAAAAAGAGAAGTAGGAATACTTGACTCGTGTTTTGTTATTAAAAAAAAGGCGGAAGGAAAGAAAAACAAAAAAATTGTATATAAAGGTAACCATTTTTGTATGAGATTATTATAAATAAACTATACTATAAATGTTATGTATATTATTGTATATAAAGGTAACCATTTTTGTATGAGATTATTATAAATAAACTATACTATAAATGTTATGTATATTATTGTATATAAAGGTAACCATTTTTGTATGAGATTATTATAAATAAACTATACTATAAATGTTATGTATATAATTGTATATAAAGGTAACCCATTTTGTGTAAATATTTATGTATATAAATTTTCCGTGTTTATAGAATATATCTCTCTTTAAATTTCTTTTTCAATAAAAGTTGTGACAAATAATACAATACGTCGAAAAGTAAATAAAGAAGTCGAACAAATAAGTACGGAAATAGATTTTCAAATATAGTCAGATTGTAAAAAATAAATTGATTTTGAAAAAAGGTAGAGAGATTCTGCATAGTTATAACAATTGTTCTGAGCTAGTATTGAAAAATAAAATGTTGAATAATTCAGTTAAAAAATAAAACTAAATCTCTTGTAACGATGCGGAAGTAAAAAAGCCTTCGTTAATAAAAGCTGTTTAACACAAAACGGAATATGTTTTACATATTAAATAAACAAAAGTAAAAAAAATAAATGTTTTTAATATTTTGTCAAATAGATAAACAATTTAGCAAGAACGAAATAAAGAAAGAATAAATCATGAACATTCGTAGAGATTTTTTGGTGACCATTTAAAAAAAATAGAAAGTAGTAGACGAATTTAAAACAAAAAAGATAATCATTTCTTACTTAAGTTTAAATGAAAAGGATTTTTAATGAATAAAGTTTTATTCTTCTTGACTTGTATTACAAAAAAGACAACGTGGATCGTTGTTCGGAAATTATATTGTGCTTTGCGCAGATATTGAGTTCTAAGTGAGCTCAAGAAATGTAATACGGGTACGGGTACCAGCGTATACATTTCTAGTTTCAAAACATTATAGGAAAGTCTTCCTTAGAATTAAGACAAGTGGGGTTGCCAAGAGAGTAATCTTGGGCAATAAAAAAAAAAAGAAAATTTGTAATACAAGAAGAGATACGAAATTTTTTTTAACACTTCAAGTGAGTTTTGAATAATAGTCGAATAATGAAATTTAATATACTTAGTTTGGGTCTAACTAGAAAAAGACCATGGCGCCCAAAGTTAGAAAGGAACAGAAACATGTATTTACATATTTTAAATAAAACAAAGTTAACATTGTAAGGAAACAACGTAAATAAAACAAAACATAGATATTGAAAAGGGAATATTACATTGAGATGTATTGTGAGGTCAAAAGGTCCGTGACGTCACAATAGAAGGAGTATTAATTGGACTTAATGTTGTATTATATTGAAATTGAAGCAAAAAAAATTATATCAAGTTATGAGAATAAGTTGAAAAAATCTTTAATAAGAAAGTTATACTAATTAAAAGGAATTTGGAATAAAAAATAAAGAAACAGAAAGAAAAGAAGTTCTTGCTAGCAAATTCAATTATAATATAGCGTTCAAATGTATATAATTGTATATATCTTTTTGTTGTTGATTTAAATGTTTATATCTCTCTGATTTGCCTTCAAACAAATAAAGTCGTTCAGTTGACTAACAAATTATTAGATTTGGAAAATGAAAGTTTTTTAAAGTATTTTGATTGATTGAAGTTTAATAATAAATTTCTGTATAACCTGTGGAGTTATCCTGGGGTTAGTGTTGGAACATGTAGGTGTTTTTGAATCGGGTATGTACCCACCCTAATTGGGAATACAGAGAGGTAAAATAAACTTTGGTTGTTTAGAGTATTTGAAAGAGAAAAACATAAACAGGTTCGAAAAATTGAGATTTGTATTAAAATCTAAAGTTCATGGAAATTTTGTAATGAAGAGAAAGTTAATTGGTATTAATGTTCAAATCTTAATAAAATTATTGGAAATAATTGAGTTGGGTAATAAAAAGTTGAATTTAATTAAAAACATAGTCAAGATTTAAAAAAAAAAAAGAAAAAAAATTTAAAATAAAAAAAATTAAAGTTTCGTTAGCAAATTCAGTTATGATTAAAAATTGAAATGTATATAAATTGTTAGCTTGTAAGATTGAAATGTTATAACATGAAAACACGCGAATTGGATACTTCGGTATTTAAGCGACGAAAGTCAACGTGTAATTCACCGTATATCGGTGTTGTTGTAAAAAAGTCTGTGTTATTGGAATTTAAAGCGTATTCGGTTGAAGATGAAGTTAAACAACTTAGAGAGAATATATATTATATTGAAAACTATCATAGATCTTAATTTTCTATTGATGTTCTGTTTTTTTGGTTATTTGTTTTATATATGTGTTATGTCAAGCGCAATCATTGAAAAGGATTACTATGTGTTCGAAGGCGTTTTCATTTGATTTGGTCAGTAAGACAGGGTCATTGTTTTTTAACATGACGTGAGGAAGGTGTGTGTCACCTTATTGTTTACGTCGAGCACAATCCTTGGAAAGGAGTTTCCTGTGGATTGGTTAGTGAGGCAAGATCATTGTTCTTTAACATGATAGTGTATGCATACAAGGGATTGGATCTCTATAAAAATGATAGGATTTAAAGTATAGCCTTAGAATTATACCTACGTGACAGGATTTAATATATGCCTTATAATTATATTATAAACATGATAGGATCCGTATAGCCTCATAATTATACCCATTGTAAACTATGAAAACAGAACTGAAGATGGCTTAAGAGAAATTCATCAATAAAGTTAAAAGGGAATAAATCGCAAGTACAATAACACAGCAAATTTAAAAAATACTAATCTAATTGGTGCATGTATTGTATTGTAACCCTTTAGTTAGGTTGAAAATGCGAATATGTATCAATTTCGATTGATTACATGACATTAAGTTGGCATTAAATGTCCATTTAATGGGCGAAAAAGAAAAAAAAATGTAAATAAAAGGTATAAATATTCAAGAGGTTCATGTCTTGTATTGTCCTCTACAAAAGGTGTAAAATGCGAATATGTATCAATTTCGATTGATTACATGACGTTTAGTCAGCATAAATTTTTTTTTTATTATTTTTATTAAACATTATATAATGAATATAACTGATAAATGATTGGTATTGGCATAAAAATTTATGTAAAATGCGAAGGAATTGACCTCGGTTGTTCAGAAAAAATTAAATCGCATTAAAATATCCATTGAATGGATAAGATAAAGGAACAATGTATATAATTGGTAAAGGATTCATTTCAGCAAAGTTTTTTTTTCTTAAATTATTGCGAGGAAGAAGGTGATGATTTGCTGCTACAGCAAATAATTTTACAGATTATGTTAACAAAATTTGTAAGATCAGCGTGTTTTGTATCGCGAGAGTAGCGTGTTTTGTATCGCAAAGGAGAAAAGGGAAAGGTACAAGTTCTTTTGCAATAGGGTTGTTTAGCTTGGCTCACAGGTAGATAAATTCGTTCTTGGCTCAGTAGGTAGGGAGTGTTAAATTAGTTGTGATAATGACAACTTTATGTCTTATAACCTACAGCACATCCAGAAATGTCTGGGAGAAACGAGAAAATATCTTCAGGGTACAAGGAACAATTTTTCAATAGAACTTAAATGGAAACTTACGATGACCCAAATTAGAATGGACACTTCTTCAAGAAATCAATATAAATACTTTTGCACCAAAAATAAAATTACTTCTTCAAAGAATTAAAGGAACACTCTTCAACAGTCCTGCAAATGCAATAATGCTGCGTTTACAACATACCACATTTTTGGTAAATGCCCAAGTCAAGCCAGAATAGACCTGACAATCTTCTTACATTATATTGGACAGAGAAGGCAGTGTTATGTTCGCACATACGACAAAACAGTTAAAGAAGCGTCGCCTCTCCCACAGGTTGACAATCAAGTGTTTCTGTCGATGGATTCGCAAATTATCGTAATGGCGCGACCATTGCCTAGCAATACCGGAGAAAGAAAGCTATAAAAGGGCTAACGCACTTAAATTCGCTCTCTTTCTTCCCGCCCAGCTCATACTAGAAACATCGTGTAGTTCTCGCCCTAGGCGGTAGCCTCGCAGGCACCCCGTTTGGGTACCTGAGACAATGGCGTTGCATTGGCCGTAGATTCGGTATATTAAGTGACTGTGATCCTGGAAGTGGAGCAGCATGTCCATCTTCGCCCTGGTTGAATGCTGGCCCGCGATGTCCAGCGACTGATTCCTGTCTCCGGCTAAGGACTCTGCCCGGCAGGCATGAGCTTAGCCGGCACTTTCCACCGCACAATCCCTCAAGATGACCAAGGTAGTCTCCTAATTATAACTGTAGATATTCGAGCCATTAACTTCCAGTTTAGTATCATTTAAAGTACCTTTCTTCCGTTCTAAAAGCTATCATTTAGGTCTTAAATCGTAATGTCCTATTGTACAACTTGAACCCCTTTATTGTAATAAATATGCTATGTAAAACCGACTTTCAATTACATTCATTCATCTTGTCAAGAGTGCACGAACCCTAACCCTGAGACGAGTCCATGTGAGAGGTACGTAGTGAGGCGTTCGAGCCGCTCACCGTATGTTAATCTATCTCAACTCATTAAATATTACAGGTCTCCTTCTAGCTTATCGCATTCCTCCATGTGACCTAGTTCCTTATACTCTTTCATAAATTGAACATATTGTGATTTCAACTCTCTATCGGAAGACAATTTTCTCTCCAAGTTTTTAAATCTTTTCTCCGCCATGGCCAAAGAATTTCCTAATTGATTGATACATGGGCGGGTAGGTAGAGTCACCAAGAATCTACCCCTTTCATCTCTAGCATGGGTTACCAGGAAGCTAGCTTCACAGGCCTTTTCCTCATGATTTTGAAATTTGGATGTACCTATTTCTTCTATTTTCCAAATTTTTTCCATTTGATTGCTTATTTTATTCAAGGACAAATTACAAGTTTCTAATACTGGCCTTTTCTTGAAGTTCGTAGCGGTGGGTCCAGATATAATCCATCCTAGCTGAGTGCGTTGTAACGTGGGTCCAGCATCCAATTTTATCCTATCATTTGTCAGGATGCTCCAGAATTCCTTCGGCCCCGAGTAGTATGTCAATAGGAGCGGCGATGTTAAACTTAGAATCGGCTAGTTCCAACCCTGCAGGTAGCCTGAACTCACTCCCAGGTATATTGGTTTGTGGTATATTTGAGGTTATGTCCTGTAAAATTAAGCAAGAATTTTTTTTTTATAATCCGATTTCAAGGAATTCAATTTTACACACACTCTATTTTTTATATGGGTAACATTATTGTGAATTCCTGATATTGGCTTGTTAATTTTTTCAAATTCCAAATTCAATCCTTCGGCGAAATCTTTCCGGATAAAGTTGGACTGTGATCCCGAATCCAGCAGGACTCGGGCTTTATGTATCCTGTTATCCACCCCAGCAATGCCAACTATTGCCGTGGACAACAATACTATTTTTTCGGTTCTGCCTATTGCAGAGTGAATGTTGACGGACACCTCTCCAGCATCCGTCTCCATGTTTGAGGATTCCGCCTCAAACTCCTTTTTATGTAGCAGCGTATTATGCCTTTCACTGTTACGCAATCTGCATTTAAAGGTTACCTTGCAATCATCAGCTAGATGGCCCGGTTTTAAACATTTAAAGCATGCTTGGCGCTCTTTTATTGCATTAACTCGACCCTGTACCTTTAAATTTAAGAATTTTTTACAATAATATACTAAGTGATCCTTATCGCAAAAAATACATTTTCCGTTTTTTACTGTTAAAAACGCTACGGATCCCCTTTTTGGGTTATTAAATCCTATCTGAGGTTTAATCCCAACCGAAGGCCTTTTCTCTGTCGTTTGCATTAATTCTAAAGTTTGTGCTCGTAACGATAAACATTTTAGAAATTCTTTAAGAGTAGGTAGTTTTCCCCCAATGGGCGATTGTTCCCAAAATTTTCTCGTATTGGAATCTAATTTATTTGAAATCACGTAAATTATTATCGCGTCCCACTGCTCTACTGGAACTGCAAGGTTCTGTAAGGCTTTCAGATTGACGTTGGTAGCGTCGATTAATCTTCGTAATCCGACCTGATCTTCCATCTTCATATCTTTTAACTGAAACAATGTTTGGATATGTTTGTGTACCGTAGTTCTGAGATTAGTAAAGCGTTCATGCAACAATTCCCAAGAAGTTTGATAACTTAATTCTGATATTTCCAAATTAGCTATTATTTTGGCTGCGTCACCCTTTAAACACGATTGCAAATAATAATATTTTTGAATGGCATTCAGCGAATGGTTATTGTGAACTAATGTTTTGAAAGTTTCTACAAAATTATTCCAAGTTTTTTGATCACCGTGGAATTCTTGAAGCCTTAAATTGGGTAATTTAATTTCACACTTAGTTTGTTCCACCGAGTCAATCGCGCCTCTGGCAGTCGCCAGGATCGTAAAAAACTGGTTCTCGAAGGTTTCACGCTGAATTTCGTTCTCCTCTACATTTGAGTCGTCGATGCTTTCTATTTGGCATTGGATTATTTCGAATTTGTCTAATAAATCTTTAATTTTGTCGTACCTCAACTTAATCTCGTTTGCTGACAGCGTATTTAGAACCTGACTAAATCTTGTTAATTTCCCTTTTAAAACCGACCGTTTATTGATTAAACCTTTTAATTTCTCCATCTCAACTTCTTATCTGTTGCGACAATAATTCCAAAAACAAGCGATGAAAAAACAAACCATATCGTAGTTTATAAGTACTGGCGACAATACTAAATAACAAAAACAAACAACAACGCAAAAAATACGATCGTTACTTTGTTGCTCAAAGAAAACGATAGAATAAATATATCGTAGTGCTGTGCGCTGGCGCTAATTCCTATAGAAACATCAAGAACGTATATACTCCGATATGCTTCGTCGCTATTGTTTTACTTGCAACGGGATTAAAAAATGACATATTCGATAAGATAACAGTTTTGCCGGTCGATTAAAAGATTCAAATAATAATTCCACCTGCTCAATGGTTTTTCATTACTTTCAAGTTGGGACTACAACTGTGATTTATTTTAATTATACTATGACTTGCAGTTTTTAATTGTATTGAATATGGATGATAACAATAAAAAAGAACTGATTCTAGAAATTAATTATTGAGATTGTTCTTTAGGATTCGAATCAGGAAATGGTAGGTCATAAGGATTATGGACACTTAGCTCTGTTTCTTGTTGACTGGATTGCTCTGGTTTTTTTGCTCTTCGGTTTTTGGCCGCTGGTTTTTTATATTTGTTATTATTTTGTCCAATTTTGTATCTGGTTAGAAGGACCATGTCAATGTCACTTCGATATCGTCTAGGGTGGTGGACTTTTATTGTAAAACACTTTTTTTTACTGAAGAGTCGTTTTATTTACAAACACTTGTGAGTAACAATGAAATCAACACTTTTTGAAGCTAATTTTGGCTCGGACCTCGCCTGGGCAACACGGGGTCTATAAGTATCGGTTAATGCGAGAGAAGGAAATATTTGAGTAGCACCCCTTTTATACTGCTAAAAACTGTAAAAATACCGTCTTTTAGACTGTTAAAAAGACAAGAATAATAAATAATGGCACTAAACAAATACTAGGTCACGTGCTCTAATTTCGTTAGTCGGTAACACTAGCTTCTATAAAATTCCTACAGAGGTCTCTAATATGTATACTCTTTTAATAAACTAAGAATAATTAAACCAATGGTATTAACTACAGTATTTATCTCATAGATGTCACTATTCTTAACAGCATATATATATCTATCTTTTACGGATAGCTTACTATACCCATTCTATCTTCTAAAAAATGGTCACGTACATTGCAGTAATTTTATTTTTATTTTTATTTTATTTTTGTTTCATATATATCCCGTTAAACTACAGTTAAGTAGTTTGTTAACAGGATTTTTACTACAACTTTTTACAGATTACAACTTAGACCTTAATTTATACAATAACAATAAACTTACACATTAACAGTAAAACTAAATCGTCTAATACAATTTTATTTCTACCTAGTAGCCATATTTTCAGCAAATATCTGACTGTATTTGGAAATTCGCATTTCTTAATATTATCAGGTAGCATATTATATATTTTAGGCACATTATACTCAAGGGTTCGCTGTCCGTATTTATTATTATGTTTAGGTACAAGCATGCCTTCATTCTTTGTTAATTGAAAAGTTATTTAGAAATTCAGTATAAATCCTTATTAACTTAAATACGTTAGTTACCCCAAGCATTTCATGCACATTATTATAATCTTTCACACCATCTCCACGTATTATATAATAAAGTTCTCCGCGGCATCTGTCTGTCAAAGAAAGCTGTGGTTATAAAGGTTGGATAACGTTATCTGTCATTCTGTTACCATTTAAAATCTTCTATCATCAGTTTGTCAGTGCGTGAGAACTTTATTTACTGTTTTAATATGCTCGCACGAAGAAGGTGTCTCGATATCTGTGATGGACGCTGGAAGAGGCGCCCAGTCTGTAGTCGGGTCATCTTCATCGTCCGAGCATTTCAGCTCCACATCCAGGACGTTAATGCACAATTTTCCACCACATCACTGACAGAGAACTGAGCAGTGGAGCCCAGCCTTTCAGCTCCCAGAGCATCCTTTCTCGCATTTACATGAAATTTTTCGCAGAAGGGCAGGAAGTGCAGGATCCATCGTGGTGGGGATGGGGGTGAGTCCTTGAGAAGAAAGCTACCACCCACATTCAGTGGGATTTAAGGTAACTCCCCGCCACTTCTGCACTTGGAGGTAGCACCTTGCTGCATGGTGGCCTGCGGCATCTTCCGTCGGTGGAAACAGGCGAGGTTTATGCTTGTTGAAGTGACAAACGTCTTATACCTCAGGAAATCCAAAGTATCCCTCGCGATATCACCCCCATATAGAACCACAAAGCACTTGATGCCTGCCAAAATTTGGGTAATGACTATAAAAATGTTGTTGACATATTCAACACACCATTCACCAAATATAAACAAGTCAATACCCAATTTATATTGAAAAGAAGAACATCAAATTTAATTTAATTAACCGAGTAGCTCAGCTTCGACTTACGAGACCTTGCCAATGTATTGTAATTTTCCTAGTATTACATTTTTCCATCTTGCATGGCGGAGTATTTAGTTTCGATGTTATTTCGTTTTTTACTTTGTTTTTGCTTTAGATGTTGTTTTTGATTTTGTCTTCTATTTTGTTTTTTATTTTGTTTTTGATTTTGTTTTTGATTTTGCTTTGATTCTGTTGTGCTTAACTTAAATGTTCTTTGTAATAAATAAAAAAAAACGTGTAAAAGCCCAGCCGGGCGGGAAATTCATAAAAAATAAATATTTTACCATAGATTCTCAACTAGGTACTTACTTCAGATATCTTTACTATCAGCCTGAAGAGAGATAGCTTTTAAATATATTATTTTATAAAAAATGATTTATTTTTCTAAACCAAAACTAGAAGTTAAGTATTTAACTGACAGCCATGAAACAGTAAGCTAATTAGCAATACCTTCTTAATAATTTCAAACAAAGATAACTTTGAAGGTAACAATAAACTCAATGCAAATTTACTCTATTAGTGCTTATAAATACTGTTGACAACTTTTTGACAAGTCCTCTTTGTTTAGGTACATCTTTTTTATTCTAAATAATCCTATCTAAATTTTATGTTCTCTGTTATTATAACATTGATATTATTTTTTTTGTATAGTAACAGTAGTTTGGTAACACATAATAGTATCCTTTACCTAAATACTTGCTACTTTGTTAAATGTTCACTTCTACTTCGTTATTATTGATAATCTCCTGTGTACCACTGTATAATTATAATGTCATGTACTCACTTCAATGTAAAAGCCATGCTATGGCGTCTAAATAAATAAATAAAATAAATAATCCCATTTTGAAACGTAAATCAGCACAAAACGAAAAAATCGAAAAACTGCACCAAATATGCTGCCAGCGTACCGATAAAAAGAAAAATAAAATTAACGAATATTTTAACAAACGCAAAATATCCGGAGTTCCAAATAAATAATGAAATTTGTATTACAACTTAAAGCGTGCTACATGCCTTCAGTTTTAACTATACAGTTTAACTGTACAGTCGAACTGTACAGATAAGTCGTAGATCCATACAGCCTACACACATTCAACTAAAACTGCGAAATCTTTCAGTTTTTACCAACAATGGCCTCCATAGACGACCCTTTAGTCTTTACAGGGCTAAAGATGTATTAAAAGAAACTGAGTATATTTAAAGAAAAATAAAATAGAAATTAAAATTAAATTAATTATTTGTATTAAAAGAGAAATTTATATTAATTTAATGAGTGTATTAAAAGAAATTGCGACAAAACTGACGAAACTGTACAGTTTTCGACTACACACTGTCGGTTTTAACTGTACAGTTAAACTGTACAGGTAAACTGTACAGGTAAAACTGAAGGTCTGTAGCCCGCTTTACCAGAGAATTGGGAAGTCTGCCTCAACACATCAATCTACAAAACCATACTAACTATCATTATTTAAACTATTCTATTAAAAACACGTTTTAAATTACCTAACCTACAATGCTATCAAAGCTAACCAGGTTCTACCACGATGGGCCACAATGTAATGCTGTACAAATCAATGTAAAGCTTAATAAATATAATTAAATTAACCACGGTGGACGCCAATGTAATGGTTTTAAAAATATACACCACACTTAGGCGTTAATGTAATGCTGGTAAAAGAATATAAGAGTCTAACACTTAATAAGACTTATAGTAGTTATAAATGAAAGAGTTGTGGCAACAATCAAATTATATTATTAAATAATCAAATCAGAACATGAGACTCTAACAAAATAATATTTAAATACTTCAGGGTCGTGTTAGTCCTCAGAAAATGAAACAAAATAGTTAAAAAATCTAATAAATTAATTGATAGCTTGTCGTGATTTAAAAATAAACTCAAGATATTAAAATTACTATAAGGGCGCCAGTTCAATAGAACAAAATATTAAATGGTAAATGAATAAACTCAAAACTAACACAAGTTATAGCTCACAGGTAATTACGATTTCACCGAAGTATGTGCCTTCCCACGTTGAGACAAACTCCCGGATCCTCTGGCTGCTAGCTTGGAACTGCTGAAGAAAAATTCTCTAGTTCCTAGTATGTTTTGGACAACAAACGAAAATCTGGATTCGATTTGCTCGTAGAATAATTTCAATTAGGAATTCAAATTTTAATTTGAATTGATACGTAGCAACCTACTTATTGGGTGATTATTAATGGGTGCTTACTTCATCGAGTGATTATTTGGCCAGTATAAAACCAAACGGTTACAAGTGCCAAAAATATAGAAGGCTACTATCGCATCAAGACTTCATATAATACTAAACAAAATGATGGAATTGTCGTTTACATTAAAAAGAATCTGAAAATTACCACTAGAGAAATCAAAATCAATGATTCCAATTGTCTACACATACATGCTAAGTCAGTAATTGATATACTGGCTATCTATAGATCCCCATCCACACCCAATATTACAAACTTCCTTACATCAGAGAAATGTGTCGACTGTATAATAAGATAGAGTGTGCTGAAGTAGATATTTTTGTCGATAATTTATATGGATTAAAAAAAAATGCTCTCCGATTGCTGAAAAATATGTGATAAATTAATATGTGTATCATGTTTGTCTCTAATTATGTCTCTTATCTTGCCTCTCTTTAATTGTTATTTGAGTAAACTTTGATTTTTTTGTTAAATTCTATATGTAACTGTTTTTTTTTATCTAATTTTTATTTTATCTGTTCCAAAATTATTATTTTATTATTTGGCTAATTGATTGTATATAAATTTTTACTTTGTCTTATTTGTATAATTAACTGAGTTTTTATAACTGGGTTGTTCTCACATGTGTGAGAACAACGTGTAAAAATGCAGTATAAATAAATAAATAAATAAATAAATAAATCACTTGAAACTGTGTTACATAACTAAAACACTGTAGTAATCTGTTTTTAATTGGAGACACAAACATTAATCATTAATATTTTAGAAAATGGTCATCCTCAAAAAGACGATTACCTCAATGTCATAAGCTACTACGGTCTTTTTAGTTACATCAATAAACCTACTAGAGTCACCGAAAAAACTCTTTCTTGCATTGACCATGTAATAGGTAAAACGATAAACCTATCAACACATTAAAATATGGATCCACAGTAACAGACCACTACTCTACAATATTGGAAGTTGGAAATGAAAATAAAGCTAAAGATGATTCCGTAAACATATCTATCGTGAAAAATAAAATCGACTGGGCATGGAATTATTTCACCAACTTTATTCAAAATCAAATAAATCTATACACCCACCAGAAAGAGGTATCTAACAAAAAATATGCAATCAATAAACCATGGATTACACCTGGATTATTAAAATGCATCCGGAAAATAGATAATATTCACTAACAAATAAGGAAACAAAAATAATAACTTACTTACTACATTTTACAAAAAATATAGAAATATGTGTACTAAAATAATCAAACCACAAAGAATAAATACTATTCAAGAAAAATTATTGAATGTAATAATGACTCCAGAAAGATTTGGCAAATTTTTAAAGAGAAGACACATGCAAGGCAATTCAAAGATCAAATTAAAGAACTCACAATTAATGGTCAGAATGTGAATTTTAACTTGGACCCGAAGACTATTGCCGATCATGCAAATACATTTTTTACAAACGTTGGATCAAATTTGGCCAGTAAAATAAAAGAAAACATCAACTGCAATACTAAAACTCCACCACCAGATGATAATCTCCGAGAAGAAACTTACACAAAATTTACTCTAAAAGATGTATCGATGGAGGATATCATCAAAGAAATCGACTCACTGAAAGAGAAGACTTCACCCGGACATGACAAAATACCAAGTAAACTACTAAAATCACTAAAATCTCATGTAGCCGTTCCCCTCAAATTCCTAATTAATAAGAGCTTCACTCAAGGTTGTTTCCCAAATGTACTACAACAAGGTATTATCTCTCCAATTTTTAAAGGTGGGTAAAAAACTGAAATTACCAATTACAGACCAATTTGTATTCTAAGTGCACTCTCTAAAATTGTTGAAGGAATACTGAGAAATCAATTGATTACTTACCTTGACTCTAGTAATATATTATCAGCAAATCATTTTGGTTTTGCCATAACTTATCAACCTCAGACGCCATCGCTAATGTTATAGACTTCATAACAAGTAATGTTGACAAAGGAAATAAATGTTTAGCAATTTTCCTTAATCTTGCAAAGGCGTTTGATACTGTGAACCATAAAATACTTTTAGATAAACTTAAGAGGATAGAAATATAAGATACTCTCCAATTACTTCATAGTTATCTAACTGAGCGAACGCAGTGTGTTAAAATAAACAGTACCTATATTAGTTCCCAAAAAACAGTTTGTGGCGTTCCACAAGGTAGCATCCTAGGACCCTTATTATTTTTAATATATATTAATGATCTACGTAACCTAAAAATTTGTGGACAAATCACTACTTTTGCTGATGATACGGTTTCGCTATTTTACGCCAAATCTTGGGATGAAGTCTTTAAAACGGCAGAAAATGGCTTTCGTATTGTTAAAGATTGGCTTAATGCTCACATACTAACCCTGAATACAGACAAAACCAAATTCTTAACAATTCGAATATCAAATAAGCTCTTGCCTTCACAACAAAGCCTTAAACTTCACAGCTGTAACCCCTTATTAACTCCATGTACCTGTCCTTCTATAAATAGAGTTGACAGTATTAAATATCTTGGTATTCAAATAGATGATCATCTTAAATGGAACGTACATGTTACAAACCTAACGACAAAACTGAGGAAACTCGTCTACTTCTTTAAAAATGTTAGAGATATATTAAATAGAAAACAACTGAAACAAGTTTACTGTGTTCTTATACAATCATCACTTGAATATGGTATTATCAGCTGGGAGAGTGCCGCAAATACTTGCCTGGAGCCTTAAGTAAAGATTCAAAAACTAATTTTGAAAGTCATTCTTAAAGTCCCGTTGAGAACGAGCACTGATTTTATTTTTAAGACACTAAATGTTCCTAACCTGCAAAATTGTATTAAAAAAATATCCTGCTTTATCAACTTAAAAATACCCACATGTTTGAAGAACGAATAAGCACTAGAGCCTTAAGAGAGTCAAATGTAAAATCTTTTAACATCCCAGTTTGTCAAACCTCTTATGGGCAAAGAAGTTTTAAATATAATGCAACAAAGCTGTTCAATTCTCTACCTCCTGAAATTAGAAACACGCAATCCAAAAATGCATTTAAAAGTAAAATCATTGATTACCCTAAATAAACATTACCATCACGAATATTTAATAACATATTCACCTTTATACCTACTGTGTGTATATATGTAACCATGTACCTACTGCAATCTTCTATAAATATATGTAACATATGCTACGTAGGTTTTTCGCCAAGTGGCAAAGCCAAGTATACATTTCGTAAAACAACTTTAGTGTTGTAGTGCTGACCAGGTACCCACAGATTTTATCCCGTAGGAAGCGCCAATTCTGGACGGGTTATGGATCCCGTCAAGAATATCTGTGGTTCCCAAATATGCTCAGGGGGTGGATCTTAAACCACGATATGTGTCGCTCTCCAAGGGATGGTGTGCCAGGTACATAATTTAAAAGGCAGAGTTGTGAGAACAAGCTTATAATTTTAAAAACAAGTAGCAATCAGGGTTTTAAATATGTCATTTCACTTACCCCCATGAACCGACCTCTTTTATTATAAATACTATCGCTAGCTAGCTAATATACTGTCCATCTAGTAGCTGCAAGGCCCAGGCGGCATTTCCCCATGCAGGATCTGGATAGCCCCTCACCGAAGCCGAGATCTGGAGACAGTTCCGCCGACAAAGGGAAGTCGTCAAGCGGCCTTTCGCCGCGATAAAATTAGCAAGTCATCCCGCCGCCAAAGGGAAATCATCAGGGGGCCTTTCGCTAGAAGGATTAGCATGTAGGGAGGCCGCCCTCGGTCCAGACGAGAGTCAAGGTCGGCGTAAATTTACTATTCCGCCACAAAGATCGGCAAATAGCATCGCGGGCTAACGGTACCCCAATCATCCGTCAAAACGGGCTCTGACCCAAGTGTGATCGGACGTATTTCTCATGGATTAAATCTTTCCAGGTTCTGGCACGCCTGGCCGCCATACAAGTTTACGTTGCGGAATCTCAACTAATCCCACCAAAGGAATGCAAACTCTCGATCACACAATACGTTCACGTAATCACTTTTACCGCCCGGCATTTCTCAAGTAAAAAGGAATTATTTTCCCGTTCAAATACTAAATTCTCACAAAAACTCCATTGACTGTCGCGTAGTTAGATTCGGGGCCCAACTCTCCCAAATCTACCTACACAAAAAGTGACGTATTGCCGCGGAACTGCTCCAGAGGTCGCCCCAGGCCATCGATAAAGTCAGAGCTGGCACTCTAATAATTAATAACAAGTTCCTACCTAATTACGATTTCGACGGGTAGAGTTGTTAGGATGCAGTACAAATAATAAAGATGTTAATAATTATATTTAAAGTAATACGGATTTGTACTGCATCATAACACATACTTGAATTGAATGTTTAAAGAAAAAAAAAGATTTTATATCAACCTGTCACTTTCATAATATTTTTCATAATATTACTTAAACAAAATCATAGATAACCACTCTGTAAATTGCCATCTCAACACAGGCGTTTCACACCTAGTGAGATGGGCAATACGTCATTATTACAACCAAATGTAATTTGAAAATAATGAAATAAAAAAAAAATAAAAAAAATGAAGGTTCCAATCACCAGCCCGCTCTGCCTGGATGAATAGTTTTATCAAAGTGGTCATGCGAAAGTATTGGACCCACAACTGTGATGTTAGACCATTTGCTTCAATTTTCTCCAAGGCAAGACGTGAGAACAGTTTATTTGCATTTCCCCCAAAACCCACTTATAACTGTTTTTGGTTATCTGCCATTTTTGAGAGATATCAATCTAGTCTCAAATGAAAGCTAATTAAATTTACAACAACTTTATTTCAATTATATATGACGTGGGAAGCGTATTTTAGAAATTATTTTACAAAATAAGTGACCATTGCGAAACAATTTCACTTTTTGGAAAAAATGGCCTATTTTCGAAGAACTGTGTCTTAGAAACCAATGGCTGTATATAGCTCGATTTAGTCTCAAATTATAGCAAAATTTAGTTTACTTTAAAAGTATGTATACTGATTACACCGGTCAGTCTTTCTTCACTGAGATTTTGAGCAAAATCTGAAAAAAATCCAAAAATTTCCAGGTTTTTTGGGTCCGCCGCTCGCACAGCACTTTCAAAGTTGCAATTTTTTTTTAATACTGGTTTAGGTCCTAAGAACATATAAAAAATTCAGAATGACTGGACCTTTTGCAAGCGCGGATGTACATCTTGACTGGAGTACTATGGAAGTAAGTGGATTTTCATCATTTTGAGTTTATTTGTATATACGAGTATAAGCATGATAGCACCCATACGGAAAAAAGGTTTGAAATGTTTTGAAATATCACAACCAAGCAGTTGCATAAAGTTATTCGATATAACGATACTCAGGCGTTGATCTTTATTAAATGGCACATTTATGTTTTCTTCTTAAGAACTAAAAAAAAAAAAAACGCAAACAACATGTCTAAATCTCGCAGTAAATCTACAGCTCGAAGAAAACCACATCCTCACCCCTATTAACTGGCACCATGGACTCACCGTCGGCGACACACCAATCTATGATCAATATAGACAGTGAGTCAATATTTGAATTTATCAATACGAAAATCGAGGAAATTTTTTTTTTTTTTTTTTTTATTCAGTTTTTTTTTAAATTTTACAATATTAATCTTTAAAATCTTACAAAACTGATCAATCAGTTTGATTGTAAGAAATCTCTCATTTGTCCTATTTAATTAATACTATTATACTTTTATGTTTTACATTGTAATAACTGTGTAAAATCTAAAATACTAATTATTATAAACTACTAATTATTATAATGTTTATGAATACAGTGTGTGATAGTAATTTCCAGGTATTTGATCAATATTCGATCTGGATATTTGTATACAATATTATTTGCTTTCATGTTCTACGGAGATAGAATGATTTAATTTTTTTTTGATATTTGAATAAGATGTCTGATTTTTAATATTTTCAGGTAATGCGTTAAATGTCTTCGGAATTCTATGTCTCTTTGTTCTATCACCGTATACATTTTGAGATTTATTAATAATAAACATTTGTGCTTCTCTATGCCTAGTAGGGTAGTTGTGGTTTATAGGTTTTTTGAATTCTGTATTCCAGAATTCATCTAGCGTTAATTGATAATCTACCTTACTGTGTATAGAGAGGACATTACACAAGGAGAAAATTTTTTTATAATCGCCTTCACATAATTGAACTTTTTTTTGCCTGATATCAATTTTAGGAAACGGATTTGTAATTGTTCTATTTTATTTAAGTACGTTTTGTACGTTAATCCGTAACTATTTATTCCGTATCCTATAATTGATTCTGCTAATGCGTTGTATATACAGTATAATATATTTTTATCAACAAACTTTTTTAGGTGGTAAAATTTCCCTAATATGGATCTTAATATGATTTGACCAGTTAAAATTGACATCTATAGTAAGACCAAGGTATGTATATTGGTACACTTTTTCTATATTTGGGCAATTACACTGTTGGGATTGGTTTTTTGTGTGAAAACAATCATATGAATGACTTTTTATATGCAATTCCTTATCCTGACAATTTGTATATGGTGAGTGAATAAGCATATATTTGTTTTTTTTTGCGTTTATAATAATGCCATTGTCGTGTGACCATTTAATTATGTTGTTTAGGTCTTCTTGTAAAATTTCCTCAATTTTTTGTGGATTTTTGTCAGCACATATAATGCAAGTATCGTCTGCAAACATGTAGCATTTACAACGTTTTATTACGTTTGGTAAACTGTTTACTTGCATTATATAACACGTAGGTCCCGATATCGAGCCCGTAGCTACTCCAGTGCTTGCCAACATTTCATCACTTAAAATTCCGTCAATTTTAACTTTAAGTTTTCTATTAAACAGATAATTTTTAAACAAATTATTTAAAGGACCTCTAATACCACATTCCTCCATTGCCCTTAATAATGTTTCATGGTCCAATGTGTCAAAGGCCTTTTTAAAATCTATAAAAATTATGTATTAATATAATATTTTTCATTTAATTGTCAATTTATATGATCAGTGAATTTAGAAAGTAATTGTGTAGTACTTTTTTCTTTTTGAAATCCGTACTGTATGGGATTTATGATTCTATTTTTTTCTATAAAATTTTGTATTTGGTTAAAGATAGCCCTTTCAATAATTTTATCAATACACGAGAGAATCGCTATTGGTCGATAGTTTGTGAAATCTTTGTGGTTTCCTGATTTATATATAGGTCTGATGATGGATGTTTTTAGTTCGTCAGGCATGATACTTTTACTTACGCAAAGGTTAATTAATTTAGTCAGTACTGGGATTATATTATCAGCAATTAACTTTAGGTCTTTAATTCTTATTTGGTCATTGCCTTCTGATTTTTTAACATCCATATCATTAATTATTTTTTTAATATCTTTTTGTGATACAGGTCTAAATCTCATTGACATAATAGCAGGAGTTGTATACGTGTTACGATCTAGGAATTTTTTAGTACAATTATGTACTAAATTATGAAGACAGTGATGCTCAATAAAATTGAAATAGAGCTGCAAGAAATAAAAACCTTCACGAACTTCATCAACGACAAATATGATGACATTATACAAAAACTGCAACAAATTATGGACATACCAAACAAAGTTAAAAAAATGAAAACAATATTTTTGTTATCAAGAGTGCCCTACGAGAAGTTCAGAAAAAAATAAATGATATTGAATATTCAAATAAGTCATCATGCAACATCGAAATTCGAGGAATCCCAGAAAAAAATAATGAAAATCTACTGGAAATCATAGATGAAATTGGAGCAACCGTCAAACTCGACCGCGCTGATCTAGAAGTTAACAATTTCTACAGAATTCCCAATGACGTGCCCCCCCATGAACGTGTGCGCCCAATAATTGTGAAATTCAATAAACAACTAAAACGAGACAATTTCCTAGCGGCCGTCAAAACATTCAACATGAAACATAAACTTGAAGACAAACTAAACACCACCCATTTGAAGAAGTTCTCAACTCAAAAAAGGAGCCTATTTTCATCAGTGAACACCTTACAACACACGAAAAGAATATACTTTGGCTTACGAAAAAATTCGCAAAAAATCATCAGTTCGCTTTTGTGTGGACAAGAAACGGGCGATGCTTCCTCAGGAAGTCTTTCGCTTCTAAATTATAATGATCTCCCATGAAGATCAGCTAACGCTGGAATTACTGAATGAACAGCCCGATTTAAATCAACAAACTTCCGAAAGGATAACTAATTGATAATTTTGCTAACACGATAACGTTTATAATAAATAACCAATCTATAATGATTGCCTTTATATGAATATCAGAGTAATGAGGACAAAAATTTATGAAATATACGAAAAAGTCCTTATGGAGAGAGTCTAACGGAGACATGACTGAAGGAATCTATCTATGACCAGGAATTAGTGGATAGCCATTACGAAGTATTTCGGAGGGATAGAATACACAAGACCAAAAAGACGGGGGAGGAGTCATGGTTGCTGTATAAAAAAAACTAGAGGCGAAGAGGATGGCGCACTGGGAATGTCAAGCAGAGGACTTGTGGATCCAACTCAATATAAATCTTAAGAATAGGAGTGTCAAGCTAAATATTTGCACATATATCTACCACCATCTGAAGAAGAATCCATTGTAAGCTCATTTTTAAGCAATCTTCGGAATGTTTACCTAACAACACCAAACCAACACATTTTAATATTTGGCGATTTCAATAAGTCTAACATTCACTGGATTCCTGATGAAATAAATAATCTATTACCTTTCACCACAAACACAAACACAATCACCACTGACATCATCGATACACTGTCATTCTGTAATCTTAAACAATTTAACCGAGTAGCTAATCACCAATCCAAAATATTGGACCTCATTTTGTCGGACAAACAAGACATATCAGTAACTCACTCTTCATTTCCACTAAGCAAAGAAGATCTGTATCACCCTGCTCTAGAAATAAATTTTCTTTTCAATTTCCTACCAAATCTAGAAACCTGCAACATCTCAAGACCAAACTTTTATAAAGCCGACTATGATTCAATCAATACCTTGTTTTGTGAGATTGATTGGGAATTCATCAATCAGGGCAAAATAGATCAATCTGTCGATCAGTTTTACAGTATACTCTACCAGATTATCTCTTCGCATGTTCCCATTAGAACGAATAAAAAACACTTTCCTATGTGGTATTCACAAGATCTCATTCGTTTGATAAAAGAAAAAAACAAATTTCATAAAAAATATAAAAAATACGGCAACGAACTAGATCATTTATCATACAAATTAATTAGAACCAGGACTAAAATTCTAATTAAAATTTGTTACCATAAGCACTTAGACTTGATCAAACAAAACTTAAAAGCTAACCCAAAATATTTCTGGAAATTCGCAAAAAGTAAGTATAAAAACACAACCGATATACCAAAAGAGATGCACTTAAATGACGAAAAGACTACCCAAGATCAAATTATCTAGGAGCTCTTTTCTAGGCATTTCCAATCGGTTTACAAACCACCCAATGCAAACTACTTTCCACAATTCCCTGAAAACTTTTGTAATGAAAGCCTCGGTACGATCAATATTTCGCCTACAACGGTCTTAATTAAATGTAAGAATTTAAAAGCCAATAAGGGATCAGGTCCTGATGGTATTTCTCCCATTTTTATCAAAACATGCAGAGATTTCCTCACCAGACCACTGCCTGCTTTTCAACAAGTCACTACACGATGGTATTTTTCCAGTCAAATGAACAACGGCTTTTTTAACTCCCATCTTTAAGAAAGGTTGTAAGAGCGATATAAAAAAATATAGACCCATTTCTAAATTTAACAGCACAGGAAAGTTATTTGAGTCAATAATATATGACTGTCTACTGGCTCACGTAAGTAAATACATTATCATTGAGCAACTCGGATTATTTCCCCGGCGTTCTACAACCACAAACCTTCTTGTATACTCCCAATTCATCCGCGACAGCATCAAAAAGCATTTACAAGTAGATGCTATCTACATGGATTTTTGCAAAGCATTTGACCAGTTAAATCAGTCACTACTTATTAAGAAGCTTGAAAAGTTTGGCATTAGTGGAAATACTCTGAAATGGTTTGAGAGTTACATTACTGAAAGAAAACTACAAGTAGCTATAGGAGGATGCTTTGCGGATATTTTTACTGTAATATCGGGAATTCCGCAGGGCTCTCATCTTGAACCCCTGCTATTTTTAATTTTTATCAACGACATAGTATTAAGAATAAAATTTTCGAAATATCTCCTATTTGGCGACGACCTTAAGCTGTACAAAAAAATCACATCATTGGAAGATTGCATCGATTTGCAAAAAGACCTATCATCACTACACGAATGGTGCACACTAAATGATTTGTATTTTAATAAAAACAAATGTGCTGTAATTTCCTTCACAAAGAACAGAAATAAATTTTTAAACACATATCAGATTAACATCATTAACTTCAATTAAAGACTTAGGCGTGATATTTGACTCATCACTTAGCTTCAATATACATGTAGATACAATTTCAAAAAGTGCGTCAGAAATATTAGGATTAACGCTTAGAATCACAAATTGCTTTAAAAGTGCAGAATTAACTTTGACATTATATAAATCAATTGTGCGAAGTATTGTCGAATACGAATCCACTATTTAGTCTCCCATTTATGAGATTCATAATTATAGAATCGAATCCATATAAAGAAAATTAACCCGTGTCATTGCTTACCGCGAAGGTATATCTGATCAATTTGGAACATATAAAGACCGAATTCTACACTATAAACTACACTCTCTGACAGGAAGATGGAAACTTTCTGATTTATTGCTTCTGCACAAAATTATACATGCATCAGTTGATACACCAAACATTTTATCCCAAATTAACATTAACACACCGTCAAGAAATTCAACAAGGAGGATGCAAGATATTTTCTATATATTTACCTACCACACAAATACAGGATATTTCTCCCCTTTACCACGAACATTAAGATATTATAACACCATACACTGCTCTAATAATGAAATTGACATTTTTAATAACCCATTCAATCACTTCAAAAAATATATTTTACCATCAATCGTATAAAGCTGATATTGTGATGAAGCCCTTTATTCAAAGACAGGAAATATTGTACCTAGTAAATCATTGTCCCATCAGCACAGGTGCCAATAATAAATTGTTGGTGATTCTTTTGTACTCTACCTTTTACTCATTCTTGTTCGTCATTCACTTTTGCATATTTACGAGCAGCTAATTATTACTGATATTATTTTTGTTATAATTTTTGTAATTTAAATCATTCATGTATATAAATTTTTGGGCATAATGCCTGTTTTATGTACTTAAATAAAAATAAATAAATAACTAGATATTGTTACGTTTTTAGTTACGTACTGGGTTCACAAACTATTAAAAACAACACAATTTCTTGTTACACTATTTATTTGCATTATTTATTTATTTATTACAGAGGTATTTATATTTCAGTGATTTATCCATAACATTTTTATTTGTACTGCTGGCTATTTTTTTTGCTACCATGGTGATGCATTTTTCCGTTACCATGGTGATGCATTTATTTACTCTAGGTTGGCACTATAATGTTCTTCCCTTTACATTGCCCCCTCCTTAGGGCTGTTTCGTCCCGGAACATGCCCCGAATTTCCTTCATGAAGGTATCGGCAATCTGGTCCTCGATTGCATCGAGCCGACGCAAAGAAATGACAAGCCACTGTTTTACCGTGACTTGCATCTGACCCACTGTGGTAACAGCTTACCAGAACCGATATGCCAGTGTATCGGAAGATCCCCTCGAACATGCTCCGCAAGATCCTCCAGTCCAGTTCATTCCCACGGCCACCCAGCTTCGGGATCCCTATCCGGTTGATGTCAGACTGCAACAAGCGGTCCCTCAAAACCATCAGACAGTCCCAAATGGTTCGGTACCCCGGCGTAACTTGGGTCGTCTCCCTGGTCACCAAGCAGAAGATCAGTTGTCCCTCCCTGTTGAGTTGCGCCACCTCTCCTATGCCTGGTGCCTGCCGCTCCAACTCCTGTTGCACCAGAAATTTATGCTGCAAAACCCTCGATATTCCCCGTGACATGTCAAAGTCGTGCGTCACGCAGAAGGCAACAGCATGCTCTTTTGAAAGCCCGAACAGGTCCTGCGCTATTTCC
Organism: Limnephilus rhombicus; assembly: GCA_929108145.2. Classification (NCBI taxonomy): domain Eukaryota; kingdom Metazoa; phylum Arthropoda; class Insecta; order Trichoptera; family Limnephilidae; genus Limnephilus; species Limnephilus rhombicus. The sequence continues at coordinate 40,656,535 of OV815277.1, read as the reverse complement.
TATGTCACTCCATGACGGGTTTTGTGCCCCTTGCTAGCCTGGGATATGAATTGTTCGAAGGTTATTTCATCCTCAGGGACATTACAGACTCGGACATGCTGTTCTAGGTCCTCCCGATTGTCACCCAGGAAGGGAGCAAGTCGGTTGAAGTGGATGATCCGTGGTTTCTCGTTAGGCCTCTTCCTTATCCTGTAGACCACGTCGTTGATCCGCTTTAGCACCTCGTAGGGGCCATCCCAAGAACATTGGAGTTTTGGGGAGAAACCTCGGCGCCTCCGGGGGTCGAACAGCCAGACTAGATCGCCAGATTGATATCCCCCCTTCTCCGCCCTGATGTCATAGTGTTCCTTCATCCGGTCGCTAGCAACCTCGATATTCACACGGACCCGGTCGTGGGCATCATCCAGACGCCTACGAAGGTCCGACACGTAGTCTTCATCAGCTACGTCTTCTTTCGGTTTACACCCGAACTTCAGGTCACAGGGCAGTCGTAACTCTCGTCCAAAGAGTACACTTCCAGGCGTCTGCCCCGTAGTTTCATGAACTGCCGATCGGTAAGCCAACAGGAACAAGGGCAGGTGTCGGTCCCAGTCTCTTTGGTGGTCCAAAACAACCTTCGCCAGATGTCTGCCGATTGTACGGTTCATCCTTTCAACCATTCCATCAGACTGCGGGTGCAGTGCTGTAGTCCTCGTCTTTCTAATTCCCAGGATATCGCACATTTTCTGGAACACCGTAGATTCGAAATTCCGTCCTTGGTCAGAATGTAGCTCCAGAGGCACACCAAATCGACTGACCAGCTCCGTGACCAATGCCTCCGCTACGGTAACTGCTTCCTGATTGGGCAGTGCATAGGCTTCGACCCACTTGCTGAAATAGTCGATAGCGACCAGGATATACTTGTTCCGGTTTTCGGTTGAAGGGAACGGTCCAGCTATATCCACTGCGATTCTCTCGAACGGGCTACCCACGTTGTACTGTCGCATCGGTGCTCTCTTCCTCTTGTACGGTCCATTGGCCATGGCACAAGTCACGCACTTCCTGCACCAATCTCTTTTGCAGTTCACCCAGTAGAAGCGTTCCCGGACCTTTTCTATGGTCTTCTTCACTCCCAAATGCCCACCGGAGGTTCCATCGTGCAATAACTGAAGGATTTCGGGAATGCGTTTCCTTGGAACCAGCATCTGTAGCTTCCTTGGTTCTCCATCCGGCGTTTTCAATGCCCTTCTAAGAACCCCGTTTTCCAATTCAATAGAATCCCACTGAGCCCAGTATGATTTGACGTTTGGAGAGGAAGAAGCGACGTTCTCCCAGGTTGGCCGCTGTCCCGCCTTCTTCCGCTCCACCAGATATTTCAGTTCGGGGTCAGCCTCTTGGTCCTTCCCGATTTCTGCAGGTTCCCAATCGTCATCCACGACTCCTGTTCCATACATGACAGCTGACTTTTCCTCCATCCGCCCGCAGTGCATGCAATCCTCCGCGCAAGGTCTCCTGGATAGAGCGTCTGCGTTTCGGTGGAGAACTCCAGCTCGATGTTCGGAATCATAATCGTATTCCTGCAACCGCTCAATCCATCTCGCCACCTCTCCCTCGGGATTTTTGAAGTGCAAGAGCCATTGGAGCGCCGCATGATCCGTCCTCAGCAGGAACTTCCTCCCATAAAGGTCCTTGTGAAAATGCTCCACCGACTTAACAACTGCTAGTAATTCCCTTCGCGTTACGCAATAGTTGGGCTCAGGTCTAGACAGTACCTTGCTGAAGTACCCGATGACTTTCTCCTCCCCTTCCTGGACTTGCGACAGAACGCCTTCCATGCCCACGTTGCTGGCGTCTGTATCCAATATAAACTTCCCTTCTGGTTTGTGATAGCTCAAGATAGGGGCGTCGGTCAACTTCCGCTTCAGGTCTTCGAAGGCCTGCTGGCAGTGAGAGTCCCAGGCAAAACAATTCTTCTCTTCGGTGAGCCTTGTTAATGGCTTGGCAATATCTGCAAACCCATAGACGAACCGTCGGTAGTAGGTGCAGAGGCCAAGGAAGCTTCTCAGCTCGTGCTTGTCCTTCGGTACTGGCCACTCATTGACGGCGCGGATTTTGTCTAGGCCAACTGAGACTCCCCTTTCGGAAACCACGTGACCGAGATAATTGACCTGTTTCTGAAAAAAGGTTGCACTTTTTGGGATTAAGTCTCAAGTGGGCGCCCTGCAAACGCAGGAACACCTGTTCCAAGTTCTTCAGGTGTTCCTCAAAGGTTTTGCCGAGTATAATAATGTCATCCAGGTAGACCAGGCATGTTTCCCAGGATAGCCCTCTTAGTACATGTTCCATCAGCCGCTCAAACGTAGCAGGAGCATTACAAAGTCCAAACGGCATCACTGTGAACTGCCAGAGTCCCGTCCCGGTAGAAAAAGCTGTCTTTTCCTTGTCTCTTGGGTCCAACTCCACTTGCCAATAACCGATCTTCAAGTCCAGGGTGGAAAAGACTTGGCAGCCTCCCAAGGTGTCCAACGTGTCATCGATCCGGGGTAAAAGGTAGCTGTCCTTCTTGGTCACATCGTTGAGTCGTCGGTAATCTACACAAAAACGTGTGGTCCCATCCTTCTTCTTCACCAGTACCACAGGTGAAACCCATGGGCTATTTGATGGCTCGATTATCTTCCCTTTCTCCATGTCCCGAATTATCTGTTCAGCTTCGTCACGTCTCGCAAATGGTAATTGCCTAGGGGTTTGTCGAATAGAGTCTGCGTTCTCCGTTCTTATGCGATGCTGTACGACGTCAGTCCTTCCCAACGACCCGTTCGAGCCTTCGAAGACATTCTTATATCTGCTGATCAGCGTTTCGATGGCATTCCGTTGTTTTGCAGGAAGTCCCCTACTGGCCCGTTCAACGAGATCTTTTAGCTGGTCTGGAAGCTTATTCGATGTCTGGGTCATGTTGTTAACTTGCCGAACAACCGCCAAAACAGGTGAACCACACCCTAACTGAGTGCCTTTCTTTAGGGTTACCGGGTAGTCATTGACATTCATTATCCTGATGGGTATCTCCTCACGGGTGCGGATTAGCGCCTTGCCGACCAAAATTCCTTGTCCTGGTCCCGCACCGTCCCTCTCCGGTTCCAAGATAACAGTTTGCCCCGGTGGACTCCACGTGTCTAGACACGCGGTAACCAGTGTCTCACTGCATTGGGGTAGCAGAGTATCCGCACTAAGGACAACACACACCGTTCCGCCTATCCCCTTCTGCAGTATCACTTCCTCGTTGTCGATCCATATGACTCCCTCTCTCAGGTCCAGCTTACAGCCCAATTTCGACAGCAGGTCCATCCCGAAGATCACTTCTTCCTCTATGTCAGCGACTAGAACCTGATGCTTGAAGGTGGTGTTGCCGATTTTGAAAAGGGCGGCTGTCTCCCCGTGCACGCACATCAACTCCCCTGTTGCCGTATGTAGTTTCCATTGTGACGGCACGATCCTTGCTCCGGAGACAGCAATATCTGGTCTTATGATCGACGCAGTTGCTCCCGTGTCCAACAACAGTCTGCGACTTTTCCCATCCACCAGACCCTCTATGTACATACTGCTAGTTCCCCCTCCAAGTGTCGACATAGTAACGGATGTTTCAGGGGCCTCGGTAGTATGGATCGATGGTTGCCCCTTCCCATCAACCCTTTTTAGTTTTCCGAGGTTTGTCTCCTTGGTTTCGGGCATTTATTACGAAGGTGTCCTGTCTGACCGCAGTTTCAGCAGCGTATTTCCCTTTTTTGTACCTTCAAAGCCTCCAGGACACGCTTCACTAATTCCTCCATGGATGGTTGCGATTCTTCCCCCGCGGTCTCCAGAGCACGTACCCGAGCTTGGCTTCTCACGGACTGCTTCACGGCCTCGAACTCCAGGGCTTGCGTCAACGCCTCACTCAGCATCTTCGGACGTGCCAACTTGACGGCCTGCTGCGTTTCACCCTCCCGCAGTCCGTCCAAGAATCTGTCAATGGCCAGACTCTCGTAGACATCGTCAGTCACTGTTGGGTAGGCGCCTCTAACCAGGCGGACAATGTCAGTTTCGAATTCTTGCAACGTCTCGTTCGGCTTTTGGAAGCGGTTCTTCAGTTGCGAGCGGTAGATCTGTTCCATGTGACGATTACCGAACCGCATTTCCAGACATTGCGTCAACTGCTCATAGTCCTTGCGCTCTGTCAGCGGAATAGTTTGCAATACCCTTACTGCATCTCCTCGCAGCGACAGGCACAGCATCGACGCCTTCTTAATCTCTGACCATTCATTGATCATGGCTGCGGTCTCGAAAAGCGTCAGATATTCCTCCCAGGAAGATTTACCGTCAAAGGTGGGTAGGTCATTCCTCATCTGGGTCATCCTTTCCTCGTCATTAGCATTTGGGGGCCTTGATAAACTCTTCTCACCCATGACGGCGTTCTCACCACCAGTAGTGGGGAGTCGCTCCTCTATTCTTCGGATGCGTTCTTCCATGTTAAATATCTTTTCATTGAAGCAGCGAGAAATGTTGTCTAGCTTCCCTTCCAGCTGTGTCCTCATGTCACTGAAGCTTTGACAGAGGTCATCAATTCCGCCGGTTGTTTCGACAGAAAAACTCTCCGGATCTTCACCATTGTTTACGAGAGCCACTCGTAGCCGCTGTTGCAATACACTCTTGGTCCCCGTTGTCTCCACGTCACGTTCCTCGAGTTCCCGCTTTAGTTCCATTACCTTCAAATCCATCAATCTATTTTTCTTGGTCGCCATCTTCCTTGTCACCGTATGATCGTCAAACAATTCTGAACTATCGCTGTTGTAGTTTTTTTTTTTGGAACCCCACACCTGACACCAATTGTTACGTTTTTAGTTACGTACTGGGTTCACAAACTATTAAAAACAACACAATTTACTGTTACACTATTTATTTGCATTATTTATTTATTTATTACAGAGGTATTTATATTTCAATGATTTATCACCATTTAGTTACCATGGTGATGCATTTATTTACTCTAGGTTGGCACCATAATGTTCTTCCCTTTACAATATGAACAAAATATGTTTGTAACCTTCGACCAAGTATAAGATAGACCGGCCCTAAGGGTATTGAAATTGACCCCTGAACCAATTCAGTTTGGTTTACGTGCCCATTTATGAAGAAGCACGCCCAACATATAGCAGTATTTAGGTCGCAATATGCTTTCCATTTTGCCCTTTGTTGGTCTAGAGTAGATTTTTCAATCACAAAAATAACCCAGTTCCAGATACTTTAGAGGGTATTTACTGGGGACTTTATTTTTAAAAATGGAATCAGCTATGTGAATACAAAAAAATATACATACCTTATAGATCGTTTTAGGACAGCGCACTAACAAATTAGAAAAATCAAAATCTAACAATTACTTACAAGCAAAGTATCTGACGTCATTCTACACACCAAAACCGATCGTGACGTCTTAGCCTCACACGTCAGTACTCTAAAAAAGGAAAAAGGAAGTTGTAAAAAGGAAGCTACATTTAATTTTAAAACGAATCTAGACCCTCCAATGTCCCTGCATGCATGAATGTTAGTAAAAAAGAAAAATGTATGCGTACTTACATTTGTAGTAATTAACAAGATAAAGACACATCATAGATCCTTCGCCTGTTGGATCAGCATTTAGTTAGAATGAAATCATAAATAAAAAGATAAATATTTACAGGTGTAAGTATGATTTAAACCAAATAGAATATATAAAAAGAAAGATATTGAAAACAGTTTGTCCCACTATCACGGGGCAGTCCCGGCGAGAATGAGCGGGCGAGCGGCCTGGCTGCAACGTGCCCAAACACCCGCGTCCCTTAGCCGGTTTCCCAAGAGTACCCTTGAAGAAATGTGTGTAGAGGGGGGGGGAGGGAAGATACTCCCAAGGACCTTCGGGAATGAAGTGAGCCTCGAAACACTGGAGACAGGACGGAAGGGAACCGGACTCGTGCAAACATTCTTCAGGCTCGCTCATGACACCGGGGGAGGCACAAGCGTTAGTGGGAAGGCCCTACCAGAATTCTGCCACCTGACTGGATGCAGGAACCGGGTCTATCCACTCCCATGGTAGGGAGTTGGACAATTCAGTACAATGGAGTTCAGTACAGCAACCTAGTCATAAGTCAAGGTGTTAGTAACATAATAAAACCAAATGAGACAGATAAAAAGGCAGAAAATAAGTTGTGATCAACAAAAAATTGACGCAACAAAAAAGAGATATAAGAAAAAAAAATTACGCAGTAGTAAAGAGCAAAAAATTATAATGTATAACACTCGTTATAAATAAAAACAGAATAATAAATACCTACAGTGTAGTCATGCCACCAAACAAGAAAACTAAAAACAAGAGAATAACAGAAATATAAAGCAATCGGGCATAGGTAATAATAAAATTGAGATAGAGGAGTAACCACGGAGAGACAAGAGCAATACGTTTGGCACCTGAAACAAAGATGATTCTAATCTAGTTCAGCAACTTTAAGCATAGGCCATCTCTCCACCCACGACTTGACAAACTTTTTAAAGCATTCAAAATTATCTCTGTTCGACATCGGCATTCCATGCCGGTCTTGTGATCCCTCTCAGACCATCCCACATTTCCTCTCTGGCATCTTTCATCAACTCGCAGTACCACAGTATGTGCTCGGCTGTCTGGTTAGTGTCACCAAATGCGCAGTTCGGATGAGGAGACAGTGCCAGATTATGTAGTCGTCTCCTGAGCTTCCCATGACCGGACACCAATTGCGCCATATAGTGATCCAGTTTTATGTGTGCCCCTTCCATTCTGCTTTTAACTGAGGGGAAGAAAGAGAAAGTCAATCTACCCTTTGTCGACCTATCCCATCGCTCTTGTCATACACTCAGCATTCTATCTCGCATGGTTTTCAATAAGCCAGGGAGGGACACCGCTCCGCCTGGTGCCAGTTTGACTTCCAGATGGACAGCAACCCTACCTCTCGTCAATGCCTTTTTTGTCAAAACTTCCCTAATTTTCAAGTCTATTGGCAGTGTACCGGCCAGAACCGGCAATGCATCGTTAGCCACAGTCGTATATGCACCCGAGAGCGCCAACAGGGGGGTCCGTTCGCCCCGCTTGAGGGCCAAGTGGATTAATGCATTATCTAGCCGGTGCTCTCATACACAGGCGTCATACGAGACTTGCGCCACGTACACACACTTATACAGGAGGCAAAGTGCCGGAGTCCGCAATCCCCACTCAGCTGTTGAGAGCCTTCTCAATTTCAAGAAAAGAGCCAGTTAGAAACGCCCTTGACGTGCGCTAGGAACGAAGAGGATCTATTTAAGATGACGCCTAAATTTTTATTTTTTTATTTAGTAACTATATAATATTTTTTACATTTTTATATGAAACATGTTAGTTAGATGTATATATAAAATATAAAATATATTCGTAGTCCTCCTCACTAGGAGATCCTGTGCTGAGGGGGACTATGTTTTGAATAAGTTTTTCAGCGACTTCTATGGTTTAACTTCATTGATTGGATAAGGTTTTCCAGAAACTTCTATGATGTTTTAAGTATACTAGTAAGTTCATTTTCCGGTAGATTCTTCAGCGAACATTTAATGTCCTTAATGTAGCTATATTTAAAAAAAAATTGTTTGATACTAAGTGGGAGTTTGTTATATAACTTTACTGCTAAAAATACAGAACTTCTTTGACCAAATGAAGAGTTACACTTTGGTATATTAAGTATGTCTGTTTGTTTGGCTCTGGTTTTATGAGCGTGTGAGGTGTTTGCCTCTGAATCATTTTTGTGGTGATGTATTAGAATGTTTTTGGCATAGATTTTCTGTATGCTTGGAACATCAAACTGTTTAAAAAAATCTGTAGTTGACGTCCTTATGGGGACCTTTATAATGGTCTTTATAATGCAATTCTGAGTTATCTTAAGTTGTTTTAAGTGATTAAATGCTGCTAAGCCCCATCCTATTACTCCATATTCCAATCGAGAGTGGCAAAAAGCATAATATAATCTCTTTAGATCCCTCATCGACAAGATGTTTCTTAATTTTTTGAAGAAGTAGATGAGTTTTGTTAGCTTTTTTGAGGTAAGATCAATGTGTGAATTCCACTGTAGATTTTCATCAATTTCAATCCAAAGATATTTAATACTTTTGGTTTGGGTTATAGACAGGCAGGAACATTGTGGAAAAGAATTTTGACATTCATGTAATTTGACATTCATTGTAATTTGGGTATGCACATTCATGGGTTGTCCTCTTTTGTTTTTGGAGAAAGTTAGATATTTAGTTTTACTAACATTTAATGTAGGGGAGTTTACTTTTAGCCAGTTTTGAAGTACAGCCAGGCCATGTTCCGCCTCCTTGTAGGTTCTTGTCCAATCTTGTTCGTGGAATATAATAACAGTGTCATCTGCAAAGCTCATTATGTTTCCATTAATGGGAAGATTCATAAGGTCATTTATATATAACAGAAATAGTATAGGTCCTAATACGCTTCCCTGGGGGACCCCGAATTCAATTGGAAGAGATTTGCTCTTTTTTGACCAATTTGTTCTCTTCCAGTTAAATAAATTCTAAGTAGGTTTAGAGTTGTTTCGGTTATTCCATTTTTTTTAGTTTTAAGTACAGTATTTCATGATCAATTGTATCGAAAGCTTTTTGAAGATCAATAAAAACAGCTAAGTATTTTTTGCCTTCATCCAGTTTTCTAATAATTGTATTAGTTACATTAGCTGTAGCGTCACCAGTACCCAGGTTTTTTCTAAAACCATACTGCGTAGGTGATAATATTTTATTGGTATCCAAAAATGTAAGAACTTGTTTTTTTATTACTTTTTCCAATATTTTCGACAGAGGAGTTAAAATACTAATTGGTCAATAATTTGAAATATCATTTTTGGGACCATTTTTATATAATGGTATAATCGTAGCAATTTTAAGACAAGCGGGAAAAACACCTTTAGATAATGATAGATTTACAAGGTATGTCAGTGGTTGAATTAACTCATTTTGTAGGTATTTAATTGATTTGCTTGATATCAGTTAATTTCCCGATGAGGTATTTGTGTTTAAGGAGGTTATAATATTTCTTTTTTCATCACTTGTTATCTTGACTATATTGAGGCTGTTTTCATGATTTACATCATCATTCCTCATTGTTTTTTCGACAGTAGTAGAATTTTGTTTAATTTTATTTGCAAGGTTAGAGCCTATATTGCAAAAGTAGTTGTTTATAAAGTCAAGAAGTTTGTCTGGGTGTTTCGTAAAAGATGTGGGAAACACATCAATGTTAATTCTTTAATTTTTTTGTCTTTATGCGAGGCTTTAGTATTTGTAATTTCATTTATGATCTGCCAGAGTTTACGGGAATCATTATTGCATTCATCAATTTTGTTTTTATAGAATGTTTCTTTAGCATAACGAATTACGTTTTTACATGTATTACGATATATTTTGTAGAATCAAAGTGTATGGACATCATAAGGGTTGATTTTTACTTTTCTGTGCAGTACATCTCTTTTTCTGATCGAGTTTATAATATTCTGACTGATCCATGGTTTAATGTGAATATTTTTATGAGATACTTTTTTATCTGTGGTTTTGGTGTTAGATAGAATACTGTGCTGTATAATTTCTACAAAATAACTCCAAGCAGTATTAGTATCATCTTTTTCAGAAGGGTGGTCCAGTCATTCATTGTTAACTCCCTTTTGACATTTTTCCAATTTGTTTCAGACTTCGTTAGGAGTGACTTCGTATTTAGGTTAACATAACAGTTATTTTTTGTTATAGATAGAATTATTGTGTAATGGTCTGTCAGTGTGGTAGTATAAATAATGGCTTGAGTTTTTTATTAGTTTTACTAAAGATATGATCAATGCAAGTTTTGCTATCATTAAATACCGTGTAGATTCCTCAATTAGGCTTTCATATCCATGGTATGCAAGTGTCTGCATGTAATCATATTTTTTTGGGTGGCCATTTTCAAGGATATCAATATTTATATCACCGATAATAAAAACATCTTTAGTGTTTTTTAGTAAACTCAGTTCAAACGATAAGGAGTTTAGAAATGGCTCCAGATTTTTTGTAGATGGAGATCTGTAAATTGCGAGTATTGTTGTATCATTGCCGATTGATATCCTTAGACAGTTCGCATTATTAATACCGATCTCTATGACATCAGCTTCAATATCTTCTTTAATATATACGATGACACCATCATTTTTGGTATTATTCACAATTGTAGAGTAAGGGACATATTTATCGATTTGTAGAGGATAGAACTTATCAATTAACCAACATTCAGTAAGAATAATTATATCCCAGTTTAGATTTAAACTTTTTATCAATATTTGTAGCTCGTCAAAGTTTTTATTAATACTTCTAATGTTTTGATGCATTATGTTAAAATTATTTCTTATGGATGATAAGTTAGGTAAGTTTGTTGTTATTATGTTTATCCATTTTTGCCATCTAAATTATTATATTTTTATATTACTTACTAAATTATTTTCACCATATCATCAAGGTGCTTAATGTAGATTATTTTATCTTCATGTTTTTTAAATACCTGGTGTTTTCAACAAAATTAATAGTGGAGCCTCCCATTTTGATAGAAGGGTTTCCTGGTACGACTGAGCATACCCTTCATCAAGAGTCCCACGGTCTTATGGGGACTTAGCGTGATATACAGCGTGCTATAATACATACAACACACAATATGCAGTGGTTTTCAAACATTTTAAAATTGCATCCCCCTTTAGAAATTAAAAAACTCGCGACCCTCCCAGCAATTTGTTAGTGATGATGAACCTTTCCGGCTTTCTGTGGTGGTAGTAGGAGATTTTCAAACATTGTTGGATTATTCGTAACCCGGGAATGTTTGTCTTTCTTTTTTTTTAAAAAATAAACATAAATAAATAAAAAGTAGGTACGCGTAATTTTGGCGGCTGATTAAAAATAGACATACAGAACTAAAATTCGAAGCTAAGCTAAAATCTCAAACATAGAGCCAATGTTCGAAAAATTAGTTGAAAAACGTCGCAAAACTTATATTAATTTGGAACAATTTTTAATTTCTGTTAGTGGCCTACTTAACAGAACAGAAGCCGTTGATATTTTGTGTATTCAAAGTCCGTGACAAACATTTTAATTTTGTTAAAATTAATTCACTCACGCAGTAACGCCATTGTTTATTCATCTTTTTTATTTTAACATTTCATAGACATCAAGTAATGCTGCCAATTAGCGATAGGATATATCGATAAAATATCGATGATGCATCGATCTTTTTTACCATCGATGCATTTCGATACATTGTCATAGATAATTCGATTCTTGAACAATCGATTCTCAACGTCATTGAAGCATCGATGTCAAAGAAGCGCTGTGATTGGTCAGAAATAATCGATGTGTGATAAGCGTTGTGATTGGTCTGTTAAGATTTCAGGTACTGAAATATTAATATTTGTGATTGTCACCCTAATGATTGTGGTAACATTTTTTTGTGTTGGCAATTGTCAGGGCGAGTTCGTATTGCCACGGATTTTAATTCCTTCTTCTCTTGTTACCATCCGTCTTGGGCGGGTCGTTTTTGGCAAAACGTCTGCTGCCAGGTTTTCACTTTATGTGGGTTATAAAACCGCGGAGAGAGATAGCATCAATGGGCTCACCGTACATGAGCTACCCTACGGGTCTTTTTATTGTGTGAATAAAGACCAATTATTCAAGAGCTGGAGTTATTATTGAAAAGTTACTCCAGCCACACTTCCCTTTGGAATCTGGTGTTACCACGCCGGATTGCTCTGTCAGGAGAGCGGAAGTTGAGATCCTGAACATTGGTCCTTCGAGCCGGATGATCATTATTTGGATTGATTCATTCAAGCTGGGTGATCATTATTTGGATTGATCCATTTGAGACGGAAGATCATTATTTGGAGTGGCCCAGTCAGGCCTCATCATCATCGGGAGTGGTCCAGTCGGCGTCCTCATCACCATCATTGGATTGATCAAGCGAGCCTCATCACGACGCTCGCATGCACAGAAAATCAGGTTGTAGCCTTCCTTTCATTGTCCTTTCAAATTCCATTTAAAAAGCTAAAAATCTGTGTAGATGCCACATTATTTCGTATTGATTATATCGAATTACATTCGGGTGTTCATAATCAGATGCTTTCAGTATAGCATAAATTTGTTGGTGATAATAATTTTTATTGTTGTATTCAGTCTGCCGAATAACTTTGCTTTTGCCAACCTACATTTCTAGCCACGCATTTGCAAGTTTCGTCTTTGTATGCCACAGTATTGTGATTGGGTTCTCTATGATCTATAGTATTATTCATTATTGTATACCTCAAACCGCGTCAAACTGCCGTATTGTGTTTTCAGTTTTTAAATCAAGTTAGTGTTATTTCGTTAAAAAATGGAACTCGACAAGTTGATTAAACGGCGCGGGGTTTTGAAAGGTTCGTTAACGAGATTCGAAACCTATTTAAGCAACGAAAATGATATTACACCAGGCGTATTGTCATCGAGGTTAGACGCCAACAAACCTTCTCTGATAGAATTCTCCAAAATTCAGCTGGAGATTGATTTATTGAACAAATCAGAAGATAATGACGCGAGGGATAATTTTGAAGGTACATATTTTAATATAATTGCATTAGGACAGGAAATGTTATCAAAACTTAAGAAGATTGAAAATGTCCCAAATATCTCAGTAAATTTACCACCAATCTCTATACCAGTGTTTTCAGGTGACAACCATAAATGGTTGACTTTGAAAAATTCGTTCATTGCCTTAATTCATGATAACAGTAAATTAAATAATGTTCAGAAATTTCATTACCTTATTAGTTATGTGTCCGAAGAGGCACTTGATTTGATTAGTTCTCTAGAAATAACCGGGGATAATTATAGTGCAGCTTGGACAATGCTTATTTTGAGATACGAAAATGTCCGACTTATAGCAAATAGACATTTGAATTTCTTATTTAATTTACACCGTTAAAACGACAGAATCATCATGAATTACGGAATTTAATTGATCAAGTAAACATTCATTTGAGAGCTTTACACAACTTAAAGCTACCAACAGAACATTGGGTTACATTAATCATACATATTCTAACCTCAAAGTTAGATAATCACACACGTAGCCTTTGGGAATCAATAGAGTGCGACAAAGTTTATCCTACGTTCGTGCAGTTTAGCAATTTTATTTCACAAAGGTCTCAGATCCTGGAAACTATCCAAGGTGACATTGGTGGAATGCAACAGAAATCGGAACCAGTTGCAACAAAACCATTTTTTTTAATTTTAAGGAAAGGAATTCTACAAACAAGGTTACGTTAGCGTCGAGCAACGTTAATTGTATGCTGTGTACTGACAGTCATTTCATTTATTCTTGAAAAATATTTGTTAACAAAGAACCAGCGACACGAAGAAAGCTCGTATCAGAGAACAATTTATGTTATAACTGCCTAAAACCGGGGCACCCTTCAAAGTTGTGCAGGTGGAAGGAAAAATGGAGTGTTTGTGATCGAAAACATCACACTCTGTTACATATCAATACTGATAATGTACAAGGGGTACTTCAACTGGCAAGGGTCAGTCGGAGGCATCAGTAAATTTAACATGTCATAGCGACATGAACGGGCGGGAAATTTTACTATCTACCGTAATAGTAAAAATAGAAGACGCGTATGGTGGAACACACAAAATACGCGCACTTTTGGATTCGGGTTCAATGTCTAATTTTATTACAAACGATACTTTTAAAAGATTAAATTTGCATTGTACAAAGTTGAATATACCTGTTTCAGGTTAGCATAATAATGTAATTCATGTAATGGAAACAGTTGACATTAAATTTAAATCATTATGTTCTCAATACCGGGATGAAATATCTTGTTTGGTATTAGATGAGATCTCTTGCAATCTTCCACAGACCTTGATTAATCCAAAAATGTTGAACATTCCAGACGATATCCAGTTAGCTGATCCGCAGTTTTACCAGCCAGCTTCTATTGATATGCTGATCGGAGCAGAGATATTCTGGCAGGTGGTTCGTACGGATCAGATACAGTTAGGAAAGGATAAACCTACATTGCATCGAACGGAGCTAGGCTGGATAATATCAGGAGCTGTACAGAGGCGTCATAATACGAGGCCAGTTAAAGTTTGTCATATTTCATTAAATTCTTTGCAGAATCAAATAGAAACGTTTTGGAAGGTTGAAGAAACTGAAAATAGTAAGCATCACTCTCTGGAAGATAGTGAATGTGAAAAGATTTTCAAAGGCACGCATAAACGCGATGCAAATGGTAGATTTGTAGTCAACTTACCATTTAAATCTAACCTATCTCAATTAGGAGATTCATTTAGTATTGCTAAAGGTAGATTAGTGTCAATGGAAAGAAAATTCTTAAGACAACCTAGTTTAAAGGAACAATACTCGGAATTTATTGATGAGTATCTTGCGTTAGGCCACATGACTGAATGTGAACCTCCAAAACGCGATGAAACTACTTATTATTTACCACATCACGCCGTATAAAGAATCAAGCACAACTACTAAAATTCGTGTTGTTTTTGACGGGTCGGCTAAACCCGCTCGAGGGATTTCTTTGAATCGCGCTCTAATGATTGGGCCCACCATTCAAAATGATATATATTGTCACTTGGTATTTTTCAGAAAACATCAATATGCAGTCACCGCAGATATTGCAAAGATGTACCTCCAAATTAATATCAACCCGGAACACAGAAATTACCAACGTATATTATGGAGAAGGGATGCGGAGGATTGTTCGAAACACTATACGCTAAACACGGTGACATATGGTTTGGCTCCTTCGCCTTATTTAGCAATACGTTGTCTGCATCAGCTAGGTAATGACGTTTCATTTACTCATCCATTAGCTAGTAAATCCCTTAAGGAAAATTTTTATGTAGATGATTTTCTTTCTGGTAGTGACTCCATTGATACTTGTCACTTGCTTAAATCACAAATCATTAATGCGCTTGCTACAGCAGGCATGGAGATTAGAAAATGGAGGTCAAATGCGCCCTCGATTAATGATTCTAAAGATAATTTAGAATTATTGCCAAATGAATCCAATGAAGCTAAGATTCTCGGATTAATATGGGACACCAAATTTGATGAGTTTACCTATCAGGTAGAAAGCATAGACTCAAAGTTAGAAGTAACAAAACGTCAAGTTTTATCATTAATGTCAAAAGTGTTTGACCCTTTAGGACTGGTAGGCCCAGTAATCATTGTAGGTAAGATAATTATGCAAAGATTGTGGAAGCTAAAAACATCCTGGGATGACAAGCTACCCAATGACCTTTTATTGGCCTGGCAGACTTACACAATGATTCTCAGTAAAGCAAATCATATTCGGGTACCGAGGAAAATTTTCTGCTTTAATAAAAAATCTTTTAGCTTACACGGTTTTTGCGATGCATCTCAAGGAGCATATGGCGCTTGTCTGTATTTAAGATCTACCGATGAACACGGCATTCACCAATCACAGTTAATATGCGCTAAATCTCGTGTAGCCCCATTAAAAAAATTATCGTTACCACGTCTTGAGTTATGTGGAGCACAATTATTAGTTAAATTAATGAAGCGGGTGACGGCAGCTCTCCAAGTAACTGTTGACACCACTTTGTGGTGTGATTCGTTAATAACATTGGTTTTTATTGCAGGAGAACCGTACCGTTGGACTACTTTTGTTGCTAACCGCGTATCAGAAATACAACGTGAAGGTGATGGCGCTTTATGGCGTCACATTTGTTCAACTGAAAACCCAGCTGACATAATTTCCAGAGGAATAACATCTCAGCAGTTGAAAACATCTTCATTATGGTGGTCAGGACCACCATGGCTCACGTCCGACGAGGATAAGTGGCCACGTACTACATTTGATACTCCCACGGAGTTGCCAGAAACGGCGAGGATAGTTTTGGTTACTAGTAGTCCTGTCGATTGGGTAATATTTAATAATTATTCTTCATTAAGACGACTGAGGCGCGTAGTTGCTTATATATATATTTTTTTTTTTTTTACAGTGAATACCGCACAAGAATCTCAACTGCTCCCGTCTGGAGCCAGTGAGACTATGGCATCCCCAATTGGGGTATGTTGTGAGGCTGAAGGTAGTGGGGAGGGGAAGGAGGTGGGGAAGAGGAAGGTTGGGAAGTACCTGGCTATTCGGATCTGGTCACCAAACACGGCTAAAGCCATTTTCAAGCAACGTTTCAATTCTGAATGGTGGTCTTACACCAGGGCGATACTGATAGTATCTTCCACTCTGGAACATGCCGCAAATATACTATATATTATTTTAAATGAATTAATTGTGAAATAACACAAATTAATCAAATAAAATTGATTTGAGCATGCCGGGTTCGAACCCGCGACCTCCGGATTGTGAGTCAAGAGTCTTACCCACTGGACTACGGAGGTCGTCGTTATATGTTACGTTTCATACATAACTGTTCTAAACGAAGACCGATGCGGGTCGACGAGCTTTCTGTAATCGAACTGGAACATGCCATGCATGTATTGATTTTGAACGCTCAGCGATTCGCATTTCATGATGAAATAGCGTCTGTCAGTAATGGAAGATTTGTATCTAGGCGGAGCAAGGTAAAGGCACTAAATCCTTTTATGCAGGATGGGTTGTTGAGTGTTGGAGGTCGACTATCACAATCCGATATTACCTCGTTCTCTCAAAAACATCCAATTTTGTTACCACAAAATCATAAGTTGACTGACTTAATAATAACCCATCTGCATTATGAGAATTTACACTTAGGATGTAATGCTCTGCTCGCATTACTGCGTTTACGTTTTTGGCCAATATATGGTAAAAACGCAGTGAAGCGAGCACTGCATAAATGTATTGTATGTTTCCAAGTCCGTCCGCGCGAGTGTCGCCAGCTCATGGGTGACCTTCCTGCTGACCGATTCCGAATCCAAAGACCATTTTATATAACCGGCATAGATTTTGCAGGTCCAATTTTAATTAAGTCTGGTTTAACCAGAAATGCTAAGAGTGTAAAATCTTACATATGTTTATTTATTTGTTTTTCAACGAAAGCAATTCACCTAGAATTAGTGACTAATTTAACTTCAATGGCATTTATGAATGGATTGAAAAGATTTATAGCTAGGAGGGGTAAACCCTCACGACTTTTTACTGATAATGGAACTAACTTTACAGGTAGTTATAGGGAACTTACTGAACTATTTGATTTTTTGAAGGCATCTGATAAAGAAATCCATAATTTTTTGGCCCAGCAGAATATTAGCTGGAGTTTCTTGCCTCCCCGCTCACCGCATCACGGGGGACTTTGGGAAAGTGCAGTTAAAATGACCAAGTTACATTTAAAAAAAGCAATGCGGTCAACTGTTTTGACATACGAAGGCATGAATACCATACTAATACAGATTGAGGTTTGTTTAAATTCCCGTCCCCTGACTCCATTAACATCAGATCCAAATGACTTAAACGCACTCACTCCGTCACACTTCCTTATTGGCAACAACCTGTTAGCATTGCCTGAGCTTGATATCCACCATCTGCCTACAAACAGGCTTAATATTTACCAAAAGATGTCTACCGTTGTTCAATCTTTTTGGCACAGATGGAGCCGGGAATACTTAGCAGAATTGCAGAACCGAGTCAAATGGCAAGAAGGACGTCAACGCAGTTTACAGCCTGGTGACATGGTCATCATCAAAGACAACCAACTATCTCCGCAGTACTGGAGGATGGCGCGAGTGACGGAGATCCACCCTGGCCAAGACGGACGCGTCCGCGTCGTCTCCTTGAGGACGGCCAGAGGTGTCACCAAAAGAGCCGTGACACAGCTCTGTCTACTTCCCATGGAGGATCCTTCCTCCAACCTGGATTAAGAACCAATTACAACGCTAAAAGTGATGTGATGTGTAAATCAAAGTGCCGTCAGGCTCATCAGTGCCAAGTGTTAAACTATTTTCTCATAAGTGGGTGCAGCGCACCAGAAGGTTCTACATTATTAAATTTTATTTTTTTTAATGTCAAGTCTGACATAGGGTTATATACTTAGTTATAAGTTTTTTGTTATTATTTTGATATCCATATATTGAATATTGTTTATTTTTGTATGTGAACTCGTTGGGTAAATTCTGAGTACCAATGTTGCAATCTCTTCTTATATTATTGTATGAAAAAACGACTATTCCTTAATACTCGTTTTTGGGCGGGAATATGTTAAGATTTCAGGTACTGAAATATTAATATTTGTGATTGTCACCCTAATGATTGTGGCAACATTTTTTTTGTGTTGGCAATTGCCAGAGCGAGTTCGTATTGCCACGGATTTTAATTCCTTCTTCTCTTGTTACCATCCGTCTTGGGCGGGTCGTTTTTGGCAAAACGTCTGCTGCCAGGTTTTCACTTCATGTGGGTTATAAAACCGCGGAGAGAGATAGCATCATTGGGCTCACCGTACATGAGCTACCCTACGGGTCTTTTTATTGTGTGAATAAAGTCCAATTATTCAAGAGCTGGAGTTATTATTGAAGAGTTACTCCAGCCACTTGGAATCTGGTGTTACCACGCCGGATTGCTCTGTCAGGAGAGCGGAAGTTGAGATCCTGAACAGGTCAAAATTAATCGAAATGTTAAACCGATATAATCGTAGTACTCAAACATCAAAATTTACTCGGAAATGGAATCTATGTCAAAGAAGCGCTGTTATTGGTCAGAATTAATCGATGTGAGATAAGCGTTGTGATTGGTCAGAATTAATCGAAATGTTAAACCGATATAATCGTAGTACTCAAACGTCAAAATTCATTAGGAAATGGAATCGATGTCAAAGAAGCGCTTTGATTGGTCAGAATTAATCGATATGTTAAACCGAGACAATTGTAGTATTCAAACGTGAATTGTAAACGACGAAATATTACTTTTAGGTGGTGATTTACGTTTCCAGTATGTGTTAAAGATTGACATGGTGATTATTTTTCATAAGTAGGTATACGGGTTCTTTTGAGGTTATTTATCGATTTGATTAGTGTATATTTGATTTATATTTCATGAACAACCGATGTCTCTAATTTCATCGAGTACTAACTAGTGTACCTCAAAGTATTTTGTGGGACTGTATAAAATATTGATGGTTTATTCTAAAAAGTGTTATCATCGCTAGAATTAGACACTTCTGTACAAAGATATCATTATTCAATAAACACCGATTGCAAAACAACAGTTTGTTGACTGCTTTAAGGTATAAGTTTCCTACAATCTAAATGTCATTTTGAGGTTAATCATGAAATGACGCAGAATAAGAATTGTGGAAAGATCTATAAAATTACATCTATACAGGGTGTTAAGGGACGTACTTGACTTACTTTAAGCAATGATTCCTGACATTATTTGGACTAAAAAATGTAAATGAAATTTTGGTCTCCGGTGACATTTTTGATGTTTTTCTTTTTTTTTTTTTTTTCTACAAAAACATAAAAAATGGTAGTTGTTGAACAGTTGGAGGCGGGGTAAGGGGTTCGTCAGACATCCGGCTGAGTGACCAGTAACGACGTGCGGAAGAATTTTTTTTTGTTTGATTTTGAAGAAAAAAATTTTGAAAAAAAAAAGTCGTCAAAAAAGGTCACCGGAGACCAAAATTTCATTTACATTTTTTACTTCAAATAATATCAGGAATCACTGGTTAAAGTAAGTCAAGTACGTCCCTTAACACCCTGTATATAAAAAATTAGGTTCCGTATGTTTGCGTTCGCTAATCTCGGAAAGTAATCGATGGATTGACTCAAAATTTTTGCAGAACATTTCATTTTAGCAGAAGAGCGTTTCTACATACTTTTTATTTGGAAGTTCCAAAGGAAAAGGATAATTTTATGCGTTGTTACGATACGCCGGAATACACCCTTGCAGATTACTAGGCTACACCACTGTGTTTGCAAACGGTTTCCCCCTCCTCCCCGCACGCGTCCGGCGCGCCAGCGGCGAACGACAACGGTCCCGACGGCCATTCCTTCCACGGCAGCGCCTCGAGTGCACGCGCTGCGTGAATCGTTCCGATTTTGTTCTGGAACACTCCATGGAAACACACGGTGAAGTTCGCCCATCAAAGTTCCTTTGGGAGACGCCAGCCCCCTGGGAACACCTCTCACCTCACCGATCTCCCAGCACCAGCCTGCGGCAGTGAGTACCCGAGCCATTGATCCCTCTTTTTGCGTGTGTTCCATCTTAAATTCTACGTGCAGATTAATAACCGCCCCAGAGAGAGACACGAAGCAGAGAGATGTTAGGTCCAATTACCCCTGAATTAGATAGGATTATTGATGCTTCCTTGTTCTAACCTTTGACTGTGTTATGTACCACTGTTGTCTCATGTACGGATTCTTTCCAATACACCTGATATTTACCGCAGCTGAATTGTTTCATTGCCTCCCCGGCCCGTAGGATAGAGTTTATTTCAGGGATGCCACACTAACGCCTCAGAGATCCTACAACCCTGGTGATGATGGTCTCCCCCGCTCTGCTGACCGAATTAATTCTGAGCTGGTCTGTCGGCAGAAGGTAGGCACCTCAGGTAGAAGTGCTTAACACTGAGTGCAGCGTTTTAAATTGACTCATAATTTGTCATAGTAAACAACGGAATGACCGTTCTAGACAGTGTTGCCATTTTATTAATTTTATTAAAAGTTACAAAAATTTATGATACCTACAATTAGAAATTAAAAGAATTTAATCGGATTTAAAAGTAGAATTATATCTAACAAATTATATTACTATTTTCACTCATTTGTTTTCTCTTTGCGTTTTAAATTTACTCACAATTGTACTGAATGTCACCATTCGTGGGATGCCTCGCTCACGTTCAAACATAGGCTATCGTACGCGACACGCAAACGCTGATCGTCAGAGTAGATCAAACCGCACTGATCAAGAACGTTTAGACGAAAATGAACGTGTTCGAGTTAGAATTATTCAAAGGCGAGCAGAAGAACTGGCGAATCGTCGGGAAGAAAGACTTAAAAGCTTAAGAATAGAAGCGCGAAGAAAACGAGCAGCACATTCATCTCAACAACGTTAAGAATAAATAGATCAATGCCGAAGACGAATGCAAGTACAACTTTTGAATAACCATGCTTCGTACCACCGAATTGCTTTTTCATACGAACCAGATATTCAATACAATACCTCATGTAAATTTGTTCAAATCGGTAAAATGGATAAAGTTTGTCCACGCTGCAAAGAGATGAAATTTAAAGGAGAAACTCAAGGAATATGTTGTGCGAGCGGCAAAGTGAAGCTACCTGAAATTGATCAGACAATATTACCACTGATAAATTTGTTGCAAGGAATTACTGATGATTCAAAACATTTCCACAAAAATATTAGAAAATACAATTCATGTTTTAAGATGACTTTATTTGGCGCTAACGTTATAACAGAAAATTTTATGCCGACGTTTAAAATTCAGGGACAAATTTACCATAAAGCTGGCTCTTTGCTTCCTTTTCACAGTCAACATGAATTTCTACAAATATATTTCATGGGAGATCAAAATGATCAGTTGAATGCACGCTGTAAAATCTCTAAAAAAGTCAAAAGGCATATTGTTGAGTCATTGCAAAAAATGTTACATGATAACAATGATAATATTTTTAATTTTCAATGTGTACTATTTATATATTCGTTTTAAACATGCTTTAGAACAAACTATGTTCATGTTTACGCTAATAATAAAATCAACGTAGTAAATACATATTCCTTTATAACTACATTCATCGTACCTTAAGCACTTCGGTTTTACCTTTATTATGCTAAACTCCTTTATACAACTTTTTCAGTTTATTGTGTTATATACGACATGCTTATATTTATACTCCTGAATAACTAGATCCATAATAATAAATTTTCTCTAAAATGGCCTGGAAAGAATCTCCTTCTTGTGATCTCACTAAAGAAACCACTCATTCACTCTGAACGCAATTATTAATGTTCTCCAAAATGACCTTAAAAAAAAATCACATCTTTGCGATTCTTTCAAAGACATTAAGATACCATCCCTTCTTTCAGAATACAATTTTTAATGTTCTCAAAAGTTCGAATGAAACCATTCCTTTGTTAATCATATTATGAACTAAATATACAATTTGGCTGTCCTGAAACGGGTATCCTTCCCAGTTGGACAGACAAAGTATCATTTTGTAATGTTTTGTAATAAATATGCATATATAAATAAATAAATAAATAAAAAATAATAATAATAACGTGATATTGTAAAAGCCTTTAAGGTCTGAATAAATAAATAATTTTAAAAAATTTACAAATGTTTTTTTTTCTTCCCTTATATTCTACACTACAGCATAGTCACAGCAGATAATCAATTAAGCAATGTGTCTTCTTGGAAAATGCACAGTTGCTAGACAATTTTTGTTAACTCCTCTAATAATTAAAATCAGACAAAGCCATAGCGAAGCGTGGTCGGGTTCAGCTAGTTATCTAAAAGAATACGGATCTTAAAAACAGTTTCAAGGTTAGGCCGGACCATAGATTATAGATAGTAAAGAATTATTGTAAATGACGGGTTGAAAACCATACTGGTATAAGCAACAAATCAGAAGAAAAGAGAAAATGACAATTTTGTGTTTTATTTTGTAACACACTACATAACAGCATACAGTGTCAGTTAACCCAACCAATAATAGATGGCGTTGCGATTTTTTCTCATTCATACCCTTTTGGTACAACGAAAAATACCATCTTTACTATAACTTCTCGCACTTAACATATTTTTCTAATTTTTGTTACTTGTACCGGTATGGTTTTCAACCCGTCAAATTATATAAATTAATAATGTTGCTTTTAAAGAAATCATTGCCAGCAATGAAAAATCTACTTTGCCATTTCGATGTACCCCCCCCCCCCCACCCACCCACCGCGAGAAAAAATACTGCCCTTGACCGGAGCTATTGCTCCTGAACTCCGAGTGATTAATCGATTAATCATTCGATTATTTTGATGTTTCGACGGAAAAATTTCGATTATATAAATGTTTCGATCATTCCCATTGCTACTGCCAATCATAGAAAATATATTTTTGCGTAAAACAAAGTGAATGCATTATTGACAAGTTTTTACCTGTTTTTATAACAGTAGAACATTGAAAGAAATGTATTAGAATAATTACACAAACCCGCTAGACAAACCCTGATTTGCCAAACAAACCATTCAAAACCTGGGATGTTTTTTAAAATTATGATGAAATGTGAGCTTATTTTAGAGAATTTATTTTATAAGATTGGTACTTCCGACAAATGTCATATTTGATTGTCTATTAGTAAAAAAGGAACTTCCGTATTATCCGTGCATCAAACTTCGACAACACGAACGTTCCGTATTATCCGTGAGGTGGACTAACTGCACATTTACCTAAATAACATTGTTACTGTTGTTATCGTTATTTTTGTTTTAAACTATTTATGCTAAAATGCGCCTGCTCTCAACACAGGAATTCCTAGTGAGACAGGCACAGCACAATCATCTATGTAACTTAAAAAATAAAGATTATAATAAAAAAATGCTGCACCTCTTTCTTACACACTGTTATGGGGTTTTTCTAGTCTTTAATTGCATTGAAAGACACTTTCTTTTATTTTTGAGTCATTTATTTACAAAACAACGCATTTTAAAATAATTTTGACCGTTTTTCGATACGATCTTTTAATCTCTAACCAAAGTAAGATAGCAACTAAAAAACAACAGCATTATTTTTTTTAAAACTGTCACCTCGTAATGAATTTAAGTATCAATTAATTTGCCCGAATTAAAAACCCTATTACATGTGAATACAGCATCAACAACATCTTTGTTTTAAAAAGAGTTGAACAAATTAAGGACCTAGGTATTATTTTTGACAGTCAATTATCTTTTGTTTCTCATATAAACTAAATATCTAACAAGGCCATGAAAAGCTTGGGGTTTATATTGAGGACGTTAAAAGATTTTAAATTAATTATTTCTTTTAAATTGCTGTTCACTGGGTTGGTGAGAAGCCATTTAGAGTACAATTCAACAATCTGGGCTCCTTTTTATAAGATTCACCAACAAAAAATTGAGAGAGTGCAACATAAGTTTCTGAGATTTATAAACAATATATTAGGAATTCCAATCGAAGAGCATAACTACACATATCTAATGGACTTACTAAAATTAAATGAATTATTTTCGAGACGAATGATGAGTGATTTAATGTCTTTTCAATATATCAAATGGCAGACTGGACGCCCTTGATTTAACCAAACTAATCCAACTGCGAGTACCTACCCGTAATACAAGATTGAATGCGCCGTATTTTGTTAACGCGCCTACTAATAATTACTTCGAAAACTCGCCTATCGAAAGGCTTCACAGACTCGGAAATAAATATAACACAATCGATGTTTATCGTCATCAGTCAGGGTCGAAATTTAAACTCAGCATATTGGAATACTTACAATAGAATTAATTATAAATCCCCAGTTTGAAATATTATGTGCACAGTTTATCGTAAACACACATAGTTATGTTCCGTAAAACACCTACCATACAGGGCGTAATAAAGGTTAGTAATTTATAATTTATAAACAAACTTTACAAAAACTCTTCTTGTTTATCGTTGTAATAGGTAATAATAACAAAATTACTTTAACGGCTTATAATTTCACTAATTTTTAATTTGATTGTAATTAGATACTCTGTTATATTGTATTATCGAACTCATTTGTCCTCTCCGTGATAGTTTACTGAAGTATCTGACATTATTTGTTTTAACCTGAAATGTTCCATGGTAGCAGTATAAAGTATTTTGTCTTCTGAAATTGAATTTTGCAGAAATTCTGACGATAATGTAACTGGTCAAAATGGAATCGTTTTGAATATTAATTTTAGTGCGGTTCAAGTCGGTACTGCGTATTTTTGTTTGAAATCAACTTCGCTATGTATTCAACCCATATAAATTACACATATATTAAGAATCCATTCATTATTATTATTTGTTATACATATATTATGCTATCCGCAGCCCTAAAACTGATTTTTTTCTCTTTATTGTACAATGCTATACTTTTTACTTACCAGCTTTACTTCTATGTACCATGTGAAAAGTTTTCTTTGTCATCTAAACATACCTGTACGTATCAAAATATTAAAAAAAATGTAAATGTATGTAAAAACCCATAAGGGCGTTAATGATTAATAAATAAATAAATAAATTTATTTATTTATTTATTGTTTCTTTACACTGCAGGTAAAAATGTTTACAATACAATTTGTTACCTCACTAGAACAAGCCTGTATTGAGGTTAACAATAATTATACAAGTTAACAAAATAACACAAAATTATACAGATTTTGAAAGAACAATATTGTTGTATTTCTTACAGATTGAGATTAGATTATACGTACTACATTAATGTAGACTTTTAGCGTGACCATAGTTTTGAGATCTGATTTAAAATAAAATAAAATAAAGTTTTTTGTTTTTGTTTTTTGTTTTTTGTTTTTAAGGATTAAGTTTTGAATAATAAATATATGTATACAATTTAACATGCTATAGATTTGGCAAGAGGAAGATGAACAAAAACGGTTCAAACAAAAATAATATTATTTTAGCTTATTATTATAAACACACAGTGTCAAATGCTTTTGATAAATCCAAGAACACCGCTATGGCTTTGTTGCCATAGTCCAGCGCTCTTGTAACTTCGGTCAATACCTTTAAAACAGCATCACTCGTACCTTTATTTGCTCTGAAACCGAATTGATTGTCAGAGAGTAATTTGTATTAATAAAGTACTAAATAATTTAGTACTTAAGAGCCAAGCAGGGCAATGGGTTTTGTCGAAATTTGACAAAATAGTTAAAAAAAATTGTCGCTTATGTCGCCCTCGTCGCATTTTAAGTCGATTCCGCAAAATGTTATTAAACTTTGTTACTTGACATGGATTTGACCTTAGTTATAATCCGATAAGCTCGTAAAAATCCGAAGTTAAACGATCATTCCCGAACACAAATTAAAAAAGAACAAATATGTCTTTACCGAATTCGTTACTCGCAAGATATCGATTTTTCCCTATAACGTGGGGAAATTTCCCTTGAGATTCCCTATTGTGATGATAAATAATTACAAAAATAAAATTAATTCCTTTTTAAAAACTGACGGATATTCACGATTCAAATAGTATGGTTTTAAAAGTAAATTGCCATTTGTTTATGGGGTTTTAATACTAAAATCTGTTTATTTTTAATTTAAAAAATATGAATGACAAAAAGTTAATCAAGTTCTTTAATAATCTACATCTTCTCAACATGACATTAATATTTGAGGTGTATTGATTTATCTTACATTTATACAAATATTCCCACATTTTACAATATGTACGCAATATTCCATAAATTCTGGGATTTTTTTAAAGGTTTCCAACCCAGAAAGACACGTGCAGCCCGCCAAGCGAGAAAACATGTCTCGCTGGATTGTTAGGGCTGTCACACCATGGAAATATCAACACGGTGGAAAAATAAATTTATTTATTTGAAAGTTTAGGTTTTTACAGTAGGTAGCCATATAAAAAATTCGAGTCCAATTTACATGCGATAGAAGCGAAACTTTACCAAAACAATCTCAACCAATACTTGAAAAGTGAGTTCACAATCAAAGCGACCAATGAGCGCAGACCTAACGTAATTTCTGTTTCATATCTCAACCAATAGGAGTCTTTAAAAATGACATCATAATCAAAGCGGCCAATGAGCGCAGTTGATGCGTTGCAGCTGCGGTAATCGTCATTTCCGTTTCATCCGAAATCCAAATCACAGCGGAGCTATAGAATTTTCACTTCAGAAAACAGGTTTTATAACATGAAGAAAAAAAAACATAAAACTCACTTCAGTACTAAACAGCGATTATAATTGTTATTTTTAATCGCTGTTTAGTACTAAAGTGATTAATAAAATAATATTATTTTATTAATCACTTCAATACTAAACAGCGATTAATAATATTGTTATTATGAATCGCTGTTTAGTACTGAATTGATTAATAAAATAATATTATAATATCATAATTTTATTTTTTATGTGCCCGCCAAATTATTTACTATGAAATAAAGATATTCTGCAATGCGCTATATATAATGATTTATTTTATCACTTTTAGGTAAAACGTCTTTTAGGCGTATAAATAAATAAAAATTTCGAATTCCGATCTATAGTCTCATCGAGACAGCATAGTAACAATCTGGCACTGGTGCTGCATGTAACTGTCTTTTAATAGTAAGAATTTGATAACACGAAGACAATGGCTGAAGAAGTCGGAGATGCCCGAGGAAGAGATGAATCAAAAAATAATTTGTATCGTAAAACCAATGTTCAAAAAAGCTTTTTCAATTCTTAGCATTAATTTTCAATTTGGGAGGCGGGAATGGGTACCGCCGCCCCAGGAACCTTTATTGGATAACCAACACCTCTGCCATAGGTCACCCCAAGTGGTTCGCTACGTTTGGTGATTTAGCAGGAGTGCCCGGGTTCATGGGGTGCTGTTTGTCTAGGTCTTGGAGGTGGATGACCAGGACACACTGAACCCCAGATTCCTATCTACCCCTTAAACCCTTTTTCCTTCCCAGAACTCCCCTCTCCTTCTTTTCCTTAAAAAAACCCACTACACAGCATGTCCAAAGATGACATAGGCCCTGAGGTAAATTATTTTCCTCAGGGCCTCCTGTGTGGAGCTCATGTAAAAAAAATATTATTATTTCCACCTTTAAACTACACCCAGTTTTCAGGTAAACTAGAATTCTCAACATCACAACTTTACACCAAACCATTAAAAACCCCGAGCCACTCCGGGTACTCAGCCAGGTAGTAGTTTTACGCATATACTGAAAAAAGATAATAAACTTATTTAAATTTGTTTAAAACCAAGGACGCATAGGTGAGTTAAATTTAATTTTTTTAAATCAAAAACCAATTTATTTTATTTTTATTCATATTTATTATTGGTTATTTTTATTTATAGCTCTTTCGCCTACCGAAGTCATTTCTCTTAATAAAGCAGAATTTGGTATCAAACAAAAATGTTAATAATATTCTGAAATTAAAATGTTACGATTATTATGAGGTAAACAATATATTTAAAAAATATATAAGGGAAAGAATTAGAAAAAAGGTTTCGTAAACCGATTACTGTATGAACCGATCGTCGAGTGATTACTGTATTTTATGCGCCTACGAATTTGTTGGACTTATATCGGAAGGTTTTTTCATAGCAATGACCGCGTCGTTAAACCATGCCCGTTTTCTGATTCCTTTCGACTTATATACTACAAATTAGCGAACGACCTTTAATGGATTGTGGTCATTCAAGTTATAGTGTACATATGTTCAATTTGCACTACTACAGTCCTAATTTTGAAATACTACTTTACAGAACAAAGCGCCACGGACGACCGTCCGATGCGGCTTGTCTCCGCGTTATGAATCGGAATTATTTTACGTTCGTTTTTATGTGTATTTGGTGTTATAAAAAATCATATATTACCAATAAAATCACAAAATTTTCAACTTTTTTAAAAAAATTATCAAAGTTAAAACATTGTAGTTATGCATTATATTTTTTGTTCAATAATTACCAACTATTTTAATATGTAAAAATAATTTCAAAGTTGATTGATTTATGTAGTTTTAAGAATTATTAATACACTATAAATTAACTTTATTACAAAAATGTGAATATGAGGAGGTATAGGTTGATATTTTTTCTACGATAATATTATTTTTTTTATTATTTTTAGTATTGTGTATGATCACAGAAGAAAAAAAAATGGAGATCGATTGACGATTTATAGAAAACGGTTCTTGAACAAACAGTTATAAAGTATGATAAACATATTGTTTAATATTTTATTTTAACTGACAGGCACAGAAAAAGCATTTATCTAATTTTTTTTTGTATCAAAAATTTATTTTGGCATGCTGTTATGGACACAGGCGACTTCAAAAATGCACAAAAACCCCAAATATTGCAAAATCCCTCGTGCTCTGTTAACACACCCGCCCAGAGAGGGTTGAATCACAAGAGTTTTTTTTAATGGCTTTTCACCCCAAAGGAGTGTTCTGGCCAGTGTCAAGTGAATGCTTTTGTTAGTGTAATTTTTGGTTAAAATTAACAAATTCACTTTTAATAACAAGAACCTATCTACATTATATAATAATACTATGCAAATAATAATAATATACTTCTTCTTCTTTGTGTGCCGTATCAGGTCCCACCGGCGCGACGTTGGCGATCACTCTTGAAAATGTCTCTCTGTCTTACGCTGCCCGGAATAGCTCCTCCACACTTCTGATGCCGGTCCACTCTCATATATTTCGCAGCCAAGACATTTGTCTCCTACCAGGAATAATAATAATACACTAAATTCTTACAATAAGAGATGATTTTAATTAAACATATCAAAGAAATTAAAATGAGACGATGTATGAATGTGAGTGAGGCAAAGAGTGTGTGCCAAGACCGAGTTGTTTGGCGGTCCGTCCTCTCTGCCTACCCCTGCGGTGAAACGGCGTGATGGTTAGTTAGTTAGTTAGTAAGAAATTAAAAGATATGCTGACATAATTAATTGTGCGTAAAAAATAAATAAATACATGAAACTTAACTCACAGCTACAAATTGATGCTGTTAATATTCAGGCAATTAGCCAAGACTTTATACATGCGTTTATCCACAGAAGATAACAGGCATGCAATGTTATAGGGAGGCAATATGCCCAAACTGATTAAGTGAGGGATGAAATTTTTGTATGAATTATTTATAGGGCAACTTAAAAAAATAAGATTGAGATCCTCTTCACCAAGACTACATTCACACATCGCAGAATTCTTAACATGAACTTTTGTCAGGTGAACATTGTGGCAGCAATGCTCTATCTGCATGCGGCAAATGGAGGATGTTGAGAATTCGTTAAAAGATAGTCTGGAAAACCACGGTTTTGAAGGAATAGTTGGCTGAATTGTGAAAAAGTTATATCCTTTTGTTTTACTAGATTCTTCCCAATGATTCTGCCATGTGAAAATCATGTTTTCCTTCAATTTTATGAAAATGTCATCAGTGTTTAAAAATTACCTAAAATATATCCCAAAATAATGGCATCTTTCGCAAATGAATCGGCCTTTTCATTTCCAGGCCCCCTAGCATGGTCGATCGATATAGGTTTTATCGAAAATGTCGGTAACTTGCGATCGACCCGAGCACGACTGCAGGCTGTTAACGAATAAACATCACTTTACGTCAAATATATTAGGAACCCTTAGTCATTTTGAACTACTGTTTGTTCGTTAGCGGTCTGCAGTCGTGCTCGGGAGCGATGGCAAGTTACCGACATTTTCGATAAAACCTATATAAATCGACCATGCTAGGACCCCAGGGATACCCCAGTGACTAGGCATCCAAGCCAACACGATTTCTTTGCCAGAGTCGGTTAATTTATGAATTAAAGTGTGGATTCCAACACAGAAATCGTCTTCTGGATAATGGAAGGGGGAAGAGTTTAATTTTTGAAGAGCACTCAGGGAATCGGAGAGAATTAAGAAGTTTCCAATGTGATCATCGTCAATATATTTGGGGGATTCAAAAATGGCTATACATTCAGCAGTGAAAACGGAAGCCTCTTTTGGAAGTTTAATTTTTCTATCGACTTGATCTGATGAACAATGGAATGCCGCTTCCACATGGTTTGATAAGGGAGACTTGGAACCATCCGTGTAAATAATTTTCCAGTTAGAATATTTTGAATTTAAAATTTGGATGAGTTTTCTTGGAGCTACGTGATTGTTAATTATGCCGAGAGAAAAAGAATATTTGGTTTACACAAATTAATACGAAAGGAGCATATAAAAGAAGTCTATTTAATGGATTTAAGAGGGGTTTATACGCACAGTACGTATAGAAACTTTTAAAAAGAAGAGGCATTGATTTGCTCCTCCAATATGGAAGTGATTTCATTTGAGCAGTGAGTTCACAAATTTTGTCTTTCAGGGGGTAATTAGAGAGTCTTAAGCATTTAAATAAAAACTTGTCAGCCAAGAACTGTCTTCTGAAATGAAGAGGAGCCTCCACAGCCTCCATTTGTAAAGCGTTAATTGGAGAAGAACGCATTGCTCCGATAATCAATCTTAAACTTTGAAATCGGATACGGTCCAACCTCGCGAGGTTCTTTTTAGAAGTGGGTTCGATGAGGAATGACGCGTAATCCAAATAACTCCTAACATATGCTTTATAAAAAATTATTTGGGTGAATGGTGAAAGGTGACTTCCCCACCAGACCCGTGAAACGGCACGTAAAGTTTTGAGGCCAGCTTGACATTTGTTAATGATAAATTTAACATACCTGCATAGGGAGAATTGAATTATTTATTTGGACTGTTTCACGCGGAGTAACATGTTTTCTGAAAAAGACGATAACATTGCTTTTGGACGGAAAATTTTCTAAGCCGTGATTCATTAACCAGGTGTCAAGGTTTTTCATGCAAATGTTAATTACTTCCTCCAGTAACAATTCGTCCTGAAATATATATAAAAAAATCATCCGCATACTGAAGTATTTTATGATGCATACTCCGATGCAGGTAAAAGGTATATATATATATATATATATATATATATCCTTTTTAATATATATATATATATATATATATATATATATATATATATATATATATATATATATATATATATATATATATATATATATATTAAAAAGGATAGGCCTGAGGACGGAGCCCTGAGGCAAACCCTTGTTTACTATTCTTGCCATTGGAGGAGAATCCAGAACCTGGATTTGAATTTTCCTTTTAGGAAGGAGGTTAATTATAGAACTGGAAAGCTTACGAGGGAAACCAATTTTTAATAATTTATTAAATAAAACATTGTCAAAAGCTCCGCATACAACAAGGCAAGCACCGACAGGGGATTCATTGGACACACTTTCAATTGTACTTTTTCTTTTTCCAAAACCAAACAGAGAGCTGGAAAGAATTTTCTCAGTTTCTACATAGTCTAGGCGTCTTTTAATCATATGTTCAGCTAGTTTAACTAAGGAAGATGACAGAGCTATAGGTCTGTAAAAAAGTTCAGAGTTAGGGTTTTTCTGGGGTTTCAGAATGGGAACAATTATTTGAGTTTTTCAGGGTGATGGAATTTTGCCGGAGTCAAAGATCAGATTTATAACTGAAAGAACATAGTTTAGTGTGGTAACGTCGCAGTTTTTAATAAAACTAAAAGGAATTCCACCTACACCAGCGGATGAGTCTGTGAGATCGTTTAAGACCTCCCTAAGTTCCGTTAAATTGAAGTGGATGTCCATCCAACCCCGCGTTTTAAATGAGTATGTGAATTCTGTTTCATTAAAATGACTTGCAGTTTGAGGAGCTAGTTTATCGGAAAAATTCCTTCACCCACTCTGAAGAGAGGGGTCGAGTCACCGTTGGGACGTGAGAACCCTTAAACCGACGAATTGAATTCCAAACAACTGAAAGAGGAACTTCGGGAGATAACGAAGAGCAAAATTTTTTCCAGCCTTGAATTTGTAACAGTATAATCTGTTGCGTTATCGAAATATTTATTTTCCGGTAGAACAAAAGTTTCTCCTCAGGGTAGTGGGCAATAAGTTCCTTCTTTGTGTGTACAGAAATTGAAATAAAAGGTATTGTGTCAGGTCAACAGAAACTAATTTATTCAAAGTTTCAAACGTAGATTAGTAAATTAAATTTGGGAAGGGTTTCCAAATAATCTCTTACAACAAAACTCATAAGTATAAACCAAAAATGTGTACACGTACCTTGCTGGACCATAATATAAATCCTAACGGAATGCTAACAACGCCGGAGCACTTTTGTTAACGCTTCTCCGTGCTTCTGATGGGCTGCCAGCTGCCATCTCATGTAAGAAAGTCTAGGGTACGCGTCCGAGGGAACATCACGCCAAGCATCAGGTTGCTTGCGATGGAATATCACGCCAAGCATCAGGTTACACGCGATGGAATATCACACCAAGCATCAGGTTACACGCGATGGTCCAGGATTTCGGCAGAGCACGCCAAGGAATCCTGAGCCAAATCAAGGAAGGTGGTCCGACCTCGGATATCCACCAGGAAGGAAAACCCAAGCGGAGCCAAGAAGGTAATCTTCCGCGGTTCCCGACGCGGTATGCCAGAGGATGGGACTGATTACTTCAAACACAAACTCGAAGAGGCCATGTGTAGCTCTTCGATTTACGGAACTCTTTATCTTTGATCGCACGGCAGGTCACGGTTACAATTTCACCAAACATTATGATCCGGCCCGCGGATTAGAATCGTTAATACAATTCATAACTAGGGGATTATCCCATTTAAATATGCAAACTATAATCTTAGGCGACAAATCGAATTAACCGTCGCTTCCCTTATCGACGGTCAATCCAAAAAGTACCTTGCTGGAAATCGTGTTGACAGAGTTGCCAGTCTAAGAAAAAAACAAAAGCGAATCAACAATTAAATATGCAGCCAGGCAGAGGTTTATCGAGTCAAGATGGTCAAGATAGATTGGAAGTGCAATAATCATTATCGTATTTTTTTGTTTTTTCGAAGACGTTTGGTCTTAGCTTCAATCTGTTTATACTTAATGAAGTTCTCCATATTCAGATTTGTTGAATTAATTTTCGCATATTTTTTCTTTACATCTACTGCTTCTGAACATTCAATATCCCACCAAGGAGCTGGGCGAAGTTTCCCTTTGTTACGTGTCGTTTTAATGGGAATAAATTTTTCTGCGGCCGTAATGACTGTAGACACCAATAAATCGTAACATTCCGCGACATTTTCTGTAGTTGGAGAGGGTAGATTTTGCACAGAGAACTTTGTATAATTTGAATAGTCATTCCTGTTGGCCCTGGCAGTTAAGAACTTTGGTTTTCGACTACTGCACTTGAAATTTTTATGGGAACAAAAAATATTTGAGGATTCAATGATGATGGGGTAATGATCACTCCCACGAGGGTCATCCAAAACCTTCCATAACAGGGATGCGGCTATGCTGGAATTGCAAATAGTAAGATCAACCATACTGGGTCGCTGACCAGGCACCTGAAGACGGGTAGGAGAACCATCATTGATGAAACAAAAGTCTAGTTTGTCGAGTAGATTAACAATACCTCTGCCCATTCTGTCACAATTGTGAGCTCCCCATAATCCGTGATGGGCATTAAAATCTCCCAGAATAAGAGAAGGGGGGGGAGTATCCTTTGAAAACTTTGCTTTCGGGATTGATTTTGATCATTGATATATACAAAGAAATGATTGTAGTGTCAAAAAAATTTGCGGCCGTCACTTGAAAAGGACAACCAATTGGTTTTACAGGGGAGAAGGGTAATGATTTTTTAATGAAAAAAGCGGAGCCGCCCTTTCCATCTTGACGGTCGTCTCAAAAGCAGTGGTATCCCCTGACTCTGAAATCAGAATCCGGTTCTAGCCATGTCTCCGAGATGGCAGCCACTGCAATTGAGTTTGAGTGTAATGTGTTTAAAAATTCTTCAGTCTTATTTCTAAAACTATGACAATTCCTCCTAAGAATCCTCGTCAGAGGAACCATTTCTAGTTGAGTTGATAATACAAGGTGGCGCAAAAATAATCACCCTATCGGAAGATGTTATGTGGAATAATTCTGTCGATTTTAGCTTTAACGCTTTTAGCAATTTTGTGTCGGAAGTCTTCATGAGTGACGAAGCGCATTTCCACTTAAGCGGTACGTCAACAAGCACAATCTTCGTTTCTGGGGCACTGAAAATCCACGTGTGATGCACGAAGAGCCATTACATTCATTCAAAGCCACTGTGTGGAGCGGCGTTTACGCGGGAGGAATGATTTTTTGAGGACGCCATTGGCAATATGATCACTGTTACTGGCGAACGCTACAGGGCCATGATAAGCGGCTTCTTACTGCTGGAATTAGATGAGCGGGGCTTGGTGAACACGTGGTTTCAACAAGCCGGTGCAAACGCGAATACACGCGAATAGCAAACGCGAATAGCACGAGCCACAATGGATATTGTGAAGGAAGCGTTTCCTGGTCGCGTAAACTTACGTTTTGGCGATTTCGCATGGCAAGCAAGATCGCCCAATTTAACCATCCCAGACTTCTTTCTTTGGAGCTACTTGAAGTCGGGGGTTTATGCCAACAAGCCTTGGATAATCGCAGCCCTTACGGAGAATATTCGACAGGAATGCGAACAGTTATCATCTTGCGGAAAGTTATGGAAAATGCGATAAAATGGGCACAAATGTGTATCATTACTGGCGGCAGCCATTTGACGGATATCATCTTTTCCACTTCAAATAAAGATTTTCATTACTAAAAATCTTTCTTTGTTATTTAGTAAAAAAGTTATTCAAAAAGAAAATAGGATGATTAATTTTGCGCCACCCTGTATTTGTAATTTGTTTAGCAACGTGTAAAATATGTAAAAATGAAGTGAGTAGTGTAGAATTAAGGTCTTTATTATAATTTTGATCTTTACTAGATGACTTTAGGTAAGTATTGAAATTTGAACTGGAAGGAAGTTGTCCATTAGGGAACCACAGAAGGAATTCGTGATTAGCATTAGTTTTTTTGTTAGAACTCTAGGTTTCACGACCCTTTCAACAGTTTTTTTCTAAATGAAGAAGAAGAAGTTGAGGAGGGGTGGAATTTTTAGAATTTTTGCAAGTTACTTCAGAATAAGATGGAGCGGATTTGTTAAACATTCTTGATGCTTCCGCATAGGAGATGCTCTTCTCGGCAATTGTGTGTTTAATATTGCGCTGCTTTGACAGTTCAGGGCAAGTTTTGATGATGGACCTGTGAATTCCGGAGCAGTTTAAATATTTATAATTTTCCTCTATTTTATCACAGGAATCGCCACTATGGGACGAACTGCACTTAAAGCAACGGGGTTCTGATCTGCAGAGGTTCTTCGTGTGTCCAAATCTGCAGCACTTGTATTGGGAGGGTCTCCATTCTACAGAGTTTCCCGTATTAAACCTGTTATTTAGACGATGCGCTTTTAAAACTTTTCGAAACCTTGAGGAACTGTAATGTTTCCAGGATGTCCTCTATCGACCAGTGCGGAGAGATCCCTTTTGTGGCTTCAGCCGCTGTCTTGAATTCAACAGAAAGACGGTTGGAAAGAGGCTGCTAGTCCTAGTGAGGTTAATATTTTTGTATGTAAAAAAATAAGAACGTATGTATGGTGCAAAATTACAAATAAATAAAAATAAATAAATCAAGGAAGAAGTGGACAGAATTACATCCTGTAAAACAGAAGAATTATTTTGAAGGGAGTCGTTTTGCGTGAAGGTTATTTTACAATGTATCTGTTAAAAATCGGTTGCATTTCTATTATCTGCTGGTTTTGCAATTTTTCTTTTTTAGGACGTAATCGTTACAAAGTCCAAATCCTCCGGAATATTAACCGCCATCATTTTTAACGAATCCTCGAACACCCGAGGATTCAGATAGCAAATTATGTATAGTAGTGGATTATATTTTTTTGTTCATGCCATCAGAAGGCGAAACAGCTGTCACGCGTAATAATAATTACACAGCAGAACTTGTTAAAAAATAAAGTATTTTTATCAATTTAATAATAATATTATTGACTATAAAATAAAAAAAATTAAAATTAAAAAGATGACAAAAATCAAAAATATTTACCCACGCTCGCGCCCACTCAGGGAGGACTCTGGGAAGCTGCGGTAAAATCTGCCAAGTATCATTTATATAGAATCACTAATTGCTTTTCTTTAACTTTTGATCTACCGTACACTGTAATATATCAAATTGAGGCGAGTTTAAACTCGAGAACCTTGACCCCACTTTCTAACGATCCAAATGATTTGAATCCCTTAACTCCCAACCACTTTCTTATGGGCACAAGCACGTCTATTATTCCTGAATTGGATGTCCAAATAGTACAATGCAACCGACGGAGTCAATATCAAAAAATGACGGAATTAATTCAATCCTTTTGGAACAGGTGGAAGAAAGATTACCTCGGAGAACTTCAAAGAAGCATCAAGTGGCAACCCAGTAATCAGAGGTCGCTGAAGAAGGATGACTTGGTCATTTTAAAGGAGGATAATTTGCCTCCTGCTTTGTGGAAAATGGCTTGCGTTCTATCCTCTCATACTGGAACTGATGGAATTGTAAGGGTGGTTACCATCAAGACTTCCCAAGAGACATTCGTTCGCCCTAAACCATAATATTTGCTGCCCCTGGATGATAACTCGGATCCAGTCCGGTTGCTCCCTTCTGGAGAAAAAAGAAAAAAAAAGAAAAAGAAGTAAGCCTCATTATACGACACAACAATCACAAATATTCTTGAGTAAAAATAATTATAATTAATACATCAATGAATGAAGATCGCCCATGAATATTTTGTAAATTCCACTTGACAAACTCAATGACTTTTCCTGCCCAGATATTGATAAAAAAATGAAAAATGTTTTTTTTTGCAAGCGGCCCTTAACAATCAATGGATAAAGCAGAAGCCACCTCCCTGGAATTCAAGATTTTTGTTTGTGTCGTAATGAGTCATTTATGTTAGGTTTCATTTAGTTACCATTTACCTGTTGTTGATTGAGAACTAATATTTTTTGTAGTTTGTTTTGTTTTTTGTTTATTAGAAAAGGAAAAAAGTAATTCTCTATAATGAGAGTTTAGGATTCAATTTGATTATTTATTTTAAAAATATTAAAATATTGCTTGGATTTAAGTATTGGATACGCGCCATAAAATATATTTAAATACATTTGGGCATTAGTCTCATTTAAATTAATAATTTATGCTATGGGACCATGGGGGCGCCATCTATGGTGGTTGTATTATACTGAATTTCCCTATGTGAAATTGAAATTCAGTGAATTCGGTAATTTTCTGACCTCTGTGGGGCAGGCAATTACTTACGACGTGAGTGTTGGTTAAAGCCAATAGATGTCAGTCCTAATCAAATAATTAACCCATAATTAAATTATTGTTGTGAGATTTTGGCACGTACTATTAAGTTTGCAAATTAATAATCATCGTGTGATCTACCTTTCTGTGATAAACACCTGTTGAGATTGGGCACTACCGCCTTGGCGAAATCAATATTTGAAGGAAACTAGTGTTGTTTTGTGCTGGAAATCCTGTGGAGAGCTGCATTCTCGAGTGAGTTTTTGTTTTGTTTTCACTGAGGATTTTGGAATTGCGGTATAATCTGTTTTGTGTCACATAGGGAAGAGTTCATCTTTCATTAATTACATAGGGTAGTATTCCCTCGTGTCTGGGGCTATTTACACGCCCCTACATATTTAATTGGTCACTTCGTAGCCTGGATTATTCATTCATACTTTAATATTCAATTCTAGATTTTAGCTGTATACATGGACGTTTGAATTTACATATTTTTTTGGTAAATTTGAAGTACCTCTCATTTTTGAGAACTATAGCTGGTCTTGTTTTTTCTTTTGGATGATATATTTGGATATTCACAGAATTGTCGTAATTTTGGATAATTAATCGCAACATAATTATTATTAATTAATTTTTAACACTGTACCATTATTATAAAATTTTGTGGTAATCTTTTCGCATATATTAAAAATGCCAAGAATTACGGAGGAAGGTGCCGATGAAGCTCAAGGCTTTTAACCGCAAAAAAGGAAAATCTTTTTTTTCGTATGAACGATCTGTATAATTTAACAAAGAACATATCTAATTTTGAGTCAAGAAATGAAGAAGTGTTTATGGCTCAGTCAGAGATGATTAATCAAATGCGAAGTCAATTTGAAAGTATTATAGATAGCATCAATGATTGTAACTTTAACTTTAAATCCAGAATTTAAACCAGATTTTCAAGCTTTAAATGTATTTAAGGATCTTTTTTTGAAGGTCAAACGAACTATATCGAATATGAAAACTTCTGTAAGAGAATCACTTACGTCACAAAATAATTCGAGGGAGCCGTGTATGATTAATCTTCCTCCAATAGATTTCCAACCTTCGATGGTAAAAATGAAAGCTGGCCGAATTTTTTTGAGTCATTTAAAGCCAATATCCATAATAATAGACAGCTAACTGACTCGCAGCGTGTGCAGTACTTAGTCGAAAAACTCACACACGGGGCGTTGAACGTAACCGCAGGCATTGTGCCTACGGGTGATACATATCAGATCATTTGGGAGAGCTTAGTTAAAAAATTTCAAGATAAACGTGCACTAGGAACACATTATTTAAATAATATTCTCGATGCGAAAAACTGCACGAATACATCTGCCATTCATTGAAAGATATTCTTCGCCAGTTTCGGCATTAAAGCAGTTAGATATTGAGGATTTAACTAATTTTATTTTGTTTCACTGCGCGGTAAGAAAAATTGATACACAGACGGTTCACAACTTTGAGCTGACAGTTCGTAATAAAGAAATTCCTTCTTATAATTAGTTAGTTTCGTTTGTACAAGATCAAGTAAAGATTTTAGAACGATTGAGTAACTCGCATGGTGTCGTAAATAAAACGCATCTTTTTTCGTCTTCCCGATCAAATAATACTAAATCGTTCGTCGCGAGTAATGCGAATATTCCGCGCTTCCCAGCTCCGCCGAAAGGTTGTATTCTGTGTAACAAAACTGATCATTTAGCCAACGTTTACTCAAATTTTTAATGTATGAGTTCTCCACAAGCTCGATTTGAATTTATAAAATCGAAAAATGCCTGTGTGAATTGCCTTAGCGGTTCACATACAATTAAGTCATGCAAATCGGGGTTAGTTTGTGATTTGTGCAATAAACGTCATCATACATTCTTACATTTCGGCAGTGTGAATGATATGCAAACCAATACTCATGTACATATGTCGCAAGTACCTACCAGTGAAGAACCGTCATTCCCCCCTCCAGTGTCATCCAGTATCAATGGAACTGGTATTTGTGATATGCAAGTGAAGGGGACCGCGATTGTCAATCCTTCGTGTTCGCTTTCTGCCAAAGTAACACCGAAATCTTCTATTTTACTTTCGTCCGCACAAGTATACGCGAAGCTTAAAAACGGAAATAAAGTTATTGTTCGGTGCCTAATTGATAATGGCTGGATGGTATTTTATGTTGTGAGAGTGGATTTGTGTTTGTGTCAAAGAATGACTGGCGAAGGACCTTGATTTTGTGTTACTATCACTGCTTAAAAATGATAAAAACACTTGTTGCATAGAAAGGACAGGACTCACCGGAAAAGTATAAAACTTGTAGGCTGGCAATGCACTTGTATGATTTCTTTCCCATCCAAGAGGCACGATCACAATAGGAGTGAATGTTTGTTTAGTTTTATAGTACACAGCGGAGTTATTTATAGCGGATTAACCGAGAGCGGAAGCACAAAAATGGCTATATGCGGCGGGAGTATATTGCAGACTGAATAATATTGTGGGTAAGACAAATAGGGATGGGTAGGAAAAGGAACTTGCAACAATATTAATACCAATTCCAAACAGTGATAGTATGTATGCGTGCTATGTAAGTGTGTGTATGTGTAGGTATGTGTATGGGCGTAACCATGCCCCCCGCCTGGAAGGGGATGAAAGAATCCACTTCCATAAACCAAAAGAGTGCCAATACGTTTCAATGCGCAAATAAAATTATAACACGCGGTAGAATGTAATTAATTATGTAAAGTTATAAAAATATTTATGTAAGTTATATAAATTCTTTTACCAAATGGTCAAATTGACCGATATAGCAAAGAAATAAAAAAATAAATAAAAAAACATTGAAACGTAAAAATATGATTTGAAAGGATTCAACAAATAATACTGAACCTGCGGTAGATAAACTAGAACTAGGGTTTGGTACCTATTTAACAATGAAACTAACCTATTTGATTTTTAAGAATAAAAGTATTATGAACTAACTTCTAAGATGTTGTTAAATCTATTGTGACGGTAAGGGACAGAATTTAACGACTGCCGTGCGGTATATTCCGGAGTTAGTTTTAACTTCCGCAACGCGGATCACCCCATCTGCCCCGGGGTAGACATTGACTATTACCCCAATAGGCCATTGAAGTGGCGCGATGTTGTCACTCTTAATCATTACTACCGTGCCTGTCGTTACCGGATTCGCATTTGTATTCCATTTCTGGCGAGTTTGCAAAGTATTCAAATACTCAATTCGCCATCGGTTCCAGAACGTCTGAACAAGACGATCCACGAGATGTTTGCGTTATACCAAGTTGACTGGTTCGTCTGACAAATCAGCAGCGGATAAAGATTTTAAGGGAGTGAGCGTTAAAAAATGTGCGGGGGTTAGCGGCAATGGAGCCGAAACGTCGTTAACGCCAAGTACAGATAGCGGGCGTGAATTTAGAATTGCTTCAATCTGAGAAAGCACTGTTTTCATCTCTTCATACGTCAGTAGAGAGGTGCCTACTATTTTATTTAAATAACCTTTCAGGCATTTAATGTTACTTTCCCAGATCCCACCAAAGTGAGGAGCTTGCGGTGGATTCATCTTCCATTCAATTCGATTCTCCAACAGATTGTCTGAGAATTCCTTTTTGTAATTGGGTGACTCTATAAGTTCAAATAAAGACCGTAAATGGGATTTAGCTCCCACAAAGTTCGTCCCGTTATCGGAGTTCACTATACTCACAGGACCTCAACGAGAAAGGAAACGCTTGAAAGCATTGAGGAAGACTTCGGTGGAAAGATCCGAAGTGAGTTCAATATGAACTGCGCGGGTCACCAAGCAAATAAATAAGCAAATGTATGCCTTTTGACTTCGCACCCCCCGACGTGTATAAGGGATTATTTGAAGCGGGCCTGCGTAGTCAACCCCTGTGTTAGCCTTAGCTTCGTGGACGCGGCATGCGGGTAAATCTCCCATTATTGGGAATTGCGGTTTGGGATTGACTTTGAAGCAAGTATTGCACTGATGCACACGTTTCCGAACCAAATTGCGCGAAGAAAGTATCCAAAATCTTTGTCTTGGTAAAATTTTCGTTTTCAGTTCGGGCGGATCAGATACAGATTTTGAATCAAAACGTTGTAGAGGCCAATCACCTTTAGGCAACTGAGCAAAAGTGGGGCCCTTAAACCATAATGTATGGTATATAAGTTGAGCGGGCGTAAGACCCCGCGACAAGCAGTCGGCGGGATTGTCTTGTCCTTTTATATAATGGAAGCATTCAGCCCCCAGATGGTTTTGTATTTGTGAGACACGGTTGGCAACGAAAGTCTGCCATTTACCGGGCAGTGAATTTATCCATACTAGCGCAACCGTGCTGTCACAAAAGGCTAAAGTGGTATGAACTATCAAATTTGATGCGTAGGTATTACTGACCTTGCACATTAATCGGGCAAGTACCATCGCTCCACATAATTCTAGACGTGCAAGTGAAATCGTCTTGGCAGGAGCGACCTTAGATTTGGCGCATAATAAGCTAATTGTGGTTTTGTTATTATTTGGACAGTAAACATGTAAGTACATAATGCCAAATGCGCGTTCGCTTACGTCAGAAAACACGATAAGTGTTAATACACATTGGTATTCGACATCTAAAATGCGAAGAATTTTAATAAATTGCAATAATGGCAATTCCTTTTTAAACTGTCGCCAAAGTGTGACAACTGTTTCAGGAGGAGTATCATCCCAATCCAGGTTATACTCACATAGAGATTTAATTATCAGCTTAGCCAATAATACAACTGGTGCGGCGAAACCCATCAAATCCCAAAGACGAGCAATCGTCGAGAGAATGTTTCGTTTAGTACAAGTTCTTTCGTCGGTGTGTACGACAAATACGAAATGATCAGAAGCGGGTAACCAATGAAGCCCTAGTATTTTCAGGTTTTCATTGGGATTAAATTCCACATGTTCCTTAACACGACGAGCTGTAGGAATCGTGGATAAAAACTTTGGAGAGTTAGAAGAGAATTTTACAAGATCGAATCCACCCGCGGCGAATAGTTGAATCAATTCCGTAGACAACTCGGAAGCCTCCTCGACCGTCGAGCAACTGGTGACGAAATCGTCCATGTAGAATGAGCCCTTTTCCACCAGGTTTGCAGCAAGTGGGAAACGAAGTTTTTCATGCGACGCAAGTTGACGCAATGTACGCATTGCAAGGAATGGACTGCAAGACATGCCAAACGTGACGCGATTAAATTCAAATAATTGCAAAGGGTCACTATCGTTAAATCTGTACAGCATGCGCTGATAACGTCGGCATTCTTCTTGCACCACAATTTGTAAATACATTTGTTTTATGTCAGCGGTTATAGCTATGGCGAATAATCGGACATTGAGGATAATGCGAAACAAATCACCTTGTAAATTCTTTCCGGTATGTAGGATGTCATTAAGCGAGTAACCCGAATCGGATTTCATACTCGCGTCTAGCACCATGCGAATTTTGGTGGTCAATTTATCTTCACGAACTACGATATGATGCGGGATTACGTAATGCGGTAAATCAGAATTGTCAACTGGGGAAATGTAACCTTTCTGAAGGTATTCACGCAATATTTTGTCATATTCTAACTTTATTGCGGGTTGAGATATTAAGCGGCGTTCGAGAGACCAAAACCTGCGTTCGGCGGCGGGTAACGATTCACTGAGAACAGAGAGACTGTTTCGAAACGGCAACGCGACGATATAACGACCTGCCGTGTCACGAGAAGTAGTGAGTTTAAACATATCCTCACACTCTTGTTCCTTAGGCGTTAAAAACTTCTCATCTGGAATGTCTTCCAATTGGAAAAAACGTGAAAGGCAAAATTCATCATTTTGCGTGAACGTACAAAATGATTGCGTGGTGTTTATACTTGGGTTTTCAATCATCGTTGGGGCAGTACCCAAGATGAGATATCCCAAAGTAGTTTCAATAGCAAATGGCTGGCCGAGAGAACCTGATATTTTGTTTGCCTTTAGAATGCGAGCAAACATGTCACATCCCAAGATGATATCAATCTCACCGGGCGTACAGAATGTTGTGTCTGCTAAGGGCAAATTGTCAAGATACGACAAAGAGGAGCGGTTAACGTTAACAGTAGGCAACTCACTGGTTATGGTTTCTACTACATATGGTTTAATCGTATACGACTGAGTGATGTCATAGCGGGAAAGTAATTTTAAGCAAGTTACGCCATTTGTCACATTTCTTACGTCACCTATTCCCGTGACGTAAGTACTTGGAGATGACCGCACCGTAAGATTCAAGCGTGAACAGCATTTGCGCGTAATTATGTCCCTTTGGGAGCCGCTATCTATTAGAGCCCGTATCGTCTGTACCTGGCCCTTAGCGTCTCTGGGTACCT
Source organism: Limnephilus rhombicus (assembly GCA_929108145.2). Classification (NCBI taxonomy): domain Eukaryota; kingdom Metazoa; phylum Arthropoda; class Insecta; order Trichoptera; family Limnephilidae; genus Limnephilus; species Limnephilus rhombicus. The sequence continues at coordinate 40,612,112 of OV815277.1, read as the reverse complement.
AGCATGGTCGATCGACATAGGTTTTATCGAAAATGTCGGTAACTTGTCATCGCTCCCAAGCACGACTGCAGACCGCTAAAGAACAAATAACAGTTTAGGTGAAATAAATTATGAACCCTTAGTCGTTGCAAACTTTTATTTGTTCGTTAGCGATCTGCAGTCGTGCTCGGGAGCGATGACAAGTTACCGATATTTTCGATAAAACCTATATCGATCGACCATGCTAGATACTCTGGTAGTGCAAACAGCCGTTCCTAAGAGTGCAGTAGTATTTGCACTAGGGCATGAGTTTGTTACACATAACGAAACCGGATTCGAAGAATTTAAGTTATCACTATCGGCATCCGTTTGTGACGCGGGAGATGGTATTGGGTCCGTGTGTGACTTCCGCCCATCAGTTTGTTTGAAATGCAACAAACTATGATGATTGAGCGCGCATGTTTTGCATGTACTCTTCGATTTACAAGCTTTCGTGGTGTGCCTAGTACTGAGGCAATTCACACAAACTCGAATCTTCGATGACTTAATACAGTTGAATCGCTCACGTGGTTCTAGATTTGTGAATTTAGAACATTGGTATAAAGGGTGTGATCCCTTTTGACAGCAAAAACAAATTTCGATGGAGTGATTATCGATTTTTTCGACATTAATAAATGCCTTTGCGGAATTAGTTTTTTGCGGTTTAGCGGTATAATTATTATTTGAGCCAAGACGGCTCGATGTCGGTTGCGTGATTTGTGCGCGATTAAGAATTCGTTGCTGTACTCTTACGAAGTCGATTAGTTCCGCGCTGGACGGTAGATTTTCATTATTTTTAATAGAAGATTCAAAAGCCTTTACAGTCTCTATGTCAAGACGTTTAAGACCCAGTTGCAACAATATGAATTCTGAGAGGTCTTTTATTTTGAATTGCTTCAGCGCGGCGATGTTAGAGGAGTATGCATCTGCAAAATTCTCTAAAGAAGCGGGCGTGACCGAGTTAACTGGAGGTAATTTCAGCAATCGGTCAAAGTATAATTCAGCAAGAACGCGTTGATCATTATACTTAGTACACAATGCGTCCCAGATAACTTGATAATTTGTACCTGTAGGCGTTATAGCTTTGCAAATACTTAATGCTTTTCCGGTTAATTTAGACATCAGATACTGCATTTTTTCCGTATCATCCAGAGAATCATTCAAATGTATAACCGAATTATATGTTTCATAAAAAAGAGACCAACTATCCAAATTCCCATTAAAGCACGCTATCTCCAATGCAGGTAGCTTAATTTGACGGCGAGGTTTCGCAACCGGATTCGACAGCATATTTGCTTCTGTATATTTAATAACACCGAAGAGTTCTTCAAATGCATTTAATTGAGTGTATTCAGCGATTGCTTCCGGATTCAATTCCAGTTCGCAATCCACCTTTTCATCTAATATTGTTATAAATTCAGAATGAATTTTTTCAACTGTAGTTGCGCCTGATAAAAAAGATTGGCGATCGTAAATGCTTTCCGAAGCTTTCCTTATCTTGTCATACACCGACTGTAAGTTCGCAAAGCTAGCTGCTAATTTAGCATTTAAACGTTAGAGACGTCTTTCATCCCGAGATGACCCGGATGACGCGCTCGTAGCCATTTTCTTTATTCCGGTTATATTTACAAAATATGAAACGTAAAACAACAAAAAATGCGGTTAAAGGGTATGCGGTATGCGGTATGATGTATGCGGTTTGAGGTAAGGGGTATGCGGTTAAAAGGTATGCGGTATGATGTATGCGGTTTGAGGTAAGGGGTATGCGGTTAAAGGGTATGCGGTATGAGGTTAAAGGGTATGCGGTATGATGTATGCAGTTTGAGGTAAGGGGTATGCGGTATGCGGAATGGGGTATGCGGTTAAAAGGTATGCGGTATGATGTATGCGGTTTGAGGTAAGGGGTATGCGGTATGCGGTATGCGGTTAAAAGGTATGCGGTATGATGTATGCGGTTTTAGGTAAGGGGTATGCGGTATGCGGAATGCGGTATGCGGTTAAAGGGTATGCGGTATGCGGTATGAGGTTAAAGGGTATGCGGTATGCGGTATGATGTATGTGGTTTGAGGTAAGGGGTATGCGGTATGCGGAATGCGGTATGCGGTTAAAGGGTATGCGGTATGCTATACGTGGTATGCGATATGCGGTATAAGGTATGCGGTATGATGAGTCTGTATTATTTATGCGGAATTAATTAATTAATATATTAATTAATATATTCAATTAATTCACTGTAATCCGCTCACAGGGTTAAATTGATTATTGCGCGGTGTAAAGGTTAACAGATACGCCATGAACTGTACGGGTAAACGAAGTTATTTATTGCGATCATATAATTGTATTTGTAAGGATATATCCAATAATAAAAATATTAAGAAATAATCGTACTATTTCTAAGTTAGGTAGATGCGATTTTATCAGCAAGATACAACTACATATTCTAACAGCAGGTAAATATGTTATTTCCAACGTAATAAAATTAAGTATAGGAAACAAATTACTCATGAAGGTATATCAAACCGTTAAATGTGGGTAATTATTTATATGCGATGTTATAAAACGTAATCTCACTCTGCTGGTTTTTTTTATTAATTAATTGTGGTTCAACTATATATATCCGGCTCGAAGGACCAAAAAATGAATGGTATTTTATGTTGTGAGAGTGGATTTGTGTTTGTGTCAAAGAATGACTGGCGAAGGACCTTGATTTTGTGTTACTATCACTGCTTAAAAATGATAAAAACACTTGTTGCATAGAAAGGACAGGACTCACCGGAAAAGTATAAAACTTGTAGGCTGGCAATGCACTTGTATGATTTCTTTCCCATCCAAGAGGCACGATCACAATAGGAGTGAATGTTCGTTTAGTTTTATAGTACACAGCGGAGTTATTTATAGCGGATTAACCGAGAGCGGAAGCACAAAAATGGCTATATGTGGCGGGAGTATATTGCAGACTGAATAATATTGTGGGTAAGACAAATAGGGATGGGTAGGAAAAGGAACTTGGAACAATATTAATACCAATTCCAAACAGTGATAGTATGTATGCGTGCTATGTAAGTGTGTGTATGTGTAGGTATGTGTACGGGCGTAACCAATGGCTTTCAAAATAATTTGATTACGGTCGATTGTTGTAAGAAGCTGAATTTGCCAATAATTCCTTTGAGTAATTCATTTGTCAAAGGAATTGGATCAACGTCTCGATCAATTTTCGGTTACGTTTATTTCGACATTGAGTCCCGCGTATATCCAGAGAAAAAATATAATATACATGCGCTTGTCATTGACAGTATCACCGACCAATTACCTAATCACTATATAGCCAAGGGTGACATGAGGTATTTAGAGGGCATACCTCTCGCGGACTTAACGTGGAATATTCCTGAATGCGTGGATGTCGTCATAGGTGCACAACTGTACCCATATATTTATTTAGGGAACAGGGTTGAATCGGGTACTAGTGCACCCCCCGCGTTATCGACCGCTTTCGGTTTCGTGTTGATGGGCGATTACCCCAATAATGTGCTCAACATAAACACATCATTTTCGGCACTCGCACTGAATGATTTAGTGCAAAAATTTTGGCTGTTAGAAGAGACACCTAATATAAAATTTCTAAGTCCGGAGGAGACAGAATGTGAGAATCTCTTTACTTCATCGATTTCTCGCACTGATGATGGTAGATATTCTGTAGCTTTACCTTTCTGTAAAGATCCAAGACAATTGGGTAATTCTCGTACTACTGCCGTATTGGAGCGAAAATTTAAACATTCCCCTGCTTTGCAGGAGAATTATAACAAGGTTATCAGTGAATATATTGAAAATAATTACCTATCGGAAGTCTCAGAGTCTGATATCGCAGAAGATGGATATTACTATTATTATTACTATTATTATTATTGTTCTAACCCCTTATCATCCAGTTGTGAAAGACATGCTCCGAGCCCTACATTCGACGCGTCTACGCTAATCGTGAACGGTTTCTTGAAATCAGGACATGCGAGAACCGGAGCGGTTACAAGAAAGTTTTTAAGTTTTGAGAATGCTAATTGCGCTTGATCGTTCCACACAAATTTCTTACCCGCGAATTCTTTCTTTGTTAAATCATACAAAGGTGACGCAATGCTAGAAAAATTGAAAATGAATCTCTTATACCACGAGAGTACCCCAATGAACCTACGTAGGCTCTTTAGTGACGTAGGGGTGGGAAAATCAACAATAGCCTTGACTTTATCCGGATCAGTGCGGAGGCCTTTGTCATCAATGACAAAACCAAGGTATTTAAGGGAGTCCCTGCAGAAAACGGACTTCTGAACATTAATCGTAAGACCGGCGGCTTGTAGTCTCTGTTTAACTTGTCTCAACAGATAAATATGCTCTTCAAAAGATGAACTAATAATGATAATGTCATCTAAGTAACAAAAGACTTTGCCATCAAATTCAGGCCCTAATACTTTATCCATCAATCGCATCATCCGGGAACTTGCACCATGTAAACCGAAAGGCATTGTGACGAAATGAAACAACCCACGCTTGGGTATCGTAAACGCGGTTTTCTCCTTAGAACTTCCCTCTAGTGGAATTTGGAAAAAGGCATCATTTAAGTCCAAAGTTGACAAATAACGAGCACCACCTAAGCTGTTGAGAATGTCTGAGATTAACGGTAAATTGTAGGCGTCGCGTTTCGAGACAGCGTTTAAACGTCTGCTGTCGAGGCAAAGCCTGAAAGTGCCATTTTTCTTGGGTACTAAGACAATGGGATTATTCCATGCGCTGTTGCTCGGTTCTACAACACCTAAATCTAGGAGTCTGTCAAGCTCCCTATGTACTTCCGGAAGTAAGTGCGGAAAAATTGGATAAACCCTTTGTTTAATAGGAGGCATATCACCCGTGTCTATAACATGATGTCCTAACTCTGTTCTGCCTAACCGATCTCCTGAGTAATCCACAAACTCCTGAACTACTTTGTTCAAGACGGAACGTTGGGATTGAGATAAATTTTTCTCACTATCAAGACCAATAAGATTAGATGCTCGAACTCTACTGTCTGAATCCTTACAAGACATTAATTTCGAAATCTTAGGACAAATGTTGAACATTTTCCAAAAGTAACAACCCAGAATAATGTCAGATTTAATGTCTGGTATAATAACAAAATTGAAAGTTCTAACAACATTTTCAAAACGCACCGGAAGAGCTAACTTGTAAAAGCAGGTAACTGAATGACCAGTTGCCGATACTAGAGAGAAAACGGAGTCCAATTTTGACAAATTGAAACCTAAATCTAAAAATTTACGATGAAAGTTATTCCCTAAAATAGATACGTGCGACCCAGAGTCTAGAAGACCGGAGTAGCCTGTGCTCAAAACTTGGAAAGAGATGTAAGGACGGCCGTCCCTGTTGGCCGCTCGCACCTCCTTCGAAGACCTTAAATTGTTATAAAAATCTCTTACGGTATCCAGCCATAAAACCCATTCCCGTGAAGTAATCTCGGCAAACGCTGACGTCATAGCGCCCACCGACAGGATTTCACGGGCCATCAGTTTTTTTTGACGACGGCAGCCGCAGAGAGGAGCCTTGACACCCGGTCGCCCGCAGCGAAAGCAGTGCACCTCCCTAGAATTCACATTTGACTGGTTAAGCAAAACATTGGTCAAATCACGACGGTTCTTCCTGAAATTGAAATTAGGATTGGCTGTATTAACAAAACCATCTCTATCGTTAGAGTAATTGTTTCTAGAAGAATTCAAATTGTTCAATTTACTGTCATTATTCCGATTGCCAGCTTGGTTATACCTAGAAAAATTTGAATCAATCGGATTCCTCTCATTGCCTCTATTACCAGAATAGTTATTCCTAACAGAATTCAAATTATTAGGATGAGAATTACCAGTATGTGATCTGTAGTTTGAACGGTTGTCAGCCAATTCAATCATCCTACCTAATTTTTTTAAGGTTAACAAATCAGGGATCTCAGAAAGTGAAAGTTTCTGAATATATCTCGGCAACATATTACTCAGTAAAATCTCCAGAATTTCATCTTCCGGCAACTTTGTGGACAATTGATTATTAAGCGATTGAACACGTGTGATAAAAGAACTTAAATTCTCTTTCTGAAATTGAAACGTCGCTCTGATTTGTGACAATAATCTCCTTTCATGATCTAATAGTTCAAATTAGTTTTTTAACGCGACCACAATGTCCGCCCAAGATGAGAAGGATGAGCGATTTACCCTAAACCATTGTAGCGCCTGTCCTGAAAACAATTCGACTGCAGATGAAAAAAGTGAAGCATAACTTACATTTCTAGCGACAGCAAGTTCTTCTACCCGTTCTGTGAAATTGCGGACATCCGTAGAGCCATCGTAAGTGAGGTTCCACTTGTGTACCGGAAACGACGGAGGAGACGGAAATGACAACGCCGAACTGGAACCCGCCGATGTATCATCCTGTTTCGCCATAATAATTTTTGCCGCAGATTTACTCCTAGTTTCTACACCTTCATCCATAACCTAGCTTGATTGTAGGGTAGAAAAAAATTATTAGTACACATGCAACAACACGACATGAAAATGATAATGCACATGCAATCGCCAATTCTAAGAAAAATAATAAATAAGGTATGCTGCCAGCGAACTGAACAGCAAAATAATTTAAAAGCGTAATAACGCTGATGAGCTGACGGAAACCAAAGCAAGAAACTGTGTGAATCTATGTGTAAAAAATAACGGATCGGTAAGTTGGTCGTGGGACGGGCTGTCATAAACCCAACGAGATGTGAGAATCAAATAAATATAACAGATCGAGATGTAAAAACATTTGATAATTGTAAAATAAAACACCTGCGAACACGTGCGAGAATGAACAATAAAAAAAACAGGTTCAGCCGAAGCGCGCCAATGTGACATATGATATTTACCTAAAAAGTATACCCACAATGGCTGGTCATCCATCAATATAAAAGAGTGTATATACACAAATATAACAAGCAAGGCACTGAAGGTAGGTATTTAGTAAAAGAATGCCAAGTCAGAACATTGAATAATTTATTGTAATAAAAACCTGCCCTTGGGAACATACTAATATAGCAATGAGACTCTAATAAAATAAATATAATTAATCATCAGGGGTGGCTGGATGCGTAAGATCTATCCAGCTGTAAATTGATCATAAATTCTCTGACCGTGTCAATACGAATCTTGCAGGTATAATTTAAAATAATAAACTGATGGGCGCCTGTAATCGTATAAACGAAAACATATTTTTATCTCAGTAATCTCTAAATCTAACTCAAACAATAACTCGATCTGTTAAAAATAAAATTTCAATCTCACATCTCGTAGTCCGATAATGATGAATTGGGTTCCAGCAAAAGACAGCCCGTGCCACCACACAACCGCACCAATCGCGGTAATTCCGTCAACTGACGAGCCGAAAATTCTCGAATCACGCCTGTGTCATGCGTGGTACGCTTCGGTGAACAATGCAGCCAACCAGACCATGCAAAATTACGAATACGCTAGCAGCACTGTTACAAGATATCTTAATTTAGAAGTGATTTGATTAATATGTGATTTCCAATTAAGATTTATATCTATTGATACTCCTAAATATTTTATATTTTCGACATCAGTGAGTTCGTTGCACATGAAGCACATTTCTTGATTGCAACTAGTATTATGGATTCTAATTTTAAGGTTGTCTTTAGGTTTATTTTTAATAGTTTTATAAAAAGGTAAGTAAAATGTTTTGCTATAGTTTAAAACGAGTTTGTTGTATTTTAGCCATGTTGAAACCAATGAAAAACAATTAGTTGCTTTCGAAAAAGTTTCTTTCCAATGATTACCATCCATTATTATTGCCGTGTCGTCTGCGTAAGAAACAATTTTACCAGGGATTACAAAATTACATAAATCATTAATATACATTAAGAATAAAATCGGGCCAAGAACAGTTCCCTGTGGAACTCCATTTTTTATCTTTGACTCTGAACTGTAATTATTCCCAATTTTTGTTTTTTGTGTTCTGTCTGTAGGATAGTTAGAGAGTAGTTTTGGTGTGTCTTTTTTGAAACCTAGTTGATTTATTTTTGTAATGAGTAAATTATGATTTACGGTGTCGAAAGCTTTTCTTAAATCTAGGAATATGGCAATTTTTTTGTCGATATTTTTACATTTATTTTTTTTATCGATAGATGAGTATATCTTTTTTGACAATTCATATATCGCATCCTCGGTGCTTAGGTCTTTACGAAAGCCGAATTGGTTTTTCGATAGAATTTTATATTTTTCTAAGTGTTTAATGACTCTAAACTTGATGCATTTTTCGAATATTTTCGAGAGGTTTGAAACAAGAGATATTGGTCAATAATTGTCTTATTTATTCGTATCTCCAGATTTATGAATAGGTATTATAGTGGAGATTTTAAATTGCTCTGGAAAATTACCATTTTTGAGGCATAAATTAAAAATATGTTGCAATGGAGTTAGGACATGTTGTTTTTTTTTTTAACATATCACAAGATAATCCATCATTTCCCTTAGAGTTCAATTTCATTAAAAGTAACAGGAGAAAAATATTCTATAGAGTTAATTGAATCATTATTTGAATCTAATTGAGGAGATGTCTCCATATAAGCATCATTAACATTAATGCCGGATGATTCAAGTACTACGTCTACTACATTTGTAAAATAGTTATTAAAACTTTCTGCAATGGTCGATTTGTTAGTTATTATTTCATTATTTATAATAACCTCATTTACAATATTTGAAGATTTACTTTTTTTGTTGGCAATTTCATTTATAATATTCCAAGTTTTTTTAGTCTTATTTTTAGCATTTTCAATTTGTATACTATAGTATTTCTTTTTGCAGTTTTGTATCAGCCTATTGAGTAAGTTACGATACATTAGATATTTTGTTTTCAGATAAGGCATTGTTCTGAGATTATTCTTTTGGCAATCTATTTGATATTTAAACATTTTTCTATATAATTTATCTCTTTGTTTAATTGATATAATTAATCCAACTGATATCCAAGGCTTAATTTTTTTTATATTTATTGTTAGTGACAATTATTTTACTTTCACTTTTTAGAGTATGATCTCTTAGAGTTTTATAGAAATTCTCTAGTGCGAGATGTGGATTTTCTATTGATATCACATTTTCCCAGTTTTCTGACCGAAGTAAAGAGTTTAGAGTTTCAAAATCAATGTCTACTTTTTCTAGATTTTCAGAATTTCGGTTTTGAGGAGTATTTTTGAAATGGTGTCCATAAAAGGTCGGGTAATGATCTGTGATATTTGTTTCAAGAATTGAAGAGATGATATTAGCCGCCTTGTGCGACTTGACAAATATGTGGTCTAAACATGCCGAGTGACTTAAGGTTACTCTTGTTGGTGAGTTAATGTATGACATATGTCCAGAGCTTGATAAACAATCAAGATACTCATTTTGACAATTTAAATTTGTATTATTATCATTAATATTTATATTGATGTCTCCTGTCACAATGGAAAAAGTGAAATTGTTTCTATCAAGTTTACTAACAAAAGATTTTAATTCTTTTACAAATAAACAATCATTTAATGAAGGGGATCTATATATGGCTAGTATATGATATTTATAGTTGTTTTGATGAAAAGTTACTTTTATTGCATTGGCTGTTTTAAATTCAATAAATTTAGCGGCAACATTTTTCAGAGTATTACGACAAAAGACAGTAATTCCATCATGACCAGTGTGCTTACAGGCAGATGAAATTGTTGTATATTCTGGTAAGTTATATGGAATTACTTGTTTCATTTGGGTTTCACTTAAAATAATTACACTTGGAGAAAAATCTAGGTTATTAATAAGTATACAGCTCATCGAAGTTTTTCCTTATACTTCTAATATTCATGTTTAAGATCGAGAAAATAACATTTTTAAATAGGTGATTTTCGTGTATATAGTTTTCTTCAGACATTTTGAAAGGTTGATAGTAGTTTGCTATGTGGTTTTATTATCCTTTATTCGGTCTTCTGGCGTTCTTATGAGTAAGATTGGAGACGTTTCGTTTTTTCTCATCCATATTTTTCCATTTTTTGCCCATATAAATTTGTACCCAAGTATTGACGATTTAGCTAGGTATAGTAGGTGTTTATTAAATTGGGTCAGTTGTTCGTTAATATATATTGTGTTGTTTTCTTCAAAATTTATGTTTTTTGCGTATAAAATACCATTTTTTTATGTGCTATAATTGCTTCTTTACTTTCTTTGTTTTGTAGAGATACTACTATGGCAGTATTTTTGTTCATCGGGTTTTTATTTTTGCTTCTGAAAATATTTGTCACGTTAATCGTTTCTTTATCACATTTGAGTATGTCTATTATATTATTTAATACATTTGTGATATTTTCATTTTCCTTAAAAGGAACACCCTGTATTTCAATATTGTTTTGTTTTTCATTTTGCTCCATTTTATTAATGTGTAGTTTTATTTATTTATTTTCTGCTTGAAGTTGTTTAATCAGTATTTCTTTGTTTTTGTTTTTTTCTTCATATTCGTCTAATTTCTCACAGCAAAATTTGACGGACTTCTTAAGTTCTTTTATTTGCTCATTAAAAGATTTCATAAGTTGATTGGTTAATTCATTAAATTTTTTTTCAATGCATTTGATCATTTTATTAGTCATTGTGTCTTCTTCTTCCGAGTAGCTAGATGGCGCCTTTTTTTGGTTTGTTTCTTCTGCTTATTCATTTTGTAAAATGGTTCGAAGATCGGATATATTTAATTTAATAAATAAAATGTACGAATTTTTTATTAAAAATATTTTTTTTCTGTCAGCTTCAGTAGGATTCGAACCGAGGTCGCCAGAAATGTCCGCGCAAACTTGGTCAGCTGTTTATACCACTGACCCACGAAGACGGTGAAGTGATCCGTGAAAATACCGGACTATAATAGCAACTGAGCACCAAAGAAATAAAAATAATTGTTTATTATTGTGTTCACTGATTACTGTTAATGGTGAATGATCACTTCAATTGTTCAACTGTCACTTCACTATATTATTAGTTCACAAATGTTTATTAATATTTCTTTGTATATAAGTTAGTTTAAAATTGAAATCCTTCACTGTAAAAACTGCTAAAACTTTTTAATTTGTGTTTCATGGGTTATAAACCATATATTTTTAAATGTTTTTTCGGAGCGATTAAGATGCGTGTATACCGTGAATACTTAGTATTGTTGTAGCAAGCATCGTAGATACCTGAGAATCTTATTTCGATTCTCGAATAATGGTCTTATACGAACTTTTCATTTCAATCGAGTTCCTTTCGGCTTGACGGCAAGTCCATACTTAGCAATTCGGACTGTTCGCCAGTTGGCCCATGATATGATACCACATTACCTGGATGCTGCCAAAGTGGCAGAGTCCAAGCTGTATATGGACGACCTGGTGTATTCTATTGCAGATGAGCCCAGCGCCATACGTCTTTCTCGAGAATTAATCTCGTTATTTAAGTCCGGTGCCTTTGATTTAGTAAAATGGACTTGTAATTCTCAAGTAGTACTTGAGAACCTCCCGGATTCTCACCGCAGCCCAGTGGACTTCACTGTTGGTTCTAACAATACCTCTTAGGTGTTGGGCCTTTCGTGGGAACCAGCTGATGACAGCTTCTTCTTTATGACATCTTATGTTTAGGAGAAGTGCACAAAGCGGAGCATACTCTCCATAGTCGCCCGCTTATTTGATGTCCTCGGCTTGGTTGCCCCTGTCATTTTGTACGCTAAATTACTTGTCAAAGAGCTATGGCTGTGCAATATTGGTAGGGATGATACACCCCCTGATAGCGTTATTCATCGGTTTTCGGCACTTACACAGGAATTTCCTCTAATTTCAATGATGAAAATCTCTCGCCATGTTGGTGTCCTGAAAGACAGTACGGTGCTCGTTGTTGCTTTCTGCGATGTAAGCATGAATGGTGACGGCTGTGTGATTTATTTGCACACCACTGATCTGTTTGGGAAAATTACAGTGAGATTGTTGTTCAAAGGTTTCTCCCACCAAAGTGACGACCCTCGCTCGTTTGGAGCTCTGTGCCGCAGTATTGATGTCCAAATTAATACGGACGGTTCAAGATAATTATTCTGAGCGTCTTTCTATTGCAGGAACATATGCGTTTTCCAATTCTACCATTGCGCTCTCTTGGATACATTCTTCACCGCATCGCTGGTCGGTGTTTGTTAGTAATCGCGTGGCTCAGTGCCAAGAAAATTTGTCTCCAGAGAACTTTTACCACGTTGCTGGTAGTGAAAACCCGAGCGACTGCCTTTCTCGTGGCATGCTTCCTTCCCAACTCGTTTCACATGATTTATGGTGGAACGGCCCATCATGGATTCGCAGCCCACCTTTGGAATGGCCATTAAAACCGTTTCACCCTACCAATACTGGTGAAATGCCTGAACACAAAGCTAATGTGCTCACTGCAACATTTCAGGGTGAAAAATTGGTCCTGAGTGAACTGGCTCAGCGTATATCCACTTAGGATAAACTACTAAGGATTGTTGTTTATGTCCTCCGATTTATAAAAAAAGATATCACTTTCCTCTGGAACGGTCAATAATCTTATGACTGCTGAAAAGGCTGTGATTCGTGCGGTGCAGAGTATTCATTTTGCAGGAGATATTGCTGCACTCCAGAAAGGCAAATTTCATTCCAAAAGGCTTCAGAGTTTATCTCTATTTCTTGATGGAGATAATCTGTTACGTATTGGGGGGCGGCTTTCTAAATCGGATTTACCTTTTGAGGTTAAACATCCGGTTTTACTTCCCAAACATGACTGTGTTGTCGATCTGATCATCGCTCACTTTCATGTTGTGAACTGTCATACAGGCCCAGGACTTCTTATGTCTATCTTACGTCAACGCTATTGGATATTAGATGCTAGGACTCTTATTAGGGCGATGGTGTGGAAATGCAATTGTTGCTTCCGCTTAAATCCATCGCATCCTACACCGAAGATGGCAGATTTACCCTCATATCGTATTGCAGAAGCAAAGGCCTTCGTACATACTGGTATAGATTACGCAGGTCCCCTCCGTATTACACTGACTCGTTTGGAGAGGACAACATTCTCAAAAGGCATATATCTGTCTATTCGTATGCCTTGTGACCAAGGCTATTCATATTGAGTTGGTCTCTGAATTAACTTCAAATGCTTTCCTGGCTGCTTTCAGTCGTTTTATTTCTCGGCGTGGCCCGGTAACATGCTTGTATTCAGATAATGGTAACAATTTTGTGGGTGCAAAGGCACAATTAGATGACCTCTACAAGTTTTTGGTTGAATCTGAATATGAGCCCTCATTAAAGCGCGAACTCGCTAAGCATCGTATAGAGTGGAAAATAATTCCACCACGAGCGCCTCATTCTGGGGGTATGTGGGAGTCGAACATAAAGAGCATAAAGACACACTTGTACCGTGTGATTGGAACTCAGCTTCTCACCTATGAGGAGGTACATACTGTGCTAGTCCAAATTGAGTGCATAATGAATTCGCGTCCACTTACAGTTGTCTTCTGACCCTTATCTAGAAGTCCTTAGGCCTGCGCATTTTTTTAATGTCGACACCATTGCAGTACTTGCCTGCTTCTGTCCTGGCAGATGGTAAAATAAATTTGACTCAGCGTTAACAATTATTGGACAGCATGGTTCAGTCCTTCTGGAAGAAGTGGCGTTCAGAGTATTTGCACACCTTGCAAGTCAGGCAGAAGTGGACTACTTCTGATCATCCGATTGATATCGGAACTGTCGTGCTAGTGGGACAGGAAGATTCCCCCCCATTAAATTGGCCTTTAGGCATAATAACTGAAATCCATCCCGGAATGGACAAAATTGTTCGCGTTGCGACGGTAAAGACATGATTTGCTTCTTTCAAACGTCCGGTTGTCAAATTATATCCAATTCCAACGCAATAATTTTATATTTTATCTATTTTTTGTTTACATTATTTTATTTTTTTGTGTTCTTAGTCATTGTTTCAATGATCTCTGACTCAGACATGGCATTACTCAATATCCGTTATCTTGGTCAGTTGAACTTTATTACATTATATGTTTAGTTGTTTTTCTTTATTTTGTGAGATTCTGCAAATTTCCGATGCGTGTCATTCCTGAATGTTACCGGTGAATTCAGTCACTTTATTTTTATTTGATTTTTTGTTACATTCGTATTTTTATACTCTTCTTTCTTTTGTAAGTTCTACAAACTTCCAAGGCGGGAAATATGGATACGCGCCTTAAAATATATTTAAATACATTTGGGCATTAGTGTCATTTAAATTAATAATTTATGCTATGGGACCATGGGGTTGCCATCTATGGTGGTTGTATTATATTGAATTTCCCTATGTGACATTGAAATTCGGTGAATTCAGGCATTTTCTGACCTCTGTGGGGCAGGCAATTACTTACGACGTGAGTGTTGGTTAAGGCAAATAGATGTCAGCCCTAATCAAATAATTAACCCATTATTAAATTATTGTTGTGAGATTTTGGCACGTACTATTAATTTTGCAAATTAATAATCATCGTGTGATCTATCTTCCTGTGATGAACACCTGTTAAGATTGGGCACTACCGCCTTGGCGAAATCAATATTTGAAGAAAACTAGTGTCGTTTTGTGCTGAACACCTGTAGAGAGCTGCATTCTCGAGTGAGTTTTTGTTTTTTTTTTCACTGAGGATTTTTGAATTTTCTGTATAATCTGTTTTGTATCACATAGTATGATAATATTCCCTCGTGTCTGGGGCTATTTACACGCCCCTGCAAGTATCATTAATTATTATTGATTTTTTTTTACTACTGCGCTTACTTTTTAAACTTTTCGTAATTTCCAAACTTATTCGTTTTTTTATGTTTATTTAGTTTATAATTGTACAATACTTTATCTTACTTAAATATTACAAAACTGATCAATCAGTTTGTTTGTAAGAAATCTCTTATTTTACCTTTTTATTTTCTTACAATAATATGATTAAATGTTTGATGTTTTGGAGCGTAATACACAGTAATTACTTAATAGTATAATATTTAATATTAAAATAATTATTATAATGCTTATGTACATAATGTACGATAGTAATTATTTTATTTTAATGACGGTTAAAAGATCTAAGTATTCGTTCACGTTATTAATCTTTCATGTTTTTTGTACACTTCATGTTTACTATACATGGATGTTTCTCTAGTTTAGAATTTAATGATGGGAAAGGGATTAACTCTTGTGATGAAAAATAAAGGCTACCGTCTAACTCTGCCAGTGTCATTTCATTCCTCTTTACAAAATTAATCATTTAAAAAAAAATAATAGCTTTAAAATAGTATTGTAAATTAGTGTAATATAGTTTTAACTTGTATATTAGTTTTCACAGTAAGTATTCGTATCATGTAATTGGTTCTTCGGATCAGTTAAGGTAAGATTTTTTTTCGATTTGTGTCATTTAGTTTTGTTCGAAAACGGATCAAGAAAAACCACCTGATCCCCCAGATGATGGTTTGCTATCTGAATCCTCGGGTGTTACGAAAAAAATGATCGCGGTTAATATTCCGGAAGATTCGGACTTTGTAACGATTACGTCCTAAAAAAGAAAAATTGCAAAACCAGCAGATAATAGAAATGCAACCGATTTTGAACAGATACATTGTAAAATAAACTTCATGCAAAACGACTCCCTTCAAAATAATTTTTCTGTTTTACAGGATGTAATTCCGTCCACTTCTTCCTCGATTTATTTATTTTTATTTATTTATAATTTCGCACCATACATACGTTCTTATTTTTTTACGTACAAAAATATTAACCTCACTAGGACTAGCAGCCTGTATTTCAAACCCAAGTTCGGCCAGCCCTTCCATCACACGCGCCCTACTGGTAACCACTACTCCTTTACAGATGTCACGTCTGTATAATAATCTTGTTAGACCATCATACATTACATACAAGACTAAAATTTCAAAGGATGAAAAACAATCAAATTTATACGATGTGGACTTTGGACATTTTATGTTTAAAAATAAAATCCACCCTGTCTGGAACGGAGTTAAGTTGGTTGGCCGCAACCGTCTTTCTGTTGAATTCAAGACAGCGGCTGAAGCCATAAAAGGGATCCCTCCGCACTGGTTGATAGAGGACATCCTGGAGAACATTACTGTTCCTCTGTCACCAACCGCAAACTTCCAGCTGGGTTTCCCGGAAAAGTAGCAACCTCCAAAAGCACGCTGCGAATATATCAAGGGTTCCAATGTGGGTAGGTAAAGACGTCCCTTCATAAATCGTGCGCATGCACCGGTCGCAGAGGAATCCGTTTCTTTTTCCAAGAGTCAGTCGAAATCCCTTCAACAAGGCAAAAGCAGAGGAAACAGCTCAACATTTTCCACTTGCCAATAATACACCAGTAGCAAAGTCAAATCCAACATGGTAGAATAATTTACAGGCCTCTATGCCCGAACGACCGGTTGATTTCAGTATTACACTGCCAGTTCATTTTAATATATCTCACGCGACTTATCACGAGTTTTAACAATCAACCCAAAAACTCCGACCGACTCTCTCCGCAAATTTACGTCTCTCGCCATCTTGCTTCTTTTCAAAACCGTCCCGGTGCCGCCAACCTTTTTCTGTCAAAATTCGTAGTCGTTGCCAATGGCACGCCGAAATTAATATTACGAATTCTGAGTAAGTACCGACTAAATAATGACCATGGAAATAATTACGTTACGGTAGTTTCCTCAGCAAAGTAAGACTGTTAGGTGCGAGTAATTGTTGACGGGATGAAAGATGGAAAAATGTAACTTCTTCATTGGCGAAATCACCGTCCGAGACCCTTCCATCGCCAGGTGGGTCAATAAAAACATCGCCATTATTCAGTCAATAAAAACATCACATTTATTTTGGATTCATTTATTTGCATTAGATAAGTAAACTACCTAATTTTACAATAAAATCAAAATAATTGATATATTTATCTTACATTATTCTCAGCAAACCGGATTTTTTTGCCAACTTCAACTGAGTCATGAATTGAACTGTCACCAGAAATCACAACTTTAACCGTTAAGCAAAACTGTCCATATGTTTTCGTAGATAGTAATTTCACCAATCGATGGATGGCACTAGATGTCGAAAACAAGCGGTTGCGTTCAACAATTCGCCACTTTTCTAGGGCGTGCTTTTTAGGACAAAAACGACCCACTTGGTTTTATGGTGAAATTACTATTACATGGGGTTAATTTTCACTCTATCCTCCTATGACAGGGCGTTTCTAGGTACACTAGGTCAACGATTGTAACCGATAATGCGCCAAGTATGGTGGGAAGGATAAATATCTATTCAGAGCTAGCCCTGAGCTGGCTGGCCGCCAATTGCCAATCGCTGCTCTATAATATTACTATTTACTCCAATACCAAACTACAGAAATGGTTCTCTTCATTGGCGTAGAATTACCTACTTAAATCGATAATGGAATTTTGAAATGCCGTAAAGGGCTAAATTTTAATTGTTCAGGAGAGTGAAAAGATGTGCATTTTTTTTAAATATCATCATAAATCTTCTGTTTTTGTACAGCCCTAATTATAAATTTTTATTATAAAACTAGCTGACCCGGAAAACGTTGTTCTGTCAAATAAATTATTTCTAGTGAATATTTTGTTTGTTAAATAAAAAAATAACGAATGTATTGTATTGAAAGTGTGGGGATGGGATCTATGACAGAAAAAGGAATGGAGCGCTTATTCACTGTAATACACGTTCACAAATAGATAAATTAAAATAAATCACACAAAATTTTGCACGCACTGCGTGGGAATCGCAGTCGTTCGCTATCTACCTTTGCGTACAATGCGTACATGTCGACCATGAATTGTTGGCTCAACTTACGACATCGCAGAATGATATTGTCCTGACCTCGTCGAATCATCATACGATACGCATAAAAATCCATCGAGCTATTTGTTTCGGCTCCTGTAACAACATATTCATAAATATTAATTCGTTCATAAATGAGTAATGATGTTCATAATGAATGAATTGCCTGTGGCGGGATCTCGTTGTTTAATGTTTATGCAATATCCATCTTGTCCCTTCCAGAAAATTAGCGGATATTGGAGAGCGTCGAATGAACGGTATGTGCCGGCGATGAACTCCAGATTATTGTTTCTTCTTCGAATCACAATTTCTCCCGACGATGTGCTATCGCCAACCATGATTCCAGAACGTCGTCAACAACAGGCGCATTGCATCTACGCACATTCTCTCCGGCTGGTGTTTTATCAGTGATTTATCACAATAGCATGATTGTCAAAGGTTTGTAGATTATTCATATTATTAAACAAGTCTTTAGCATCAGGGTATTTTCCAGATCAGTGGAAAAAAAGCTTTTTAACGCCTATTCACAAAAAGGGCGGCAGCGTTCATTGATCTCTCTGCGGCTTACGATACGGTGTGGCACAAAGGCCTCCTTGTCAAGCTCTACGACACCATAGAGGATGGCAACACAGTACGACTTATTGAGCAACTACTAACTGGCCGTATTTTCAGGCTTTTTCTAGGAGGGCTAAAAAGCAAAAAAATGCACCTGAATAATGGCCTTGCCCAAGGCTCAGTGCTGGCCCCATCGCTCTTCAACATCTATACACGAGATCTTCCTCACACTGAAGGCAGAAAATTTGCTTACACAGATGACTTTGCCATCACAGACCAAGCCAAAACCCTCAATGCGACAGAAGAGATCCTTAATTCTGACCTCAAGGCTATGGAAGAATTTTTCCTCAAT
Organism: Limnephilus rhombicus; assembly: GCA_929108145.2. Lineage (NCBI taxonomy): Eukaryota > Metazoa > Arthropoda > Insecta > Trichoptera > Limnephilidae > Limnephilus > Limnephilus rhombicus. The sequence goes on along the minus strand of OV815277.1, from coordinate 40,593,275 downwards.
TGGCGACTTAAGCCAAATGGGTCGAAAACAGTTGTGACAGCTTTCCATCTCAGTAATTCACAGGCAAACGCAAAACTCTGTGTTCAGTTTGATGGAAAAAATATTTACCATGACCCCCATTCCCGCTATCTTGGAGTATCTTTGGACAGTAGCATGAATTACCGGAAACACATGGAAACAGTGGGTAAAAAAACTAGGACAAGACTAAACTTAGTCATTAAGCTGGCTGGTACTAGCTGGGGATGCGACGCCAACGCGCTCAGAATGGCATCCATTGGCATGGTTTTTTCAGCAGCTGAATTCTGTGCTCCAGTATGGGCCAGAAGCGCCCACACTTCCATGGTCGACGTTCAGCTTAATGCCACAATGCGAACCATCAGCGGAACCTTAAAATCGACTCCTCTTCCTTGGCTCCCTGTACTTGCAAATATAACCCCGCCAAATATCAGGCGAGAGATTGCAACACTGAGGGAATACAAGAAGGCGCTGCAAAAAAAGCGAAATACCCTTGCACGATGATGTCGTTTCTCACCCGGCATGCCGCTTAAAGTCTCGAAAACCCTTCTGGACGGAAGGAGAAAGACTCCTTCGAACACCTCTCACCCCAGAAGATAGGTGGAAGCTTGAGTGGCAATCAACCAACGTCAAAAACGCCCATCTTGTGCAAGACCCCACTGAGAGACAGCCTGGGTTCTCATTGCCTCGCAAAATCTGGACTACCATCAATAGGATAAGGTGCTTCCATAGCCGTTGTGCTCACATGATGCATAGATGGGGCCCTAAAGAGTCGGCGACGTGTGAATGCGGTGCGGTGCAGACCACCGAACATGTGGTCAACGAATGCCCGCTCCATTCATTCCCCGGCGGGATTGATGAGGTCCACAGGGCAGCGCCTCAGGCCTTAGACTGGCTCGCAGACCTAGATGTCCCCCTCTGACCCCCCATCATATGAAAGAAGAAGAACAAAAAGGGTGATAAAAGCGATGTATCAAACTACAGACCAATACGTATATTGTCCGCTATTCCCAAACTCTTTGAATCATTAGTCCTAGATGTCTTTAAAAAACAAATCAATAATATAATTGTCCCCAATCAGCACGGTTTTACCACAGGTAGAAATACTTTAAGTAACTTAATCATTTATGAAAATTATATATCTGATTCCCTTATCCTTAAGCATCAGGTGGATTCTATATGCACTGATTTTTCCAAAGCTTTTGATAAAGTTAGGCGACATATTCTTGTACATAAACTAAAAATGTTGGGCATTTAAGGAACCTTATTGAATTGGTTTAATAGTTATATTAGTAAAATAAAGCTTTGTGTTAAAATAAATTCTGTAGAATCCTATATCTTCGAAGCCACAAGTGGGGTTCCACAAGGATCTCACCTTGGACCAATTCTTTTTTGTTATTTATAAATGATATTGTTAGTATATTTAAAGATGTACAAGTTTTACTTTTCGCTGATGATTTAAACATATATAAAATGATACGTAGTATAGAGGATTGCCATATTTTACAATCTAATTTAGATAATTTGTTTCATTGGTGTGTGATCAACTCGCTATTTCTTAATAATCAAAAGTGCCAAGTTATTCGTTTTTATAAAATCCAAAGTCACGTAACTTATGAATACTCTTTAAATAATGTAATATTGACACCGGTCACTCAGATCAAAGACTTAGGTGTTATATTTGATGAAAAGTTAACATTTACTTTGCACGTAAATGAAATAACAAATAGAGCTATAAAAATGCTTGGTTTATATGCAGAACAGCAAGTGATTTTAAGTAACTAGAATGTTTGAAAATATTGTACACATCTTTAGTAAGAAGCCAGGTAGAATATAATTCGCCTATTTGGTCCCCATTGTATAAAATACATTGCGACAATATTGAAAGGGTACAGCACAAATTTTTAAGATTTGTTAACTTCAAGATGAATATTTCAATTCAAAATATTAACTATGTCCTTTTGATGAAACAACTAAACTTAATTACACTGTCAGATAGGCGGATCATCTTTGACCTTGTACTATTAAATAAAATCATTAATAATTGCATTGACAACCCTGAAATTCTCGCCAAAATAAAATTTTAAGTACCAACCAGAAAAACAAGGCAATGTGCTACCTTCTTCTGTGACAATTTTAAAACAAACTATGAGGCTCATACACCTATACATAGATTACATCATTTTGGTAATAAATTTGGGAATATTGTAGACATGTTTGCAGATTCTGTATTAGTTATAAAAAGAAGTCTTTATAATTACTAATGAAATGTATGATTTTGATTTTAATTAATTTTATTTTTTATTATTATTTTAATAATACGTACCTGCCTAACTATTATTATCTATCCTTGTAAAATCCCACTAGGGCGTAAATAAAAAAGCTTCAAATTTTATGTCCGGGTTAAATCTTTCCCACGAGAAAAACTAAACTCTTTCACACACTTTTCAACAGATGATCATCTAGTCAATTCACGCTATGCAATTGCACTATATAAGTATTATAAATAGAAAATAATACAAGCACAACATGTCAACTTACCAGAGACCAAATGGTCAAATATTTCACCGACTCCAGATATTTTCATATCAGATGGTTCGGCTTGGTAGAACTCCTAATTGGGCCTATAAATCCTACTGATCCCTCAATATAAATATTTATAAAATCTTTTGTAATCCTACATGTATTTAAAATTACTGATTTTTGCATTTTTGTAAATTCTTTTACAAATCTAATATGCCTAAATTTTGAATGAGAGAGCTAGGTATAATGCCAGTAGCCGAAATAACAAATGGTAATATTTTATATAATATCTTATAGTCTGAGAATGCCAAATTTCTTTTAATCTCATTTCCTAAATCTGCATATATTCTTATTTTTTCAGAAACAGATATATGAATATTATAGGAATATGGAATAGCGACATCAATGATATAAGATATTTTTTAAATTTTGCCCCGTAAAACTATATCAGGTCTATTATGACCTAATGACTAATAGTATAGTTTTATCATAATATATTTTATAAAATTAATTTTTTTCAAATAAATTTGGTTTATATTCATAATATGACAGTCAATCAAGTTAGTTAATATGGCAGGTTTTAACTTAAGGTTGATTCTGCGAAAGAATCCCAAAATAATAATTACACACGGAACAGTGGATGTCTCAGAATTTTGCAGCATATAGCATGCATCTTAAATGTAAAGCTTCGCTTTGTACACGATAAATCTGCAACTTGTTATTTAATTTATCGTTATATCCTGAACACAAAACAGGTTTGAATTAAATCTGTATATTCTTCGAAACATGTCAGCAGATTAATCCACAACTGGAATTTTGCATTCTGAATACAAAACTGGTTTTAATGAGTATTACTCTCATAATGTGCGTATAGTTTTCCTACGAATTACGAATTTTGAAGAATCTTTTGAAACAAAATTTTTAACTCCACTCCATTAATCCGCTACTGGAATTTTGACACATCATTCGGAACATGAAACTGGTTTTAACCTAAGAGTTGATGAGCACGCGTGATCATGCACGGGGCATGGGGATGAGGGTAACCTTGCGGCTACTCTTGCTAAGACGCTTATGGATTTCGATAAGTTATGCCCAACCACCAAACAAGAAATGTATATCACAATTAAGTGGTACTCACGGTTGTTGTCTTCTGGCTTGGTGACAGTCATAGATGTCCATAGTTCTAGATTGTTCTATTTGATTGTTAGAACTTCGGTAAAGTTTGAGTCACGAGTTCACACAAAGTATACGAAAGAATACGGTAATATTTACACTTTATGTGACGATATGACGAATAACACTTTGGCGTGGTGCGAAATGTCACGATATGATCGGTGGTTAGCAACGGACTGACTTACTGACGATAAAGCACTTGTCACTTGTTTACCGTGTAGTTAGGCACCCTTATTGTGCGGAATTCCAAAGTCTGAATTCCTCCAATCTCGTATGACAATCGGAGCACAAAACGAATGAAATCCATAAGCGTTATGAAACATTCCGCCCACCAAAATACAGCAAATTGTATTTTAAAGAAAAGTTGAACGTTAAGCAAAACGTAGAATGCCATGAAACGTGACGTAGATGAAAATAAGGCGAAGCAAAGTACTAGTTTTAAACGATAACTGGATATAGATAAACTAGACGAAAAGAAACTAAATGATACGATTAACATAGACGTAAAAAAAATAAAACGAACCGCAAAACGATGATGATTAGTCACATTGCCTAGGCAATGGATACGATTTGGTGAATGGTCTTGTAAGAGAAGATCCATTCAAAGTAAGAAACGTAGCGAAAAGCACAAGATTTTTAATTATGATTCTAATCACCTCATCCGTAGAGAGTGATGTCCAATGTTTGATTAAAGATAGAATACGAATTTCGAAATGATTAAGTAGAAAATCCGAATGACGAGAGGCTTTGTTATGAAAGTTGTGTACGAATAGATAACAAGAACCGATAAGGCGTTAGAGTTTCCGAAAACTATAATTTTTTTTAAATAAAAGTCCAGCAGAATATCATCATGTTGGTCTAATGACGATTGAACTCGTTCCTCAGAGTGGAGTTCAGTTTTGTTAACATGGCCATCTAAAATGGGCCAAGAGTCGTTTGGCTGGACAAACCCGGAGGGCTCCGCCCACCATAACACGTTACGGATAAGAACGGCCTGAGAATGGCCACGTGAAGCGATATCCGATGGATTATCAACCGATGATGCTTGACGCCGATGATTAGATGCGATAACTGTCAAAAGCGATAATTGGTCGGTGTACCGATTCTTGTGACAAATGTCATCGGGTGGAGAGTCTGGTGGCCTCCACTTCCATCCCAATACCCTGAGAGTAAGAGAATGATCAACATTCTTGAAGATTACATCAGTGAGATAGTAGCCCGGCGGTAAGTTTCGGTAGGCGCGAAGTTTCGGTTTGCTACAATCCAACTTCTGCAGTTCAAGTTGACCTCGTTTGGTATGTTCGATAACTTCGGATTGCGTTTGTTGAGCTTGTTCCACACTGGAACAGCCGATGACGATTGAATAGATATTTGAATCCGAAGTGATCGCGTAGCGTGTGAGTGATAATTCGTAACCTTTCTTTTCTGTCAACGATCTGACAATACGATAGGATAAAATAAAGGCAGAGATATCAGAAGTCACAGGGTGTAATGGGTAATCCGGGATGAATTCCGATAATTGATGACGCCAAAATATTCTTTGGAACGCGTGATTTGGCTCTTGAAGAAATATTTGGCGATACATTTGCCGTACCTCAGCAATGAACACCACAGATGGTGAACGAAAGTTTTGCAGAAGTTCAGCAATGTTCGTTTGGAGCTTGGGAACGATAAGGAAGGCATCATTTGACGATGATTCATTCACCTCCGTCACCGAGGCATCGAAGACCATTCGCAACATAGTGGTAACGGTGCCCGGACGAAGAATGCAATGACGAAGTATGTGATGCATTTCCTTGAGTAAATCTTTTCCAGGAACACGTGTCATGTGACCACTGTGCAAGTAGTCAGTCATGAAAGCGAAGTACGGTTCACGTAAACTGAGCTTTAATGTCTGTTTACGTTCGAGTGAAAGGATGATGCGCGAAGAGGCTTCGCGCGAACCTGGGGAAGCGATATCCTTATCCTTTTCACCAAAAGGTAAGGCTACGATGAATTGTCCCGAAGGGTCACGTGAGTGAATAGTGTGATGGAGCTGCTCATTACGTTGTTCTTCAGGGGTGAGATGTGAAGACTGAGGTAATGTGTTCAACTACCTCAGTTTCTTGACCTTTTCAGGAAGACGGTACTGGTTGGTTTCGATAAATTGACTAGGAAAGTCACGTGACCGATAAATGCGATACACTTGTTCACGACGTTATTTGGTGGGCTGTAAAGACTGAGGAAATGTGTCCAACTCCCTCAGTCTCTTGACTTCTCCTGGAAGACGGTACTGGTTGGTTTCGATGAAGGAGTTTGTTTGACGATCGGTAGCAAAACCAACCAAATCCAGAGGAAGCCAACCGAATGGTGAATTGATAGCTGAAGGCTGGTGAAGATCACCCGTTAAATTGGGTCTCGGTAGAGATGGCAAGATCTCAACATCTCGAAGTAGGTCAGTCGTTCCTGTGTCAGTTGTCAGTTTGTGACAATCAGAGTCGGCATGAAGTATGTCTTGGAACAGATGACCAGATAACTGGTCGAATTGAATCGTTGGCGATGAAAGTAACTTCGTGTTGAAGGTAGTTTGTCCATTAACATCGACATCGAAATTAGTGACGCCTGACGCGGTTGTACAAGATTGGCCTTAACCACGGATTTTCTGAGAGCTGACTGGACGCTTGGCAGTGCGATTGGATACGAAGTGTGCTTGAATGTCTGAATCGGTCAACCCACGAAACGTTTGAAAACTGCCGGAGGGATCACGATTGCTAATATGAGCAGTAGGCAAACGTACGATGGAGCTGTCAACGAAGTTAGCGAGGAAAAGAACTGGAGGATCAGAAATAGAAGCTCCTTGAATGGCAAACGTGGTGGGTCGTTGGTACTCCTCTTCAGTAGAAATATTGTCTTCCCTATGAAGAAGAGTGTGGTGCTTACGATGACATTTCTGACAATCAAACACAGATTTGCAATTCGTGAGAGAATGAGAAGGCGTGAGACAATTCAGACACCAACGGTGTGCCTTTGCGAATTGAGCACGTTCCTGAACCGATTTGAGTGCAAATTTATTTATTTATTTATTTATTATTAGTTTCAATAGCAAGGTTTGTACATGTATGTATAATGTATAGTATAAGTATAGATTCTTTTTTTTTTCACAGACCTCCTCACTAGGATTTCCTGTTCTGAGGTGGCCTGTAGTATTTTAAAATATTTGTATTTGCTTATGGATTGTCTTTATATCGTCTTCATGATGTTTGTAATTTTATTATCACTTTGATCTCTCAGCCATGTTTTTACCTTTGTTTTAAATATATTCATTTCCTTTATATTTTTTATTTGATCTGGTAGAGCATTGTATAATTTCATAGCATGGAATTTATTATTTCTCTGTCCAAAAGATGTGTTCAAACTGGGAGTAACCAGGATGTTATTGCTTACTGCCCTGGTTGAGTATTTATGTTGGGCAGTGGAGTATACATATATGTTTTTTTCAGTTAGAATAAAATATTTTTTGAATAAAGTTTCTGTACATTGAAGACTTGAAAGTTATTAAATATTTCTTCCGTCGGAGTTCTAAGCGGAACTTTCAGTATTGTCTTTAGTACTCCTTTTTGGGCTATATTGAGTCGCTCTGTGTGAGTGCTCAAGGCAGACCCCCATCCAGTTATACCGTACTCTATTTGTGATTGACACAAAGCATAGTATACTTTTTTAATATCGTTTATATTGATGATATTACGAATGTTTCTAAAGAAGTATATGTACCTGGTTAGTTTTTTTGTAATTACGTCAATTTGTGAGTTCCATCGGAGATTATCATCAATTTCAATTCCAAGATATTTGATGCTTTTGGAGTGTGCTATAGTGGGACAGAGGCATGATAAGCCTTGATTTTGTTGATAAATTCCTTGGCATGTGTGTAATTTGAGATTTAAGTCCTCCGACGGCTGCCCTCTGGCTGTTATAGAAAATGTAAGATATTTTGTTTTATTAACATTAAGCGTGAGGGAATTTCTTTTAAGCCAGGTTTGCAGGAGACTAAGCCCATGTTCCGCTTCTTTGTAAGTATTTATCCAATCTTTTTCGTTAAATAAAATTACTGTGTCATCAGCAAAACTAATAATTTTTCCTCTTGTTTCTAGGTTACAGATATCATTGATGTATATCAAAAACAATATTGGTCCTAGTACGCTTCCTTGCGGTACGCCATGGTTGATTAGGAGAGGTTCGCTTTTTCTCTTATTAATTTGAACGCTCTGTGTACGCTCCATCATATAGCTTTTTAGCAAGTTTAGTGTTGTATTTGTCATACTAATTTTTGTAAGTTTAGCAAAAAGTATTTTGTGGTCTATTGTATCAAAAGCCTTTTGTAAGTCTATGAAGATTGCCAAAGTTTTTTCTCCACTGTCTAAACTTTTAGTGATCATATCTGTAATTTTTTCTATGGCGTCACTAGTACTTAAGTTCTCCCTAAAACCATACTGTGTTTCCGATAATATTTTATTGTCTTCTAAGTAGGATAAGAGTTGTTTTTTTAATATTCTCTCCAATATTTTTGAAAATGTGTTGAGTAGGCTTATTGGTCGGTAATTGTTTTTGTCATTTTTACATCCTTGTTTAAAAATTGGTATAACAGTAGCTTTTTTGAGAGCCGTAGGGAATATGCTTTCAGTTATAGACAGGTTGACTAAGTATGTTAGAGGTACGATAAGTTCTTTACAGAGATATTTTATTGCATTGGTTGTGATTAAGTCCTCCCCCGAAGAAACATTTGATTTTAGAGAAGAAATTGTGTTTTGATATCATCAGCTGTAATTTGCTTAAACTCGAGTTTCTTTCCTTGTTCAGGGGGTTCATTTATTAGTATAGCGTCATTACATTGTGTAGCTTGCTTTGCTAGATTTGATCCTATATTTATGAAAAATTTATTGACGTATTCAAGAATTTGGTCAGGATTATCAGCGTATGTCCTTGGGACATTGTTTATATTCAGCACGTCAATTGATGTCATGGTAGCAGATTTAGAACTGGTTATTTCATTAATTATTTGCCACATTTTCCGGGGATTTTGTTTACAATCTACAATTTTTTTCTTGTAGTAGGTTTCTTTTGTATGTATATGTAATAACTTTTTTGCAAATGTTTCTATATCTTTTGTAGAATCTTAACATGTGTATATCGTATGGATTTTTTTTTAGTTTCTTGTGTAACTCGTCTCTTTTTCTTATGCAGTTTATAACATTCTGTGTAATCCATGGTTTAATGTGTACATTTTTATGTGAGATTTTCTTAATAATTTTTGTGGTATTAGAGAGAATATTATTCTGAAAGAGTTCTATGAAGAAATTCCATGCATCATTTGCATTGTTCATACTTTGCAGTTTTTTCCAATCGGTACATTGTAGATTATGTTTAATGTCATTCCAGTTTATTTCAGTTTTTTCTATTGTTTGTGGTCTTTTCTTGATTTTATTTGACTTGTTTATTTTTATTGAAAGTATAGTTGTATAATGATCTGTTATAGTTGAGTTAAATACAATAGTTTGAGTAATATCTTTTGTTTTACTCATTATATGATCTATGCAACTTTCGGTGCGGTCCACTTTTCGAGTAGGTACATTTATTAAGCTTACCAGTCCATGGGATGCTAGCATCTGCAGATATTGAATTCTCTTGGGATGTCCATTTTCAAGGATATTTATATTTACATCTCCAATAAAAAATATGTTTTTCGTGTCTTCTAGAAGGCAGAGTTCCTCGTCGACGGATTTAAGGAATGGGTCGATGTTTCTTGTAGAAGGCGATCGATAGATTGCTAATATAGCCTTTTCTTTTCCGATTTTAATTTTTAGACAATTGGCATCTGTGATAATAATTTCCTCAACTTCGGCTTTTATTTCGTTTTTAATGTATATAATCACACCATCGTTTTGTCTTTTGTTATTCAAACTTGAGTAAGTGGTATATCCAGCTATTTCCAAATTCATGTATTTATGATTTATCCAACATTCAGTAAGTATTATTATGTGTAGATTAACTTTTAAATATTTCAGTAAAATTTGTAATTCATCAAAATTTTTTCCGATGCCTCTTATGTTTTTGTGCAATATATTAACAGAGTTGTTGTTTATCATTGATAGGTCACTTGGTTCCAAGGTTAGTATAGTGTCAGTCATTTTTTACTTTAATTCATAAATGTTGTTTCGAAGTGCCTTTTTTTACACAATATTTTTAATATGATTTGCACTTAGCGATATGGTGAGTACCCTTGCAAAACGCGCACTTTGAAGTGAACGCAGTCAAGGACCCTTTGATTTTAGGTTTTGCCATATTCATGTCACAAGTAAGCGATGACGTTTGTTTTTTGACAGCTTGATTATGAAATGTTGAAAAGTTTTGTACGATAATTTTTGCGGGCTCCGATTCGAAAGATTGATTCGTTAATTCCTTGCGAATTACGACGATTTTGAAATAAACATTATCAAAAGCTTCGCGAACTTGATTTTCAATGTCCTTGTTTGCCTCATCTAAAGCTAAGATGTCAGCGTGAACGGTTTCAAAATCATTAACAATGTTTTGCAACCTCGTATAATACGCTAAAAATAATGGGTAATTGGTTGAATCTTGCAAAACGCTTTGACCGACCTCATACACCTTGTTTATTCTGCTAATGGCTACATTCCGTCTTCTACGCAAGCCTTGTAAAGTACTAGCCATTTTTTTAATAAACAAATGTACTCACGAAATAATCAGGAAAACTTAATGAATTAAAAAGTAGAATTCGATATAATTTAAATACCGGTTAGATCGTTAATAATTAAGAACTGTGTAAACTAATTCTACGATTCACTGTTTGAATTCGTTCTTCGAAATGACATTTCAATTCACGTAATATTTCAAAGCATTCTTTCGTTTTGCCAAAGAAAGAATTTATTATGAGAATTTATTATCTAAAGGTTCGCTGGGTTTCGGCACCAAATGTATCATGCACGGGGCATGGGGATGAGGGTAACCTTGCGGCTACTCTTGCTAAGACGCTTATGGATTTCGATAAGTTATGCCCAACCACCAAACAAGAAATGTATATCACAATTAAGTGGTACTCACGGTTGTTGTCTTCTGGCTTGGTGACAGTCATAGATGTCCATAAGCGTTCGAGATTGTTCTATTTGATTGTTAGAACTTCGGTAAAGTTTGAGTCACGAGTTCACACAAAGTATACGAAAGAATACGGTAGGATTTACACTTTATGTGACGATATGATGAATAACACTTCGGCGTGGTGCGAAATGTCACGATACGATCGGTGGTTAGCAACGGACTGACTTACTGACGATAAAGCACTTGTCACTTGTTTATCGTGTAGTTAGGCACCCTTATTGTGCGGAATTCCAAAGTCTGAATTCCTCCAGTCTCGTATGACAATCGGAGCACAAAACGAATGAAATCCATAATTTAATTGATACACAGAATACGAAAATGGTTTTAATACTATTTTTATACCTTGAACACACGGATGGTTTGATGACCCATCGAAACAAATGAATCCATGAAATGAAATGGATTCTTTTTACAAAATATTAATAAATTGAATGTTGGGAGGCGGGTGTGGGTACCGCCGCCGCCCCGGGAACCATTTATTGGATTACCAACACCTCTGCCATAGGTCACCCTAGGTGACTAAGCAGGGATTCCCTGGTTTATGGGGTGAGGTTTGTCCAGATCTTAACGGCGTATGCGTCTGCCCACCAGAAGCGTGGTAGGCCGGATCGGAGAGACTGATTGAGGAACACCTGTAGACCTCTCCAGCAGGACTCTCAGAACATCGACTTACCCGCAGTGGGAGAGATTGTTTCAAGCGTCCATCACTCCTGGACACACTGACCCAGATTCTTACCCACCCCTCATACATATTTCCTTCCTACTACTTCCTCTCCTTTATTTCCTTAAAAATACCTTTTTCCCATTCTCATGTTTTGAGCGTAGTTTTGATTTGCCGCATGCCGATTTAACCAGTTTTGTGTTGAGAACGTAAAATTCCTGTTGTGGATTCATCTGCCGGCATATTTCGAAAAACAACATTTTCTTATTCGAGGTGCGGTTATAAAATCCTAGTTGCGGAATAGGTATCTGGTGCCAGAATAAAGAAAATCATTTTCATCTGAGTGTAGTTTTAATTTGCCGCATACAGATTTAACCTAAACCAGTTTTGGATTCAGAAAGTTAAATTCCAGTTCTTGATTCATCTGCCGACACATTTCGGAGGAAAACATTATCTTATTCGAAGTGAAATTATAAAATTCTAGTTACAGACTATGTATGTGCTACCAGAATCAAATAAAAACAGTTTTATGATCTGAGTGTAGTTTTCAATTACCACTAACAGATTATATTTGAACCTGTTTTTGTTCAGAATATAACGATAAATTAAAATAACAGGTTGCAGATTTATCGTGTACCGAGTGAAGCTTTACATTTGCGCAAACCAAATGCAGCAAAATTCTGAAAAATGGATTGTTCCGTGTGTAACTATTATTGGGGAACGCAGAATCAATCTTAAGCTAAAACCTGCCTTGTGTTCGCAATTCGGTGTAAAAATTCGAAATGAGAAATCCTATGGATATAATTCTCGATTACCGAGAGCAGTTATTAATTTGTACCTCCCTTCTACAACATGGGTCTCTTCAAGACCCTCTCCTCCCTCTCCTCAAATGACTCTCCACACAGCATCTTCAAAGATGACATAGGCCTTCTGTGTGAAGTTAATGTAAAAAACAAATATGATTTTTCTTAGAGAGTACTCGTCACATTTGATTATTAAAATCGGCATAAAATGAGGTGGTAATAAAAAAAATAGAAATTCTGTGTGCCCTCCCCCCCCCCGGCGCTTGAAAATCTGTTAATGATGAAACCCACTCTACGCCACTGGGTAGATCGCACAGGGTTTCGTCAGCGAACGGTCGATCTTGGGTCTAGTCAAGTTGGCCACCCCTGCTATATAGCAAGTAGGTAAATTACGCTTTTTAGTTTGAATCTTTTTTTAAATTACAGAATCAATAACTAATTGTTCTTTACATCCCATATATTTTCTGCGACAACTTTTTGTCGTTCAGATAAAATATTTTTTTCATCTAAATGAGTATACTTTAAATGGTGACCAACTGAATGATGTCAACCGATGAACTGAACAGAATGAAACCAACTCAGAAGCACCTCAGAAAGGTCATTATGAGTGATGGTAAATTTTTTTTAAGAAATTGTTAAAAGAGGTTAAGTTAGGTTAGGGTTAGGTTAGGGTTTAAAAATTATTTTTCCATAGCTTTTAATGACCTTTCTGAGGTGTTTATGGGTTGATTTCATTCTGAGTTGGCATGGAAACATTTTAAATCTGTCTGTAAGGCAACTTATAAGTATTTTTTTTTTTTACATTAACTCCACACAGGAGACCCTTAGGAAAATAATTTCCCTCAGGGTCTATGTCGTCTGGGATGCTGTATGGAGGATCTTTATGAGGAGAGGAAGGAGTGATATTTGGTCTTGAAGAGACCCATGTTGTAGGAAGGAGGAAACACAGAGGCCGGTAAATCATTCCACAGCCGAGCTGTTGAACACAAGAACGAGTCGAAGTAACGACCTGTTCTCATGTGACAAATGTCAACTGTGTACAAATGTTGGGCACGCCTTTGGCGTGTTTCCCGACTATGCACCGGTGTCGAAGGGATCAATGATGCTAGTTCCTCGGAGCATCTTCCATTGTAATACCGGTAGAACAAGGATAGCATTCCCAAGGATAGATTGCAATCCGTCTGTTAAGATAGGAGAATCTATCAAACGGACCGCCCGTTTCTGCACAGAGTCGAGGGTATTTTTCAGGTATTTTGGAGCTCCAGACCAGAGGTGGCTGCCAAATTCAACCGTGGCGCGCACTTGTGATTTGTACAGGGTTAGCAGTTGTGTACTATTAAAGTATGTACGAGCCCTGTACAGTACGCCCAGTTTTTGGGAGGCTAACTTTACTCTGGCTTCGATGGAGCCCCCATACCTGAGCTGGTCACTTAGGGTTACACCAAGCATATCAATGGAGTCTCTTTCAATGGAAGATTGCTTCCATTGAAAGAGACTAGATTTTCATTTCGATACCTTTTAGATGTAATCAGACAAGATTAGGTTTTTGAAACATTAAATTCAACGAGATTATTTTTACCCCAAGAGAAAACACTCTCGAGGTAAAGGTCCATTCTTTGTTTCAAAGATCTACGAGCTGTTGGAGTTTGTGAGCCCTTTGGGGGCTTGTCAAACAAAAATCTATCATGAACTGTACTGTCATCCGCGTAACAATGAATTGGTGCACATGACAAAAGGTCGTTGATGTGCAACAAAAACAAAGTCGGAGACAGAACCGATCCCTGTGGGACGCCAGCATTTATCGAGTGTGAGGAAGAGGTGAAACCATCGGCTACCGTCTGAATCGACCTCTCCCTCAAGAAGTCGGCAATCCACGTACACAAGGATGCCTGAAGTCCGTAAGAAGACAGTTTGTTGACAAGTCCTCGGTGCCAAACCCGGTCAAAGGCCTTGGAAATGTCCAGTGCAACCGCTTGGGTCTCACCGAAACGTTCCAGGCATCGCCTCCAAACATGCGTCACATACGAGAGAAGATCAGCGCACGAGTGATTCCGCCAGAATCCGTATTGACGGTCGTTAATAATTTCGTTCTTCTCGAGGTATGTGAGCAGTTTGTCGTTGATCACACGTTCCATCACCTTAGACAGAACTTATGTGATCGCTATGGGGCGGTAGATGGCCGGGTTGGAGCGGTCTACGGTCCACCCTTCTTTGGAATAGGATGGATAACTGCTTTTTTTCCAACCAGAGGGCACAGAGCCAGTCTTCAGGGATATTTTACTCACGATAGATCATTGTGACAAGTTCATATCAATTTTACTCTGTCTTAAAGTTTATTTTAAACGTTAAATCGAAATATTCAGCAAGAAAATAATAGTGCTTCCTATCTGTGGCATCATAGTCTAACATATTCGAATAATATCTAGGTGTTTTACTGTCGCACTTATTTTAATTCAGAATAAATACTATTCTATTATAATAACGTCGTGTCGGTAGTCATTATAAATCATTCACAATGCACTGCCGCGTATGCCCTGAAGTTATTCTATCAGACGAGTCGATATTTGTGTGTTCGGTGTGTAAAGGCACCTACCATCTAGCCTGTGGAGGAATAACGGAAAGTACTTTCCGTCGACTCACTCAAGAACGCCGAGAACAACAGAAGTGTAAGCAGTGTAAAAGGGACACACGGTCGACCGCCGCGGCCGCCAGCGATAACACATCTTTGGAACCGCCCAATAAAACAACGGCCACTAAGGATCAAGCAGCTCCATCATCACCTTCGTCCCCCGCTAATCTCGAAGATATTCAGAATTTAGTCATGTCCAAAACGAACAGCCTGGATAAAAAACAGAACGACATCATGGACCAAAATAACAAGATACTGGAAAGCATACAATTCATGAACGCACAATATGAAGACTTTATGGCCAGAATCCGCGACGTCGAGCACCGTAATGATGAGCTTACAGCGAAGAATACTGCACTGGAAGCTAGAATCGTAATACTGGAGAATAATCTTGATTCCCAAGAGCGGGCCTTAAAGTCTTGTAATGTAGAAATAAGAGGCATCCCCGACATCAAGGACGAAACACTAAAAGACGTGGTCTTCAACATCTTCAAAACAACAGGATCTCCCTTAGAAACTAAAGATATCGATGCTGTCTATCGTCTTCAAAAAAAAAACAATAATCAGATGCAACCCAGGACAATTGTTCTTAAACTAAAATCGAACATGGCTAGAAATCAACTGCTAGCTGATGTGAAATCTTTCAACAAGAACAAACCCAATACCGAAGATAAACTTAACACGTTAAATATCGGTCTCGCCGGCCCCCGGTTGCCGATTTATGTATCTGAGCAGTTAACATTTCGGGCGAAACAGATTTGGTATAAAACTCGCCAATTTGCAAGAACGAGACAATATCAATTTGCATGGATCCAACAAGGACGTATATACCTGCGGAGAGAGACAGGTTCAGGCGCAATTCTTATATCCGATGAAAACAAGCTGGCTTCCCTATGATTATCTCAAATACAATATACCTACTGCCGACAACGATTACAAGATGAAGGTTCTATTATTATTATTGGTACTACTACTTATTAATACTGCTGACAATGATTACAAGATGAACGTTCTTTTATTATTTTTACTACTACTACCACCTATTACTACTGCCGACAATGATTGCAAGATGAAGGTTCTATTATTATTATTAATACCACTACTACTTATTACTACAGCCGACAACTTTTACAAGATGAAGGTTCCTGCCGACAACGATTACAAGATGAAAGTTCTATTATTATTATTACTACTACTACTTCTTCTACTTATTACTACTGCCGACAACTTTTACAAGATGAAGGTTCTATTATTATTATTACTACTACTACTTCTACTTATTACTACTGCCGACAACTTTTACAAGATGAAGGTTCTATTATTATTATTACTACTACTACTTCTTCTACTTATTACTACTGCCGACAACTTTTACAAGATGAAGGTTCTATTATTATTATTACTACTACTACTTCTACTTATTACTACTGCCGACAACTTTTACAAGATGAAGGTTCTATTATTATTATTACTACTACTACTTCTTCTACTTATTACTACTGCCGACAACTTTTACAAGATGAAGGTTCTATTATTATTATTACTACTACTACTTCTACTTATTACTACTGCCGACAAAGATTGCAAGATGAAGGTTCTATTATTATTATTGCTACTACTACTACTTATTACTACTTCAGACAACGACTACAAGATGAAAGTTCTTTTATTATTATTGCCATTATTATATCCTGTGATTATCCACATCCAGTCATTCGAACCAAATATACCTACTCACGAGAAATGGATCAAAATCGTTTAGTAGTGAAATTTCCATTGCATCACATCTCACCTGAATAATCATGATTCAATTACCTCCTGATATTTACAATGACACAGATGTAACGTGCAACACGTATGTGATTGACGATCTCAACAAATTAAATAATTTCAGTTGGAAGTCTTATAATTTAAAGATTATCCATCAGAATATCAGAAGTATGTCAAACCTTGATGATTTTCTGTTATTTCTAGATCAATTCAATCATACTTTTGATGTTTTAATTTTATCAGAGTGTTGGATCAATAAAAACTACACCTCTAAAATAATACAAACTTACACGGAACATCACTCAATTAAAAATATAAATAAATCTAGCGGGATTGTTGTCTACATAAAAGACGGTATACAAGCACAAGTCGAAGAAATTATATTATCACAAGGTAACTGCCTTAGAATTGTTCTGAATAATAATTTATGTATCTTTGCTATTTATAGATCACCTTCTTTCCAGAGCATAGATTCTTTTCTGAATTCACTCCAAACTGTTATTAGCAATTCCAATAAATTTGAACGTCAAATCATTATAGGTGACCTTAATATTAACACCTTATCTCCATTTCACAACCAATTCAATGACTACATATGCCTGCTCACAGAAAACGGATTCATATTGACAATCAATACACCAACTCGAGAACAGGGCACGTACAAATCCTGTTTGGATCACATCAACGTAAAAAATATTAACCTCACTGACTCATTCATTATCCACACGTCAATTTCTGACCACTATACGACAGCCCTGTGTTTTAAAGATAAGCCGCCCCCCCCTGCTAAAATCAAGTACGTCCCTCGATTAAACTTTAATAATTTAATTGAGGACTTGCATTTAGAAAACTGGCAAAAAGTATTTGATCAAATTGACACTGACATTGCGATGAAAGAATTCATTTGTATTCTACATACATATATATCTAAACATACAAGTAACAAACACATATCGAACAGCCAGTTTAAACTTACGCCCTGGATCTCTCCTGGCCTTGTAAAATCGATTCACAAAAGAAACCAACTCCACAAAAAGGCCAAAAAATTTCCAGATAATATTTTAGTACAAACACACTACAAGAAATATAGGAACTTATGCAAAAAGATTATTAAATATACAAAGGAAAATTATTTTAAAACGTTCATTTACGAAAATTCTTATTCTCCAAAACGTATGTGGGAAGCATTTCGTAATATTAGTAAAACAAAAATAAACAGGTCTTCCGAAATTAAATCGTTAGATATCGGTAACGTAAACTCTTCTAATCCTAAAAATATGGCGAATTTTGCTAATAAATACTTCACATCGGTGGGAACCACACTTGCCAAAAAAATTCTCGATAAATGCAATAAAACAGAAATCGAACTTGCCAAGTTGGTCACCTCTAACCTCGTCCATAAAATAGACAATATACAAACATCGACGAATGAAGTCTTGGAAATAATTGACGACATAAAGCCATCTAACGCTTGTGGACCAGACAAAGTCTCGACTAATCTGCTTAAAGTAACTAAGTCATTCATTGCATCTCCGATAGCGTTCATTTCCAATCTAAGTCTCAAATCAGGAATATTCCCTAACCATCTAAAACATTCAGTTGTTGTATTACTGCACAAAAACGGAGATAAATCTGCGATTCAAAATTACCGGCCCATATCTTTGGTCAATTCAGTCTCAAAGATTATAGAGAAAATTGTCAAAAATCGTCTTAGCTTTTATCTTGAAGATAATAACATCCTTTCTGAGAGACAATATGGCTTCCGGCCGGGTTTAGGTACTGAAAATGCCATTGGCAATCTGACTAAAGTAATTTCTAATAACATCGATCGAGGAATCAAAAGCATCGCGATCTTCCTGGATCTGGCTAAAGCTTTTGATACCATCTCGCACAAAATCCTTTTGAAAAAATTACAGCTAATCGGAATACAGGGGCAGTTACTTAAATGGTTAGGAAGCTATCTAGAAAATCGGAGCCAAAGAGTTATTATTAGTGGTACTCTAAGCGATCCAGCCAATATCGAATTTGGTGTACCACAAGGAAGTACTTTAGGACCGATATTGTTTAATATCTATATTAATGATCTTTGCAACAGTAACCTTGCCGATCATATCATCACTTTTGCTGACGATACGGTCTTAATATTTGAGGGCAAAAACTGGCATGAAGCGCATAGAAAAGCAGAAATTGGAATAAACAATGTCAAACATTGGCTAGACTACAATCTTCTTACTCTTAACACGGACAAGACAAAATTTATACGTTTTAGTGCAACACAAGCGGGTCAACCTAAGGTAATACTAAATATTACTATTCACATTTGCAAAGAACCGAACACTTGTACTTGCAATAACCTTGAATGCGTGGATAGTTTAAAATATCTAGGGATCACCATAGATAAATATCTGAGATGGGATGAACACATCAACGCAACGGCCTCAAAAGTCAGAAAACTAACACACCTTTTTATAACCATCAGAAATATTCTCTCTGTTAAAGATATGAAATCACTATACTATGCCATGTGTAATTCTTTACTCGAATAGGCATCCCTAGGATGGGGTGGATGTGCCAAAACAATATTAGACTCCCTGGCTAAAGCTCAGAAATCAATACTAAGAGTCATCCTTAAAAAACCATTCAGGTACCCCAGTGATGCATTATTCACGGAATTAAAAGTACTTGATGTTAGACAATTGTATATTAGAAAGATTATATTACATGCTCAAAAACAACGTCAACACTTCCCGTCCATTGACCACCTTCACGACACTCGACTTTCAAGGAACAATCCAATAGTCCCAATAAAAATCACGACGTCCCTCGGCCAACGGCAATTTTCGTACTTAGGACCTAAATTATTCAATATCATTCCTAATGATTGGAAAACTAAAAGTGCAAATGTTTTGCGCAAATTGATCAACGACTGGCTCCTTGATTTAGGGAGGATCAAAAGCGAAGATATGTTGACCAATAGATAGTCTCATCATATAAAATAAAACAAAATTAAAAATATATAAGAAAAAAAAAAAAAAAACAAAATAATAAAAAACACTCACTCATAGTTCCATTCATTACAAAAACACGTACTTATCATTTCAGAACACAATTGCTATTCTTTTATCAATACCCTTCCCATTTTTCTACATTCAACTCCTGTGGAGATTTTTCTTTTTATTATACAAAATTACGTAAGCTAAAATTTATACAAAATACGTACAAATATAATTTATACAAAATTGCGTACTATACGTAATATTACAAAAACACGTACTTATAACTTCAGAACATAATTGTCTATTATTTTATCAATACCCTTCCCATTGTTTTACATTCAAGTCCTGCGGTGATCTTTCTTTTTAACATTACCATCTGGATTTTATTTACTTTACAGGTTTTATTTTATATTAAGTGCTCTAAGGGAAAATATCTTACTTCTTCAAATTTAGCAAATTCACTTTGTGGCACCATTTTATTAATGAAATAATTAAAAACACTTTGTTTTTACCACAATAAACTTTATTTAAAAGTCAACATGTTTCAAGAACGATGTTCTCTTCATCAGGACATAAAATGTACTAAATACTAAATGATCAAACATAGAACGGCGTGGGTAGAAAATGGAAGTAGTGGGGGAGGAGAAAGGTGGAAAGGGGAGGTGCTTAGAAGATCAACAAGGGGGGGGAGGGGGGGGGGGGAGGTGGAAAGGGGGTGCTTAGAAGAACAAAGACAAAAAATTACAGTGGAAATATGTTTAAGATAGGGTTACTCACAAAATTAATTTGATTGTTAATAATATTTAAATTTCTATTGACATTTTTCCTAATTTCTAATATTTCTAAAAGATCTAAGTGAAAACCACTAACGTTAGTGTGTAAAATTTTAAAACCAGTATTTATATCAAATGAATGGTTAAATTCAATTAAATGGTTAGCAAATTCCGAATAATTATTGCTATTTAGACATCTCAAATGTTCCTTAATCCTCGTTTCAAAATTTCTGCAAGTTTTACCTACGTAAAAATGATTGCAGTCATTACAATTCAATTGGTAAACTCCAGATTTTTTCATTTTTTGGTCTTTGTCCTTGTTATTTAAAATATAATTTTTTAATTTATTATTCGTATAAAAAGCAGGCTGTATTGTATTAGGAATTTTTTTCATGATTAAATTGGAGGTTTGATGATTTACAAACAATATTTTTCTCCATTGTTTTTTAATATTATCAGTAAGCAATGGGTAAATGTAGGACAAATGAAATTTTTTCTTATATTTTTTGTTTAATAAATCGTCTATTAATTTGGAGTTATAACCATTATTAGAAGCAATTATTTTAATGGTGTTAAGTTCAACTTTGAAATTATTTGGGGATAATGGGATATTAATTAATCTATTGATCAAATAATGGAAAGCTAAGAGTTTTTGTGAAAATGGATGGTTAGATGAGTTGTGTATAATTATATCAGCGTATGTTTCTTTTCGAAAAATATTAAATTCAATCTTATTATTAATTATAGTTAGGTTTAAATCTAAGAAATTTATGCTACAATTAATTCCTATTTCTAATGTAAATTTAATGTTTTTGTGAATTTTGTTCAAAAAATTAAGGAACATTTGAAGTTGTCTTTTGGTACCGGTCCATATAACTAAAATATCATCTACGTAACGTTTGTAAAAATACACATATTTTAGTAATAAGGCAGAACTATTAAAGATTTTATTTTCTAAATGGTTTAAAAATATATCTGCTACTAACGGACTGGTACTTGACCCCATGGCCAAGCCATCTTTTTGTTTGAAAATTTTATTATCAAATTGAAAGAAATTTTGGTTTAAGACTACATTAAGACATTTAAGTAAATCCTGGGATAAGTCATTAGGTAATTTGAAAGAATTCAGTAAGTTATTTATAATTGTTTTGCTTTCTTCAACTGGGACACTTGGAAACAGGTTAACGACATCAAAAGACACTAATAATGCATTATCCGGGATTTCCAAACATTTCAAGTGATCAACTAATTGCAGGGAATTCTTAATTGTATACTTAGGTTGAAAAATATTTGATTCAATAATAATACTATTCAATGTTGACGCCAGTTTATAGCTAGGAGCATTGCAATTGGAAATTACAGGTCTGATAGGTTGAGTCTTCTTATGAATCTTTAATAAACTGTATAATTTGGGAACTTGTGGATTTTTTACAGTTATTCTTTTATTTCTAAATAAATTAACGATTTTATCACTTTTGCAAGATTTTAAAGTGTCCATTATCAATTCTTGACATTTATTAATGGGGTTTATTTTTACTATTTCAAAGTTATCGCCTTGTAGAAAGTCCATAGTTTTTTCAATGTAATCACTTTTGTTGATAATAATCACCGAGTTTCCTTTGTCCGCTTTAGTTATGATGAGGTTTTTTTTCTTTTGTAACCTTCGATATATTTATCGCGTGCATTTGTTCTGACGTATACTGTATTTTGTTAAAGTTAGATTTAGAATTGATGTTTTTTATCACTTCACCACATTTGTATTGAAAGGATTTTGCCTCTTTAAATAATGCACAATTAATATCTACTGCCAAATACTCGAGTTGTTTGTTATTATTTTTTATGTGAATATTATGGTTTAAACCTTTTGATAACAAATTTAGTTCTTCTGTTATAAACTTATGTTGAGTTAAGTTGATGACATGGTTATGGAATTTATTTTTGTTTTTTTCACTTATATTAATATCTATATCATTATTAGTAGATGAGTTTATTATTAAATTGTTATTAGCAGGTGTTAAAATATTAATTGTAGCATAAATTTCTTAGATTTAAACCTAACTATAATTAATAATAAGATTGAATTTAATATTTTTCGAAAAGAAACATACGCTGATATAATTATACACAACTCATCTAACCATCCATTTTCACAAAAACTCTTAGCTTTCCATTATTTGATCAATAGATTAATTAATATCCCATTATCCCCAAATAATTTCAAAGTTGAACTTAACACCATTAAAATAATTGCTTCTAATAATGGTTATAACTCCAAATTAATAGACGATTTATTAAACAAAAAATATAAGAAAAAATTTCATTTGTCTTACATTTACCCATTGCTTACTGATAATATTAAAAAACAATGG